>CM019691.1:64773044-65458044 GCA_009760885.1 Achatina immaculata | reverse complement strand
GTTCGCCATTTAACTCTGTGTTTGTGCTCCAAGATCAAGGCAGCGTCAGCGACAGATAAATCAGGTTTTTTACTTCTCTAGGGACTAACAATCAGTTTCTCATCGGTTCCTCTGTTTCTGTCTTTCTCTGATTGAAGCAGTGTGTATATGTGTGTGTGTGTGTGTGTGTGTGTGTGTGTGTGTGTGTGTGTGTGTGTGTGACAGAGAAGTAGCAAAAGAGAGAATAAAGTCATACACATAAACCCATGACCAGACACCTTTCATCTTCAGGTATTCTGCGTCGTTTCATTACTGAACTAAAACTACAATAACTATTAATATTGCTCTGTGTATTGTTAATATTGCTCTGTGTATTGTTAATATTGCTCTATGTATTATTAATATTGCTCTGTGTATTTACTCCGCTCAGAGAAAAATGGCGTTGACGTTTGCACTGCCGTGAATGGGTTCCCTAGATTTGGAAACGAGGCTGGAGTTCAAGCTGTGGCTTCATGTTGTCATACATAATAATAAATAATGAAATATGTACAATTATTACAGGTGTGGTGTATGTGAATAAAAAATAATTTTAAAAATTAATTACACATTGAAGTGTGTTGTTTTGCGTTGACTTAGAAAATTAACTTTTACGTTTTTTAATAAGTTAATATTATACATCAGGACCCGCATATCCGCGGATGTTACATTCTAAGACCTACAGCGGATGCTTGAAACCGCGGATAGTGGTGAACGCTAAGTATAAATCGCCTTTCATTTATATACATACCTGCTATAAAGTTTAATTGATAAAGTATGCACAATAACACATTACCAACATTATTATTATACTTGTGCTCTATCTTTCTCTACACCCTCTCTCTCTCTCTCTCTCTCTCTCTCTCTCTCTCTCTCTCTCTCTCTCTCTCTCTCTCCTTATGAACAGAAATATGACGATTTAGCTTAGCCTTCAAAGGAGAATCAATGAAAAATATCATGTACAAGCACAGTTTTAATACATTTTTACACGTGTATCTTTCTAAAAAAATATCTTAGCCTATTGTGGGTATTAAAAGAGGTCGACCACGTGAAACTCTTAAGAGGACGTTGTTAAGAGTGGCCAGTTCAGCGGGCATAACATCCATTGATGAGATTGAAGAACTCGCCGAAGACATGAAATCTTGGCGAACTACCATGCGAGCCTTATGTGACGTTTAGCGGCACAGGAAGGATGTAAGATGTAAGATTCTGGGTATTCACCAACTTCTCCCTTGGCTGCTACGACGCCATGATCATGTGGCGATGATAGAGTGCCAGCGTTGCTTAGATGAAGTGGGGTGATGATGTAGACACTGATACCTCGAGTTTAGCTATTGACCTTCTGACGAAAAGTCCATAAGGAGGGTCATCTGCCTTGGATGATCCTGATAGTTGGAACGGCGAAAACGGAGAAGCAACAGATGATGTCAGTGGTTGGATAATGTCAGGAGGAAATGATGCTGCTGGTTGTGGATCGTCGATAGTGGGCGCAGTTTGTTTTTCAACATTCTGAACAAAACAATCGTGATAGGAAGTTGTTTCTTTCTTGTCAACTTATCAAACATTTGTTGCATAGGTTCCATTGCTTCGGTGATTATTTTAATGCTGCTTTTCATCATAGCATCGTAATCCATTATCGTTCTTTTTTTTTTTGTCTCTTTGCTTTAAACTCTGTGCACTTTGTAAAATTTCGTCAAATTTTTTCCAGTATCTACGTAGCTGGTTCTGTTCAAATTTTCGTTTTCCTTGTCCTCCCTTCCTCTGTCGATCTTCTAATTCATCAATCGTCAACAGATCGCGATGGTGTTCAGTATTAATCAAATCGACCAATCCCTCTCCACCAACTTGTCTTGTTAGACAAATGATTTTCTTCTCCATCGATAGCCAGGAAGCCTTTAAAATCATTCACGACTTCATTCCGTAAGTTCTTCCAACAGGCATTTACAGTCTCTGGTTTTAATTCATACATTGCCGTTTTAATAAACGTCACTGCGTCATCAGTAGTGAAATGATTTTCAACATTCTGTAATTTCTATGTTAGACTCTGCATCAGTTGCTATCCGGAGAATCTGCGTCAGTTGCTGTCCAGAGACTGTGCATCAGTTGCTCTCCGGAGACTCTGCATCAGTTTGCTATCCGGAGACTCAGCATCAGTTGCTGTCCGGAGACTCTACATCAGTTGCTATCTGAAGACTCTGCGTCAGTTGCTATCCGGGCCCCCGAAACGATATACTAGCTCCATTACCCCAGCCGAGTCCCTTACTAGGCTTGAGTGAGATTAAAGCAAAGATATTTGTTAGTCATTGCTGAAAGTTTCTCTCATCAGTCAGGACAATTGGTAAGACAACATAATAATAACATAACATAAGGAATAACATAAGGAGTAGCTCTGAACAGCATAAGAGTAGTTCTTAATAACATAAGGAGTAGTTCTATCTGTAATAGACACATGTATTTTATAAGAATAAAAATTAAAGATAAAAAAATCTGAAGCGCAAAGAGACTTGAGTTTGTGTCACATATACTAAATGTTTTTACAGTGACAGATGATGTCAGTTGAAGCCTGGTATGACACACATGCTAAGTGTTTTTACCGTGACAGATGATGTCAGTTGAAGCCTGGTATGACACACATGCTAAGTGTTTTTACCGTGACAGATGATGTCATTTAAGGCCTGGTATGACACAAATACTAAGTGTTTTTACCGTGACAGATGATGTCAGTTAAAGCCTGGTATGACACAAATGCTAAGTGTTTTTATCGTGACGTGACAGATGTTGTCAGTTGAAGCCTGGTATGACACAAATGCTAAGTGTTTTTACCGTGACAGATGATGTCAGTTAAACCCTGGTATGACATAAATGCTAAGTGTTTTTATCGTGACGTGACAGATGTTGTCAGTTGAAGCCTGGTATGATACACATACTAAGTGTTTTTACCGTGACAGATGATGTCAGTTAAAGCCTGGTATCCGAGCTGTGAGAAGCACTGATTAAAAAATCGTGATCCCTAGATTTCACAGAAAGTTTATGACAGGTGATTTAAGACTACCTTCTAAGACAAGAAGTTCCATTATTAAGTAATCATCCATAAATTTCGTATGAGTCATGCAGTAAACTACTACAGAGAGCGAAAGAACTGCACAACTCGCGACATCCTGCTTTCTCAAACCTGGTTCTGCCTAATGTAAGTTTTCCTACACGTTCCTGCACACAGCGGTATATATTTCGCTGCTGAACTGGAAAATGCAGTCGCCCTCGCTGTGTCGCCTGGCCTGTAGTCTGGGAAACGAAATCAATTACTTTTCCCACATCTGTCCTAATACTCCCCGAGGGATTCAGATGCCAGTCACGCAACGTAATATATGCCAGCATGTACAAAAAGTGTAAGATATCTTTCATTGGAGAGACCGGTATTTGATGTGACCACATACAGAAACATCTTTATGACATCTCCCAGCGTGCTTCTAAGCCAGCTTCTAATCATTCTGATTATATTAGGCAAGTCTGATTTTCTAGTAACATTGAACAATGCGTTTTGATAACAGAGACCGCTTGGCTGTTCTTTGAGAACCGCTACACGTAGGAATATGGACACATAGAACCACACGGTTTGAACTGGAAATTCAGCTATACTTAACCTGTCATTTCTCCACGATCATATTCCCTTCCTAGTAAACACTCAGTTACTCTTTCTTTATCTACAACTGATATTCTAAGATTTTCACAAAGCCTCTACCATAACCACATTCATCTACGCATTCACAATACTTCACAACACGCACTCCTGGACGCAGCTGGTCAAAGCTAATTGCTCCCCTTTTTATGTTATTTTCTCTACTCTTATTTGTTATATATCATTTATATGGTTCTATAGTTTCTCTTCTTTGACCTTTATTTTTTGTATGATTAAGGCGTAAACCATAACGTTACAACTATGCGCTCGCTAATTAATAAAACAGTTCCTACTTTTGTTTTAAATAGTCTTACATTCTGTTAATAAACGGTGTCGTAGACACAAAAAAGAACAAATATATCTATATAATATTGAAGAAGGCTGGCTAGTAAAGAGGATTAAATAGAGAAAACTTAAATATTTTGGACACATTAAACGTCATGATAATTTAGAGAAGACCGTATTGGAAGGATACATAAGAGGAAGACCAAAACGAAGATGGCTGCAAGACATCGTTGACGATCTGGAAATGGATGCAACAGCAGCAGGCCACCTTGCTCACAACCGAGAGGCCTACAGGAGTGCTGTTTGGGAGGCAAGGTTCCGCAAGGGACATGCAAATGAATGAATGAATGAACATTCTGTTATCACGACCTTACTGTGATGGCTTTGTGTATGTTTATATATTTAGTTTTATATATACTTTTACTCAAGAATTATTCGCGTGAATAAAAACGTAGGTCCTCGGTGTAAACATGAGGTTTAGAAAAATATGAGATACTCGTTGATTCTATCACTGTTATTGTTTATTTTTTGACTGAGATATAAGACTGCTGTCAAACTGGCGTTACGTTCTGTTTAGACTAAGGTGCAATTATTTGATTCCAGGCATAACAAACGCATTCTTTATGCAGAGATATTTAATAATTTTCTGTTAAGAATGAGGCATGTTTATTCCTGAACAAACTTCCTAAATGCAGAACTGTTTCTCCCCTTTCCACTTTCATTATTTACGACCCACCTATCACACATCACAATTTAAACATTCTCTACACTCCACCATTGGACATATGTTGGCCACTTGATGAGAAGAAATGAGCAGAGAATCCCAAAACAAGCTATCAAGTGGAACACAACAGGCCGAAGAAAAAGGGGCAGACTGCGTGAAACTCTGAAGAGAACATTATTAAGAGAGGCCAAGTTAACAGGCATAAAATCCTTTGATGAGGTTGAAAGACTCGCCGAAGACAGGATAAATTGGCGAACTACTTTGCGAGCCCTATGTGACGTCTAACGGCACGGGAAGGATATAAGATATAAGATATAAGACACTCCACCATGCGCACTTCTGAACACAGACTCTTACAAGCCACCGTTTCTTACAAGTCAAGGCTAAGTGTTCCATTCATTTTATTCTAATTTTTTTTCCATTCCTCTTTTTTACATCTGTCTGTCTGTCTGTCGGTCTGTTTCTTCCTCCTGTGTTTGTACTTCAACATAAACATGGCCTTACACTGTTTTTAGATGAAGATCTTCTTTCTGGTCATAGACCCATATTGTTTATTAATGTTAGTTTTGACCATAGTAATGTAGTGAATGTGAATTCCTTATTGATTCTGACTATGAGCATACATTACTTATAACCATACATTGTTTACTGCATTTGGTTTGTTTGTTTTTTTACAGCGCTTTCGATTTAATGTACTCAGTGACTCCAATCTAATGCTAAATGGAAAATGCCTTGTTATTTCGTGTCACTCATGTTGCAGTCATTGATTGGGTTATCTTGTCAGGAAATTATGATGTATCTGTACTTAAAACGTGATTTAAATCACTTATCTCTGTCTTCTGTTCCTATTTTAAATTAAAAATGGATGGAAAAGTGAAATGTGCTTAACAAATGTCTTATCTCTCTCTCTCTGTTAATTCCAATGAAATTCTGAGGGAAAACTAGGTCTTTCAGAGTTTTATACAGATCATCTTTGAAGTAAAATCGACTCTAAATGGTTTCTTCGTTCCTTGCCAGTACCATTTGGTTCTTTCGGTTTTCTTTTAAATTTCTTCTGACCACTTTCACATAAATGCCTCATCATTAACTTCGTGACTGCCAGTTTGAATTGTGAACACTCTGCATAGCAGTGACAGAAAATTATCATGTTACATCTACCTTTCCTCCACTCTGAACCTGATACATGTGATCACTTCATTTCTCGACAATCATATTCCCTCCCCAATAAGTCTTTACTGAATCTCCACTAGTGGCGCGGGAGAAGAAAGGACTTGCTTGTCAGAAGTCACCTCAGGTCGACTGACACGATCTTTCCAGCACCATACGCTTGTGTGGCTGCAGGTGCAACACTTCCCAATTTGTTCTTGAAACTAATCAGGTAGTATTTCCTAAGTCCACAGTATCCATTTACGAGGGCTTCACTTGCACATCCAGCAAAATCATTGTATGATAATGTGCAAGCATTGAAATATGATGCATGTTGGAGACATTAGCTTTTCGGTTAGGAGATCGATTCCGCCAACACTCCTCAGTGACAACTCTGACAAAAAGGTTAAAATAGTCCCTCAGCATTGTAATGCAGATACCACAAAGACGAACGTTACATTTCAGTCACTGTTACCAGCTCTTTCTGTTCTGATGAGCGTGAAACAGCGAAACTCTGAAACAGCGACTTATCCTCCAGCCCGGTTGTTTACAGCCAGCCGGTCTGAATTCTCAGTGTAGCTTTGTAGAAGAACTCCTTCTTTGGTTCGACTACAGGTGGGTCCATATCCTATTCTTGTTTATTTCTCATGTCCTTTTCCAATTTCTCTAAAATATTTCCTCATCTGTTCTGTGAGATAGCAGAGGTTAAAAATGTTGTTCCTCTATTTTCCCGATTTTTTTGTTGTTGCTGCTCTAGTCTCAAACTATAGAAACGGCTAGCGTAGTGGTTAGAGCACTCGTCTAGTAACCGAGTGGTCGAGGGTTCGAATCCCCAGCTGGGCGGGATTTTTCTTTCAACCAATACTGCCCTGAGGTCGACACAGCCTCGTAAAATGGGTATCAGAAAAAAAATCTGGGAAGGAAAGGCAGCGAGGAAAGGAACTGGCCACCCTGCCTCATACTCTGATGGACCAACATAATGAGGTCTCTAACCCTTCATCTCCTACGGCTTTTGCTATGGGACTATCCTTACCTTTACTTAGTCTCAAATTGACCGTATTTCGTGCTTGGCTGTCTCTCTTCCGTCTTCAGCAGCGATAATCTGCCCACTTTCCTCAGAGAGAACGGATTGTTGATAACTTTATTTTCGCGTTTTTATTTGTTTGTTTTGTCTTTTTTCGTTTGTCCTTGATAAGGTTATTGCGTCGAAATATTCGGTTGTTATTGTTGTCTTTCATAAACATTTCATTGTTCCTACTATCTATCTATGCCTCTGACCCCTCGTGGAGCATAGGCCGCCAACAAGAGCTCGCCAGGCAGTTCGGTCCTGGGCCACTATTTCCAACTGTCTCCATGTCTGGTTCATTATTTTGATGTCCGTGTCCAGACTTCGGCGCCAGGAGTTCCTTGGTCTCCCTCTCCTCCTTTTACCCTGTGGGTTCCATTTAGGGCTTGCCTTGTAGTGCTGGATGTGGGTTTCCGTAGGGTGTGTCCGATCCATCCCCATCTTCTTCGTAGGATGTCGTCTTCCACTGGTTGCTGACCTGTTCGCTGCTGCAGTTCTTGGTTACTTATGGTATCTGGCCATCGTATTTGTAGAATCCTTCTAAGGCATATGTTAATAAATGTCTGGATTCGTTTCATGATCGTAACAGTAGTTCTCCAAGTTTCTGAACCGTATAGCAGAATGGGCTTTATCATGGTGTTAAATACTCTGATCTTCAATTTAATTGACAAGGCTGAAGTTCCCCATATTTTCTTCATCTGATGGAATTTTACTCTTGCCTTGCCCATTCTTGCTTTTACATCAGCTTCTGTTCCTCCCTGCTTGTCTATCACACTTCCCAAATAAGTAAACTTTTCAACATGTTCCAGTTCCTCTCCTTCCAATATAATGGGCATTTCGTTGACCTCATTTACTCTAAGAACTTTACTCTTTCCCTTGTGGATGGTAAGGCCTAGTCTTGAAGAATTTTCTGCCACTAAGATGGTTTTCTCTTGCATCTGTTGCTTGGTCTGAGAGAGAAGTGCCAGGTCGTCAGCAAAGTCTAGGTCGTCAAGTTGAGTCCAGAGCGTCCACTGAATACGATTTCTCCTATTTTCTGGTGATTTCTTCATAATCCAGTCTATGGCCAGGATAAATAGAAATGGTGACAGCAGGCATCCCTGTCTCACTCCGATGTTAACTTGAAAGGCATCTGTTAGTTGTTGTCCATGGATTACCCTACATGTCATCCCTTCATAGGAGTTTTTAATGATGGTGGTAATCTTCTCCGGTACTCCGTAGTGTCTCAACAGCTTCCATAGGGTCTGTCTGTCGACGCTGTCGAAAGCCTTCTCATAGTCAATAAAATTGACATAGAGAGGTGAGTTCCACTCCAGTGATTGTTCTACGATGATACGTATTGTTGCTATTTGGTCTGTACAGGATCTGTTCTTCCGGAATCCTGCTTGTTGGTCCCTGAGTTGTGGATCTACCGCGTCCTTTATCCTATTTAGAAGAACTCGGTTGAGTACCTTTCCTGGTATTGATAGCAGTGTTATACCTCTGTAGTTGGAGCAGGAGCTCAAGTCACCTTTCTTTGGTAGCTTGACAAGGTAACCTTCTTATTGTTCCTACTCCTTATTGCTAAACTTCCTTCCTTTCTTTCCCTTCCTGTTTTCGTAAAACTGTATCATACACTTTCGTCTTACTATATTCTTCTTAAATTAAGCTAAAGCTTTTCTTTGTTTTAGAAGCGTAGTAAGAGGCGACAAAGACAACTACTTCTATAAACAGTGATAGCCGGCATTACTACCGCTATTTAATTTCAGATAATGTGAACAGGAATCCAAGATCTCAGTTTAGAATTCTGGATTCTTGATAGAAAAAATCCAGGCAGGACACTCTAGACTGTATATATGATTTGTCATAATCCAAGGAACAGAATTATGATAGTGACGCTTGACATTTAATGTACAAGAGTATCTTTATATTATTTTGCTTACAGCGTGTAAAGTGTGGAAATATTTGTAAGAGCTTTTTTTCGACGAACCTGGATTCTTTATCTTGTTTATATTTACCTCGGAAGAATATGATAGTAAACGAAATCAAATTAACCTTGAAAGGGGTATTTTGTTTACTATATATACTTTATACATGATATTCTATTGAAATTTTATAAGTTTGCAAGAGTATACTGTTATGCTGCAGATTTACTTCTGTACTTCCAATGATTTAACTAAAACTAAGCAATCAAAACGGTAGGGAAATCATTTTTGACAAACTCTAATTGTGTCAAAAACATATAGAGGACATTCCGTGTTCTAGGTCAAATGTTAAGTTCTCTAGTGCTGAAAAGTCTCCATTGTCCTTGTTATAATCTATCAGAAGCAACAGGTGTTATTCTCACGAATTATTTTTTAATATTAATCGTGTGTCAGCGAGGCTGTCATAAGTAATTTTTTGCCAGGTTGAGGCTCATACTTGGATCTTCATCCGAAGAACACAACAGAACAGTCGCTTCCACAATGTCTCTAGCGACGTTCTGCCAGTTGCTGTTCTTGTTGCTGTTCTGTTGTCTCTCAGGGGCCCAGGAGGTTCTACTCAATCCTGGGTTTGAAAATGGCGTGGTCAACTGGAAGGCCGATGGTTTTACCCTGCGGCCAGACTATTCCACCGTCCACGGGGGAGTTGCTTCAGGTTTTTGTACAGGAAGGTGGGTCATAGAGCTCTTGGGTTAGTCGTGAACTATAGATATTCCACTTGCACTCGACTTTTGTTTCAGAAATTATCTAAACGTTACTTATAATACTCACTCTTGTAACAATTAAAAATCTACAACTATTATTTGTTTATGGGTTGTTTTTTTTATTTACATGGAGGGGTTTTTTTCGCTGTTGAAGATTTCTTCAAATTTCAGTCTTATTTTAAAAACCTTTTTCTTTATCTTTATTTCATCTTTCTTTCTGTTATTTTCTACAATTTACTGCATTTTCATATTTCTTTATTCCAGAAAATGAGTACTCCTATGGTGTTTCTATCACTGTCTTCGTACTCAGTAGCGCTACACTTCATTTCCGTCTTAATCTGAGCAGCGTGTACATAATTCAATTCACAGAACCCAAACATGGCAAGGTCCTGCACAAGACGTAACACTCAAGCCAGGAAGCCGGTATGAATTCAGCTCCTACATCTACCTGGTCGATGATTTCCAAGGAAGAGGGGATCAGACAGTCAATGCTCAGATAACTTTGAGCTTTCACAACGGTAAGAAGTAAAGTGTTGAAGATTCTGATTGATATGAGCACTCTCCACTAGCATCTTTACCATGTTCTTAAGATTTATAATTAATAACACTGATCTACTGACCTACCAACACGTAGCTTCTATAGAAACAAAACTCTTTGACGCATAAGCCTTTCTTTACACCCGTTACCTGTAAAGAATTTCTGATTGGGAAAAAAGCAACAACTCACAAGACCTCTGGGAGTCATGACCCAGAGCCCCCCCCCCCTTAGGGTGTCAGGAGTTTAATAAGGCCGAAACACTTCTCTGAAGGGAGGGGTACTTCCTCTGATGATCTGAAGGAGTTGTGTTGCTGTTTCGCTCACTACATTAGAGAGTTTCCTGCATGTTCATGACGATATTCAATTATTTGTCAGTGGTCGACTGTAGGCCTCGCTGTTTTTCTTCATTTCATAACTACGGTGACGTAGCAACTGTGTATGTCAGGGCTTGGCAAAGTAATCCACCGGTCGATGCTGGCTGCTTGTTTGGGAGATTTCTCCTGTTTTTGTTTTCGCGACAGAAGAATTTTATTTCCTTTTGATATTTGTGCGTGGGTTAATTTTACGTGTCTAGTGACAAAGGAAGATCTTTAAAATCTAACGAAGAACTCTCTTAATATTGTGAAACATTAAAAGTTTAGTCTCTCTATAAACCGAAGTAAACGTGATTTGTCTGTCAATGAAGTGTCTGAACATACGCTGTGAAACACTGATCCCCTCACACACCCCCACCCCACCTAGGGGGGAGCATAAAACTACAAGCGTTCTTCTATATATATATATATATATATTAATGTTATGTATGTCAGAGTTGAAACTTTATTGCATGTTTAAATTAGACATTTCTTTGTATGCATAGTTATACACTGTTTGTTCTTCTGTCCATGCAAGTGCTAATTATTAATTCACAGACCATCGAAGATTATAAGGTTATAATTTTTTTCTGTAAAGTTGACTACAAAATCGAAATAGTTTTGTCGCTGCTGTTATAGTTTAATCTTACATGCTTTTGTTTCAGTCTTACACTTTCACCTTAACATTCTCCTAAGATTGTCTGATTTTCATTGTTTCTCGTGGCGCTACAGGCGATTAGGGTTCCCATACGAACTTAAGAATGGGCAATGTTTCACCAGAAGCTCGTAAAACAGGGTGGGTCCGTTTCTGATAGAATCAGTTTTAAATAAAATCAAAGGGACAAATGTATAGTGGAATCCACTGAATATCCAATTTCCGTTTGTATTTCAGGAACACAGAGAGTGCTGACTCTGACGTCTCGTTTACGTGTATCTCCTTCTGATGGTTGGGTTCGTCTTGGAGCTGATTTCCAGTTTCCAAACACTCGTAAATATTATTCACTTAACTGTTCCCTCAGTTCATCGTTTAAAAAATCACTTTTCATAAATCTGTCTTCGTTAAGTTGTGTTATTCATTGTTATTTTTTATGATATAGTAACGTCACAATCGGAGGTTTCAACATTATTGCTTTTCAAATATGTCTATGTTGATAATGATGACAGCAGCAGCAGCAGTAGTAGTAGTAGTAATAGTAGTAGTAGTAGTAGTAGTAGTAGTAGTAGTAATAATAGTAGTAGTTGTGGTGGTAGTGGTGGTGGTGGCGATGGTGAAAGAAGAAGAAGAACAACAACAACAACAAAGAACAAGAAGAACAAGAAGAACAAGAAAAAAGAAGAAGAAGAAGAAATTCGTTTTGCATTCAGTCACAAAATTCACAAATTAATTTACAAACCCTGGCTATGAAACATTAAATTAGTGTTTTTTTTTCTTGTCATAAACTGCCTGTTTGTAACTGTGAAAAGTACTTCTGGGTATATATTTTACTCTGATGCAGATTTGATCAGATATTTATATCACATTTGTATGTAATGTTCCAGAAGTTGTAAGCGCTACACTCTCCGTTGACGGACCAGCCGCTGACGTTTCCTTCTATTTTGACGACGCTTCTCTAGTGGAGATTCCTGAATACACCACGTGGTTAAACGAGGCCAACCAGCAGATAGAAAGAATCAGAAAAAGTAACATCAATTTTAAGTAAGATTTTGATTATTATATTGGTTGTTGTTTTTTTTGCCGAAGAGAAAGAAAAGAGAAGAAGAAATAGAAAAAAAGCTCTCTTGAAAGTTAAAAAAAAATCAATAATATTTTAAGTACATTCAGCATTTCATGCCTGTCTAAGTACATTCAGCATTTCAAACCTAAGTACATTCAGCATTTCAAACCTGTCTAAGTACATTCAGCATTTCAAACCTAAGTACATTCAGCATTTCAAACCTGTTTAAGTACATTCAGTATTTCAAACCTATCTAAGTATATTCAGCATTTCAAACCTAAGTGCATTCAGCTTTGCAAACATGTTTAAATACATTCAGCATTTCAAACCTATCTAGACAACTAATTTTCTCGCTTCATCAAATAAAACGTCTACCAATTGCTTCTCTTTGCATTATCATTTTCATAATATAAACCTAACATACAGGAGCACGTCACTTGTACTTGTACGATCTCCCTGTAACTGGGAGCTGCTGTTCTTTGCAGCCGATGTTTTGAGGATGTTGAGGCACAACATCGGCGTGGGAGCGGGTTGTGGCGGCTATTTTTTTCAGTCCTGGGGTACAGCTAAAAAAGCAAGGGGTGCGCAATGCTTATTTAGCAGACTCCACCACCATGGAGACTATGGCGGTCCCTGCCCCGTTAGCCAGGCTAGGCCTGTTAATAGGGGTACCACGGAGAGGTGGGACAGAGTCTTGGTCAGCTATGGGTCGCTAATCCTGACGCTAGTATATCAGCTATGGGTCGCTAATCCTGACGCTAGCATATCAGCTATGGGTCGCTAATCCTGACGCTAGCATATCAGCTATGGGTCGCTAATCCTGACGCTAGCATATCAGCTATGGGTCGCTAATCCTGACGCTAGCATATCAGCTATGGGTCGCTAATCCTGACGCTAGCATATCAGCTATGGGTCGCTAATCCTGATTCTAGCATATCAGCTATGGGTCGCTAATCCTGACGCTAGCATATCAGCTATGGGTCGCTAATCCTGATTCTAGCATATCAGCTATGGGTCGCTAATCTTGACGCTAGCATATCAGCTTTGGGTCGCTATCGGGCGTCTTCATCCCCACAGGAGCATCTCAGTAAATAAGTCTGTGTTTAGAAACTTGTAATTCTGTTAAATACGTAAAACAGATGACATCTGAAAGAAACACTGCTGTATTATATACCTTTTGTATACAGAAAAGGTTGACACCGTTGAACTTCACTGAAGATACCAAAACTTAATGAACCTAATTTAAACAGTTTTTTTTTCTCCTCACAGGTTTAATATCCCGTCCTCACTATCTTCCAGGGACCTCGTGGTTCATGTAAGTATGTAGGCAAACATGAAGGCTCACATCATCAGTGAGTGAAGCTAAAAAGAAAGGGCAGCATTTAACGTTTCGCTATAGGAGTAAACTGGGGCAAAATGAGAATACGAAAGTATAAGAATATTGCGTAAAGTGCACATTAATTGTAAATGTTGCACACGAAAGAGTGACACAATGTGCTCTAGCTCAGATTATAATATGAACAGAGAACAATTAATAACATACATTAGCACACATACACACATGCCCACACACTCACAGATAAAGAGTGAGAAAGAAATACACGCACGACCAGGGCTGAAATACTCTCTTCAATCAAAATAGCGAAATTGTCCAGCGATTGGGGACACAGGTAAAGTTACAAATGTTATAGTCACTTTTAGGAATACAGTGTCATTTTAGCTACTTTTTATTGTTTTCCTTCATGTTTATTGCATTGTACTTAACTTTTCGAGTAGTTTTACTACAGTACGTCTTGGTTCATGAGCGGCTGAGAAATGTGTGCAAGCTTCTACTATCAGCTTGACGCAAAACACACATACAAGAGTATATGGAAAATGGCATTATGGCGAAGAAAAAAGTAAAAGCATAATAATCTTCACTGTATTACGAAATGTGAATAGAGATTTATTTTAACAAACATAACATAACCACTTCTGTAATTCTTCTGAAAACCATTGAATGAAGAAGTTATCTATCAAGACAAACGTGACTTAATAAACAGATTGTGTCTTCAGATAGATCATACACGGCATCTTTTCGGATTTGGGTCAAGGGTACGCGGTGATTTAATAATCCACGAAGATTACAGGACATATCAGAACGTCACTTATCACATGTTTAACTGGGCGACCATCGCCGACTACGAATGGACCAATGATAAAGGAGATCAGGTGAGGGAAAAGTTTACAGTTTTGTCAAATATAAAATTTTACATTATGTTACAGTATACTTTTCTTACTTTATATTATATCTCTGTTTTTTTGTGTGCTTATTTTCTAGAGTATATACATACTAATTTCTCCTTTTTTACGTTTCTCTCTCTCTCTCTCTCTCCTCACACACACACACACACACATTCACATTAAAATGGTATCTTCAGCTATCAAAATAAAATTCATAGAAGTTGCCCAGTGAAAAGAGACTGTCCTTCTTTCATTTGTATCTTGTAGGCTCCATTTTCAAAGGAAAATCTTTCAGCTTCCTCGACTATTTAGACTGAATATTTTTTAAAAAAAACAGTTTTTATAAATCTTATCTAAAAGCTTTATAATTATATTCTCTTTCTGTTTGAGTCTGCACTTAAATTCATGCCGTTAAATGATTTCAGTTATCATCGATGATCTTATTCTTCTTCCATCTGTCTCGAACTGCGATCTGGTGTTCTTTGCAGCCGATGCGGTGGTAATATTAAGGCGCAGCATGGTGTCGGCTTGGGAGTGGGTTACACGGCTATTTTTTCAATTCCAGAGTTAAAGTAGGAACCAGGGAGGAAGTGTGCTACTTCTTTAAAAGACTCCACCGCCATGTGAACTTCAGCTATCCCTGGCTGTTGATCAGGGAACCAGATGAGAGGTGGGACAGGGTCTTGATCAGCTCTGATTCGCTGAGTGCCAAATCGGACAACTTCTTCGTCCTCATTGATGACCTGAACTATTTGAGTGTTATAAAAACTAAGAATACCTGCCAACAATCTCCACGTAATTTCTTTTTTTTTAGTTAATTGGTTACATTCATTCATTCATTTGCATGTGCCTTGTGAAACTTTGCCTCCCTAACAGCACTCCTGTAGGCCTCTCGGTTGTAAGCAAGATGGCCTGTTGCTGATGCATCCATTTGCAGATCATCAGCGATGTCTTGCAGCCATCATCACCTTGGTCTTCCTCTCTTTCTTTTTCCAACTATGTACCCTTCCAAGACGGTTTTTTCTAGATTATCATGACGTTTATAATGTGTCCAAAATATCCACGTTTTCTTTGTTTAATCCTCTTTAGTACCCAGTCCTCTTCAACATTAAATTCTCGTAGTACGGATATATTTGTTCTTTTTTATGTCCATGATATTTGAAGAATTCTTCTGTAGCATTTACATTCAAATTAGTTACACTATATCCATAAATTTATGTAAATCCACACCATTCTGAATTATTTCTTGGGCCCCATGATATTTTAGTAAAGTTTAACAAGTACAGTATTCCTTAGTTAAGTAAGTGCTCTAGTTAACTTCAACCAGAATTTCACTTGTTGAAAACAAAGGCATGCTTGTTTCATACATACGCACAGCACGAATCGTCTGGTTATATTTATTGACGTGTTTGTAAATGTTATCTATTCTAGTTTACAGTTTCAAGATAATGCGGGCTAATTTCGGTCTAGAAAAATATAACAGGATAAATAAAGAAATAAGACGCAAATGCAGAGAAGCAAAGGAAGTGTGGTTAAATGAACAGTGCAGACAAATAGAGGACTCCAATAATAAAGACAGTAAAAACATGCACAAACAAATTAGTGAACTCACAGGCAGGAAGACAAAATATACCACAGGATGCCTGAAATCAAAAGAAGGTAAAATGTTAATGGGAAAAGAAGACATTGTGGACAGGTGGACAGAAAACATCGGTGAGCTATATGGAAGAGAAAGACCAGCATTAACACCAGATACTGAAAACTGTGATGGACCACCAATACTTGAAGATGAAATCATAGATGCCATCAAACACATGAAGAAAGGAAAACGACTGGGCCTGATAATATAACAATAAAAGAAACACAGGCGCTAGAAGAGATAGGAATAAAAATAATAACCATGTTACTGAATGACATTTACAACAGCGGTTATGTACCCAGTAACCTACTTAAATTCACGTTTGTAGCACTACCAAAGAAACTAGGTGCAAAGGAATGTGATGCCCACCGGACTATCAGCCTCTTATGTCACATAACGAAGCTACTTCCGATAATTATTATGAGAAGAACAAGGAAAAAGATAACAATGGGAATAGCAGATGAACAGTTTGGATAGTTGAAGGAAAGGGAACACAAGGCCATTTATGCTCTACGAACACTAACAGAAAGAGCTTTAGAAGTACAGAAAGATCTCTACTTATGCTTCATTGATTACACCAAGGCATTTGACAAGGTGAAACATAATGAAATTATTAAAATGCTTGAAGACATCAATATAGACGGCAAAGACCTGAGGATTGTAAAACATCTATACTGGCAGCAAGAAGCAGCAATTCGAGTTGAAAATAGAATTGGAAAATATCAACCTATAAAACAAGGGGTGCGACAAGGATGTGTACTATCTCCAGACCTTTTTTCTCTGTATAGCGATAATGTTCTATGAGCGATCATCACAGAACCAGGCATAAAAATTGGAGGATACAATATTAACAACTGTCGGTATGCTGACGACACAGTACTGATAGCGGAGAACTAACAAGACCTGCAAAATCTCTTGGATAAAGTTGCTAAAGAAAGTGAACAGAAAGGCCTTACTTTAAACATAAAAAAAAACAAGAGACTATGGTTATATCTAAGAAACATAATCAATCAACATGTCGTATAAAATTAAACGAAACTATTCTAAAGCAGGTGCAGAATTTCAAATACCTTGGAGCAGTAATAACTTCAGATGGGAAATGCAGAATAGAAATTAAGAACAGAATAGGCCAAGCAAAGACTACATTTCAGAGAGTGAGAAATTATGTTATCCAACACATCCTTATCAATGAATGTTAGAAAACGAGTCCTAAAATGCTATATTGAACATATCTTGTTATATGGAAGTGAATCATGGACAACAGGCAGGTCTGCACACAAAAAATTGGAAGCAGCAGAAATGTGGTTTATTAGAAGAATGTTGCGAATCCCCTGGACTGCAAAAATAACTAATGAAGAATGTTTGAGAAGAGCTGGAAATACAAAAAATCTTGTCAAAAAAAAATAAAAAAATAAGAGAGAGACAATGTACGTTCATAGGATATGCAATGAGAAGAGGGGGCATTGAAAATATTATAACAACAGAAAAAAATAGAAGGAAGAAGATCAAGAGGAATACCAAGAGAAATGATACTGGACAGTCTGACAAGATGGTGTGAGAGGAGATCACCAACTGAGCTGATTGCCTGCATGAAGGATCGTGTACTCTGGAGAAGCATAATAGCCACCGCCAGTCGGCACGGCACATCATGATGACGATGATGATGATGAATTTCAGTCTGAATGAAGATTGCTTTCTCCCAGTATTCATAATAACTTACACATTGTAACATATAGCTAAAATAGTTAATTTCTGTAGCTTACCGCTACTAGAGTTTTACTTTGCAGCTGGCAAATGTTCTATCACAATGTCCTCGGCACACATATCTGAACAAAAAAGAAGGCAGCTCGTTCTGTCTTTGTAACATTACATAGAACATATCAGTTCTGAACACACACAGGTACAGACTATAACTGGAAATATACCGCAGCGCTTACATGTAAACAGAGCTAACAGCTGATGTTTGGCAGTTAATTAAATCTTATTTGTTCACAGAATAAGCCAGACTTTTCCGTGGCTGTCAGCGCTACAGAGGAACTTATAAGAAAAGGGTAAGAGAAATGTTGTTGTTTTTTTTTTATTCAGGATGAATTATTTGTTCAAATAATTAGTTCATTCTCTCACAGAGCACCATTCTTTTACAGGCCGTCTTTGTTGCTTCATTCTTTTACAGACTGTGTTAGTTGCTTCATTCTTTTACAGACTGTCTTGTTGGCTTCATTCTTTTACAGACTGTCTTAGTTGGTTCATCCTTTTACAGACTGTCTTAGTCAGTTTATTCTTTTACAAACTGTCTTAGTTGGTTCATTCTTTTACAGACTGTCTTAGTTGGTTTCATTCTTTTACAGGCATGTAACTTGCCAAGCAGCATTTTGCAGAACATCTTGTGTTATAGCTCCTGTCTTGTCTCCTTCCTCGTGTATCTTTTGGTCTAGTTCAGGGGACAAACAGTCATCTTGATAGGGCTATGCGATTTACATCGTATAATGGGATATGTAAAGCTTCAAACGAATTCAATACCATAAAAAGTTCTTTTTCAATATCTCCATCTTTATTATACTTTTATTGAATTGCATAACTGGTCACATTAACAATAAACATGTTTGTGTTGTAATGTCTAGTCTCATTGCGCATAATAATCTAAACTACTTGCCAGAGTACCTGTCTTGACTATGTATATTAGACGTTTTTTTTTCCAAAATACGCATAATTTGTTCATTTTGGTAATGAAATGATTTTTCTGCTACTTAATTCAGTCTGTATTTTGTTGTGTTTAAAGCTGATTGTTGTGTAATTCTTTTCTAAATGCTTCCTCACAACCTCGCCCCGTCCATATTTTAGGCTCAAGGTACGAGGCCACACTTTGTTCTCAGCTGTTCCTGGAAATGAACCCTCTTGGGTTACGCCCCTGAACGGACAAGCTTTGAAGGATGCAGTTGACGCACGCATCAAGTATATTACCGGAGTTACTAAGGGAAAGTAAGACATGTCTACTTGTTCGTGTGCAGAAATTCTATGTAATGTTTCACTTTTCGCATTAGTTGTTGCTTCTCTTTATATGCCTTTCTAACACTTGTAAGTTATGTAATCCGTTAATGATTTATAACTAGGCAAAATTCTGTGGTCTAATGTCTGTACTGTCGTGCTTCAATGTTGAAATTTATGCTAGTGTGGTCTGGGATGTTCATGGTTCCTGCTTTTGCTTATTCAAAACAGACTGTTGGGTGCAAGTCCCAGGCATGTAGCCCTTACACATTTTAAAACGTATCTACTGTCATAGTGGTCAGCATGGTGATGTTCTATCTACTATCATAGTGGTCAGCATGGTGATGTTCTATCTACTGTCATAGTGGTCAGCATGGTGATGTTCTGTCTATTGTCATGGTGGTTAGCATGGTGATATTCTATCTACTGTCATGGTGGTCAGCATGGTGATGTTCTATCTACTGTCATAGTGGTCAGATGGTGATGTTCTATCTACTGTCATAGTGGTCAGCATGGTGATGTTCTATCTACTGTCATGGTGGTCAGCATGGTGATGTTCTATCTACTGTCATAGTGGTCAGCATGGTGATGTTCTGTCTATTGTCATGGTGGTCAGCATGGTGATATTCTATCTACTGTCATGGTGGTCAGCATGGTGATATTCTATCTACTGTCATGGTGGTCAGCATGGTGATGTTCTATCTACTGTCATAGTGGTCAGATGGTGATGTTCTATCTACTGGTCAGCATGGTGATGTTCTATCTACTGTCATGGTGGCCAGCATGGTGATGTTCTATCTACTGCCATAGTGGTCAGCATGGTGATGTTCTATCTACTGTCATAGTGGTCAGATGGTGATGTTCTATCTACTGTCATGCTGGTCAGTATGGTAAAGTTCTATCTACTGTCATGGTGGTCCACATGGTGATGTTCTATCTACTGTCATGGTGGTCAGCATGGTGATGCTCTATCTACTGTCATAGTGGTAAGATGGTGATGTTCTATCTACTGGTCAGCATGGTGATGTTCTATCTACTTTCATAGTGGTCCACATGGTGATGTTTTATCTACTGTCATAGTGGTCAGCATGGTGATGTTGTATCCATCCCATCTAAGTGTTCTAGTTGTGATTTGTGATGGCAAGATTAGATGGTGTTGGTACAACAGATTGCACTTTAGTGATCAGACCAGTTCGTCATGAAACATGAAATCCTTGCATAAAACCTCTTATCGTCTTAAATAAAAAGTGTGTAACTTTCTCAGCATCACAAAAAAGTTACTTTTTTATATTCACATCGTATTTCCAATAAATACAGCACAATCATCCATAGAGATATTATTTGATATTTCTTATTTCATAGCTGTGTAACATGCAATAGTAGAATTAAAACTGGAATAGTAGCAGACTCCACTGGATGAACGATTTAGATGCTGTATAAATTTTGAGAGGTCTTCGATTCCGACCCTGATTCTTGTGTACTCTGGTTAAACTTAAAGCAAGTGTCAGTTTACTTTTTACTTTCCTGCCTCTCTTTAATAACATATATTCTCGATAAATATAATCATGCTGTGAGTAATAAACATTTGCCTCACATTTCCAAGGGTGGCGCACTGGGATGTGAATAACGAACTTCTTCACGGCCGATTTTATGAAGATAAGACTAGCGACCCAACGTACAGCCAAGAGATTTTCCGAGAAGTCCACACAGCGGATCCTTCCGCCGCGCTTTTCCTTAACGACTACGAAGTCCTCTCAACTGGGGAACGCAATCTGGTAGGGGGTCTCTTCCAAGCTGTTCATGTCTTTTTTTAAAAAATCCCTACAAAATAACAGTTTAAATTCATCTCTCTCTCTCTCACACTCTCTTCTTTCTCTCTCTCTCTCTCTCTCTTTCTCTCTCTCTCTCTCTCTCTCTCTCTCTCTCTCTCTCCCCACCTCCTCCAACACTACCTTTCCATATTCACATTTACTTTACTTTTCTATACATTAATTCTAGCGCTTTTTTAAAAAAGGCAGCCGATACCAAAGTTTTTTTTTCTTATCCAACTTCAGGCACACATGCAAATCTGCTAGATTTTCCAGCATATCGACCTAACTGTTATTTTTGCCAATTTATCGGCAGTCTAACGAGGGATTTGTGATTTATGGGCAATTTACTTTATCCATACGTACTTCCAGGTGAAGAGAAGCTGTAGGCGTTTATATAAATACTTGTTCCAGTGCTGGTTTATTAAAGCGAATGGATAGATTGACCCGGCTGAACACATGGACTTGATACCAGTGTTCGAGAACAAATGAAGCACAGATGAAAGCGAGACTCCTCACCTCTAAAACATGAACTCCTTAATACCTCATTGCCTTGTGGAAATTCTTTAGTACTTTGGAAATGTTCTGAAAAGCGCAACTCTTGAGTTTCTGAATTCGTACAAAGATTAAGCTCAGCGTAATGTCATATGTACTCTTACGTGGTCAGCGTTTATTGGTCAACAAGTGTCCCTTTCATGCGGGCACGACAGGCTTCAGTTACCTGACACCGGATGCGTTTACGTGTGTAGCGAGTATTAGCTACTGTTCATCATTCAGTATGTCCGTCTTCCTTGCAGCCTATAAGGGCGTCTGAGTGGGGATGTGGTTCGTACACTAGTCTCGCGAAGGTAAGCAGTTCGAATCAAACCAGAGGCACATCAGTCATCCAACTCTATGGAATGCTATCTGACTTCTTCTGGAGCTGGGAAAGGAAAGACTGCCAGGCGTACTGCTGACCACATCCACCCTCTAGTGTAACCGATATGTCAAGAAAAATATGGACAGTAACACCATGTACCCTGGTTGCCTCCCTAGCATACTATGCTCCCTTTTACCTAGTAATTTCTTTCAGATTATGCAAGTAACAAATTCTTGTACAAATACAATTTTTAACTAATAAATTTTAGAAAAAAATATCTTGAAAAACCTATATAATGTTAGTTAATGACCTGGTATGTTAACGTTTATAATTATAATCTTTGTAGGAGTATGTGGACCAGATCAACACTTTTAACGCGGCCAATGTTGGACTGAAAGGCGTGGGTATACAGGGTCATTTTGAGGACTTTAAGGATCCAGATGTCACACTGTTAAAGGTTTTGTACTTTTATTGCCTCTGTAAAGAAAATGTGAAAATATTTTCACAACAGTGTATATTTTCTTCATTATATAGTCTCATATTTGCATAGTCTAATGTGTGATAAGAAAGAAAAATGTGTGATGAAGGGCAGAATGTCAGAGGGGCTCGCCTGCCCAGTTCTTCACCCTTCGAAAATAAAGAGCCATCCATCCATCCATCCTCTTATTGCGAGAATTGGATGTAAATAATTAATATTGAATGTAGTACTGTAGTGGCCTTAACACTGCCCTTGTGCTACTCGGAGATGGGCCTTGTCTGTGGTGTGGTCTTATGAAGTGCACCACAGCGAATTCTCCCATCCTCCAGATTAGAACTCCAACAGGTCAAGTCCCAGGGACACGGGACCTCACTATACTGAAATAGTCTCTTGGCCGAGGTGACCAGACACATGCAGTCTTCTTCTTTTGGTTAATGGAAGCCCCACACGAACTACCTGTCAGCAGGTACAGCGAACAAGCACAGACGACTTGAAATCCTTGCTTTCAACACAGTCATTTATTGACGAAAAGGTCTGTTTTTCAGACCTTTATTGCTCTGGCAGACTTAGCTCTATCATTTTCACTCTTCATTCGTCTGTTTCCGGCGCTAGCTTCGGCCCCTCTCGCTTATGTCCGGTCACAGTACTTTGGTAGATATTTTGAAGTGCAAGACTGCGAGAGTTAACTTTGTTACATCGCGCTCTCTCTCTGAACCTTAAATGCCCAGGGCACATGGGGCTTCCGCAAGGGTCCTCCACAAATGCCTGTCCTTCGCCTTTTTTTCTGCTCTTGCCCAGGTGAGCCCTCTATTGCTCAACATCCTTTCTGTTGTTCTTCTCCATGTCTCTTTTGGTCTACCCTTACTTCTGTTCCCCTGTGGTGTCCATCTTAGTGCTATTTTTGGTAGTGAGTTGTCAGTCATTCGGAGCACACGTCCCAACCATCGCCAGCGTCTTTCCTCAATAATTGTTGTCAGTGGTTTCATCTGCATTTCTGCCAATAAGATGTTATTTCTTATGGTGTTTGGCCAGAATATTTTTCTAATTCTTCGTAAACATTTAGTCTGGAAAGAATTCAACTTGTTTTCTATGGTTTTGGTGATTTTCCAGCATTCACTTCCATAGAGTAGTACACTTAGAACATTACTCTTAAATATCCTGATTTTCATATTTATGCTTAGTTTTTTTTTTTTGATTTCCATAGAGTCTGCAGCATTGCAAAAGCCTGGTTTGCTCTAGTAAGTCTGCTGTTGATGTCCTCTGTGCTGTCTCCATTTTCTACTACTCTGCTGCCAAGGTATACAAATTCGTTGACCTCCTCCATTAACTTGTTATCTACTCTGAGTACATTTCTGTTGTTCACATTTTGCTTCATTAACTTTGTCTTTCCTACGTTGATCTTTAGTCCTATGTTGTTTGCATTCTGAGTTAGCTTGTTTATTTTATCTTGCATATCTTTGTGACTGCTTGATAATAGACAAATGTCGTCCGCAAAGTCAAGGTCCTCCAGCACTGTGTCAAGGGTCCATTGTAATCCTCTGCGTTTGTCTTCTTCTTCTTCTTCTTCGTTCGCTTCTACCACCAAAACCGCCCTGTGATCCTACTGAATTTATGCCTGTGGTCCTCGTTAGGTCCCGTGGTCCCCTGTGTGGTCCCCGAAAAGACCACACGAGATCCACGAGAGGACTACAAGGGATTCAGAGTATCACAGGGCTTTAGCCTGTATTCTTGGTGGGTCTCGGAAGCGGGATTGCGTGACACCGTGGTTTTCATTGCACCAGTTTAGTCTAGGGTTGGACTTTCTCACCGGAAGACCTCGGCGTGTTTAGGATATCAGTGCATCCCTGCTGGGTGAGAGGCGGTAGCCCACCCAGGCCAGAGTTGGACCTTCTCACCGGAAAACCTCAGCGTGATTAGGATACGCAAACATCCTCGCCGGGTGAGAGGTGGTTGCCTATCTAGACTTCCCTGGTCCAGTGTCTCCGACTTCAGCATTTTGCGGTCGTGGCCGCTACCCTTCCTAGTTGTGACCAGGATGGAGCTTTTGTCCAGGAGGACGAATCCTCGCCACTAGTGACTTCTACCCCTGGGTTGAGCCGGTTTAGGCATTATCCCAGTATGGGCGTGTTTGGGACGAGACCGACCTCTAGAGCAGAGGTACTGTGACATGCATAGCCTTCAAGATTCACCCCTGGTATGAGCCGGTTTAGACAAAATTCACCAGTATGGGTGTATATCAGGCGTTACCGACCTCTAGAGCGGAGGTGGCATAACATGTCTAGCCATCAAGTTCCACCCCTGGTGTGTGCCGTTTTAGGCATATTTCACCAGTGTAGGTGTATTTCGGACGTGGCCGGCCTCTAGAGCAGAGGTGCCGTGGTATAGCTCTCGTAGCGATACTACTGGACATACCAGTTAAACTTCACTTTCCACCACCTTTTTCCATCGGCGCCGCACAGCAACCTTTATTTCTTTTCCGCATTTCTTCCTTGACCGGGAGGAGCTTCACTCCACGCGCAGCATTTGAAGAGTCTCGCCAGCAGTGTCTTAACCAGTGTCTTAACGGTTCATGCATTTCACCCGATATGACTGCACTCAGAACGTAGCCAACCTCCAGACCAGAGGTGCCGTGATTTGACTGTTTGCTTCGCTTTATCCTTTCTACCACCTTTTCCGCAGTGATGCTGCGCGGCAACCTCATTTGCACCTTTCTTCATTGGCCGGGAAGAGCACCGCTCCACGCGCGGCAGCTGAAAACTCTCGCCAACAGCGGCAGATGAGCTACCAAACGTGCCACTCATCTACCCTCTGGTTTTCAGGCGCCAGATATTCGCCCTCGCCCCTTCTCCTGTCAGTTTAAACAGTTCTGCCACGGGAAGGCCAGGAGCTGGACTTGATTGCCAGAGGCTGTTTGAGGTGCATTTGCAGTCCTTAGAACCTCTGCGTTTGTCTGATGTTGCCTCCTTCATTAACCAGTCTACTGCCAAGATAAATAATGTTGGTGATAGTACACATCCCTGTTTCACTCCTGTTTGTACCCTAAAGCTGGTGGAAGTATGTTCTCCACAGATCACTTTGCACTGAAAACCCTCATATAGGGCTTTGATTACATTTACTATCTTGTGGGGGAGGCCATGCCATCTTAGGATTTTCCACAGTTCATCTCTGTTGACACTGTCAAAGGCTTTCTCAAAATCTATGAATAATGCATATGTTGTGCTATGCCACTCATTTGCCTGTACTAATATTTGTCTAAGTACAAATATGTGGTCTATGCATGATCTTCCTTTCCTAAATCCTGCCGGCTCTTTCCGAAGTTTTTCCTCAAGTGTTGGTACAATTCTGTTGATGATTATTTTGCAAAATACTTTACTGGTGAGTGGCAGTAGGGTAATGCCTCTCCAGTTCCCACAATCTCTGAGGTCACCTTTCTTTGGTAGTTTTACTATAAGCCCAGTTTTCCACTCCTCTGGGGCTTTTTCTAGATCCCAAATTTGTTGTAATATCCGGCAAAGTTGTTTTGGTGTTTCTGTTTCTTCTGCTTTCAACATCTCAGCAGTCACTTCATCTTCACCTGGTGTACTGTCTGATTTTAGCTTCTTTATCGCCTCCTTTACTTCATTTATTGTTATTGATCCTGTATTGATGTTTAGTTCCGTTTTTGCTTCAGGTATGTCTATTGTTTGTGCTGCTTGTGTTCTGTTTAGTAGGGTGTTAAAGTATTCCCAACTTTGTTACATGTACGTAGTTAATTCCTGTGCAGGGCATGCAGGTGAGAGTGAAATGTAACAGGTTTTTCTTTTCAACTTTGTTATTTCTGTTTTGTTATTTCAGTTTTAATTATTCTTGTTATATGCTTAACTCATTCATTCCTGAATTAGTTCCTGTGCTCTACAAGAATTAATTATGAGTAATTTTATGTTATCAAGCTATCAAATGGAACACAACAGGCCGAAGAAAAAGGGGCAGACCGCGTGAAACTCTGAAGAGAACATTATTAAGAGAGGCCAAGTTAACAAGCATAAAATCCTTTGATGAGGTTGAAAGACTCGCCGAAGACAGGAAAAATTGGCGAACTACTTTGCGAGCCCTATGTGACGTCTAACGGCACGGGAAGGATATAAGATATATAAGAATTTTATGTACAAAGAAACTGGAAGGAAGGTACTCTGTAATTTTAATTTAAAATATAGGCTGGGTTAGAAATGTACCACTTTTCATTTTATTTGGACGTTGCCTATATATCTCTCTAAGCACTGGTTCGCATAAGTGTGCAAGATCTATCAACCTTGCCAGTGTTGTTTTGAAGTGAAAGAGTTGAGATGTGTGTACTATAAGATGAAAGTTCTACGATAAAGGCCAAGACAATAGACGGGCCTGCGTGCTCAGTTCTTCAATCTTTACAAATAAAATAATCCTTCTCTCTCCCTCTCTCCTTCCCTCTTCCTGTCCCCTCTTCCTCTCCCATCCTCTCTCTCTCTGTGTTGAGTGCATAGATATCAGTGACAGCCAAATACCTTATTTTGTTTCATTGTATTTTCTTCAGTGTTCGCAATGTTATTTATGTTTTGTATATGCGCAACATAATTGTTGAATGTCTGGAACCGAGAAGAAAGTTGCGTGAAAGAGAACAGAATGTCAGACGGACCTGCGTGCCCAATTCTTAACCCGTTGGAAATAAAGATCACTCTCTCTCTCTCTCTCTCTCTCACACACACACACACACACACGCAGTTCATAAAATATTTTCTTGCTTTCTTATTTGTTCAGTGATGCAAAGTGTCTGATCCAGGGATATTTTCAGCCCTAAAATTCCTCGTCTTCTGGACAGTTTTTTGTTTTCTTGTTCCCACAGTTTTTTGTTTTCTTGTTCCCACAGTTTTTTGTTTTCTTGTTCCCACAGTTTTTTGTTTTCTTGTTCCCACAGTTTTTTGTTTTCTTGTTCCCACAGTTTTTTGTTTGTTTTTGTTTGGTCTGAACCCCCTTTTTCAATGATAAATTAACCACACTGGGATACACAAAAAAGGAAAGTATATTGAAAGAGTTATGTTTTGATCTATTATGAACAGGTCACACGTCTATCTATGTTAACCTGTTGTTTTTTTAATCTATTATGAACAGGTCACTCGTCTATCTATGTTAACCTGTTGTTTTTTTTATCTATTATGAACAGGTCACACGTCTATCTATGTTAACCTGTTGTTTTTTTATCTATTATGAACAGGTCACTCGTCTATCTATGTTAACCTGTTGTTTTTTTTAATCTATTATGAACAGGTCACTCGTCTATCTATGTTAACCTGTTGTTTTTTTTAATCTATTATGAACAGGTCACACGTCTATCTATGTTAACCTGTTGTTTTTTTATCTATTATGAACAGGTCACACGTCTATCTATGTTAACCTGTTGTTTTTTTAAATTTATTATGAACAGGTCACACGTCTATCTATGTTAACCTGTTGTTTTTTTTAAACTTTGAATTGTATTTTTTTCAAGGCCCGACTTGATCGCCTGGCTCAGCCTGGCGTTCCACTTTGGATAACTGAACTAAGCGTGGCGGCCATTGACGAGCACGATCGGGCTGACTGGTAATTATCATCATTATTATCAGTATCATTATTATCATCTTTTGTTACCAATAACGGTCAGTTGTCATCATCAACACCAACACCCTCGACACTGTTAGCCTGTCAGCCTTGTTCAAATGCAGTGTGGGATTTCTTTTAGCCTTGCCTTTCCCAAGAATATCGCAAGCAAGCCAAGTACTCTGTCACAGTTTCTAAGCAACACCAGCGTTGGAAATTAGTTTTATAAATGACAAAATAATCTACTGAGGTTTTATAGGAATACATATTTTTGTCTGGGGTGGGGTATAATGAAATGAAAATAAATTATGATCTTATCTTATATCCTTCCCGTGCCGTTAAATGTCACATAGGGCTCACAAGGTAGTTCGCCAATTTTTCCTGTCTTCGGCGAGCCTTTCAACCTCATCAAGGGATTTTATGCCTGTTAATTTGGCCTCTCTTAACAATGTCCTCTTCAGAGTTTCACGCGGTCTGCCTCTTTTTTCTGCGGCCTGTTATGTTCCACTTGATAGTTTGTTTTGGGATTCTCTGATCGTTTCTTCTCATCACGTGACCAACATATGTCCATCTCCTTTTCCTGATCACCCATGAGACTGGTTATTGTTCAGTCATCTGTCTTATCTTTGCATTGTTCTTGAATTCGTTCCACTTGATGCCGAGTATTTTCCTTAGGCATTTGTTTTCAAAAGAGTCTAATTTCTTGTCTATTAAACTATGATAGCTACGGTTAAAGATAATTTATGTATGTTGTTTTGGTGAGTGAAAAAAGGTCATCTTCACGATGTAAACCAGTGTGGCGTTTAGTTTATTCATGTGACATGTCTTTTCCAGAACGTTGTCCCTCTCACAGCCTCCCTGAAAGCAACACGGTCTTGCACAAGTTGGCCAGCGTCTCTCAGTGACATATTTAGACTTTCCGTGATTATCCTGAGTCCAACTGTGGCGAGTTCGTCCCTTTTCTCTTTTGTCGGGCGCTTTGCCTTCTACTATCAACCTCTCCAAGTTGTGTCTCTTGATGTGGCCGAAGTATTTCAGCTTTCTAATATTTATGATGTTAGCGAGCCAGGTTTCTGCGACACCTAGTCTCGTTAATTTTTATTAATTTTGTGTTCGTTCTATCCATGATATTCTAAGCGCCCTTCTGTAACATTTCACTTCAAACGCTGTTATTCTCTTTTCTAGTGATTTGTTAAGTGCCCAGGTTTCGCATCCGTATGTTGCCACTGGGAATATGTAAGCTCTTAGTTAACATAACTGTTCACGCAGTACATATGCTAAAAGTGGCATTTAGTACTTAAAATCACAAGAGAATTACCTTAGTTAGCTAAGTCGATAGTACGCAGTTCTCTCGTGGCTAGGCGGCTGCTCGTCCTACCGGAGTCCGTGTTCGAATCCCAGGTAATTCTCTTCTGATTTTCCTTTCTCTCACGTCTCACTAAAGTGCTTTGTCTTACAATTTTTAGAGGTCTAATCCTACAAAACTGTGTTCTCTTACTTTACCGTACCAAAGCCTCATAGTTTCCTATTTATAAAAAATTGTTCCATTTAGTACTTGCTTTTCAAACACATACTTTTAGTACTATAAATAAGCTGCCTAGTATTTTTATCGCTTTTTTATGTTATATAGTCGTTAATGAGCAAAATGTTGGGGAAAATGGAAATCGAAACAAGCACTTAGTGAGAAAGGATCGTTCTGTCACCTGTTAGAACTGGTAAGCTATTGCTTTCCATGCTCGCGTATGTTTGACATGAAATGCTATTCATGTCCCTTATATACGTGGCAAGTGACTGGTGCGTTTAACATGTGAATAATAGATAGTCACTATCGGCTCTGTGCATGAGTGGCAAGTATATGTTCCGTTTTACGTGTTTGACAAATAACT
This sequence comes from Achatina immaculata, assembly GCA_009760885.1. NCBI lineage: Eukaryota > Metazoa > Mollusca > Gastropoda > Stylommatophora > Achatinidae > Lissachatina > Lissachatina immaculata. The sequence goes on along the minus strand of CM019691.1, from coordinate 65,428,397 downwards.
GTTTCATTGTTCTATGTGCAAATGACAAGTATGTGTTGTCTGTGTATTTTGGTTTAAATTGTATATTATAATATGTGAACGTGTGAATGCCAGATAACTGTAGTTTAGATTCCAGATTTGGATTGACAAGCACCACCGTTTGTTTTCTAGGTATGAGAAGGTGCTACGATTACTCTTCAGTCACTCAGCTGTGGAGGGCGTGCTTCTGTGGGGATTCTGGGATCATGACATCGACCCACTTCGAGCTCTCGTTCATGGTTTCACATACACGGTGAGATGGACATTTCCCTCTTCTTGTAACACTGAAGTTTCTCTTCAAGGGGAACTTTTCTTCTTTAGCACTAAATACTTCTTGTCCTGATTTCATAATGTGTTTTAAATCAGCGTTTCCTGATTTGCGGTACTTGTGCCACTAGTGGTACGCGGGAAATTTTCGGGCACTGCGAGGGGACAATAAACTCTCTTATAACCACTCTAAAGTTTTTCTGTACTTGATTTTCCTTCCTGATTTTTCGTTAAGACCGTGGGGGAAAAAATGATATAAAGTCATCTTGACTTTGGAAAACACTTAGATTATCTGGTTTGTTTATGTAAAGTATAAACTACTGTTTCTTGTTGGAGTTTCTTCATCTCTCAGTCGATGGTAAACTACTGTTGGTTGCTTTCAGCTCAGTGAAGCCGGGAAGCGTTACCTTCGTCTAACAAAACAAGACTGGAGCACGCACGTAGTGAAGAATCTCTACCCTAGCGACTCATTCACGGTTAGAGGCTTCCAAGGTGATTACACCGCAGTGGTGTATTACAAGGGACAACCATTCCAACGCACGACATTCACTTTGGGGAAGACGGACGCGACCGTTACAATTAATGTTAAAGCCGATACAAGTAAGTAGTGTTTTTAACGAGTTCACCGGTAGCAGTTATTAATAATATAAAAATACCTATCAGCTGCATAAAATGTTACAAGTTAAAAGATAAATCATTGTATAACAATTTTGTTAATTGTAATTGCTGCTTTGAAGGACGTGACCATCATGCTGGGCCACCCTGTTCACGATCAGATTTGGTGTTTAATTTGTTTCCATCTTTGCTGCCACAGTCTCCCTTATATTTGTAGATTACGTCTCATCCTACCATTATTTATGCCTGTTCATAGGTGTCTTCTGTGTTTTATGTTATGAGTCATGTGTGAACGTATTCTTGCCAGATGCATCTTTCTAAGAAATGACAACTGACGTTCAAATCAGAAAAAAAAAATGTTCAGATCAATTACAGAGTTACCTAACGAGCACGGTCACCAAGTGAACTAGAAATAACTGGAAAATTCAAGAAAGGAACTCACTAATGAATGCGCTAAATTCTTGAAACTAAAGCAAACTTACGAAACAAATTGCAAAACAGTTCTTCATAATAGAACGGAAACCGAGAAAACTGATACCAAAAAAAGTGCCAGAACTATGTACTGAAAATGATTCCGAGATTAACTTGAGAAAAATAAAAGCCAGGCAATACTAGAATAAACGATATAGAATTTAAGATAAATCGAAAGATCAAGAGCTGGGCTGGACATGTAATGAACGTAGCAGAGATAGTAAAAATCCAAGACATGCAGCTGATGGAATCGTTCTGGGGGGAACGACAAAATGATGACGGTGGACATAACTCAGAATTCGACAAAGAGAACACGATAAACAGAAATGAAGGCTCTGGACCAGGTCGGATGGAGGGTTATCGTCTCTACTTCATGTTTCTGTAAGTACGACAAGTAATGACTATCAAATCTGTGCATTATTTCAATATCAAATAAATCAGAATTATTGTATCACTTATTTTTAAAGTTTTTTTGTTTTTTGCTGATTATCCCATAGTGGCACTGCCATGTTTTCGGTTACGTTCGTCAATATATAACTGAAAAAAGATACACTTCAATTTTGTTTTTAATATAATTTTAAACATAGCAATTTCGTACATAACAACAAAATAAATTTCAGATTTTCATTTGTAAGTAGAAAGGTTTTTTTCTCAGACAGTTGTCAATAACATCTTATTTCATTTAACCATACTTAAATTACTTTCTCAAAATGGCTGGACTGAAGAAAAGCCAGGATCTCATTGTTTTAAAAAATCACGTCTTCTTGCAGCTGAAATTCCGCTTCCTAACCCGGGTGATCCATTTGCGCCACAAGACATAGACTTCTCATCATCGTCGCTCAACCTGCAGACAATTGGTTACGGCAAATCAACCTCTCAATCCTCACAGCTTCACTGTGTCTCCAGGTGGTCGGCTGATTCTAGTATAGGAGATGACAAAACCGCTTCCATAGGCTGCAATTCTGGGGAGGTCCTCACCGGCTGCTCAAGCTATCTTAGGGTCAGTTTAGTCATGTGTGTGTGTCAAAAAACCGTACTAGATCACATCTAGCGGGGTTTAAATGATATGCATAGTTTTTCTAACATACATTTGAGTCAAATTAACAAGTGTTTTTCTTATTAATGTCTTTAGTTCCAAGAAAGCATTACACGATTAGACTGCTCGCTCAGATAGATCTGGATTTTCAGTTGAATAAAATCGTGAAAAGAATGCCCTACTAAACGGGCTTTTTTTTGGTTCAGATTTACACCGGAACAGACTGAGAGTCATAGAAATCATAGCACTGTCATTATGCACATTATTTTAAAACCTCATTCATTCATTCCTTTGCATGTCCCTTGCGGAACTTTGCCTCCCAAACAGCACTCCTGTAGGCCTCTCGGCTGTGAGCAAGATGGCCTGCTGCTGCTGCATCCATTTCCAGATCGTCAACGATGTCTTGCAGCCATCTTTGTTTCGGTCTAAAAAACCTACATTTCTGAAACTCGCTTAAGGGCACGTCAAAATAAGCAGTCTCTATACCACTTTACAATTGTAGAGAAGTTAAATGTAAAATAAATTTAGGACAATAGTTCCTAAACTGGGGCTCTTCATAGCATTATATGGAGATACTTGTACGTAGGAAGTGGTATGTGGAGATACTTGTACGCAGGAAGTGGTATGTGGAGATACTTGTACGCAGGAAGTGGTATTGTGTAGAAAACTATACGTGTAAACATTTTAATTCACTGCCAGATGGAACTGGAGTGTCTGTGGTTTTGATGGGGGGGGGGGGGGGGGGGGGGAGTTAGGAGTGAAGGGCTGAAGCCAGAGCCAATTATCAAATTTCAGCAGTTTGGGACCTAAAAAAAAAAACATTGGAAATCATTGGTCTAGATTGTAAGTTGATGGAATTCATTTTCTTAACATCTGAAATTCGAATTCGCATAATTACTGTAAATGCACTGGCCTTTGTTTGACTCCTAACTCAGAATTAATAAATGATAGTGAAAGTGTCACTTCTAAATGAGACAAAACAAACCGTGGGTGTAGTCCGTGCACTAAATGATGTAGTTAGAAATGAGAATCGCCCAACAGTTAAGTCCTAGGTGGGTGTAGCCCGTGCACTAAATGATGTAGTTAGAAATGAGAATCGCCCAACAGTTAAGTCCTGGGTGGGTGTAGTCCGTGCACTAAATGATGTAGTTAGACATGAGAATCACCCAACAGTTAAGTCCTGGGTGGGTGTAGCCCGTGCACTAAATGATGTAGTTAGAAATGAGAATCGCCCAACAGTTAAGTCCTGCGTAGGTGTAGTCCGTGAACTAAATGATGTAGTTAGAAATGAGAATCGCCCAACACTTAAGTCCTGGTGCTAAAATCTAACTTTACGATAAGATACGTTTAAGGTAACAGAAACCTGCGGTCTTGGTAACTTATTTCTGCGACACTTTCAGGACAACGAGTGGCACAGAGACGGCGAAGAGGTCACTTTTCTCAATGGACAAGCAGTCTGCACTGCCTTTAATGGTTTCTATTCTACTATTGGTAAGTGCATAAGAATTAAAACAATGCATGAGAAGATAATAATTGCACTACAGTTTTTTTTCTGTATCCATTATGTTTTTAAAACTAGAAGTTAAGACATCACATGAAGATGTCCTAAAGAGGCAGAAGAAGAGAGACGAACAATAATAAAAATCAGGAAGAGACAATCTAAATTCATAGAACATGTCATGAGAGCAGGTGGACTGGAATATTTGAAAACAAACAGGGATAATAGAAGGCAAAAGAGGCCGAGGCAGACAAAGAGAGAAGATGATAGATAGAATGAGGAAGTGGCATGGAGAAAGAACACCAGTCCAGCTCATAATTAACACCGGGAATACAGAATTTTCAAAAAGTATGACCCCAACGGCTGTCGGCATGGCACTGGGTAGGTAACACATGATCAATAAGTTCGGTTTTTTCCCTTTGTTCTAACCAAGTAGATTCTCTTTTAATGTTAACACCAAGAGTATGCCTTTATCGTCTTCGTGCTCGTTCTTCCATTAAATTTACTTTCACTATCTTCTTTTCTGCCCTTATGTGGTCAAATAAAATTTTCTCATCTGTTGTAGTATCTGATGAGGGCATAACAATTCTACATACATATAAGGGTCCTTATTTTTATTAAATAACAAATAAATAACTAACAGGCGGTTATTTATCTTTCATGCATTAGGTATCAGAGCTCAAGTCCGGTGCTGCACTCTACGAGATCTTCAATGTAGATACAGAACTGCGGGTCCATCAGGCACTGGAGAACGTGATGAAGTCATTGTACCTTGCGCTGGGAGCGAATACCCGCTTGGTAAGAGACTTTAGAAAAGATGAAATAAGAAAACCTTATAAGTAAAGAAAACATCTTTCAGTGCACTGAAGTTATGGCATCGAGTTTAAGAAACAAGATGAATTAACGTGTAAAATAAAGGAAGGAATAATTTGAGAATGAACTTGCCATTTGTGATTTTCAGATCAGTTTTAGACGAGATAATGCTGAAAACGACAGAAGATTCACGCAAAAGGCTGGTGGTTTCAATTTGAAAATAAGAAACATTTCCTTCTTCTTTTTTCTTCTTCTTCCCTTTTCGTCGTCATTCGTCCTCAAAAGGGTTGCCTTGTGTCGCAGTTATACTCCTTTGGGCCAGACACGTTAGACTTCTGCTGGACACATTTTTAGGACAGAGTTAGTCTTCTCACTGCGATTTCTATTCACGTGACCAGACTGTTTCCAGGAACACCGCTAGGAGGGAGAATAGGGTCTTGGTCGGATATGGTTCCCAACTCTCATTTAACCAGTAAACTATTGGTAGCTGACCGTCATTTCAGTCAGTTTGAGTAGTGGCTCTTCGTCCCCATTTGAAGATCATCATTTCAATCTTTCATATAAATTTATTAACTTTTCCAGACGCGTGCATTTACTGCCCAATGGTATGTATCAAACTGCTAGTTCGGTGGTTCTCAAATTTTCGACTGCGGATCCCCTTTCCAGTCCGAGAACAGCTTTGAACCCTTCGTTAAAAACTAAATCAATAAATGGAACGCAGATGATACTAAGATTTCATTTCAATCAAGCCAATCAATGTACTGGTCTGTGGACCTCCAAAAATTCTTCTGCGAAGTCCTAGGAGGTCCATGGACACCAGGTTAAGAACCACTGTGCTAGATGGGGACAAATTGTGCCATGAATTGCCTATCACATTTTCATACTACATGTCTCAGAATGAGATTGAGAGCAGTGGAAAAAACATGCATGCTAAAAAAACGTATTTGAAATAATGTGATCTTACTCTGAGAGGAGACTCAGAAACGATGGAGTCGGGTAAAAAAGATCAAAGATTATGATGACCTAGAACTACGTGGATAAGAATTATGGAAGTAAAACTTGACGCCCAAGAACATCTTCAGAAACTGGACAATTATCGGATGAAATGGCTACTATCCCGCGGCATATTCGTAGGACACCGTCTATTTAAATGCTAAATCGATTCATTTTTGAGACGGCTGGAGTGTGTAAATAAAAAGGAAAAACCAAATAAGAACGATATAATTAGTGTGTAAAGGAAAAAAACTATATTTGTAATAGTTTTCTCGTTAAACGTTGCATTTATCTTGAGTGAATAACAATGTACATGTTTCATGATTTCATACATATGATTGTCACATTTCATACATATGATTGTCTCATTTCATGTTTTTCGTGTTTCTGTACCTACTTAAAAATTGCACTCTACTTAGGATGTGGTACGTGGACTTTCGAAGAAGAATCTCTTGGTACGATATTCACAAGTTCTTTCTGTGTCGGGCAAAACGATGATCCAAAAGTTGGTGAGTATTTCTATTAAAATAAATAATGTTTTAATTGCACAGTGTGATGAATTCTCGATCTTAAAATATAAATAGTAAAACTGGCCTAAAATAAGATCAATTACTTCATTCTTTGGCAACAAATAATGAGATTTAAAACATTTGAAAATGTTTAACAACTTCATTATCATCATCATCATCGCTTTTCATTCCCTTGAGAGCATAGGCCACGGATAAAGGCTCTCCAGTCATCCCTGTTCTTGGAATTATTCTCTGCTTCCTTCCATATGCATCCCTTGTGTCTGAGCACTGCCATAATTTCTCTTCTCCAGCTAAGTCTAGGTCTTCCTTGTTTTCTGTTTCCTTGAGGATTCCATGTCAGTGCCTGTCTTGCTATGTTGGTGTCGGGGTTTCCTCAGAGTGTAGCCAATCCACCTCCACTTCCTATACATGTTTTGTAGGTTCATAGGTTCTTGTCCTGCCCTTTCCCAGACCTCCTCGTTCCTGATCTTGTCCTGCTATATTAAATGGCAGGACAAGATCAGGAACAATAAGTTTAAAATCCTCCTCAAGCATTGAACAACTTATCATGTTTTGATTTTTTTTCGTCCCTTTATTCATAGACACAATTACACAACGGCCAGGAACATATTGTCTCGCAAGGGTATAATTAAAATCAGAAATTACTGAAAATCATAAATTTTCCTTGATCATCCGGTCTTAGTTTAAGGTAAATGCTAGAAGAAAAGACGCGAGCAAAGAGATGGGGAGTTCAGTGTATAATACAACCAGATATACAAGAAGCAGTTGAATGATTGCTATAATACAGGAAGAGGTGAGAGTATGCAGAAGAATATATGATTATGACCATTTGTTATCATCCTCTGATGTGTCTGTTTTTTGTTAGATTTTTTTTTTTTTTTGGGGGGGGGGGGGGGTATGCTACCTTCATAGTCTGAGAGAAAAACAGCAGCGTAAAACTGTCCTTAAAAAAAACAACCTTCCTGTGGCACCTACTTTTATCAACATCTGTCAATCAGTTTTTCGTTTTATCTAGTTATAGACGAGTCATCAAATCTATAGGCAGCATTAAATCTCCGTCTGATTATGGCGCACATTAAATCTCCGTCTGATTATGGCGCACATTAAATCTTCGTCGGATAATGGCGCACATTAAATCTCCGTCTGATTATGGCGCACATTAAATCTCCGTCTGATAATGGCGCACATTAAATCTCCGTCTGATTATGGCGCACATTAAATCTCCGTCTGATTATGGCGCACATTAAATCTCCGTCGGACTATTCTGCGGAATAAACCAGGTCAAGGCTGTGTTTCTTTCTTTAACGACAGTGTCTCGGTGCCAGATAAGAGAGTGTACCCTACATAACAGCCCTGCTTGATTTTCACACTACTCCGTAAAATGTTTTCATTTTTCCAGGTGTTTACTCTTTTGCATCGTGCTGCCAGAGTACTTCACAACCTCTGCACTGTATTACAATGTACTCAGAGTATAGTGGACCGTTGCATGGCGCCAGAGCAACATTAACCTGTCCAGCAGAGCTGGCCATGACCTTGACGGGTTGTAACTCCTACGCTCCAAACGGAAGAACCGCTGGAGCATTCATCGAAAGTAATTTGTGTTTTATACTTCTAATTTTAGTTTTAGATTTTAAAAACTCTCCTTTTTTAGCAGTTTATTTTCAATGTATACGCCTGCGGAAGAATTAGCCAAGAGATAATCGTTGGTGAGTCTCTTTTCTTCACACATTGTGGTATTTGCTGCAGTTCTGTTAGATTTCCGAACGTACGAATATTTCCTTCCTTGGCCAGGAGATCGACAGAAGTGAGAATGCTTCATTGGAAAGGATTTTATCAGTATCTATTTCTCAGTCGAAGCTGGTCACAGAAATGATGTCCAAGATCTTCCATGAACAGCTGACAAGTATCTGCAAATATTTCAATGTGTCTTTAAAGACACAAAGCGCCATTACTTCCAAACCGAAAATTTTACATTTCTTACAAGTTTCTTGTGAGAAAGATGAAAGATTAAGCAGAGCTGGTGTCTGTGGCTCGTATTAAAAATGGCCATAACCGTTTGTCTGTGATTACTGTCACTTCACTGTGTCTAGTCTAATAAGTTTCTAATTTGTTCATTGATTATTATTATTATTATTTCATTTGTTCGTCTGGCCAGGATGGCCTGCCTCTGTACGAAAGTAAGCGGTATCACCAATCTGTCCTTGTCAAACCCACTCCACTCTCTTGGTGGGTGTCTCGGGACAGTCAGAGGCTAAGGAGTAAGATCCGGAAGAAAAATCTGTAAAGGTGGGGGAGGGGAAGGGGGAAGAACCTTAAGACACGTGGTTATGGCGTTCTTTAGCCTACCCGGCTTCTGACATCCTCTGCAACTCTGCTGGTTTTCCAGACCGTATGTACCCTGCCCTTCCTCTGGAGTTGAACTGGCAGAGTTGAGTGAGTGGGGGAGGAAGAGTGCAGCACGGACAATGCACTTTCTCCATGATATTTACCAGAACTGGAGAATCACCCATGAGTTTTTATTTTTTTTAAGGATAAGAATTGGAGAGTCAGCCATGAGGAGGTTTCTTTAAGGATAAGAACATTGGAGAGTCATCCATGAGGAGTTTTTTTAAGGATAAGAACATTGGAGAGTCAGTCATGAAAAGAACTGCTCAGCAAGAAAATGCGTAGCAAATTCTACAACATCTGATTCTGAAACGAAAAATATCAATACATTATTTCACACATATTTAGCATTTTTTTTATTACACTATCCATTGCCTAAGTTTTACAGCCATATAGCAGTATTGGCTCTATAGAACCCTGTAATACCTTTCTCCTGACTTTTAGGGACATTTTCTAATTCGTTAGTATCTTCTTCGTGTTATGAAAAGCCTTACCTATTCTCGGTCTTATTTCATTTGTGCACTTCCCGTCAGATGTTATTGTTGTTCCAAAGCAACTGAGTTTATTTACCTGTGTCAGCGTCCTCCATTTTGAAAGAATGTTGCACTCTGGTATGTTTATCAGATAGAGGAAGAGAGATAGACCAAGAGAAAAATATCTCAGTGGACTGACTAAATGGCATGGCAAAAAAAGAAAAGTGTCCGAGTTAATTAGAAGCACCAAGGACCGCAAAAGATGGAGAATCTTGATCGCCAACTCTATCCGGCACGGCATATAATACTGTCCACTTCAGAGTCTTTCTTTATTCCCTCATGGACTGTTTGTAGAGATCTACACAGTTAAGGAAAATCTCACATCTTTATGACACGTATTTTGCAAGAACCAAAACAGCGACAGCAACAAATACATTCTTCGCACGAACAACAGTAATATATTTTTCACTTTTATTTATTATTTACTTTAAAAAATACTTACCAGTTGGTGTTGGTTTTTGTTTCTCTGCAGCAATAAACGGAGTAGACACCTGCGTCGCTGTGAATGGATTTGAGAGATTTGGTGGAGAACCCGGAGTTCAGGCTGTAGCGGCATGTTGTCGAATATCACCCTCATAACTTTTTTTTCTCTTTTCTTGAATATTAAACGCTGCAAAAATATAAAACATAATTATGAAATCTATGAATCTGGTCTATATCTTGTGTTGTGCAACCTTGTGTTAATTTAAACTGAATTCGTATGCTGAATTTAAACTGAATTCGTATGCTGAATTTAAACTGAATTTCTAATAACAGCTTAGAAGAACATCAAGCCTGGAGTACAAGGGAATACCAATATAAGGGATGAGGGAGGTAATGTACTGAGATCTAACGAGTAGAAAAGGAGAGCCTTTTTCAAACAAACAGATCAGGGAATCTTGAAGAGCGTATAATGACGAGAAACACGATATCAAGCTTTGTACAAACAGAAATCCTGGAAAGCTCAATAGAAGTGGAGGAGGAGAGACAGACTATAAAGTCTGCCAAAAATGGTGCACTTGGTCCTGAAGGCGTCCCGTATGGACATCTCAAAGAAGCTGACGACAAGGTAGTAAAGCAGATGCCAGAATATTACAACCAGAGTTTGAATACCCGAGGAATGGCTGTACAATTACTTGATTCCCTTGCCCAAAATAGGTAAAGACAATGCAAACTGAGTGGATATCGAATTATAACATTACAAAATGTATATGGCAAAGTGACTATCAGACTTTCTAGAGCGAACGGGCTACTATCGAATACATTAGGAAACTATCGTTCAAGAAGAGATAAAACTAACAACGCTGCGATCCTGTTGTACGATGTATATGAGGGATTCCAGAAAAAAAAAACAGGAAACCATACTTATGGCACATGATTTTGAGAATGCATACAACAGAGTGAATTATACAACGCTGTTGACACTTCTGATGGAGTCTGGGATATATGCAAGATTAGTTCAGTGGATAGTTTCAATCCTGTTAAGGTGATCAGTTGCCTTGAGGTACAAGTCATGGATCTCAGAGCCCAGAACTATTGCAGCGGGACTGCCTCGGGCGTCTCCCTTGTTTCCTGTAATATTCAATGTATATTCTACTGTTGTTATTTGGGAACGCTGTGCGGCGAACGCTGACCTGCGTTGATGATATGTTAACATATGAGCATGGGAGGTATAGAGAGGAACTAGCCATAAGGGTACAGAACAGGGTGGATCAAATAACAGGCTGGTGTGAGGATAACAATGCAGTGAAAGAACCTTAAAAAGCTAGCATCCTGTAGTGCTCATTAAATAGCAGTTGTAAAATCTGAAGCTCCGATTGTTAAGTATTGGAGACAAGATGTTAAGGGAACATATTTCACGAGGTATCTATGGATCACATTCGATCGATCTTTGTCCTTTGCACAATATGTGGACAATGTAATAATGAAGTAACAGAACACAGTTTTGTAGGATAAGACCTCGAACAATTCGTAGAAAAAGCACTTTTAGACGCTAGAGAAAGGAAAATCACAAGAGAATTACCTGGGGTTCGAACCAGCGGACTCTGGTAGGACGAACAGCCATTTAGCTACGAGAGAACAGCTTACCAACGAACTACAGTATCTCGCACCCCCAAAAATGGTGTTTGAAAGCGAAGTCATTAGTACCTGTCCTGTCGGCACGAAGATCGTGACACCCGAAAAGAAACGAGGTCAGAAATCCCGTAGCTTAGATTGTCTCTCAGCAGGTATCAACTTTTTCAGACAACATACACACACGGTCTCCTGCCATGTCTATTGCATACTGGACAACAATAACAAACCAACGAATACTTTTTACATAAAGGTTGCAGGAACAAATGTGTTATAAATATGAAACAACGAGGCTTTCGTACTAATTCTCTTGTGATTTTTCTTTCTCTCATGTCTAAAAGTAGTTTATCTACGATTTTTTTCGAGGTCTAATCCTACAAAACTGTGTTCTGTTACTTCACTGTACGAAAGCCTCGTTGTTTCTTATTTATGGACAATGTAATGTAAAAGGCCAGGAAAGCATTGGGAGGAGTTAGGTTAATGGCTGCAGCAAACTTTCTATAACACACTCTGTTCTTGCAGATGCAGGCGCTGGTGATGTCACCACGGGAGTATGGTCTAGGCCTCCTCACCCTGTCAAATGCTCAACTGAACAGACTAGAGCGTGTACAGAACGAGGCAGTTAGGGTGGTCTTGGGTTGCACCAGGGATACTCCAGTGGTGGCCATGAGCTTTCTGCTTGATATGCTGAATGTGAAGTCAGAACACAAGCACGCTCAGGTCAAGGCATACTTCAGGGTTGCTGGCATGAAGGCATCCTCTCCATAAGGAGCTGGGGTTGATAAAGGGCAGACGCAACAAATGAGGCAGATTCTGGATGGCTGAGGCTGATGATGTTAGTGTGATCTAGATGAGGTGCCTAAAGGAGACGATTGGTTACGGGCGCAAGACCGACCTCAACTAGCAAGTTATTACACAGAAGGGCCGCGAATGTAGAGACTGGGCACAGGGGGCAGTTAAACTTTGGGTTCAAGATCTCATCTAGGATCATTGTGGGTCTTCCGACACGGTAATATATACAGATGGCTCAATGTCTCGGAACAGCAGAAGTGGTTGGGGTTTGGTTGTCTATCGCAATGTAAGAGTAGTAGCACAGAGTTCGGGAGCCTTTGAAGCAGTATATTAGAAGCGAAAAGTTAGCGTAATTTTTGTTTTAAAAGGAGAAACTAAGTACAGCGTGATCGAAATAACCCGATCCTCTGGTTGTCTCTCGGCTAGGAAAAAAAAGACACCTTGCGACACTTGAACAGACAGAAAAATAAAAGAGACCAGACGACAAGGACTAGCAGACGACAAGGACTAGCAGACGACTTAAGGACTAGCAGACGACAAGATGGAAGAAAAATGACGGTTAGGACTTGGGGATCTAGAGAAAGTTGAAATTTGTATTTCGATTAGGAAGTTGTAGTTAGTCTATGAAATGTGTAACTACTTTGTAATAGCTCATTAGAATAGAATGTAGCAGAAGAATCCGTTGGGGTTGAAATCTTAGGACATTAGTAGATGCCGGGAACTTGTTCTTTGCGGTTGCCTTGGGGTTTACGTCCAGAAATGTGCCTTCTTGGAATGGTTCGTGCTACTGCCACATTGTCACATCGTCTCATCGTCATCCAGTGTACCATTAAAAATCATTATAACTTTTAAGATTGTTTCTGTACTGCTATTTTTGCCACTTAAAGTGTGATCCTTGGGGGGGGGGGGGGGATTCGTTCACAGACGTATAGTATGCAGACACCAAAGAGAGTACCACGCAAAAGTCCATCACCATCATCAAGGCCATTATAAATTGATTGGCTGTTCCTGGCCACCTCAGTGGAGCCCGTCATATGAGAACAATATGCAAGTGCAGCAAACAAAGAAAATAAAGAATACAGCTTCATCATGTAGAGCAATAAACAGCTACAATCCACATCAAACATGCGAATGAAACGTTTATTACCAAAAATGCCAGATACAGTTATGCAGCATCGATATTAGTCTATCTATGCTGTACGTCTTTCCATAAAAATACAGAGACGATGTACTGACTCGGCGTTTATTTCAGACCCGGCGTTTATTTAATGCGTGGATATTCTAAACATTATTCCATACCCCGCTCCCCCCCCCCCCTTTTTTTTTCTCCCTCCGTCTCCAGCGTTTAAATGAGGCAGGTGACTATTTCAGACCATGCATTTAATTAAGGAAATACGGTATGTTACGCGTTTCTTCCATTTTGTTTCTGCGTGTGAATTTTGTTTTTCAAAATCCACACTGAAAGCAAATTTAAACAGATAAATACGAGTAAAAAACACGTATTGCCGCAACTCCATACTTAATTTTACAAGAGTACATTATTGATTTCAAGATTATGATGATAGCGACTGTTTTATTTAGCCAGATGGTCTTTTCACACACAGATAAGAAACTGGAAAACCTGTCGCGTAACTGAGAACTAAAATTTGAGATAACAGCAAACCGGTCATGTCGCATAATTTCATCACGAAATATTAGAGGCCGCTTGAATAATTCTTTGAAGGGTTATCTTCAGTGATTCTGACCCAGATTTTAATCAGTAAAAAAAAGTTTAGGGTTTAAAAGTTTTGTAAATAGCTTACAAAATGTATTGCTTTGTTTCGGAAATACGACTAGATGATACTCTGAAATTTACTTCAAATGTATACAGGAAAAACTATATTATTACGGCTGTTATTAAACTTTAAGCAGTCCCGTATCTGTCACATGCAGGGAAAGCGTATGTAACCCTTTCCCCTTCTTCCCACACTGTCCGCTTAATAAATGTATTATTTACACCTTCACGTTATACAAGCACATGTGACAAAGAGTTTTCAAAGTTTCCACAAAGTAATAATGTCAGTCGTTCTTGGATGTCATGGTCTGAAGACATAGAGTCTTTGTTATTTTTTATAATTTAGAAGTTATTTTGATTGTATAAGGATATGTCATGTTTTCAGCAGTGGGCTAAACAATTTCCCTGACAGAGATATTTATACAATATGTTACTGATGTGCAACATGTGATATATATATACAACATTTGATAATATGTAGAAGAATATGTGACAGGTAAGCCGCATGACAAGGAAGCTTACATCTGCTGAAAGGCACATGAGATCTAACTTATAATCACACAACAAAAACTCTGTCTACCACTCATCTCTTTTACATCAGTGGATCAGCCGGTTAAACTTGAGCGTCTGCCCGTTAAACTTGAGCGTGGCTGACAGCCAGATTATGTTCAGACACACCCACTCCACCAAAACGAAAGCAAGAACAAAATAGTAAACACTGTTAAAATGGCAGAGTTAATAGGTCAGAATGTTCCATCATTTTTCTCACCACAATCTCTGCATCGATTTCATTCTCCTTTTTCGTAGTTTATTAATTATAATTATCAAATATTATAATCAAAACTGCATATAGCTTTAATTAAATCCATATAAACACATACACTATATGCGAACTTGTTTCTGCCCTTTGTCTTGATAAATTTTTAATAAATCCATCATCGACTCTTCTTTTGGCCATAATGGGAGCTTATCAGTTTTTAAAAATAACTTTGTACACAATTTTCCGCAGGAGGAGAAGAGAGAGAGAGAGAGAGAGAGAGAGAGAGAGAGAGAGAGGCAGATGGAGAGAGAGAGAGGGAGATGTAGTATAAAAAGGACAACCATTATTTCGACCTATGACTTTTAAAGAACAAACTTTTAAAGAGCACGTCCATGAGAAACTTCATATAATAGAGCTCTCGGAACCTGCTTTTGAGCTGTTGTATGTTATTTTGCTTTGATGCCTATTCACTGTTTTCCTCTTCATTTTGTTGCTGCAGCGTCTTCAAATTTAATTATAAAACGCTATATTTGAACTGGGACTTCATATTTGTAAAGAATATTTCTTGCACTTTAGCTCACTTAATGGCATACAGATAGTCAATGTCTCAATTTACTGAATACAGACATTTTCTCTCCATTGGCGAACTAGAGAATCTTCATTCAAAGGGACGCGATCCAAGAAAAAGAGTGCCAACATGCTCTAAATAACTAACCTAGATCATTGAAATAATTGTTCAAATTCTTTGTGGAGATTATACAGCACGAATGTGACCTGGATCACACTACATTTTTCCCGCATATTTTAGCAATATATACTTTATATCTTTTAAATTTGTAGGTATACTTTATTACTTTTTAAATCAGATACGAATAACAGACTTAATGTATACCCCCAGGGTTGTGTTCCTATGTATTTGTGGGTGTCTCGGTGCAGCTCAGGAATTTTTGCTGAATCCTGGTTTCGAGAATGGCGTCACATACTGGACGCACGATGGCTTTAACATGCAGACTGACTTCCAAGAAGTACATGAAGGAATAGCTTCGGTCAAATGTACGAAAAGGTTAGTATAAATGTACAACACGTGTCTATGAATCCGCTAATATTTTTACTGTGTCGGCATAATTTTCTTTGTTCACGGCCATTTCATTATACTCATTCTACTTTTTCTATTCCGATTCCTGCTGTTGTTTCTATCTTCGTTTATATTTCATTTTTCCATTGCATGTAGTTTTATCCTGTTTTGCTTGTTGAAATGTTTCTCCGCGTATACAGCAGAACAGAGAACTGTAGAAGCAGAAATTAGTAGCATGCAACACAGCTGGAGAACAATACAAAAGCTGGCTGCAGATCGTGAGAAGTGGAGAGAATTTATTGCTGGCCAGCGAGACGCCACAAAGCGTACTAGGTCGTGATTGCTTAACTGATCACCGAACACAGATCGAGGATGGATGGATGGATGGATGGATGGATGGATGGACAGATGGATGGATGGATGGATGGATGGACGGATGGATGGATGGATGGATGGATGGATGGATGGACAGATGGATGGACGGATGGATGGATGGATGGATGGATGGATGGATGGACAGATGGATGGACGGATGGATGGATGGATGGATGGATGGATGGATGGATGGATGGACGGACGGATGGATGGATGGATGGATGGATGGACGGATGGATGGATGGATGGACGGACGGATGGATGGATGGATGGATGGATGGATGGATGGATGGATGGATGGATGGATGGATGGATGGATGGATGGATGGATGGATAGATGGACAACAGAACATAATGTTCTATCATATAAAGAAAGTAAAAATATAAGTGTATGAAATATTAAGAAAGCATCAACGTCATCTAAAATATCTCATGCTCTATAAGTTATTGTAATAATAAGTTGTGTTTTAGTGTAATTTAAATTTTTACCGGGACTAATTATTCTATTTTAACGACAATAACACATTATTTCTAGGTATAGCAATATATGCCCTCGCTGAAACATTGCTCGCAGCTGTACTGTGATAATACGTTGGATGTGATTTATTACACTTAACCTATTGATCTTTAACATACAGTCTTCTTCTTCCAATGTTACTGATCCATTGTGATTCCACTTCGAGCTTGTTTTATTTTTCTTCTGAGCAATTTAGCTACATGATTTGCCAAGCAAGACACATGGCCAATACACTTAGGAGTGAAGGCATAATATCTAAGCATGCAGAAACACTTATGAAATAGCGTTGATCGTAAACAAACACAGAATGTCTCTGTCGACCAACACAGAATGAGTGTTATTGGTTGCTGTATTGTGAACGAGGTACTGACCAGAGCACCTATGGATGTGTCCAGAGTGCATGGATAATGGTCATCTCTAACTAACTTGCGACTTCCTATTTTTACCAGTATATACTTGTTATTGTTACATCAATCTTTTGCGCTGTTATGTTTCAAGTTTATCTTTAATTCCTTCACTTACTAACCAGTTTCTTTATTAAATTCTGGTCACTGAAGAACCCAAGCTGGGCAAGGACCAGCACAGAATGTGAACCTCACAATTGGTAACAGATATGCCTTCAGCTCCTACATCAAACTCATTGACGACATGCAAGTGTTGGCTCCACAGATTCTGATGGTTAAGATTGCTATCGACTATGTCGACACTGGTAGGTGGCTCGGTTAGTTTTAAAAAATCGATGGTTTTCTCTGTTTATTAATAACTGTGTACTTGTTTCTCTGTCATGATTCAGGAAGATCTAGATCTGGGGCGATCTAGACGGAAACCGCCGAGAAAATTATGATAAATATACTTTCTGTATATATATTTCTTGGAACAAAATTTAAAAAGCGAAAATATGTAGCTTTGTGTCTTCACAGGTTGTCAAGTAACTGTGGGTTAGTATATTAGTTTCCTTAAAATCTGTCACTGATATTTAATGCTATAAGCATAATAATATATTTAAGTTCTTGTTGTAGCTTCTTTTCGTCATTTATATATATGATATACTCGTAATGTGGTCACGAAACAAGAATCAGCCTTCGTGTGCATTTTATTTGGTATTTCTTTAATCTGCGTGGTTCTAGAGTTTCTCTTCTTCAACTGGTAGCTCAGGTTTATTTCCATCTGTTACTGTCCCTAATATGTTCTTCTAAGGTGAGAGGTGTATATAATAAATCTTCTTATTTGCTAACAACTTTTTCAACAATTTTTGAATTATCAGCTGTTTTTTTTTAATTTGCTGGTTGTCCCCGGAGAATATCTTCATGTGTGTTCTCACAATATATGCATGTATGCATGTTTTTTTTTGTTACATGCATGTTTAAGACTCACTGTAAAAGATATATACATCCACCATCATAAGAGCTGTCCTTCCTGGAAAGTGACGACGTTAAATTCCAATACATAATAATTAGTGTATGAGTATAAAACAATACACGGAGCCACTGCAGTACAGCTGTGATATCACAATGTATAAACTGGGGAAAAAGTAAGAACAGCTTTATTACTTAACGAGTACACAGTTGCGACGTTTCGTCATGAGCCTTAATCATACAAAAACATATAAGACGAAGAAATAGAGAGAGGAGATAAATTCACATGAATGCTATGTTTAAAAAAAATCATATTAAACAAATTTGATTAGTCAAAGCATAAATATGGTAATCATTGCTATACGAGTACAAGATACAGTGTTATCTCCTCTCTCTATTTCTATTAGGCTCACGTCGAAACGTCACAACTGTGTACTCGTTAAGTAATAAAGCTGTTCCTACTTTTTTCCCCTAGTTTAAACAAATAGAGAGAGGAGATAAAGTATAAAGTCACGTGAATGCTGTGTTTTTAAAAAAAATCAAATAAAATGAATAGAGTACATAGCTAAGAAGCTGTGGCTTGTCCGACGCTGTACACACATAACTCAAACATTGCCAATGTAAGTCTTCTTTTTGTGGGTATAATAATGGCCAGCGTGGATAGAGGCCGCAGCGCATTGCTTTACCCAAGGCCTACAGTGCTGTTAAGACGGCCCTGTCTATATGTTTACACAGTGCAACAAATCTTACGTCTACATGTCTACATAATGTAATTAAATCTCATCTACTGCAGGAACAGACAACTTCGAGGTGACCACTCGTTTGCACGTGACTCCCAAAGATGGTTGGGTGCTTCTGGAGTCGTACTTCATGTTCCCGAACAAACGTAATATCATCATCATCTTTACATTATTATCATTATCATTGTATTTATTGTAGTTCCTGACAGAAATACTGATGTTTATTAATGATTAGTCAAAGCATAAATGTGATAATTATAGCTACACAAGATACAATCACCCGTTGCAACAAATAATTGTGTACAAATTTTTAACGACAGTAAACTGTCATAAAATTCTACATAATTCCTCTTTTTTAAATTGTCCTTAATTTTAAGCACTTTTTTCAGACTATTCTTGGAAAAATTGAGTAGAAGGAGAGAGAGAGAGAGAGAGAGAGAGAGAGAGAGAGAGAGATACTTTTATATTTCAGCCAGTCATGCTGATAATAGGAAAACGAAAAAAAAATTTTTTTTAATTATTCTCCTATGAATTTCTTTCGTAATCGCTAGAGTCTGTGTGCAAAAAAAAAAAAAAATGCAGTAAATGTGATCTCATAATATTTATCATATTCCAGCCTACACTACCGCACGTCTTTTTGTTGAGGGACCTGCACCCGAAGTCTCTTTTTACTTCGACGATGTCTCTCTGAAGCTAATACCCGAAGACTACACGTGGGAAACGGATGCGGACAATCGGATAGAACAACTCAGAAAAAGCAACATTCAGTTTCAGTAATGTCCTGGCAGTATTGTTATTAATAGTAACGATTTTTTGAAGGACGGTGATGTTTTTACGATGATTTGATCAATAGTAACATAAACGTTGTTTATCTTGGGTTTTTTTTTTACTGCAGTAATGTCATGGTGTTGAGCTCTTATGAGTACGATGAGGTTGATAACATAATGTTGATGTCGATTCTAGACATTTATATTGCTTTCTCAATTTTACACCATTTTATGATGGGTAGTTTTGTTTTGTTTTTGTTTTTTTTTTGGGGGGGGGGGGGGAGGGATGGTGTACTTTATTCTAGTTTCGTATTTTTCGAAGCACATTTCTTGCTCTATATACTTAATTGAAATACAAAAACATACCTGTGATTGCACATACATCCTATATATATGCACATTTATGTATTCCTGACTATATAATATCATTATATCACAGGTTTAACGTGGCCCCGAATTTTAATATTGGTGAACTTGAAGTACAGGTCAGTATGAATAAATTAGAGCGTAGTGTGAACTATCGTATGTATTTAACTTTTCTCCTATGTAAGTGTCAAGACATACTTTATCAGGGATTTCCAGAAAGCTCCCGTTTTAAAAAGCAACTTTCTGATACCAACTCCTCGATGAAGCCAGAAACTTAAATGTTAACCTTAGTGCTAGCTGAAAGTATTGACACTCTTGTTCCAGTAGAGAAGAGAAGAATGGATTATGGTTTGCAGAAACTGTGATGAATTAGATAGACTTTGTACTTTTAGAGTTCCCAGTGCTTAGATGACATGGAAGGAGTTTGAAAAACTTTTTGCAAATGAACTCCACTAGGAGAATGGCAATTGTTTTTTTTAAAGAATAATATAGCTCTGAGAGAGGTCCAATGAGTGGGAAAATTACCCAGCTTCTGAATCTGAAGAGCCGTATAAATTCTTATTTGAAGTAAAAATTCCTCTTTCATGATGACTCTACCTTAGGACAGTGCGTGGTTTTTTTGTTTTGGTTTTTTTTTTTGGGGGGGGTTGCATAATTGCAGAAGTACTGAACCAGATCAATAGCAGATGTTAATGTCATCCAGTCGTCCTCATCCTCCTCACTAATGCCTCTTGACTTTATCGATAGTGTTTGATGTTGGCCCAGTGGTCCAATATGCAAATCTGACACTGGTAGAATCAGTCATAAGTTGCTAAGTAAAATGATGCTCGGCAAGTTCCACAAGATCTACCAGCTTCAAAGTCATCTTCTGAAAGAAAGGTGCCATTACATGCGTAGATGAAACAGCAATATTGTTTAGGGGAATCGTGAAACAAAACGCCTGAAATCAAAGCAGGCGACAGTAGTCTGGAAAACAATAAAGAACATAGGGAATCAATATTAACATAATAATGAAAGAAAACAATCCATCTTTTGAGCATATTATCAGAAACTGACCATTTGAGAGCATGCCATTCGATAGAAAATACAAATCATAAGATCAGGAAAGAAATGACTGGAGAAATTGCTTAGATTACACTTGCTATGTGGTGTGAAAAATTAAGAGGCAACAGACCTCGTTTGACACAATGGAAAAAAAAGAACAAACAAAAGTTGATAGCGCAACTACGGCATAGCACCAAGTATTAATGTTTTGTTTTTAAATATCACAGATGAATCAAACCAGCCACCTATTTCCTTTCGGCTCTATGTTGCGCAGTGAGTACGTGATAGACCCTGACTACACGCAGTACCAAAACATTGCCTACCACATGTTCAACTGGGCCACCTTGCAGGAGTACAAGTGGCGTCAGGAGTCGTGGGACAGTGTAAGTGAACTCTGTTTCTTGAACTTTAGTCTTCATATGTCATTACTTCCGAGATACTACAAGAGCCGAGTTTTAAAAAAATTCATTATTATTTCTTTTTTTTTTATTTATTTAACGCTGAGGTAACTAACACCAGGAAAGTGAGCACTAATACTGATATGCAAACAACTCAAATGGAACTAACCCAAATGGACGTCTATTTATTTCGGAAGAAAAATGCGTACAAGCACAAGTAGTTGTCCTCTAGCAAACTGTTCCTGCAAAAATGTGCTTTCTTTTTATTCAAACTTTCATTTTTTAACCAGTGATTTTCTGGGCCGACCATAAACTGAGGTCAAGAAAACTTTGACCGTGAGCCACATTTTAGAAGTGCATTCCACGTGAATTTGTGATAGGACATTTTAACTAACAGCGTGACGTAACATTCCGTTTCTTTATAAAAGCTGAACAATATTAGAATTTTATTTCACTAGCAGTGCAGAACCACATTAGCTCTTGTCCTAGCGGTAGAATATGACTCAAGGACAAGGACGCTTCTCAGTCAATCGCTTATGTAGAAGCTGGATTAACTCCTGCTCGTCACCTCTCATCCGGCAAGGTTCTTGGCGGTGCTACAGAGGTCATGTAATGTGTACTTCTTCACAGGATGAGATAGAGCACTTATAAATGTGTTCGTTGTGCACTGATGGTAAACGCCAACATTTTGACTTCCCACGGAACTATAATGAAAACACACCACGTATTTTACCAGAAAATTATGTAACGTCTATAACTGGCTTATATTATATTTTAAATTTTGTTTGTATAAAATCAGAATGAAGCTCTAAAGCTAGAGGTCTTTTTTTAAAGTTTCTTTCCGAGGCAATGTAAATGCCTCACTGTATGAAAAGAATACGATTTTTATCACATTAACAGCGTAGAAGTACATTACAATCTATTTAACAAATAATGTTTTCAAAGTAAATAATAGAAAAGTAAATTAGTCTCAATGATTCTTTTTAAAACCCTTGAACCATAATTTCTAATTTTTTTTTCTCCAGAGTTCAGATAACTTCACTATACCAATTATTGCAACCGAGAAACTCATACAAAACGGGTAAGAGTTTAATTCTTTATCTCATATCTTGTACTTGTACGATCTCCCTGTAACTGGGAGCTGGTGTTCTTTGCAGCCGATGTTTTGAGGATGTTGAGGCACAGCATCGGCGTGGGAGCGGGTCATGGCGGCTATTTTTTCAGTCCCGGAGTACAGCTAAAAAAAGCAGGGGGCGTGCTATGCTTCTTTAGCAGATTCCACCACCATGGGGACTATGGCGACCCCTGCCCCGTTAGCCAGGTTATGCCTGTTACTGGGAGTAGCAACAGAAGAGGTGGGACAGGGTCTTGGTCAGCTATGGTTCGCTAACCCTGGCGCTAGCATATCAGCTATGGGTCGTTGGTTGCTTCATCGGACAGCGTCTGGAACCCCCCCCCCTCAAATCTCATCTGTACCGAAATGTTAAAATTCATATTTGGAAGTTTCGCTGTTATAATTTCTCAGTTCATATTTTTATACTGAGCTGTAGATCGGACGTTATATTATATTTTATATTTCACATATAGGTTAAAGGTGAGAGGTCATTGTTTGTTCTGGGCAGTCCAAGGTCATGAGCCGGACTGGGTATCGCCGTTAACTGGCCAAGCAATGAAAGACGCTGTGTACGGACATATAAAAAATATGACAGACTTAACTAAAGGAAAGTATGTCATTTATAATTAATGTCTCTGACTTCTTCTTTTTTGACATTTTCTCTTCTAATATTTCCCGCGCTTTTCTCCTTTTCTCAGAACTATTTTTAACGTTTTTTTAAAACTCTGAAATGTATATTTATTACTCTCATCTATCTATCTATCTATCTATCTATCTATCTATCTATCTATCTATCTATCTATCTATCTATCTACGGTTGACTGTGAGAATGTTTTTTAAATAATTTACTGTAACTTCATTTATACAATCAAATATGCTCACAGCCGCATCTCGATTTAAGAAACTAAAATCTGCTTTTAAAATCATATTATCCTAGCACTCATCTTGTTACGGTAACCGTGTTTTTATCAGTGCTGTTCTCCTTTCCCCCCCCCCCCCAATCCCCCAACACAAGTATAATCTGCCCCTCTCTCTCTCTCTCTCTCTCTCTCTCTCTCTCTCTCTGAACATTACGTGCCCAAGGCACATGGGGGTTCCGCAAGTGTTTTCCACAAACTCCTGTCCTTCACCTTTTTTTTTTAGCTCTTGCCATCAACATCCTCTCTGTTGTTCTTCTCAGTGTCCCCTTTGGTCTACCCTTACTCGTGTTCCCCTTTATAGCTTTTATAGCTCTTCAAAACTCCTGCCGTTCTTCTCCCATTGTATTTTAATTTAGCGGTAAGTATCTCCACCTAATTTTTGCTTTGGTACATATACAGCAGCGATTCAGTAACTTTTTGACAAAGCAGCACATTTGGCAGCGCGAAATTCTATCACGGCCGTTCCACACTGACCATATTCAAATTCCATTTTCAGTGATGACATACGATCTTGCTCAAAGGAACAGATATTTAAGAAATTCATACACGAATAAATATATGTTAGACAAGCACGCTCTTAATTCATATTATGATGATGAAAGTTTTTATAAGAATTATCTATCTATTTATCTATGCCTCTGACCCCTCGTGGAGCATAGGCCGCCAACAAGAGCTCGCCAGGCAGTTCGGTCCTGGGCCACTCTTTCCAACTGTCTCCATGTCTGGTTCATTATTTTGATATCCGTGTCCAGACTTCGGCGCCAGGAGTTCCTTGGTCTCCCTCTCCTCCTTTTACCCTGTGGGTTCCATGTTAGGGCTTGCCTTGTAGTGCTGGATGTGGATTTCTGTAGGGTGTCCCCGATCCATTCCCATCTTCTTCGTAGTATGTCGTCTTCCACTGGTTTCTGGCCTGCTCGCTGCTGCAGTTCTTGGTTACTTATGGTATCTGGCCATCGTATTTGAAGAATGCTTCTAAGGCATGTGTTAATAAAAGTCTGGATTCGTTTCATGGTCGTAACAGTAGTTCTCCAAGTTTCTGAACCGTATAGCAGAATGGGCTTTATCATGGTGTTAAATACTCTGATCTTCAATTTAATTGACAAGGCTGAAGTTCCCCATTTTTTCTTCATCTGATGGAATTTTACTCTTGCCTTGCCCATTCTTGCTTTTACATCAGCTTCTGTTCCTCCCTGCTTGTCTATCACACTTCCCAGATAAGTAAACTTTTCCACCTCTTCCAGTTCCTCTCCTTCCAATATAATGGGCATTTCGTTGACCTCATTTACTCTAAGAACTTTACTCTTGCCCTTGTGGATGGTAAGGCCTAGTCTTGAGGAATTTTCTGCCACTAATATGGTTTTCTCTTGCATCTGTTGCTTAGTCTGGGAGAGAAGTGCCAGGTCGTCAGCAAAGTCTAGGTCGTCAAGTTGAGTCCAGAGCGTCCACTGAATACCATTTCTCCTATTTTCTGTTGATTTTCTCATAATCCAGTCTATGGCCAGGATAAATAGAAATGGTGACAGCAGGCATCCCTGTCTCACTCCGGTGTTAACTTGAAAGGCACCTGTTAGTTGTTGTCCATGGATTACCCTACATGTCATCCCTTCATAGGAGTTTTTAATGATGGTGGTAATCTTCTCCGGTACTCCGTAGTGTCTCAACAGCTTCCATAGGGTCTGTCTGTCGACGCTGTCGAAAGCCTTCTCATAGTCAATAAAATTGACATAGAGGGGTGAGTTCCACTCCAGTGATTGTTCTACGATGATACGTAATGTTGCTATTTGGTCTGTACAGGATCTGTTCTTCCGGAATCCTGCTTGTTGGTCCCTGAGTTGTGGATCTACCGCGTCCTTTATCCTATTTAGAAGAACTCGGTTGAGTACCTTTCCTGGTATTGATAGCAGTGTTATACCTCTGTAGTTGGAGCAGGAGCTCAAGTCCCCTTTCTTTGGTATCTTTACAAGGTAACCTTCTTTCCACTCTGTAGGCACTTGCTCCTCTTCCCAGATCTTCCTGAAGAAGGGGTGAAGAATGTCTACGCTTGTCTCAATATCTGTTTTCAGTGCTTCTGCCGGGATGTTTATCAGGTCCTGCTGCCTTGCCATGCTTCAGCCGTTTTATGGCTTTACGAATCTCTTCCCTTGTTGGTATACCACAATCTATTTGTAGATCTCTATCGGCTGGTTCAATATTCGGTGGGTTATGAGGGGCTGGTCTATTTAACAATTCTTCAAAGTGCTGCATCCATCTGTCTCTCTGTCCCCAGTCATTGGGTATTGTTTTTCCGTTCTTGTCTTTCACTGGCCTCATCGGCACACTATAATTTCCAGTCATCTTCTTAATTGTGGAGTATAGATCCTGTATATTTCCCTGCCGTGCAGCTCCTTCTGCCTCTGTTGCCAGTGTTTCTATGTAGTTCCTTTTGTCTGTCCTGATGCTCCTCTTTGTTTTCCTACATGCTTCCCTATACTCTTCTTGTACAATAATTTTACTGGCTCTTGTGCGGCTGTTGTTGAGTGCTGCTTTTTTTCTTCTTTCTCTCCTCTATTCTCCTTATGGATTCTGCAGAGATCCACTCCTTGTGGCACAGCTTCCTGGGTCCAAGCACTTCTTGACATGATGAGGTAAATGCTTCTTTCACTCCTTGCCATCTCTTATCAATTGACTCTTCTTCTGGTAGATCTTGTAGAATCTGAAACTTATTGGCGAGTGCGATCTTTAATTCTTCCTGCTTAGTTCTATCTTTTAGAACTGTGGTGTTGTATCTCTGGCGTTGTCTACTGTTGCCTCCTATCCCAGTCCTCTTTAGTTTTAACTTCAATCTGGCCACAATTAGATGGTGGCCTGATGCAACATCGGCTCCTCTTTTGCCCCTCACATCCTGAAGAGATCTTCTGTATTTCTTCCCAATGCATATATGGTCGATCTGATTCTCTGTTACCTGATCCGGAGAAACCCATGTAACCTTGTGTATCCTTTCATGATGGAAGAAACTCCCTCCAATGACCAAATTGCTTGTGGCACAAAAGTCAGCAAATCTCTCTCCGTTGTCATTCATTACACCCAATCCTTGCTGCCCCATGATATCTTCGTATCCCCTGTTGTCACTTCCGATCTTGGCATTGAAATCACCCATGGCGATAACCATGTTCCGCTCTGGACGACTCTGCACAATACCCAGCAATCTCTCATAGAATTCCTCCTTAGTACCATCGCTGCTTTCATTTGTTGGTGCATAACACTGAATGACATCCATATTTATCCTTCTCTTTTGGGTTTTGAAAGTGGCTATAATAATCCGTGGGCCATGCGCCTCCCATCCAATTAGCGCTCCCTGAGCTGTCTTAGACAGCATCATGGCCACCCCATACGTGTGTGGTGCAGTGTCCTCCTCGTGTCCTGAGTACAACAAAAGCTCTCCCGTGCTAATCCTTGTTTGCCCAGTTCCAGTCCATCTTGTTTCGCTAATTCCCAGGATGGTGATGTTGTATTTCCTCATTTCCGCTGCAACCTGCAGTGATTTCCCTGCTTCAAACATAGTTCTAACGTTCCATGATCCTATAATAATGGTGGTCCTGGTGGAGATGGCGGTTGTCGGTCTGACAGCTTCCTGGTTTCCCTGGCTTTCACTGTCCGGCTTCATGCTTCCCCCAGGGCCAAAATATCTCTTGAGTCTCTTATATAAGAATTATAATTGTCAGTAAAAATGCGCATTAATTTGAACTATAAGATGTTTTGCTATGAAAATTTGATGGCAAACTGCTGGCTCTCTTGTTTAACACTTTTTGGGAAAAACAACTGCCTTAGTATGACTATTTGCTGAAGATTTTATGTGTTTCCAGTACAAAATGTCATTGTGCAGTCTTCTGTATGAGGCACTTTATATTTATTTATAAAGAAATACTCCGTGGTCGAATTGAAAATGCAGGCGATTCTCATGGTGAGATCATCATTTACCTGTCTTGGATGGTACGTTCGATTCCCGGAGCTTCATTTACGATTCTTAGATTTTAATAGCTTCATAATACATTTTAGACACATAAAAGAAATGACAGCTGTTTTAAAACTGGTTCTGGTAATGAAAATAAATGAGTGTATGGTTCAGTTTTACCAAAAAAAAAAAAAAAAAAAGATATAATAAATAGTAAGGAAAATTGGCAGAAACAAGAATGGCAGAAAGAAAGGTGTGTACATATAAATGAAGGACATAGAGCAATCCAATATTTTGCCATAAGCCTTTTTTTCAAGGATCACATTAAAAAAAAAACAACACAAGAGATAAAAACACGAAAAATGGAAGAAAAATATACAGACTTAGCTCTGCCATTCTTGTTTCTGCCCACTTTCCTCACTATTTATATCTTTTTGTAAAACTGAACCATACACCCATCTAGTTTCTTTTTTGTTTTGTTTTTGGTAATCACCGTAACGTTTAAATTGCCGAATCCGATTTTTAAAATTATTTAGCAAGGTCCAACAGACAACTGATCGAAGACTAAATCTCATCATCATGAAATACCAGCCCTCGTGTTATTTCTATATTTCTATACTAGTTTTGTGAACGTCTAATTCAGATTAACTAACGAAAGCATCATTTAATCGCAATTATGACTTCTGTTTACACACAAGATAATTATACTTGTCACATTACCAAACTTTTTTCCATACAGTTGTATATGTTGTAAATGTTCTCCCAGTTCATATTACTATAGCGGTAGTGTACGATAACTGTGAGATCAAAGATGATTGTGCTGAAGTGATAACACGATTGTTAAGGCCAGATAATAGGAGCTTTGCAGGACTCCATCCTGCTTCTCTCTTGCTGCGCCCCGCACAGCTCAGCAAACGGGACATGGCTCCATTTTGCTGGATTCTGTCGAGGAGTCCACTTTTTGGACCCGCTCCGCGTCTTCAAGCAAACCACCGCAATCCACCCCCAATCCAACATGATGCCTATGTTCCAACATCTTCGCAGCATTGACATTCAAGACGCCTCAGGCATCAATAAGTGATTCTTTCAAAACTAGAGCCAGCTGCTGTGACACCAACTCTGACGATACTTTGTTGGACTTGAGTACATCGTGATGGTGTTGTGTGCTGAATCGTGAGCAATATTCATAACTGCAGCTGTTACAATTAGTGTTATTCGACTAATTCACATCAGAGTGCCTTCAAATTCTGCAGCAGACTATGTGGACCTGACCTAGACAAGGAGAGCCAGATACAGAATTCGGACCATTTCGGTAATCATAATCCACTTGTAAACTTGCTACAATGACAGACACGCTGAACCTTCATTCACCGATGAATTTCAGTAGGTTCCACATCTTCACCGCTTAAAAAAAAAAAGCAAAGGATGACAGAAAGTTATCCACTTTCGTGCATGTCATCTTTATATTGCTACTGTGACGTCTTATAACTTGTTGGCACAGTGCTGAACCTTCATTCGCCAATGAATTTCAATAGGTTTCATATCTTCCTTACGTCATCAGTAATGACGCTGTCAGCTTACAGTGACGATAGGGCGGGGCTTAGAATGTCTATCAGAGTCTTAAAGTTTTCATTAGGATCACCCTTGTACGTAATGTTTTTAAAGCCACTTGCGTAAAATACAATAAAACATTGTAAAAAAGGACTACGACAATATTTTCCCTTTGATTATATCGTAATTCCTTTGTGCAGCAAAAATTTCCAACTGTAGTCAGCAAGAGAACAAACACAGCAAGTTACAAGAAGTTCACAGAAACTTCAAGTCATTTTAAGACTACTACATTCATTCATTCATTCATTTGCATGTCCCTTGCGGAACTTTGCCTCCCAAACAGCACTCCTGTAGGCCTCTCGGTTGTGAGCAAGATGGCCTGCTGCTGCGGCATCAATTTGCAGATCGTCAACGATTTCTTGCAGCCATCTTCGTTTTGGTCTTCCTCTTTTTCTTTTTCCCATTATGTATCCTTCCAATACGGTCTTCTCTTCTTCTTCTTCGTTCGCTTCTACCACCAAAACCGCACTGTGATCCTACTGAATTTACGCCTGTGGTCCTCGTTAGGTCCCGTGGTCTCCTTGTGGTCCCCGAAAGGACCACACGAGATCCACGAGAGGACCACAAAGGGTTCAGAGTATCACAGGGCTTTAGCCTGTATTCTTGGTGGGTCTCAGAAGCGGGATTGCGTGACACCGTGGTTTTCATTGCACCAGTTTAGTCTAGGGTTGGACTTTCTCACCGGAAGACCTCGACATGTTTAGGATATCAGTGCATCCCCGCTGGGTGGGAGGCGGTAGCCCACCCAGGCCAGAGTTGGACCTTCTCACCGGAAAACCTCGACGTGTTTTGAGATACCCGTGTCCAAAATATTTAAGTTTTCTCTCTTTAATCCTCTTTACTAGCCAGCCTTCTTCAATATTAAGCTCTTGTAGTATAGATATATTTGTTCTTTTTTGTGTCCACGATATTTGGAGAACTCTTCTGTAGCATTTACATTCAAAGGCATTTATGTGTTTCTCAGCTGTTTTGTTCAGTGTCCACGTCTCACAGGCTTCTACAATGAGAGATTATTTCCCGACTTTCTAACAAGGCTGTCGCACTGGGTTGTGAATAATGAGCTTCTCCATGGAAGCTTCTACGAGGACTCCTCGGGTGATCCAAACATCACTCAGAACATGTTCCATGCTGTACACGTGTTGGATCCAGTTCCTGGTCTCTTTCTCAACGACTATGATGTTGTAGCTGGAGGCATGCACACCGCGGTAATTGATAAATAATTAGATATTTATATGAAGTTATTTTATATGAGCAGTTTCATACGTTAGTTGTTTACTTTCTGTTTTGTGCGACCAATCAATAACCCCCACCCCCCCCCCCAAAAAAAACGTGAAAATACCTTAAAACGTGTGTAACATTAACACAAGAACAAACATGGGGGCTTATTCAATTAAATAATAACAAAATATACACATATTTTATGTAAATGTAACGTGAACGTAGCATTTAGCAACTATCAGCTTATGCTGATGATATAACACTGCCGGTAAAGGGAAAGCGGAGTGATTGACAGAGTTCGATAGCCAGAAAGTTGGTCGCAATAGAAAACTGACAGAAGACTAAATCTCATCATCATGAAATACCAGCCCTTGTGTTATTTCTATAACTCAGTCAGAGTTCGGTAGGCAGACAGAATTCGGTAGTCAGAATATTAAAAACAAAGACTCTCTGATATCTTTTGTTCTCAGACTGAACCTTCCTACCAAGAATGCCTCGTATTATATCGGATTAGCCAGAGAGACCAGCAAAAAACAAGAAAAGATGGTATCTCATTTGGTAGAAAGTTTTCTTAACGAAACACGCTCGGCCACGGTTGGTGAAATTGTTATGAGAATTATATATCACTTAGCGGTTGGAAATTGAGCAGCTGATGAGGAAAATGTATTAAGAAAAAATGGGAATTTGAACAAGAAACAAAACTTCTATAGACCTGATCATCAGGATATTCTCTCAGAGTTCAGTTCAGTGTATGAGTATAATTAGTGTATGAGTATAATTAGTGTATGAGTATATAACTATACACGGAGCCACTGCAGTAAAGCTATGATACCAAAATGTATAAACTGGGGGGGGGGGGGGGGGGGGGAGTAGGAACAGCTTTATTACTTAATGAGTAAACAGTTGTGACGTTTCGGCGTGAGTCTTAATCATACAAACACATACAGGACGAAGGAATAGAGAGAGGAAATAAAATATAAATTTAAATGAATGTTATGTTAAAAACTCAGATAAAATGAATAGAGCACTTAGCTTTTATTTTATTTTACTTTATTTTATTTTTTTTCTCTGTTTCTTCGTCCTGTATGTTTTTGTATGATTAAGGCTCACCCCGAAACGTCACAACTGTATACTCGTTAAGTAATAAAGCTGTTCCTACTTTTTTTTTCCTAGTTTATACAGTTCAGTGGGTTATGTTTTGATTCGAATCAGCCTATGAAAGCTAACAGATTAATCTTCTGCTATATGTGCTGAGCAACGATAGGTACTGGCACCCTATCTCAAATGCTGGAGTGGCCCAGCAATGTGAAAGCACTAACACTTCACACTCCTATGGCAAGCAAGCGCCACGCAATATAAATGAGATAAATAATGCGAAGACAGATTAAAACAAACGTACAACTATTTTAACTTTATTAATTAACAAGCAAACTGTTGTAACGTTTCGGATTTACACCTTAATTATACACAAACATAACGGAAAAGAAGAAAACGTATTCATTAACATCAGTGATATATAACAAATAATAGTAACGGAAAAAATAATAGCAAAAAAGGAACATTTAGCTGTGACTTGCAATAAGGTGAGTCTAAGAGTGCATATGGTGAAGTATTGCGAATATTTAAATGAAGACTTGTGAGATGTGGTGTCAGTCTGACTGGTTGTAGCAGAGAGGGGGTAGGGAAAGAGATGGGGGAGACCTATACAGTGCATGCGTATTAGATTAGCTATTGTTGAAATGATAACAATACTAGAAGGAGTATGGAATCAGCACCAAGTAAGACTAAACAGCTAATTTCTGTTAAGAATATTATACTGTGTTCACTGTTTAAAGTGCTATGAGCCACTCCATTCTCAAACAAATTTATATTTTGCATTTAGATCTATTCATTATCACGTGTTTCCGAAATTGTCTGCTTTCACTGGTCAGATTTAAATATTAAAGCAACACACCTTTTGCTGAGATATGCCGTGCACAGTCTTGTGAATATGTTGAGAGTGACTATGAAAATCTAACAAATCGTCAGGACTATTGCTTGTAGCAAACTTGAAAAGACTTGTTATTTTAAATATTTGTTGTCAGTTCATACCCCTAATTTTTACTCCATATTCTTGTGACATGTTCCGCACTTTTCTTATATTTTCAAATGGCGATTTGAACTAAGTACATACCTACAAATATCAGTTTATCTATTATAATGCGGGCAGTGTTACATCACTAGCATTAGTCCTGTATTTTATAGACATTTTTGGAGATGTCTTCCATTATGATTGATGAAGGCTTTTTTTCTAGATTTGGAAAGAAATGGTAGATAGCTGGAGAATAGGAAGGGGATCTTCAAAGCTAAAAGTAATTTCTCTTAAATAATTATAATAAAAGGTAACATGAACAAAATAAATGTCTTTTAAACTGGTTTCAGAAGCGCAGAGTTTAAAGCTACACACGTTCAACATTCTGTGTACTTTGCTGCAGATTTCTTATTGGGTGAACATTTACTCCCCGTAGGAGTATCTGGATCTGGTTCAGAAATTTAAAGCAGCAAACGTGGAGCTGGCAGGCATAGGAGTACAAAGCCGTTTCCAGGATCTCACAGAACCAGACATTACCTTAATAAAGGTATTTTGTTGCATCCTTTACTAGACCTAACTTATTTTTCCCGAGACGTAATTTTCTCTCTTAGGAGGTATACATTTCTTTTCCGAGATGCAAATTTATCGTTTTTTTAAATTTGCAAGACCTAATTTCTCTTATAACACCTTAATTGTATTTGTAATAGAACACAATTTTTATAGATAGTTACATGTATCTCATCTGACACATCCTAGCTTTCACGGTGCCATCTGGAAAGAGGCTGCATGACAGAGATATCGGTGGTTTCCATGGTGATGGAGTTAACTAAGAAGTCCAGCATTTCTGTTCATTATGGAGTCATCAACATAATCCCGTACGCCGGGAGAAATCAGTAAATTCATGATAACCTACTAACATCGCCACATGTCATTACGAACAACTTGACATCCGTTACGGCTTGTCAGAAGAGCAGTGGTCCATTCAGAACAAAATATAGTAGTACTAAGAATACTTCTTGTTTCTTAATACCAGGTACATCATGAAATAGAGCGTTTTTATCCACTCTGTGCAACTATAATCTTTCTTCTACAGCTACACAGGAAAATCTGTTGTTTTCAACGTAACTATAAACCTGATCCTTACAGGCTCGTCTGGACCGTTTGGCTCAAGCAGATATACCGATATGGATCACTGAACTCAGTATAACATCACATAATGAAAGCCAAAGGGCAGATTGGTGAGTCATTCTCGTCGCTTCAGTTGTAAATAATACTGACAGCATTACTCATACACTTGTATATTCACTAATATGGAATATAAGAGAAAGTAATTTAATTTTTGAAGCAAAGTACTTTGATTGTAACGTGGAAATTGGAAGCAATTTACTGCAGGCTGTAAACATTTACATTAACACTGCGCAATGAATGGGTTCATGACGTGCGTGTCAAACAATCTTAATTAAGAGCACCATGAATATACCAGTCATGGAAGTTTCTCAACTTTAGTTGAAAATTTATAAAGGAAAAGTACTAAACATTACATTGGAGAATGAAAGGGAACAGAAACGAGAACAGAAAAGAGCAAAAACAGAGGGGGGTGGGGGGAGGGCTCTTTCTTCAGTTTGCTGATCCGGTTTGTTCTGTGAACTTGATGGTTTCAAGCCAAGACGCTCTCGTAGTAGAGGTGTTCAGCTTCCTCTACTTGTTGCGCTTGACTAGAATAAATTAAGTGTATGGCCCGATTAAAAAGGAATATTCGCCTGAAATAACAGCTCTTAGTATCAGTTTGACACTTCTGAGACTGAGCTAGGAAAAAAAAATGTGCGTTTTACCTCACAAGTCACAATGAAGCTGTGTGTACCTTTTCTCTGGGCACTAAACTAAAGCGGTATGTACCTTTTCTCTAGGCACAAAATGAAAGCGGTATGTGCCTCTTCTCTAAGCACCAAACTAAAGCGGTATGTGCCTCTTCTCTAAACACCAACATAAACCGGTATATGCCTCATTTCTGGGCACCAAACTGAAGTGGTATGTGCCTCTTCTCTAAGCACCAAAATAAACCGGTATATGCCTCTTTTCTAAGCACCAAACTGAAGTGGTATGTGCCTCTTCTCTAAGCACCAAAATAAACCGGTATATGCTTCTTTTCTAAGCACCAAACTGAAGTGGTATGTGCCTCTTCTCTAAGCACCAAAATAAACCGGTATATGCCTCTTTTCTGAGCACCAAACTGAAGTAGTATCGGTGTTGCTATTAACTGCAGCCAAAACTAATCTCAAATTAGTCCAATTTATTGTGAACATCTTCCACCTGAAAGTTAATCTGAAGTAGATAAACACTTTCTTCAGCTCTCAGACACAACCTAAGTTCTACAACAACTATTAGCTGGCACAATACACCTTTCAGCAACTCAACTACTTGGTGTAAACATTTTCTATAAAAAGTTTAATGGATGGACTGGATGAAAATGGAAAATAATGACCCACACACACACACACAAGATGATATGTCAGTAGATTGCCCTGGCATATGGCAATCCAGTATAGAACCAACAAGACAATTCCTGCAAAAAATACCAACCAGACTATAAGATGACCACAACAGCTATACACCACACTGGATCACAGTCTGACGAACACTACCTCGCTCAATCAAAAAATCATGCCGTCACGAGACCCCAAATCTCGTGACCGTTCTCGAAGCTTCTGGAGACTCTCCCCCCCCCCCCCCCCCCCGGCAGTACAAAGTTGCATGCAAACCAAGGGCGCTATTACACCCCCCCCCCCCCCCCGACAAACAATAATATAAACGACTGTCTGCCATACTGCTAAAACATGCGTTCTTTACGGCAAGAGGGAGGACTGGCAGGAACAGACATATTGTTATAAGTTTACAAAGACACTGACTTACTGTACGTGCGAATAAAATGTTATAGAAGTCATTTTAGAAAATGATTTTGATACGAGCTCTTCCTTTTTTTTTTTTTTTGTACACATTAATATCTTGCTCTGTCTCTTTGATAAACTAGTTTTTTTTTTTTTTTAGCCGTAGTGCTTGGTTTATTCAGGTGCATTGTGCCGGTTGGTACAGCTTAGTGTTTTAGATTTGCGCAGTTCCGGAGAATGCAGTTTGAAGTAGTTGGGCACATGCGCAATGAGAAAAAGAATTCTGAAATTATACATATACATACTGTATGTTTTCAGGATATGATTGCATGAGATCTCCATACTATGCAATTAATATATGATGAATATATCTGGTTATATTAATCACTGATATCCAGTATACATGGAGAGAAGCGCTATCTACACAATAAAGGATGTAACTTTTTTTTTCTTACATTATGTGGGTGTTTTTTTTCCAGGTACGAGAAAGTACTTCGTCTGTACTTCAGCCATCCATCTGTAGAAGGTATCATGCTGTGGGGGTTCTGGGATCATGATTCAAATCCACTTCAAGCACTCGTCCATGGCAACTCATACACAGTTAAGTTTCTGTTTTCCAGAGGAATGTATGTTATAATACAAATTTGGGCTTTACATACAGAGAACCCAGAAAGTGAAACGTTACAGAATGCACTTCAGAATATCATGGAAGGATATGAAGGAGCAAGGAAAACATATCAGAAAAACTGGACTTTGATGAAAAGTAGCCTCCCAGCTCCATCATGAAGAGAATGTTATCATTCTTTGGTTATATTCAACAAAACAATAGCCTAGTGAGGACAGTAATGGACATTATGGTTCCTGGGAAAACAAGAAAAGGTGTGATTGATGACGTGATGGGCTGAAGATGTCACTGACATTTTTAACACCACTGTCACTGAAGCAAGCTTTCTGGCCAGACATAAACATGTTTTCAGAATGCCACTTTACAAAGCAACGCTCTGCAAAGAACAGGCCATGCGAAGAAGAATGGAAATGTACATGTGACTTTGCTATAAGTATCACACAATTATCAGGTCCATTGAACCAAAGCTGCTCAGGCTTCTTGTTCCACCTGACCAAGCTGTCCCTGGAAACATGAAGTTCTGCTACTCTGACATGACCACACTGAATAAAGACTGTCATGTTCCTCTTCATGATGAAGCCAGCTGGGAATCTTTCTCCTTGTTCCTGATTCAGGAACTCAAGAATGCAATCATAGCCCATTTTAGGTCTTACTCTGTGTCTATGTTCCCCGGTTTTCAACACACCATCAGCTGTAAAAAGCAGTACTAGCTACTTACATACAGCAACTTGATCGAATTATATGTGAGCAAAATTCTGTATCATTTTATTTTTTTCTAAATGGGGCAATACAGTTTTTTTTTAAAATTACAGCCCATAAAGAATTTTGGCATCTGAATGGCCTGGTGCTTAGTACACGTGTCTTACACAGCAAGCTCAGCAATTCAAGCCTGACCAGAGATGCCCCAGTCATCCAACTGTAGAAATGGGATACCTGACACCTTCTATATTTGAAGAAGTAAGGGCAAGCTGGTGTGATACTAACCTCATCATACTCTTATTTGCCAAAAGGTCAAAAGATGAAAGAAAATATGAGCACTAACACTGTATCCCTTATATGCCTCTATGGCATCGTAAGAATACATTAGAATAAATATGATACTTAATTATTGTTCCATTTCAGCTTGATGAATCTGGAAAACGTTTCTTACAACTAACAAAACAGGAATGGAGCACACAGATAACAAGGTCTCTCTCAGCAGGCACTTCCTTCCTTTTCAGGGGGTTCCTGGGCGATTATGATTTATTAGTGCTTTACAATGGAAAGATAATAAAACGTGTTCCATTTACGCTTAGTAAAAATGTCAGTACAATATCCATTGACATTGATGGTGACGGAAGTAAGTATTTCTTGTGATATCATTACTGACATATTAAATGAAGGCAAGATAAAAAAAAAACCAAAATTAAAAAGCAAGACCAAAAGGAAGAATGAAGATAAGGTATAAAACAACTTCAGTAATTAGTATCACTTCTGCATAGGATAAATATTAAAACTGATGGATAAGGTATAAAACAATTTCAATAACTAGTATCATTTCTACATAGGATAAATGACAGAAAGTATAACTTGCACAGTCAGCAGTTGTTAATACTATTGTCTCCAACAACTGTGTTTGATTTCTTATATTAAATATGTTTTTTTTTTTTTAATTGGTTCAATGAGGGAACTATGTGTTTGATTTTAATGTAATTTTATAATAGAGTACATCTTATATTATTCCAAATTTTGACTGATATGGGTTTTCATGTAAATATTTTATACTGAGGCATGTGTATGAGCCACATTCACTCCTTATTTACATTCTCTTCCATTAATTTGTCCTGGGAATAAGCCCTTATCATATTTGACATGTTTTGATGCAGGTTGTCCTTTTATAATACAATAACAGTGTGCATATTTTTGCTACAGTTGTACAGAAAACACATTGTTTAATAAGTGGGAAAAGGTAAGAAGTACCCAAATGTCATCAGATTAACATTTATATATGAAGTTTATTTGACAAAAAAAATTGCTTTCTAAACTTTTCTCTTTTAAAACCATACAGCGAGAGCATACTGGGAGACTATCAAGCAGGTTTTAGGAAGAATAGATCAACCATAGACCAAATATTTTATCTGCACCAAAGAGCAGAAAAGTACTGGGAATATTGAAAAGAAGTACATAATATCTTCATTGACTTCATGAAAATTTGTGACAGCATAGATAGGAGCAGCTTACGGAAAATTATGAAAGAATTTGAGATACCTAATAAATTAATCATTTTCACCAGAATGTGCATGGAGGATGCACAAAATCAATCAATCAAGTGCTGATCATTTCTCTCCATAATTCCCTGTCTTTAGACTTGATTATGAGATCCGCCAGTGACTTTCTTCCTAACCACATTGACAGCCCATCCAGTAACTTTTCTCTGTCTTCCTCTGTCTCTTCTTCCCTCAATTTTTCCAGTTGCCACAATGTTTTCCAATTTTCCTCTTCTCAGAAAATGTCCTACAAATCTCATTTGTCTGCCTCTGATCTTTGCCTTTTAACTCCAGCCTCTTTTAAGACTTCTTCGTTGGTTTTCTTAGCTGTCCATGGTATCTTCAACATCCTTCTTATGAACCACATTTCCATGGCCTCCATTTCTCTCTGTACTCTCTTATTCATGGACCATGCTTCACATCCATAAAACAAAATTGGCTCGATGTGACATTTAAGTACTCAGAATCTTGTTTCCATTGATATGGATCTGTTGCACAAGATGTTTCTCATTTTCTGGAAATCTGACTTGGCCTGAGCATGTCTGCTTTTTATTTCATTGTGACATTTCCCATCAGTTGTTATAATTGTTCCTAAGTACTTAAATCTATCACCTTGTTTCAGATTTGTGCCATCAATGGTAATGCTACATTTTGGTGGTATTCTTTTCTTTGAGATGACCATCATTTCAGTCTTCTTTTTATTCAGTCTGAGACCTTTACTTTTACTTTCACAGACCATGATGTCCAGAAGAGCCTGTAGCTCCCCTTCAATTTTAGCAATTAGAACTGTGTTGTCTGCATATCTAAGTTTTTATGATTGTACCCGCCAACTGATATTCCTGGCAAGCTCTCTATATTTCTCATTATGTTTTCACTGTACAAGGAGAAGAGGTCAGGACTTAGAACACATTCTTGTCTCATTCCCAATTTTAGGTCTTGAGATGCTCATATTTGGTTCTCAACCTTCATTGCAACTGACTGCTGCCAGTATATGTTTTTGATGAGTTTCATATCTTTCCGATCTATGTTGATGTCTTCCAGCATTCTTATAATTTCACACAAAATATAGTAATATATAAAGGAAGAAAGTCAGAACCTTTCTATATAAGAACTGGTTTAAAACAAGGTGATACATTATCTCCTTTACAAAACAATTAGAGAAAACTTAAATATTTTGGAGACATGATAATTTAGAGAAGACCGTCTTGGAAGGGTACGTAATGGGAAAAAAAAAAGAGGAAGACCAAGGCGAAGATGACTGCAAAGATATTGTTGATAATCTGCAAATGGATGCATCAGCAGCAGGGCATCTTGCTTACAACCGAAAGGCCTACAGGAGAGCTGTTAGGAAGGTGAAGTTCCGCAAGGGACATGCAAATGACTGACTGACTAGAAAAGGTAATCAGAAAAGTGAAAGAAGGAAGCAATACAGAAGAACAAGCTAAAATACTGGGATACACTGATGACATCAGCCTAGTGGGGGAAACGATGCAAGAAGTCATCAATACCTGCATACACCTGAGAGATGTGGCACTAAAAGTGGGCTTGACCATTAGCCAAGATAAGACAGAGTATATGAAAATATCATAAGACTAGAGGCAGAATGATCCAGATTATATAAATGTTGGAGGTCATTAGGAAAGTAGAACCATACTAGGAACATTCTAGAAACAATCTAGGCAGAACATTCAACAGAAGCAGTGTAGTAAGTGAGGAAATTAAAAGCAGAATAAAGATTTGGGATAAAATATACTTCACCTTGCAGCACCTGTTAAAATCCAAAATCCTGTCCCAAAACACCAAAACAACAATCTACAAAACTATAATAAGACCAGTCGTCATGTATGGATCAGAAACATGGAGTACAACAAAGAAAGATGAACAACAGTTGCAGCCCTTTGGGAACAAGATCCTAATAAGAATCTTTGGGCCCACAGAGGATACCAACAGTGAAGAATAGAGAGCTAGAAAGAGCACTGGACTGAACAGCTTATTTAAATTCCAGCAAATTATAAATGTCTTGAAACTGAACAGACTGAGCTGGTTTGACCATGTAGAAAGAATGGAAGAGAACAGACAAATGAAAATTATGTATGTACAAGAGATGAAGGAAACAAGACCAAGAAGTAGACCAAGACAGAGATTGAAAGACAACATTTAAGTAGATATAAAAGAAATTGGTGTCATCAACGGGAGGGAGAATATGAGGAATGGAGGCAAACTTTATCTGCAGCACTGAGCCTTAATGGCTGAGAAAACTGAAGAATAAGAACTTTTC
Organism: Achatina immaculata; assembly: GCA_009760885.1. NCBI lineage: Eukaryota > Metazoa > Mollusca > Gastropoda > Stylommatophora > Achatinidae > Lissachatina > Lissachatina immaculata. The sequence continues at coordinate 65,388,324 of CM019691.1, read as the reverse complement.
TCTGATATTTAAAGGATTCATGATAAACCTAGCACTGCAGTCAGTAAGAAGAGTATTGACCCATCTTTTCATTTACATCCTGGGAAGTCATGAAAGTATGAAATCACAAACATTATCATCAGAAATGTGACTGCCAAAAAAATCATACTTCATATATGATAAAGCATTCAGATCTGACCTCACTGGTGCTATGAAGTTGCTGCAACATTGCTTAGATTTTCCTTCATGCATTGTTCAATGTATATTCACTGTATGTCCTTACTGGCTGCATTTGATGGCTAGGGGCAAATATCATGCTAAAAGCCCAAGGTCACCACTTGCTGTACACAGATTAGAGCATCTTTGGATTTGTCCCAAGTGCAAAGATGATGCGCTTAAATAAAGGTCCCAAATTGTCCAGAACAGGATCATGTCCAAGAATATATCATAGTATTTAAGTATGAGGACAAATGAATAAAACTAATGCTAGCAGAGAGGAGGGAAAGATGTGTATGATTTAGTTTTTCAAAAATATAGAAAGACAAGGAAAAGGGGCAGTAGTAGATATTAAAAATAATCTTGTAGAAATGAAAACAAATAGTAGTAATCCAATATTTCAGCAGTGTAGCTTTGTCATTGATGTGTATTTCACTGTTGTTTGATCATTTCTATTGTTCTTTATAAGCCCATATTTGCAGAAAAGCTGATAATTAACAATGTTTGTTGCAGGTGAAATTCAGCTTCCACCTGTTGTTGATCCTTTCCAGCATGTGGATATAAATTTTGATTCAACAAGCCAAAATTTGCAAACCCTGGGATCTATAGCCACCAGCTCACAGAACCAAGAATTTCAGTGCGTCACAAGAATGTCAGAACTATCTGAAGTAGGGGATGATATCAGTATTTCTGTAGGCTGTGAAGGAGGAGATATTCTCACAGGTTGCTCTAGCTATCTTGAGGTCATTACAATAAATAGGAACTACCTTTCTGTTGTTTTAATTCTTCAGTGTAGTATCACTGAATTACATATTAGATAGACACCTCCTGTTGTGTTTTCTCGTTAGCTATGGGGATGCTTACTGATGAATGTTTGCTTTTCTGAAGATACTGTGTGAGAAATCATGGAGACCAACATTCACTTGGAAATGTAAATAGAATATATTTTACTTACTTTTGTTTGTCTTTCTTTCAAATATGTCATCTATGTAGTGATATACTATCTAAAATCATGGTGGTCAAAGCTGTTAAATTCTTTTTTTTTTACAGCTGTATGCTTCAAAAATAAATCCAACATGTTTTGCAACAGTTATCAGTACTACTTAACTCTCTTTCTCTCTGAACCTTAATTGCCCAGGGCACATGGGGCTTCCGCAAAGGTTTTCCACAAATGCCTGTCCTTCGCCTTTTTTTTCTGCTCTTGCCTAGGTGAGCCCTCTATTGCTCAACATCCTTTCTGTTGTTCTTCTCCATGTCTCTTTTGGTCTACTCTTACTTCTGTTCCCCTGTGGTGTCCATCTTAGTGCTACTTTTGGTAGTGAGTTGTCAGTCGTTCGGAGCACATGTCCCAACCATCGCCAGCGTCTTTCCTCAATAATTGCTGTCAGTGGGTTCATCTGCATCTCTGCCAACAAGATGTTATTTCTTAACTACTTAACTCTCTCTCTCTCTGAACCTTAAGTGCCCAGGGCACATGGGGCTTCCGCAAGGGTTTTCCACAAATGCCTGTCCTTCGCCTTTTTTTCTGCTCTTGCCCAGGTGAGCCCTCTATTGCTCAACGTGTGGTACCCGGGATCTGCAAAGAATAGGACCACTGTACCCTACCATGCATGATCGTAAAAGGCGACTAAGGAGGGTTCAGCATAGGGCCAGCAACCCTATCTGGTAAAAAAACTATCAGACTGCTACAGAAACTACTTAACTAGCACCCCTTAATTTAAGAAAGTCTGATGTCTAAAGCGATGGGTTTAGTTTTCTTCCTATTTCTTTTTTAGAACAATGACTGGCGTCGTGATGGAGAACAAATTGATTTTTCTTCAGGACAGCCTGTCTGTAGAGCTTTCAATGGTTTCCAGTCAACAGTTGGTAATGTTTTATAACTATTTTTATAATAATTGAAGCTTCTTTGACAAATTAGAAGTGGTCATATGCATGGCTTTCTTGATGCTTTGGTTCTTATATTTTAAAATTGGATAAGGCAGCATCTTTCAAGCAGATTTAGTACAGCCATGCACCAACTTACAGATGCATTTGGGACTGGCCACCTGGGAGAAATGTCAATCATTGTAGGGGAAAGTTAGACACTGAGTACATTGCACTACTATAACATGTTACAAGATGAATAAATATGTTTACTATCACTTTAAAATACTAGTATAATGCAAATTTGAACTGTAACTATGTGGAAATGAAACATAACACTTTAAAGACTCATACCATAATAACTTAGTGACCCACAGAATGTATGTGAACATATTGTTTATACGCACATACAGAATGTATGTGAACATATTGTTTATATGCCCACATGCATGAGTGCATTTATGATGCTGTAAATTTTAATGAAAAATGAAATACCACTTCACAAGTTCAAGGTTCCTTTGGAGCAAGACAATAGATAATAGGAAGCAGGCAATGAAGGATGCAATGCCAGAATAAAAATGCTTTACAGCATATACACTATATTTTATTATTTCTTTAATAAAATGTACCTGTCAGACCTCAGCTGTAACTATGAATGGCCTTAACTTGGTCAACCGTAATCGATGCAGGACTGTATGTACTTGAATAAATGACTCACTGTTAACACTTCTTGTGAAACTGAATGAGTCAGATTATTAACAGCTTCTGAATGGATTAATTTATTTTTAACTGAATGAGACTGTTTATTTTTTTACTGAAAGAAACAATTTGTTTTGACTGAATGAATCAGCTTGTGTGACCGAATATTTGAGTGAATGAATCAGTTTGTTTCTTTTCACTAAAGGAATTTGCTTCTTTTTGACTGATTGAGTGAACTTGTGTCACTGAATGAATCAGTTTGTGTGATTTAATGAATCAGTTTGTTTTACAGTGAATAAATCATCTTGTTTTGACTGAATGAACGAGCTTGTGTGATTGAATGAACCTGTTGTATAAATGTGTCTTACTGTATATCCAAAGGCACGAAAGCAATAGCTCGCTGTTGTAGTGTAAGTGGACTTCAGTGCCAATACAAAAATGCTGGTCCATCTGGCACCGGCGTGAATGATCAGGTCGAAGTACCCTGTGCAAGCTCTGAATATCCACTTGGTGAGAAGATTGCATTCATTCATTTTCATTCATTTGCATGTCCTTTATGGAACCTTGCCTCCCTAACAGCACTCCTGTAGGCCTCTCGGTTGTGAGCAAGATGACCTGCTGCTGATGCATCCATTTGCAGATCATCAGCGATGTTTTGCAGCCATCTTCGCCTTGGTCTTCCTCTCTTTCTTTTTCCCAACATATACCCTTCCAAGACGGTTTTCTCTAGATTATCATGACATTTAATGTGTCCAAAATATTTAAGTTTTCTCTGTTTAATACTCCTTACTAGCCAGCCTTCTTCAATGTTAAGTTCTTGTAGTATGGATATATTTGTTCTTTTTTGTGTCCATGATATATGAAGAACTCTTCTGTAGCATTTACATTAAAAGGCATTTATGTGTTTCTCAGCTGTTTTGTTAAGTGTCCAGGTCTCTCAGGCATATGTTGCAATGGGAAAAATGCATGCCCTTAAAAATCTTATTTTTGTAGCTCTGTCTGTTCTTCTCTACAGATTCTTTAGTTGTTTTACTTTCTGAAGAGCGATAGATGTCCTCCTTTTAATTTCCCTCATTGTATTCTCAACTGTATCATTGAGAAGATTTACAGGTTAAAAATGCAATGAAAAGAAAGAAGAAACACAAAACACTTTTAACAATATTTAAAATTTACATTAGTAAATCCTCCATGCTTGTTTCACCCGCCCTTTCTGAATGGACTTTCATGTGTCTAAGAGCAGTGAGACATTGGAAGCTATTTTTGGAAACATACTTTATACAAAGCTTCTGGAGATGAGGTGCATGCTTCAGTTCTTTCTACCATGGAACATAAATGTGAATACTCATTAATGTTTATCTGAGCATGCTTGAATCCTGAGTTGAACCCAGTCCCTTTTTCTGATAAAGCTAGTGCTTTTACCACATCTCTACTCCTGTTCTTTTAAATTCATAGACAGCTGAACAAAATGCTCACCTACTGAGGTTTATACACTAATATGCTACCTCCCTACCTACACACACCCACACAATACACACACACACCTGCAAAGCAAGGGATATCAGTACAGCTGTCAGAGAAAAATACTTTAAGGAAAACAGACACTTATGTTAAATCCAGTTCCTTGTACTCATACACTGGTCTGTGCCTGAGTTTGTTGATAGTAAACCATACAAAACAACAAATATACACCACATATTAAACAGTTAATGTTTTCCTTTGTTTAAATGGCATCAACACAATTTTTTGTGTGCATATGAGTTTTATTCAGGTTGTGGAACATGGACATACCAGTCAGAATCAGATGGCACTGTTTTTGCAACTGAAATGTGTGTTGGGCAAAATGATGATCCTAAAGAAGGTTGGTGTTCATTGCAAAATAGTGTTATTCTCATTGCGTAGATTGTCAGTATTTTAATTATATTTAAATTAGTACCAATAACTTACTGGACATTTTTTAAAATCTGCATCTCTGCAATGTTAACTAGACATTCTTTTAAAATATAGCATTGTTACAGCAACAGTCTTCAGTAACTGTAATATTGAGTGTACAGAACTGCGTAGGCTACTATAGTTTGATACTTCTGTAACTGCAGGCTAAAAGATGGTGAGAACTGATGAAAGATTTGTAACAGAAGAATCAATTTCAGTAGTGAGTGGTCTACAGGACAACTGTGGACATCATGCAGCATTGATCCTTGTTCCATAGACTATGCTGTAATTTTGCCACAGTATTAGATAGAGAGGTCTACCACATGAAACTCTAAAGAGAACATTGTTAAGAGAAGCCAATTTAGTGGGCATAACATCCCTTGAAGCTGAGAGACTTGCCGAGAACAGGAAAACTTGGCAAACAACTATACAAGCCCTATGTGACGTTTAACGGCATGGGAAGGATGTAAGATGTAAGATCAGAAAGAAGGGTAGCCGCAACTGTGAATACATTTCTTTACTCTGACTTTTTCTCAAATTAGGTATATTCTTGCAGCAGATGCAATCCATACTTATAATAATATAGTTTTGGCAGTTCACTTTTGACTGGCTCTTATGAGGCATCAATGGATTTAGCAGTGGAGATGATATGATCTGATTTCTTTGATTATACCCTTGCCTTTATGGTGTTCCTGTCTGTAACAAGACAACATGACATTGATTTGTGCCTTCACCATTTTCATTACTGTTAGCAATTTTACATTGTGAAAATTTGTAAATAAACTAGCTTGTCTGCATTTAATTTAACAGAGATTTATTATGAGATATGCTTCAGATGAAATTAAAGCAGACACTTCAGTTTCATAGATTCCTATGTCATTTCTTTATCCACTGTATAGCTGAGCTGTCACAAGAATTGTATCATGATGTCAACAAATATTGTATTGTCATCAATTATCAGTTGTCATCATCAACAATCCGCACAATAAGTAATAAAATAATTTCATATTCATATTTTGTTTAGAAAAGTGACTTACCACTTAATCTAATTTCTCTGCCTAATCATTTATTTACTTTTGTTTCATTTAAATGCTGTTTCTGCACTTGATTTGTATTCTGATTATTAAGTGAACTTTATTAGGGATATATTAATCCCTTTCCTTACAGACATTATGCCTTGCTTATTTAGCCAGCAAATGTTAGTCTAATCTTGAGAGAAGTTTATTAGCAAAATATTTTGGCCAAACACCATAAGAAATAACATCTTATTAGCAGAAATGCAGATGAAACCACTGACAACAATTATTGAGGAAAGACGCTGGCGATGGTTGGGACATGTGCTCCGAATGACTGACAACTCACTACCAAAAATAGCACTAAGATGGACACCACAGGGGAGCAGAAGTAAGGGTAGACCAAAAGAGACATGGAGAAGAACAACAGAAAGGATGTTGAGCAATAGAGGGCTCACCTGGGCAAGAGCAGAAAAAAAGGCGAAGGACAGGCATTTGTGGAAAACCCTTGCGGAAGCCCCATGTGCCCTGGGCACTTAAGGTTCAGAGAGAGAGAGAGAGATACAGTATAATAATAGACAAGAAGTTAGACTCTTTTGAAAACAAATGCCTAAGGAAAATACTTGGTATAAAGTGGAACAAATTCAAGAATAATGCAGAGATAAGACAGATGAGCAAACAACCTGTCTCATGGGTGATCAGAAAAAGAGGATGGACATATGTCGGTCATGTGATGAGAAGAAACAATCAGAGGATCCCCAAACAAGCTATTAAGTGGAACACAACAGGCTGAAAAAAAAAGAGATCGACCACGTGAACTCTAAAAAGGACATTGTTAAGAGACGCCAGTTCAGTTGGCATAACATCCCTTGATGAGATTGAAAAACTCATTGAAGACAGGAAATCTTGGTGAACTACCATGGTGGCCCTATGTGACATCTAGCAGCATGAGAAAAATGTAAGATAAAGTATAGTGGGTGTCTGAGTGGCAAAGTGGTTAGTGCACTAGTCTCATGGTGAGGGTCAGGGGTTTGAATATGCCTGAAGGCACCCCAGTCACCCAGCTGTAGAAGTGACTACAGACTTCTTCTGAACTTGAGGAAGGAAATGTGGCCAGGTATGATGCTGACCACATCACCCTCTAGTGTGCTGACAGGTCAAGGAAAATATGGGCACTAACGCCATATCCCTGTGTGCCTCTAATGCCAAGACAGAGTTACCTTTACCTTTTATAAAGTAAAGTATTTTCATTAATACATGACCTGATAACTAGCCTAGCTGAATTATTCTACCTAATAATAAAACATGTTTTTGAAAATACTTTACAAACAATTTTAACACTGAATTAGAATGCCAGTACAGGTTTCTTTCAGAAATATTTAATGAAAGGATAGGAGAAAGTTCAGTCAGTCAGTCATTTGTGTGTCCCTTGCGGAACTTTGCGTTCCTAACATCTCTCCTTTAGGCCTGTCAATTGTAAGCAAGATGCCCTGCTGCTGATGCATCCATTTGCAGATTATCAATAGTCTTGCAGCCGACTTCACCTTGGTCTTCCTCTTTCTTTTTCTCATTATGTACCCTTCCAAGGCTCTCTAGATTATCATGACGTTTAATGTGTCCAAAATATTTAACTTTTCTCTCTTTGATCCTCTTTACTAGCCAACCTTCTTCAATATTAAGTTCTTGCAGTATTGATATATTTGTTATTTTTTTGTGTCCATGATATTTGAGAACTCTTCTGTAGCATTTACATTCAAAGGCATTTTATGTGTTCTCAGCTGTTTTGTGAAGTGTCCAGGTCTTACAAGCATATGTTGCGATGAGAAAAATGCATGCCCTTAAAAATCTTATTTTTATAGTTCTGTATTTTTCTCTCCGCAGCTTCTTTAGTTGTTTTACTTTTTGAAGAGGGATAAATATCCTCCTTTTAATTTCCCTCATTGTATTTCCATTATTAGTTAGTAATGATCCAAGATATTCAAAACTCTCCACCTCTTCCAATTTTTCCTCATTGATACATATTTCAGCTGCCTTATTTGTTTTGTCAATTGTCATCAATTTAGTTTTTTTCGCATTAAGATAGAAGTTTTGCTCTTCACTATTCTTACGGACTGACATAATTAGTTTTTCCATTCCTTTTTGTGTTGTGGACAGCAAAACTGTGTTATCGCATTTCTAATCTCTGGTATTTCATAACCTCCAATTGTTATGGGTTCGTGATATTCTTTGCCTATATTTTCTCTAACATTCCTCATTATATTTTCAGTATACAAGTTGAATAAGTAAGGCAACAGTATGCACTCCTGACGAACCCCTTGTTTTATGTCAGACCAAGTTGTTTCACCATTTATTCTCACTGCTGCCTGTTGGTCTAGATACAGCAGTGATATTAATTGTATCACATGTGTTGGAGATACCATTCTTTTCCATTATTTCCCAAAGTTCTGGTGTTGTACACAATCAAATGCCTTTGAATAGTCTATAAAAGATAAATATAGATTCATGTTAAATTTTCTGCATTTCTCTATTATTAATCTTATATTGAATATATGATCTCTTGTTCCTATTCCGTGTCTAAAACCAGCTTGAACCATATTGACTTCTTCTTCTACTTTCTAATGAAGCCTACTCATTATGATTTTTAATAGAATTTTACTGGCATGACTAATCAGGGCAATGGTTCTGTAGTAGGAGAAGGTTAACTAACAAAATCTTATTGACTAAACTTTGAATAAATTTAGTTAACAATGCTATTTTTTATTTCCCCAATTCTAGGCGTATATTCCTTTGCTGCTTGTTGCCAGGCTCCTGGTCTTCTGTGTGTTGTCATGTATTCACAGCCTAGTGCCCAATATCCTGGAGACCAGGCTACTGTCCAGTGTCCAGCTGGAGCTGGTTTCATTATGACTGGCTGCAATGTTTATTCCCCAAATGGAAGAGCAGCTGGAGCATTTATAGAAGGTAATTTTTTCACAGATCAAAACTTGGATTATTATTATTATTTTTTTTTTTGTAATTAAAAAAAGGACAAAAAGATGAGACTATAATGTTAGATATGAACACCTTCTTCTCTCTCCCCCCCCACCCAGAAAACATAACTGATTTTAGTAAAGGCTGCTAGGCTGTAGTGTCTGTTCCAGTAAACTTCATTGAAAGTAGTGAGAAATATCAATACATAATAATAAATTATTTATTGTACAAAATTCATTATCATGTGTACTGTATTCAGCTTTATATACTCATGGAAAAAAAGTAAGTGTGCAGTGGTGTCAACCGCACCAATTACGTTGTCATGAGTGAAATGAAATCAAATTTGGCACAAAGTTTTGTCTGAGTGTTGTCTACTTCCCCGTGCTGCACGAAGTTGATCTCACTATTCATGGGGAGATAACCACAGCTCCAGTGAAATCACGTGCAGTGATCCATGATTGGTTACTGACCACGGATAAAATGAGGGTAAGTGTGTAATTCTGTTCTCAGAGATCTCTTCACATACTCATTGAAGAAAGGAGTAGTGGTATTCCAACATAAACATCTTTTTTCATCATGTCAAAATTGAATGAACATCAGTGAGAAATAGCTGTTGGGATGTTAACTGCTGGATCAACAGTAGCAGCAGTGTCTCAACATTTTAATGTTCACAGAAACACAATATCAAACTTTCAAAGTCGTTTTAACCAAAATGGTTCCATTGCTGACCACCATAGAAGCGGTAGACCACGAGTTACCACCCTTGCACAAGACCGCTACATCCACCTCATGCATCTTCGTAACAGGTATTCCCAGGCATCATGGACTGCCAGCAACATTCCAGGTTTAAGACGTTTAAGGCAGGACAGTGTGGAACAGACTCAGGGAGGTAAATCTCTTACCTCATAGGGCTGCAGTTAGACCAGTACTGACAGTTCACCATGGACAGACCTGCTTGACCTGGGGCAGGCACCACGTGGCATGGCCCTATTATCAATGAAGATGGATCCTAGTCACTGATGAGTCCAGATTCTGTCTGCAGGGCCATGATGGACGTGCTTTAGTGTACAGGCGAAGAGGAGAATGCTTTGTGAATAACTATGTGCTAGAGGTGGACAGGGGGAGAGGAGACAATGTAATGGTTTGGGGGGGAATTTCCTATGCTGGCCAAACAAACCTAGTCTTCTTCAGTGGCAACCTTACAGGTTTACAATATATGGATGAAATCATTACACACTGCTTAATGCTTTTTCTGGATGCTAATGGACAAAGCATGATACTGCAGCAGGATAACGCTCCTCCACATGTCGAGTGTGTAGTTAGGGACCAGTTTCAACTGCATCAGATTACTGTTTTACCATGGCCAACAGTTTCATTGGATCTGTCGCCTATCGAGCACATTTGGGATGAACTGGAATGCAAGTTGCGAAGACGACACAATCGTCCTAGAAACCACCAAGAATTGGCTCAAGTGTTGCAAGAAGAATGGAATAACATGCCTCAACAATTGATACACTATGTCATTGGTTCAATGAGATGGCGATGTCAAGAAATGATAACTGCCCGAGGAGGACACAATCCTGAATTTCTTTTCTTGGGGTGGTGAGCCACATTAGGTCAGTTTTTTTTAAACTTTTTTGTGACTGGCCTGAAAGTTATCATTTTATCTGTTATTGGATAATCAAACATAATGTGTGCCAAATTTTATTTCAGTCATGACCTGAGCACATTCATGGTGCTTTTTAAAGCATTGCACACTTACTTTTTTCCATGATTATATGTACAGTTTGGGAAGAAACTGTAAATAAACACACACATGATGTCATTAGTAAGATATGCTCTGGTAGATTTTAAAGAGATTGGAGGAAATGAATTTACACGTAGAGTGTAAGGACAATGATCCTACCCTAACCTGGCCCTTTCATATATACATTTTCATATTTACATGCTGTGCTTTCATGCATTTTTTAAATGAAAGCTCAATAATCTTCTTCTTCTTCGTTCACTTCTACCACCAAGACCACCCCATGATCCTACTGAATTTACTCCTGTAGTATTTGATAGGACCACAAGATGTTCAGAGTATTGCAGGGCTTGGGCCTGTATTCTCGGTGGGTCACAGAAGTGGGATTGCGTGACACAGTGATTTTCGTTGCACTAGTTTAATCTAGAGTTGGACATTCTCACCGGAAAACCTCGACGTGGTTTGGATATCAGTATATCCCTGCCGGGTGAGAAGTCGTTGCCCATCCAGTCCAGCATTGGACTTTCTAACCGGAAAACTTCAGTGTGATTAGGATACGCATATATCCCCATCAGGGGAGAGGTGGTTGCCTATTAAGATTGCACTGGTCCAGCATCTCAGACTTCAACATTTTGTGGTCGTGGCCGCTACTTTTCCTAGTTGTGATCAGGATGGAGCTTTTGTCCAGGAGGACGAATCCTCACCACTAGTAAGTTTCACCCCTGGGTTAAGCCTGTTTAGGCGTATTATCCCAGTATGGGCGTGTTTAGGACGTGACCGACCTCTAGAATGGAGGTACTGTGACATGAGCAGTCATCAGTTTTCACCCCTGGGTTAATCCGATTTAGCCATATTTCACCAGTATGGGTGTATATAGGACGTGGCTGGCCTCTAGAGAAGAGGTGCCGTGGTATGAGTAGCTCTCGCCACAATACTACTGGGCGTATCAGTTAAACTTCACTTTATCCTTTCCATAAGCTAAGTAATAAATAAAGATGCTTTGAAAAGAAATTAAAGAAAAATTCAGAAAAGAACTAAACCATAAGATAAAACACAAGAGGGAATGAAGAAAATAAAAGCATTGATGACAGATGGGAAGATATAAAAAGCATTATAAAGAACACAATGGAAGAATGCCTGAGAGTCAAGACCATAAATAAAAAAAAAAAGAACTGGTTCGATGAAGTCTGCAGAGAGGAAGTCATAAAGAAAACAGCGAGACAGATATTATGACATAAACAACAAAACAAATGAGGAGAAGTACCACACACAGTGTAAAGAAACTAAAAATGTTATTTGCCAACAAAAACGAATATATAAGAAAAACATGGTAAGTGAGATGCAGACATGCCATCAAATTAAGAAAAGCAGGGAATTCTATAAAGAATTGTAAACTGTAAAGCAAAGGTATAAACAACCTCTGCAGAGCTTGAAAGATAGTAATGGAAACATGATAAATAATGAAGAGAAAATATGTATCAGATGGAAAGAATATTTTGAAAAAATACTAAACTGTGAAGAGCCTACAGACACATTACCACGCGAAGAAATACAGACTTGTCAACCTGAAATAGAGAAATCTGTAGAAGAAGTCATCTACAGTATCATGCTTCTTTGAAACAACAAAGCAACAGGTTCAGATGGAATTGCTGCAGAATTGATTGTAAATATACATGAACAGATATGTGCACTATTACAATTATGGAAAGAAGAAAAACACCCTAGTGAATGGAGAGAATCGTTACTGATCCCAGTATTAAAAAAAGCCGATATGAGCAAGCGTGAAAACTACAGAGGAATATAATATACTTACTACAAACGAGCTACAAAATACTATCTATTATACTTTTAAATAGGTTAAAACCATACAGCGAGAACATACTGGGAGACTATCAAGCAGGTTTTAGGAAGAATAAATCAACCATAGACCAAATATTGTATCTACATCAAAGAACAGAAAAGTACTGGGAATATGGTAAAGAAGTACATAATATCTTCATTGACTTCAAGAAAGCTTATGACTGCATGGATAGGAGCAGCTTATGGGAAATTATTAAAGAATTTGAGATACCTAATAAATTAATCAATTTCATCAGAATATGCATAGATAATGCAGAAAATATAGTAATATATAAAGGGAAAAAATCATAACCCTTCTGTATAAGAAATGGTTTAAAACAAGGTGATACATTATCTCCATTACTATTCAACCTAGTACTAGACAAGGCAATCAAAAAAGTGAAAGAAGAAAGCATTACAGAAGAGCAAGCTAAAATACTAGGATATGCTGACGACATTGACCTAATGGGGGAGACTATGCAAGAAGTCACTAATACCTGCATACATCTGAGAGATGTGGCACTAAAAGTGAGCTTGACCATTAACCAAGATAAGAGTATATGAAAATATCAAGAGACTAGAGGCAGAGTGATTCCAGATTATATAAATATTGGAGGTATGATCATTAGGAAAGCAGAAATATACAAATATTTAGGCACAATCTTCAACAGAGACAAATGAGGAAATTAAAAGCAGAGTACAGATCCTTCTTCCTCTTTCTCTTCAGCTTTCTGAGCCATTAAGGCTCATTGCTGCAGATATTCACCTCCATTCTCTCTTCAGTTGGTGACACCAATTTCTTTTATATCCTCTTCTATGTTGTCTTTCCATCTGTCTTGGTCTACTCCTTGGTCTTGTTTCCCTCATCTCTTGCGCATACATCATTTTCATTTGTCTGTTCTCTTCCATTCTTTCTACTTGGCCAAACCAGCTCAGTCTGTTCAGTTTCAAGACATTTATAAATCGCTGGGATTTAAATAAGCTGTTCAGTTCAGTATTCTTTCTAGCTCTTCATTCTCCACTGTTAGTATCATTTGTGGGCCCAAAGATCTACAATTGTTGTTCATCTTTCTTTGTTGTACTCAACGTTTCTGATCCATACATGATGGCTGATCTTATTTTAGTTTTGTAGATTGTTATTTTGGTGTTCTGGGACAGGATTTTGGATTTTAACAGGTGTTGCAAGACAAAGTATATTATATTCCCTATCTGCACAGGGAATAAAATATACAAGACAAACAAAAATTATGTATGCACAAGAGATCAGGGAAACAAGACTAAGACAGAGATGGAAAGGCAACATTTAAGAGGATATAAAAGAAATTGGTATCACCAACTGGAGAGAGAAGATTAGGAATAGAGAGGAATGGAGGCAGATTTTATCTGCAGCAATGAGTCTTAATGGCTGAGAAAAAGAGAAATACTTTCAGGTATTTGAATACAGTACTCCGAAGTTCCATTCCACATTCCTTTCTCAAAGAGATATTCAGTAACACAATAATTAGTATATAAGTATACAACTATACATGAAGCACTGCAGTAAAGCTGTGATACCAGAATGTATAAAATAGGAAAAAAGTAGGAGCAGCTTTATTACTTAACGATTACAAAGTTGTGACGTTTCGGCGTGAGCCTTAATCATACAAAAACATACAGGATGAAGAAATAGAGAGAGGAGATAAAGTATAGATTCACATGAATAATAACAACAACAACAACAACAAATTTTTTTAAAAGAGTACTTAAGCTGTAAATTGCAAGGTGTGGCTTGTCCGGCGGTGTGTGTCAGGAATGGATCTAGTGGGACGTGGAGACTGTTTAAATAGAGACCTGTGACATGTGGTCAGTGGGTTGTAACTGGGGGTGGTGGATGGGGAACCGGGGAGGGGAGAGAGAGTGACGCAATACCGACCTATCTAGGAGAAATTGAAACAGATGATAGGGGAAGAGGGGTTGCAGAGAAAATAGCGGGGTTGCAGAGTGATGCTGTGAGGAAGTTTGAAAAGTAAGCAGGGTTGCAGAGTGATGCTGTAAGGAAGTTTGAAAAGTGAGAAGGGGTGGATTTAGTGGAGAGGTACTATAATGATTGAAGAAGATGATGTTACGTGTAACTAAACAGCGAGTTTAACCCAGCGTCCCATAATTTTGAATGCAGCGGTTCTCAAGTGCCAGGTGGCTTGTGTCATCTGCGTGACATTGTTTAACGGCTGTTACCAGAAAATCAGATTTGCCTCTGTGGTTGGGGCCATTGAAATGATTTGGGACTGGTTTCGAAGCATTCTGGGCGATGTCGTACAGATGTTTTTGCATGCGGTCCCCTAATCTGAGGCCAGTCTCACCGATATATGTTATCCTGCATCTTTTGCAAACGATGACATATATCACATTTCGGGACTCACATGTGAATCCCTCATGAAGAGTGAGGATAGTTTTGGGAAAGGTGATTGTTTTTGTTTCCCAAACTACGGGGCAGGTAACGCAGCGGGGGCAGTTACATTTTCTGGTGCCAACATATGTAAGGCTCTGCTTCAAGTGGCTGTGGATGAGGATGTCCTTAAGGTTTGTCTCACGTTTGTATGCCAATAGGGGTGGATCAGAGAAAATGTCACGAGTGTCGGAGTCGAGTTGGATTATCGGCAGATGACGATAAAGAATTTTCTTAACCATCTGACCGTGCGAGTGGAAAGGCAGTACTAACTTAACTCTGTCAGATGGAGTAACAGGCTTTTTCCTGAATACTTCTTTGCGGCTCACTAGTTGGATACGGTTGAAGGCTTTACAAAGGACCTTTTTTGGGTAGTGGCGATGACGGAAAAATTCTAATAACTTGTTGGACTGATCTATAAAGTCCAAATTATCCTGACATATGCGGCGAAGACGGAGGAGTTGGGAATATGGGATGGAGTTCTTACAGGCTTCAGGATGGGAAGATGTGTAAAGCAAATAGGTGTGACTATTGGTGGGCTTGTAAAATACAGAGGTGACAAGCCTGTTTGTGGCAATAGAAATTTTAATGTCTAAAAAATTAACAGACTTGTCAGAGATTTCATAAGTGAATTTTATGTTGTTATTGAGTGTATTGGCGAATTCAATAAATTTTTTAAGGTCTTCATGTGGCATACTTGTAATTCCAATGCCATCATTGATGTACCTTTTATAGAATTCTGGAAATCTGCCAGTGTAGGTTTCCCATAATTTGACTTCCAGAAAGCCCATAAATAGACATGCATAACTGGGACCCATTTTCGTTCCCATGGCAACACCACTGATTTGCTCGAAGTATTCGCCGTTGAATTCGAAAGAATTTAGGTTTAGTACTAGCTCTGTAAGTCTGATTATGGTGTCAGTGTCAGTTGTGGGGTGAGGGTCTTTGTCAAGAAAGTAGCAGAGTGCTAAAAGTCCATCCTCATGGGGGATAGAAGTGTATAGGGAGCAGACATCAAGGAGAAAGATGTGATAGGTGTGGTGTTGAGAGAATGTGATCGTATCAAAAGTTGTTAAGGCGTGGTTGGTATCTTTCAAAAAGGAGGGTAGTTTGTGTACTAGAGGCTGGAAGATGCTATCTAAAAAGTCAGAAATATGCTCAGTGGGGCATGAACAAGCTGATACAATGGGGCGTCCAGGGTTACCTGGTTTGTGGATTTTAGGAAGAAGATAGAACGTGGATGTGCCTAAACAGCTGTCCTTAACGTGAAGAGAAACAGCTTGGGGTGGGAGGCCACCTTCTGTGATTAGGTCTTTAATAGTTGCTTCCACTATGTCATTATTTGAACGGGTAGCATTGTTTTTCGCTGGGGCATAGAATTTTGTATTGCTGAGTTGGGACATTCCTTCCGCGATATATAAATCTTTTTTCCAAACTACGAGATTGTTGGTTTTATCTGCTGGTTTGATCACGATATCGCTTCGACGCCTAAGGGTGGACAATGCCCTGGACTCTCCCTTATTTAGGTTAAAATGTCGAATTTTTTGTGGTTTGAGGTTAAGAATCTCACGCCACGTCGTATCTATAAAGATCTAAAGCTTGGGAAGCCCCGAGGGAAGGTGTCCAGCTATATTTATGGTGGTCGTAACGTGCAAATGGGTTATCGGGATCTTGTGTGGGTTGGTTGGACTCTTTGTTGGCAAAGTGATATTTAAGCCGCAGTCGGCGGTGGAACTGTTTAACATCACGGAGTAAAAAATAGCGATCACACCGAGGGCGGATAGGGATAAATTTAAGACCCTTGGCGAGAACTAGTTTTTCAACATCAGAAAGGGGCAAGTCGGGGGGAATGCAGACTACATTAGAGGCTGGAGGAGGATGAGAAGGAGATGTGGTATCATCTAAGGATGGGGGTGCGAATACTTGAATATGCGGTGTAATCTGGGAAGGTAGTTCAGGAGGTGTTACAAGTGTCTGATGGTCAAGTGAGATAGAAGTCTGTTGGTCAGGTGTAGCGGAAGAGGGGGGCTGAGTGGAAGGTGGTTCACCTCTAGAAGTAGAAGAGACTGGCTGTGGTAGAAGTCGGTTAAGTTTATGTTCTTTGCCAGAGACATAGAACTGGTAAAGCTGGCGATTTGTGACGTGTATAATGTGTTTGATAAGAAGAAGGAGAACACGGTTGTCTGATGTGTAGGAGTGAAGGCGGCGTTCAAGGTTATCTTTGACCCGATCGAGGTTGGACAACAGGCGTCTGTGATTCTGGATGATACAGCTCATTCTGAGCCACGAGCAATTTTTCTCGATCTTATCCAGAAGTCTCTGTTCAACCACGTGGAGTGTGCCGGCCGCGGGGTGAAAAGATGACGAGAAACCTTTAGGAATTATTTTGTGGCGCAGACAGTAGTTCAGAAAGTGGAGGTGGGAGGCGAATTTCGTCTTCTTGTAGATTGTGAAAGCATTACAGAAGAGCAAGCTTATCTGTGGCTGGGCTAGATATATGTGGCGGAAGAAGGCGGAAAGAGAAACGAATGAAAGATTTGAGGGATTTAAGATATTCCTTAGCGGATGGCATGGTGAAGTGTGAAGACGGGAAGAAAGAAGACTACTGATGATGACAAAGGATTAGTAAGTTACAACTGGGACCTAGCTAGGAGAAATTGAAACAGATGATTGGGGAAGAGGGGTTGCAGAGAAAATAGCGGGGTTGCAGAGTAATGCTGTGAGGAAGTTTGAAAAGTAAGAAGGGGTGGATTTAGTGGAGAGGTACTATAATGATTGAAGAAGATGATGTTACGTGTAACTAAACTGCGAGTTTAACCCACACCTATCACATCTTTCTCCTTGATGTCTGCTCCCTATACACTTCTATCCCCCATGAGGATGGACTTTTAGCACTCCGCTACTTTCTCGACAAAGACCCTCACCCCACAACTGACACTGACACCATAATCAGCTGTTATATCGGTGAGACTGGCCTCAGATTAGGGGACCGCGTGCAAAAACATCTGTACGACATCGTCCAGAATGCTTCGAAACCAGTCCCAAATCATTTCAATGGCCCCAACCACAGAGGCAAATCTGATTTTCTGGTAACAGCCATTAAACAATGTCACGCAGATGACACAAGCCGCCTGGCACTTGAGAACCGCTGCATTCAAAATTATGGGACGCTGGGTTAAACTCGCTGTTTAGTTACACGTAACATCATCTTCTTCAATCATTATAGTACCTCTCCACTAAATCCACCCCTTCTTACTTTTCAAACTTCCTTACAGCATCACTCTGCAACCCTGCTTACTTTTCAAACTTCCTCACAGCATCACTCTGCAACCCCTCTTCCCCTATCATCTGTTTCAATTTCTCCTAGCTAGGTCGGTATTGCGTCACTCTCTCTCCCCTCCCCGGTTCCCCATCCACCACCCCCAGTTACAACCCACTGACCACATGTCACAGGTCTCTATTTAAACAGTCTCCACGTCCCACTAGATCCACTCCTGACACACACCGCCGGACAAGTCACAACTTTGTAATCGTTAAGTAATAAAGCTGCTCCTACTTTTTTCCTATTTTATACATTCAAAGAGATATTGAGTGTCACTTAAAAATAAACTGACTATTGACATAACAGACAGCAACATTTGGTGCTTTCTGTGTTATAAGAACTGAAACAATGGCTCCAGTCTTAAAACTGTAAGGGGTGAAACTTGATGGCTAGGCATGTCACGCCACCTCCGCTCTAGAGGTCGGTCACGCCTGATATACACCCATAGTGGTGAAATATGCCTAAACCAGCTCACACCAGGGATGAAACTTGAAGGCTACGCATGTCACAGTACCTCTGCTCTAGAGGTCGGTCACGTCCCAAACACGCCCATACTGGGATAATATGCCTAAACCGGCTCAACCCAGGGGTGGAAGTCACTAGTGGCGAGGATTCGTCCTCCTGGACAAAAGCTCCATCCTGGTCACAACTAGGAAGGGGGCCACGACCACAAAATGCTGAAGTCGGAGACACTGGACCAAGGCAGTCTAGATAGGCAACCACCTCTCACCCGGCGGGGATGTTTACGTATCCTAACCACGCTGAGGTTTTCCGGTGAGAAAGCCCAATTCTGGACTGGATGGGCAACCACCTCTCACCCGGCGGTGATACACGGGTATCTCAAAACACGTCGAGGTTTTCCGGTGAGAAAGTCCAACTCTGGCCTGGGTGGGCTACCACCTCTCACCCAGCGGGGATGCACTGATATCCTAAACACGTCGAGGTCTTCCGGTGAGAGAGTCCAACTCTAGACTAAACTGGTGCAACGAAAACCACGGTGTCACGCAATCCGCTTCAGAGACCCACCAAGAATATAGGCTAAAGAACTGCAATACTCTGAACCTCTTGTGGTCCTCTCGGGGATCTCGTATGGTCCTTTTGGGGACCACACAGGAGACCACGGGACCTAACGAGGACCACAGGCATACATTCAGTAGGATCACAGTACAGTCTTGGTGGTAGAAGCGAACGAAGAAGATTTGAATATTATCTTAAGTAATTTATGTTATGTTAAAACACCCTAATACTTCAGTGTTTTTTAAATGATATCTCACTTAATTTGTTCCAGTCTGCGCCACTGCAGTGCTGAGTAAACATAACATTTGATATCGCTCAGATTTTTAACTGTTGTGTTGGTTGGAAGTAATGAGCTGTTGCATTCAACAGATGAATACATACATATATTTTATTTTATAAATGATTCATCAGTCAAACAATTTTATACATTTGCATTACACTACTGAAACATAAAATTATTCAGTCACAAGAGAAAAAAAAAATTAAATGTCATAATTTAATTCCAGAGATTGGTGGAGTTGACACTTGTATTGCTGTGAATGGATACCAGAAATATGGACAAGATACTGGAGTTCAAGCAACAGCTGCTTGCTGTAAAATACAATAGTGCTCTTTGTTACATTTCTGTCAATTTGTTTTAATGCATGAAATAAACTGGGATTGTTGAATATGCAGACTGAAATTTCACAATATATTGCACACTTGCTCATGGTAAATATATGATGATCTTTCATATGAAGCTGTTCTAACATGAAGTCTATGATGATCTTTAGCATGAAGCTCTTCTAATATGGAGTCTGTGGTAATCTTTGGTATGAAGGTGTTCCAATATGGAGTCTATGATTGAAAGACAATGGGAAGATAGAGATTTGGACTATGTTACAAAGCAGTTCTTAATTCAGTGTATCCATGTCCCTCAAGAGTCATATAATGGGGTTATGGGGGCTTGATTTCTGATAAATTTTGTAAAAAAATGTGTTAGAATTTTCTTCCAACTGCTCTGTCTAGTCACATATAAATTAAAAACTAGATCTCGACATCTTTTTAAAGTCATGCTGGTGCCTAACGGCACAGAAAGATAATTGTGGAGAATTTATTTTGCGTTCCATCACACCATGATTGCTCCAACGCCGACTTCTGTGATCCTCTATGGAGGATCAGTACATAAAAGGGGCCTGTGCCTTTATTCAGTGGTGTGGTCATTGAGGCATGGCATCATTATGAGCATGCAAAACAAGCATTGGGAACATAAGTAATTTCATTTGCCACAACCAATACCAGTCCTCCGTAGCTAAATTGCTAAAGATGCACTTTAAAAAAGTGCAGTGGCAACTGGAAGATCATGGGTTCAATTACTCTGATGATCTGAGTTGTGTTGTTGTTCAGCTCTCTACGGTAGAGTTTCCTGCATATGCATATCTAGAGCAAAGTAACAAAAGTGAAGAAAACTGAAGTCTGAATAAAGTCTGTCTCAGCTGTAGGACAGTAAGATAAGAATGCACAGCAAAAATAGAATGTGCACTTATCCTAATCCTTACTGATAACAGATCATAATACAATAAAACTGTCAAACAAAAACAAACAAACAAAAATAACACAGGGATCCAAAACTGAAGTGCAACATCCACTGATGTGTAAAGTGAAAGTTTCCATGGTCACCAGTAATTACATTCACTTAAGTAAATGTTTAATTCTTTACATTAAAATTCAAAGAACTGAAAGCAGTCATTTATATTTAGTTAAGCTTTTTTTATTATTATACCTAACCCTCAGCAAGCCTCAAGTCTTCTCTGCTCAATAATCTTCTTGTGGTCAGTTGTTTGTACAAATATGTAGGCCAATGTTTTCAAAAAGATCTTTTCTTCTGCTCATTCCAACACGTGCTGCTCCATCGATTTGGTCAGCTGGTATGTTAAATATTAACTCTGTTGAGTACACCACAATGTGAAGCTGTATTCTAGTCTTCTTGATGGTAAGATACTGATATTTTTTTTCTACATAGCAAATCAAGTATGACATCCCATCATTCTCTTTATTCATTTGGTATTAAGGGACAGCAAAAATAACTAATGAAGAATGTAGGAGAAGAGCTGGAGAGACAAAAAACCTTGTCAAAAAGATAAGAGAGAGACAATGTACTTTCATAGGACATGCAATGAGAAGAGGGGGCATTGAAAATATTATAACAACAGGAAAAATAGAAGGAAGAAGAGCAAGAGGAAGACCAAGAGAAATGATACTGAACAGTCTGACGGGATGGTGTGAGAGGAGATCACCAACTGAGCTGATGGCCTGCATGAAGGATCGTGTACTCTGGAGAAGCATAATAGCCAACGCCAGTCGGCACGGCACATGATGATGATATTAAGGGAATGTTAATAATTCTGATGATGCATAAAAATTGTCAGTTTTGCTTGTTAAAAATGTAATTAAAACGAACCTGACTTCTTGGTATAAAAAAGAAACAAGAATCAAAAATTGGAAGCAAAAGAGAGATGTTGCTGGAGAAATTATTTATTTTGGACAGCCAGAAAAGCAAATTAAAAAGTTCTTAGAGAAACCACAGAACAGTAAAAAATTAGTCAAAACCATAAGGAAAAAGAAAAATTCTTTACAGGACAGAAATTAGAGAAACAAATGATCAGTGGTTAACTTGATGGTAACATACGAGGATAACAATGTGAAAAATATCGTAAGTCCATCACGTGACACTGAAAAATTGGACAGATTGGAAAATGACAAGGACTGTACAAAATGGAGCATGATCATAATCTCTTATCTGAACAGTACGTAATGAGTGAATGGCTTCCAGGACATTTCCCAAGTAATCAGTCATCAGTTAAGTTGCTCTCGTTTTGTTCTCTTGTATATTATTTGGTTTTTGCTGTTTAATACCATAATCTTATGAGGTTTAAAAATGCCTCAAGTATTTTTGACACTGCTCTCAGCGTGTAACATATTTTAGCTGGTGCAACAGAGCTTTATCTAATCGTTTGTAAACTTCAAAATTTTGTTCCTTTGAGACTTGTGGATTTGGTAAAGTGAATGTTAACTCTTCATATTCCAGCCATAACTTAAGATGAATATGCTCAGACTGCGAGCATGAGACTAGAGACATGCGTATACAAGCACTTCTACACTTTCTTCTTTTAGTGGTGCCTCCTTATGTCAGCAAGTTGGTTATGTCCTTTTAAAAAAAAAAAGGATTCTTTCATGTACACTTTGCTTGACATTCAGGACTGTCCATAAACCACCTCTACCAACACGGTTTCCAACATGCTTCTCATCAAGGATGACATAATATAAGTCATGGTTGTTCTGTTCTGAACTAATTTTACAGACAAAAGCAGTCTCACCTGCCAAGCAGTTTATTTGAGTAACCAAATTTAAAATTTATCATTTTTCACAAATGGTAAATAGAGGCCAGCCAATAATCAACATGATTTTTTTCTGGTGGTGATGAGGACCAAGTGAAGCTTGTGTTAAACATTCTGCAGAATAGATCTGAGAAAGAAGGTGAAGAACTTTGGACTAGGATAGATCACGAAATTCAGGAATGTTTTAAGTTACCCTACTTTTGACTGTAAAGTAGATCAAGTTACATTTATACAGTGGACTCTCTTTGATACTTGAACAGAAAATTCAAAGGAAATATGGTTTGAAACTTCAACAAAAATTTGAAAGTTGACCAAAACAAATGCAGCCAACCAAATGAAAACAAAGAATCACATGGTGATTCACATAGTGCGACTTCAGGTTAGTGAGCACATACCAAATACGGTGTGTGTTTTCCAAGTGTATTTTTATTGCGATTTCTTTGGATTATTTTCATTTTGTTTTTAAAATTATACATTCATAATGGCCCCAAAGAAAGTTACCAGTGCTGAAAAGGCTAATAGGAAGGGAAGTAATGGCCATGATAGAACTGAAAAAAAAGAAACTTATCACTTAAATAGGAGGTACACATGTATGGAAGCCAGCTGTTGAATACGGGATGGCTAAATTGACCATACTAAAGAACAAGGAACCCATTAAAGTGGCGAAAGGGGTAAAATCCTTTACCAGTAAAAGATCCCCAGCAGTGGAAGTAGTAGAAAAACTTTGATGACTTGGATAATGCAAGGTACTGTCATTATTAACTGTTTCAAGGTGTTAATGTATGATTTGATGTGTATTACGTAGCACTGCTATCAGATTTAAATAACCACTATTTGTACTTAAAATGTTTTATAAGGGCAAGTTTTGGAGGTCTGGAATGGATTCATTCAATGTACATTATTTCTTATGGGAAAATTAAACCTGAAAGATTTTGTTTAAATCTGAATGTTGAACTGGCTACTGGAACGGACTGTGTTTGACTTCTAAGGGTTCACTGTACTTGCAATGAGACTGTGCCTGGGCAATGTGTTGTACTAGCCATTTCTAACTATTGTTTGTTTTGCTAATCATACACCCATTCTGAGATGAGTCTGTAACACAGGGCAGGTGCATTGAAGAAAAGGACATTTATTTTTTTTTAATCTGTTTTAAAATTTGTAACAACAAAACTAACCAAAGCTTTAATAAACAATCACTATGACTGGAACAATGTCATTCAGTATTTGCACATTTTAAAAAAAAAAAAATTTTAACATGTGTAATGACACCTATTACTTACCATCTCTTAAACAAAACTTTCAGTTATAGACATGAGGCTATGCAGTACATGACATGTACTTACATTTTCCTTGCCTTATGTGTTGATTCTGACTTCACAATACATCAAGATTTCCCATGCCCCACTAATACCACAGCTCCATAATTAAACTGATCCATAATATGCTACTTTTATTTTTCTGTTCCTTTGCAATATTCTCTGTTCCTTTACAATGCCTCACTGTTTCTGATCTTTTCCTATCAGATTTAATCTCACTAAACTAGGTTTTGCTTTTCATACAAACCCAAGTATACTAGAGCTAGTCTTATGGTCACATTTTCTTTCAATGTCCATACTTTTGAAATGTTGGAAAAGGTTACAATCATTATTTTTCAGTCATGTGACTCTTTAGTGCGGTTCAAAGAATGACCTGAGCACTGATTCAAACTCTGTACACTGTTTTATTCTGGAATCTCCAGTTTTGATATCTGCCTGTTCTAGCATTTCATGCGCTATAAATATTTTTTTCCATTTCCATAACTTCTATATCATATTTGAAATTACAATGGAATTCATGCTGCGAATGTCCCTCCAAGGAGGAGAGTGGGGCACCTGCCAGAGTGTTATGATGACAATCTTGTAACACTGGTTCCACATCATACCTGAAACTTGTGGAGTCTGTACACTGCCCTGCTAGAGTGGAGCATCTATGGACTTGTTTAGAAAGCAATGATAATAACCCTTTAACATCATTTCCTGTTCTGTTTTATAAAATGCATTATGGTGACTCATTCCATGTTACATCATACGAATCTGTTAGACACACCTTTACTTCTATACGACAACATTCTTTTTGTACTGCTCCTGTATATTCTAAATGTTCTACTCCATCATCCTACTGTATCTGATACTGCTTATCTCAGTTAACATGGTGAAAAGTTCAATGTGACATTCAATAAATTGTTCACTCTTCAGATGAGCACTTCCATCTCTGAGCTCCGATGAGCACTGCTCCATTATGTCCCACTCAGCACTCAGTTATCTTAGCATCCTTTTAATACCAGCTAAAATCTCTGCATATACAAAGTTCTATTTATGTCATCTGTTATTCTGCATTGACTGACATTATCTGGTTAATTCAAACACCTTTCATGAATATTTTCACCGATGAAACTCGTATAAGGGGGCATTAAAATTTTTTTTTAAAAAAAGGCTTGCAAATTTCAGCATAAATGAATCTTGTGAATATGGAATAAAAAAAAAAAGGTCTTTAAAACTACCAGGTTGACTGATTTAAACAAAAATATCACAAAATCTCCTGATACTACCTAGCATGAAAATTTTACATGTAACTGAATGTGCAAATCAATTCAATGATAATATTGCCAATGTAAAACTAGCCTGCAAATCAATATGGAAAAAACAACTTTGCATGTACACCAAAACAGTTACAGATTAGCAAAATCTAATGAAGGAGACAACTGGAATAATAATTCTCCACCAATGACAACACTTTAATCAAAGGTTCAAAACTTGGACTGGCTTCACTTCATTCGGGACATCCCCATATATGCTCCATCCCATCCATCCAAGAGCATGTTTGCTAATAGTTACTGCCAAATGCTGGTTGTCTATGATGCATTTTCTGCCACACAGTTCTGATTTCCTGCCAGCACCTTGCTCCAGCAATCTCTTCAGATCTACATTGTCCTTCCATCCCTGCTCTTCATTCTCCCACAGTCTGTCCAATACATCTTTAGCAATATTCCTCTTGTCCACTGTCAGTCTGCCAATTATTTTAGCCTGTCCAGCAAGTTCACCTGCCACATCATTGCCATATACTTCCATATGCCATGGACAGTAAAACCACATTTAGGCTTGCCACAGCTGACTGGCTTAATAGATAAACTCATTCTTTTCAAGGCAATATCTCTTCAATCTTATGAAGCATGCTCTGTGAATTCATCACAATAACACCATTAACCACATGAGCAACTAACCACTCCACTGCCGCCGACACAACCTCAATTTCCATTCACATGCTTGAAGTGGTGACTTTAATTATGATTATACACATTAACAAAGTGAGCTAGCATGAGTGAGATTTCAAAACTATTTTATGCACTAATGTTCTTAAGTTTAACAAAACTGACGACTAAAAATAAATTTAAAAATATCTTCTCTCCAAACATAAACTCAGTTCCTATACTTCTCAGTCTTCTAAAAAAAATAAATCCTACTTCCTTGAACACCCATTATGTAGATAAAAGATGACTTTCATCTACTCTGGCCCCAGTAAATTCTTATAATAATAAAATAGATGAAGAATGACATAATGTATAGGTGATATATCAGCAACAAACAATGAAAGTGTCTTGAGATCACTTCTTGTCCTCCCGGCCACTCTGAAGCTTGGCAATGATTCTCTCCAGTTGCCTCTTGGCTTCACACATGGGGAAGTTTGTCATGTCATAGTACTGAGGTGCCATCTTTACAAGCCTAAAAAGATTCACATAACAAATGTCACACAATGTTCCCTTCTTATTTTTAATGCAGATGAATTTTTTAAATTTGAGTTTGTAACTGGTGGGATAAAAACTGAATTTAAATCAGGCTTATATGTCAAGTAATCAAAAATGACAGAAAAAAATTATGTTTCAATCCTGCAGATACAAAATGTTCTGAATACCATTCTCTACTATTGGTGCTATGGATAAATAAGTATTTCATTTGTTATTCCTGGTTTGCAAAAGACAGGTCAAGATGTTCACTAGTTGTTACTGGTTTCAATTTCAGACAAGTATATCTGTTTCCCTGTGACCTCAGAGTAATATTTTTAATACTGTACGAGGCCACTGTAAGAAGAAAGAATGCAGCAGCAACAGGGTTAATATTCATTCTGTACACTTGTCACCTAATGCAAAACCATAGCAGAAAAATGGGAAAAAAGATAATGGTTAATTTTTCTTAAATATTCAAATATAATCAATTTACAGATTAAATATTTCAAAGAAGCTGGCCAATATGTTCCAAGTATTCACCGTAAAGTACAAAAAAAAAAAAAAAAATTATACTGAAACCTATCACCCTATGCAAACAACTGGCTTTAAATGACTTTACTCTCTCAAGTAATAGCTATATTAATTTAGATTTTTTTTTGTGGCTAAAACAATCATATATCACTGTTAACTCTTAGTAATTCTCAGTGTCAATTATCGGGTTCAGGGCACAGCTATTTTTGTGTTCTCTGTACTTAACTGAGATGACAGGGGATAAAGGGATGGCAAGGATTCTGAAAAGTTAAAAAAATTCAAACTCTGACATACATAAGCCCCAATCATTCAAAGTGAGAGAAGAGAAACTGAAAGTAAAACTGGAAAGAAAACTGCCGATTATAGACTACAGACAATACCCACCACTCTGGCTTGACATCTGTAACAGTACGGATGTAATTTTTAGTTGTGAGTACAAACTCATTGTAGAGGACCCATTCAGGTTTGTGGTCCAGCACAGTCGATGGGTGCAGCTGGACTACCTGGCTATCTTTTACTGTTAGGTAGTGGCCTGTCCTCTCTAAATGAGCAACCTGTTATATGGAAAGAAATTGAAAACCTGGAAGGTGTTAGATTAATGTACAATCTTTGTTTAGAATTTCTTCTCTATTTACCACTCCCATCACAAACAGTCTGGTAAATGAAGGACTACAAACGTGTAACAGAACTTTCGGCAGAATATGAGAAGTTCAGAACAGCCTACACAAAATGAAAAGCACATAAATAGCACAGCTGATGGCAAGCTAACTTCATGAGGTAATGAGAGCGAGCCGAACAATAAACTTTGCTGTATACATGGGTATACTGATATCTATGCTGCAGAAACTGCTCCTGAAAATGGATAATATCTAAATACAAGGAGAAGCTTGACTGTGAACATTGTAAAATGGTGGTCAGTGCATTATGGCATAAAAAGAAACAATGCTCACATTAAAAAAAACAAAAATAAAATTCCCTGCCTATAAAACTTTGTCCACACAGAATGTGAATGGTACAAAAAAAAATAAATAAATAAATAAAAACAGAGAACAAATATCCATTACTGTAGACACATAACATTATAAGAAATCCACTCAACTCTAAGCTAGGCAGCTGCATATCTATGTGAAAGAGAACAGAAGAACAAAACATCTGCCAAAATCCTGAATGAGAAAATTTAACAGTCCTTGTATCAAATGTACAGTCATGCTACAAAAAGTGAATAACAAATTATATGTGTTAAATCCAAGATGAAGGACACCTGAAAATTTAACTAGATTTGAGAAACTTGGCAGAGATGCCATGAATGAGAACTAAACTTTGGGGTATTTTTAAATGCAGCAATCACTGACCTAAACCATCAAGAAGACAAAGAGTTCATGTCAAGTTCTATACATCTATAATACACTTTAATGTTGCAAAGGAAAAAACATGCAAGAAATTTCACTAAGCAATAAAACTTTATAAGAACAAATTCTTCAGTCTCAGAAATCTTCATCTATTAATAATTAATCATTAGGAACATCATTTAACAAGACAGCCATAATTATAACTAATAAGAACACATACATCACACATCTCAGCAGACAACATAAATCACATGGAAACTGATGCCTAACCTGCATGAAAAATCCAGCCACCAGAGCTTTTCGGATGTTGATGTAATAGTCTCGGGATGTGAACTCAGTGCTTGACCTACGCAGATTAAAACGGTCCATGATGCGGGCCAACTGCTGTCGAACATTGTCGGCACTCTTCAATGATCGGAAGTTCACAAAGTTGTCATAACACCACTGGGGATCTTCATGGTCTGTGGACAATTCATTGTGCAATGTTTTAGTAAAGAAAAACTAACACAACAAAGTGTCCACAAATGTGTGTGAAATGTGAACATTTCTGTTCATACTCTTGAAATGTACATGTTATTTCTTTAAAGATTAGAACCAAATGCTTGTGGCAAATAAATAAATCATATATCACAAGGTCACAAAACAATTATGCTACATACTGTGTTTCTTACCCAATAAAACTACTTTTATATTTTAAAAAATCATTTTCAATATCTTTATCATAGTGGCACCACCTATTTTAAACTGTTCAGGCAGTTTATTATTACTGTATGTATAAGACAACATATATACTACAAGATGCTGCACTACACCTCAAACAGTAAATATATTATGTAAAACTAATGTAAAACTAAGTACTCCACATTCTGAACAATGACAAAGCAGTTATTTCAAAGTTCACATTGGCTAACTTACTTTGTTTGAATGCATGGTAGACGTTGAGCAGTGTGAGGTGATCACCATCAATGTGAGCAAACCTCATCTTGGCCTCATCTGCAGCTTTCTTTGCCTCCATTGGTCGCACAAAGCACTGCGGGACTAAACACGAGAAGCGGGTGGGGCCACACGGCCCATCCCCAGCGCCATTAGTTCAAGGTCACTAAAAGGAAGCCAGACTGTTAGACAATGCACTGCCCCAAAGAGAGAGAGAAGGATGTAAATCCCATTCCTCTTTCAGCATCTAAACATGAATCTGTTTATGTCCTTGTGCAGGTTACAGAGACATTGACTACATTCTTTTTTTGAATGGAAGTTAAATGGCAGATGAAGGTGAACTGCTTGAAAAACAGTGTCACTCAACATTAATTATGTGCTTAAATGTTAACTTATGTTCAGATCACACCTGCACAAGCACGCCAGTTCATCCATAGAGCTCTGTGGGGTTTATGCATGTCTAAAATATTGAATAATACCAATAAGTCAGCTTCCACAAACTTTACCCACAAAGTTCTGAGACAATTTCTATTTAATAATCTTAAATATCAGAAAGTTTTGTTGCTTTTGGAGAAAAGATGATGCATTTATTTGTATTTTACACGTTCATGCCAAAACTAACAAACTACTCTTTGTTAATTTTTATTACATCAAATTGTAATATTACCTTCATCAAATGGAATCGAGTGTAAGAAGATACACCAAATCTGTATAGTTTTTTTGTATCAAATATTTAAGGTAGAAAAAAAAACTATGAGACTATTTTGCCAAATGTGCTTTGTTCAAACTTTTCACCACTTTTTTTCTAAACATTTTCTCTTCCTGAACAACAAATAAAAGGCAACCAGAGAGATGACATTCAAATAATAAGACCTGTAACTTAGCAACTATGCAGCACTTAAGAATACTTATTTGATGAACTTCAGACATGATCATGAGTGTGTGTCTCTATAATAACAATTATTTTGTAACAGATAAACAAGAGAAAGACTGCACATTTAATTTTTATTCAGTCTCAGAACTTAAAGGGCAACAGCTGTACCTTTACAAAAAGGAGCGTTTATATTTTTGCTTATTCCGTCATAACAAATCATGTGTATTGGTCAACAATAAGTTAGTTTTAGCATAATCTAAAAAAAAAAAAAATTAAACATTAGCTGAAGTACACAAGGTCCACAATTCTATGTATACCTGAAAGCATGGCTGTAATGGAAAGGGCCTCATTGGAACAATTGTTGTCACAGCTGGCTATCACCATTTTGGCCAACTGAGGGTCCAAAGGGAACTCTGCCATCATGGAGCCTAACTCTGTGAGTTCACCATCATCATCCAGGGCTGCCAGATAGTTTAACAGCTCAAGGGCACGCATCAGAGTCTCAGGTGCTGTGAAAGAAAATAAACAGCTAAGATATTCCCTGTAATGTCTATGAAAATAGTCATGAGAAAGGGCACAAATAAATTTACTTTGCTAGGCATTAACTGGGGGCACTGAGGAAACATTCTATTAATTAAAGTAACCATTATATATATATATATATATATATATATATATATATATATATATATAACTTATATGACAATTAACATGACAAATTACCACACATCTAATTTTATCTGTGAAGTCTGAAACCTGTTAGAGTGAAGGCATAGTTGTCAGAACTAGCGAACCATAGATGGTCAAGACCCTCCCCTTCCTATAGGTGGAACTTTCTCAAACACGCACAGATTGCTATGGTCCCAATGATGGTGTGGCCTGCTGTGAAGTGCTTCACCTTTTCCTATTTTTCAGCTCTATTCTGGTTCTGTGGTTTCGCCCCTGTAAAACACTCTCCATTCAACATATGCTTATGCTCCAACTTCATCACACCAGCAGCAAAACACATCCTGCTCAGAGAGATAGATCATGAACAAGATCTAACAAGTCTCTAGCTGTTCAACAATAACAACCAAAACAGACATGTTACACCAGTAAGAGACACATTAGGATAATCAACACAGTAGATGAATAACTGCAACAAACAAACAAAATCATGGTTACAAGCCAGTAAGAAACTATGTAACAAATATAAATTTACAGGCAGGCGATTGTGTAACAAACACATAGGTTATCAAGTAACTGTGTAACAAATACAAAGTTAATCTATCAGACAAATCACTATGTAACAAATACGAAGTTTAACTGTCAAATCACCATGCAACAAATATGAAATGAATCTAAAAGGCACATCACTATGTAACAAATATGAAGTAAATCTAATAGGCACATCACTATGTAACAAATATGAAGTAAATCTAATAGGCAAATCACTATGTAACAAATATGAAGTAAATCTAATAGGCAAATCACTATGTAACAAATATGAAGTAAATCTAATAGGCAAACCACTATGTATTAAATACAAAGTTAATCTAACAGATAAATCACTATGTAACAAACATCAAGGCTATCGTACTTGCAACTAACTGTGTAACAATTACAAAATTAATCTAACTGGCAAATAATTATGTAACAGACGCCAAAGTTATCAAACTAGTAACTAAGCAACAGATATGTTAGTATAAGAACCAAATGACTACTCAACAAACACCAAGGTTATCAAGCTGTTAGTAACAATGGTCAAATATATGCAACAAATTGTATGGTAATCTAACTGGTAGGAACCTTATGTAATTTTATTTTACCTGGTGGATCCATGAAATCAAAATGAACCAAATCATCTATACCAAGCTTCTTCAGCTGAAGCACAACTGTGCCTAGATTTGATCTAAGAATCTCAGGGTAAGTGTTCTCCTGCATCTCTTGCTTGTAGGCCTTCTCAGTGTACAAACGGAAGCATTTCCCAGGTCTTGTTCTGCCTGCTCTTCCTGCTCTCTGCTGTGCACTGGCTTTAGAGATGGCGGTCACTAAGAGTGACTCTACACGAATACGAGGATTGTAGACCTGCGAAGAAGACACACATGGCGAATTTTCAAAATACATAATCTTCTTCAAACAAAAAATGTATTAAAGATTTATTTCACCTACCTCAGAGGCAGATGAACCAGTCATTCTAACGTTGAAACTTTATCCTGCTTCAAAATATTCCAAAATGTGAAGAAGTGCTGCAAAACTTACAATTTTTCTGCTAAACTGTCATAAGTTATGGTCTGGGCTATGATATAAAGCCCATGGTGGAATTGGATTGTTAAAATGACTTGCATGTAGCACAAAACAGGTATATATTCATCGGAAATCACCAGCTTCATCAACCACTGATAAAGAAGTACATACAGATATTAACATATTTCTACACTTAACATTCCCATTCTTCACAATCATATTCCCTCTGTTCTAAGTTCTACTCCCTAACCTGCAACACACATTTCAGAATCCCCTCACTGCATTATATTACAAATCCTTTACTCCAACCAAATTTGCCTATTCCACCCACCCTTCTCTTGGCTAGATTACCACCACATTCTCTTGGCTAGATTACCACTCTTTCCTTTCCACAGTCCCCATCCCCTCTTTACTACATACTATCACACACTGCAATATTCTCAACACTCTACCACACACACTCCTGGATGCAGCTTCTCACAAGTCAGAGCTAAGTGCTCCATTTATTCTTTTTTTTTTCCATCCCTATTTGTTGTGTATTGCATTCATGTTAACTTACATTTTATCTTATTTTCCTATTTCTTTATCCTGTATGTTTCTGTATGATTATGGTGCAAACTGAAATGTCACAACAGTGTTAATTAATAAGCTGTTCTTATTTTTTTTTTCTTAATTAGTTTTAACCAATATAAACATTCAATTTTCTGCCACATATCTGTTCTGTATATCCCAGCATGATGTACCTGTTAAAATATTTCTCCATAATGACAAAGATCTCAAAACACAAGCAGTTAAGTCTAATGAGGAGTGCATTATATGTTACTCAAATCCCCAGACTAGTCATAAGAAACATTCTACCAAGGGTAGCACATAAACCAGGATAAACTAATACAACTTGTTTCTGTGTGAACTGCAGGAAGGCAGCACATGGCAGAAACACAGCCATGATGTAAACTGAGATTGTTTCATGGCCGTTTCTCATTGTTGAATGTGTGTCTTGATTTTCCCAGACTGCACCATTTGTTGGCTAACACACTCCGCCTTCGGTCGCCTGGGTGACCTTGTGTTATTGATAATGGTGGCACTTACCTGGCCATCCCTGTCCAAGCACTTACTGGAGACAAGGTCATATCCACTGCTTGCATAAAAATCACATGATTCACATACAGAATGTAGGATATGGTGTAATCCACATCAGTTTCACAGCAGAACCCCGGTCCATGATGAAAATAAACACAATCATTCACTCACTCAGACAAAAGGTACTGACACCATCCATACTGTCTGCCACCTTCGACCAGAAGTCCGGCAGCACAGGATCTTGACTACCTCTGGCACCAACAGCTATACTCTCCTTTGTGTATTTTCATATTCAATCACTTAAAATGAATCTCTATATAAATATTTTCTCCTTATTCATGTGGCCTGTCCTTTGCAGAACACTGCTCTTTTGATAACCCATCTAAATATGTTAGACAGGGCGCTTGTTTCAGTAACTGTAGTGTTTACACTGCCAATGATATCTGTAGGCCCCTCATCCACTCCCTTCTTCATTCTCCAGCTACCAGTGGTGCTAGGACTTTCTGAAGCCATCTTTCACTCTGCATGATGTACTGGTTTTTCAATACAACATTTGGTAGCTTACATTTTTTTCTAATGGAAACTAAAAACATACTTTGTAAACAGGAATTAAAAATTTTCCTGTGAAGTCATTTTCTTGGCTTATTTTCTGAGATATTTAATCTTTACAAAATGCTCACATGCTGAACCAAAGCCAAAACTGTAAGATTCTCCTCCATGCAAATTCAGGATCATTAGCCTACTGGGGCAATTATACTCCGGCTGAATTCTTCATTAGATGCTTTTTACAAGGTTTTTTTTTTAACACTTTGTTGACCAAATACGGGAAAATCCGTATTTCTGGTTTCCGTGCGTTGTTGACCGAAAGGCGGATTTGCCGTATTCGATGGTCGTCTTATTTAAACTGTTTCTAGCGTGTTATTTAAAGTAATTTTTGGTTGTTTGTATTTTTACTGCAAAGTTAATATAATAAAATATTGTTTTTAATCTTTGTAACTTAAAAAAAAATAGAAATCTCGCGGGTTTAGCTGTGGGAAACACGTGTTTACGAGATCTCGCCAAGTCGACATTTTGTGCAAATGGCGGAGCACGTTACGCTCGATGTTACTGCGACAGTACAATGAATTATGCCCAGAATCTTTTGTCAGACTACCCTAGTAATGAATAAAAATCACTGTTTAATGATTCTAGTAATGAAATTGATGTGTTTCAAAGTGATTTCTGTGACGGCGATCCGATTAAAAATATGATAACTAGGCACAGTGTTGCTGTGTCAGAAGTGAAAATTCCAGAGATAGTGTGATTGTGATTCGAAGTCAGGATATGATTCTTCAACAGTAAGTATTTCACATTTTTTGTGTGATATAGTTAGCAGTGATATAGGTGTGTGGAGTAACATTGATTCTACACCAGTTCTTGAAAAATTTATAGGAAATTCTGGTGTTTCAGTGAATGTAAACAAACAAGACAGCATGGAGGAAATTTTCAGTACAGTGTTTGGCAATGATTTTTTTAAACTGTTACCTCATCATGAAAATTTATACTGTGCACAGACACAACATATGAACAAACTACTGCCTTTTTGTCTGAAAATATAACACATTCAGACATTAACAAATTCTTTGGATTGATCATTTTGATGGACCAGACTAGGAAGACACACTGGAAAATATTACTGGAAAACACACCCTCTTCTGGAAACACCAATATTTTCAAAAACAATGAGCAGAGCTAAATTTGAGCATCTTCTGACACTTCTGCACTTCTCTGACAACTCTCAAACATTTCCAGAAACAAGTAGAATTAGTAAAATAAAACCTCTGCTGGATTATTTTTTGCCTAAATTTCAAGAGTTGTATAAACCGAAGCAGCAGCTTTCGACTGATGAAGGAAAGACGAAAGATTTGTTCGCATGATATCAACAATGCACAACAGTGATTGTCTGGAATAGTAAATAATCATGTTCTGGTGAATCCTGAGGATGAAGGCACTAAAAAAGCATCATCTAGGAAGTGCAGAGTGTGCTTGGACAATGAGAAAAAGAGTGAAACAAATTGTTTTTTGTCAAAGTTGTCAAGTTCCACTGCATTCAGATAGTTGTTTCACAAGATATCACACCCTCAAGAAGTACTAGAGGGTCTTGGGAGTCTGTCTACCAAGTTGGATTACATTCCCTAAAGGGTGAGTAGAGATATGCATGTTTTTCTAAGTTCACTCAAAAAAGTTCATTTTTCAGAAAAATGGCTGGGAACTGGGGGTTTTTCAGGGTAAATAACTGTGGTCAACAAAGTGTTAAATAATATAAACTGATTACAGTAACCCACAACCTAAAAAAATATTGGTTTTTCTTGTTTTTTATCGGTAATGTACTGGTAACTGCCAGTTGACACAATCACCACTATACGCCTCAAAAGCCAGTCATTTAATAAAACCAAAGGACAGTTTCTCTTGACAGAGCTAAGGTTCAAGTTTTTCCATAAGAAATAAATAAAACTCCAACTTTCTCAAAAGAATGATTACTATATCTATACATACCTTCTGTTTTGCAAAGCCAGGATCTATCACAAACACCACACCATCAATAGTGAGAGAGGTCTCAGCTAAATTTGTAGACACAACAACTTTTCGACCTATAGCACCATTGGGTTTTTTGGGTGGCGGAGGCTCGAAGATCCTTTGTTGCAGATTGGGTGGAAGAGTTGAATACAGTGGTATACATTTGAGCTCACCAACATCTTGCCCCAAGTTCTCAATCTCTCGCTGAATCCTTTTGCATGCCTCATCTATTTCCTGCAAGTACAATACATTGAACAATGTTAAACGAGTGATTCACTACCACAACAAAATATTTACAACTCAAACTGAATTGCTAAAGTCATGAATTTAAGAAAACAAATTAACATGAGACAAAGTACCCATAAACAGGCAAAAATACACATGAGAGGCAACAGATACTTTCAAGCAAAGACATATAAAAGATGTTTCAGTTAACTTTTTTTTTTTTTACACAAACAACCTGAAGAACTCACCTCTTGACCAGTGAGAAACAACAGCATATCTCCTTCTGTTTCCTCACACATGTGGATCTGAATGACTGTTCTGATTGCTGCTTCCAGATAGTCTCTCTCTGGCTCTGGAGTGTAGAAAATTTCCACAGGGTGTGTCCTACCAGGCACAGCCATCAATGGAGCATTGTCAAAGTAGGTCTGCATTATATTTTGAGAAAAAAAAAAGCACTATTAATATAGTAAATAATCACACACATAAAAATTAAGTCAAGTTTTCACACAAAAAATTGTAGAGAAAATTCTATGAGCAATGCTATTATTATCTGTAAAACAGTTCCCCACAGACAATGACAGCAAGCAACATCTACACTGAAGAAATGATGTAGAAATATTTAGCTAGGGGAAATATACCACCAATCCCTGTAAATGCATGTTTCATGCAAAGAAACAGAAACAGCACCTAATCACACACTACCTGTGTGCAAAATAAGACACTACACTGGATACAGTGTGAATTATTATTGGAGGAGAAAGAACCTGAACCAACAATAGAAGAAGTTTTATGGGCAATAAAGAATCTGAAAAATGGTAAATCACCAGGATGTGGTAACAGCTGAATTTATTAAAGCAGGAGGAAAGGAATGTGCAACAATCTATCATGCACTATGTAAAAAGATATGGCATTCAGGTATCTGGCCAAAAGAATGGAAAAGAACTATATTCATACCACTGCCAAAAACAGGTAACCTGAAATTATGCACAAACTACACAGAAACTTTGGGAAATAATGGGATTTCAAACACATTTGATACAATTAACATCACTGCTGTATCTAGACCAACAAGCAGCAGTAAGAATAAATGGTGAAACAACAACTTGGTTTGACATAAAACAACGGGCCCGTCAGGGGTGCATATTGTCGCCTTACTTATTTAACTTGTATAATGAAAATATAATGAGGAATGTTAGAGAAGATGTAGATGAATATTACGATACCATAACAATTGGAGGTTATGAAATACCAGAGATTAGATATGCAGATGACACAGTATTACTGTCCACAACACAAAAAGGAATGGAAAAACTAATTATGTCAGTCCGTAAGAATAGTGAAGAGCGAAACCTCTATCTTAATGTGAAGAAAACTAAACTGATGACAACTGACAAAACAAACAAGGCAGCTGATATACGTATCAATGAGTAAAAACTGGAAGAAGTGGAGAGTTTTGAAAATCTTGGATCACTGCTAACTAATACTGGAGATACAATGAGGAAAATTAAAAGGACGTCTATCACTCTTCAGAAAGTAAAACAACTAAAGAATCTGTGCAGAGGAATAGACAGAACTACAAAAATAAGATCTTTCCCATCACAACGTATGCCTGTGAGACGTGGACACTTAACAAAACAGCTGAGAAACATATGAATGCCTTTAAATGTAAAT
Organism: Achatina immaculata; assembly: GCA_009760885.1. Taxonomy (NCBI): domain Eukaryota; kingdom Metazoa; phylum Mollusca; class Gastropoda; order Stylommatophora; family Achatinidae; genus Lissachatina; species Lissachatina immaculata. The sequence goes on along the minus strand of CM019691.1, from coordinate 65,350,726 downwards.
GCTACAGAAGAGTTTTTCAAATATCATGGACACAAAAAAGAACAAATATATCCACACTACAAGAACTTAATATTGAAGAAGGCTGGCTAGTAAGGAGGATTAAACAATGGAAACTTAAATATTTTGGACACATTAAATGTCATGATAATCTAGAGAAAACCGTTTTGGAAGGGTACATAATGGGAAAATGAAAGAGAAGAAGACCAAGGCGATGATGGCTGCAAGACATCGTTGATGATCTGCAAAAGGATGCATCAGCAGCAGGCCATCTTACTCACAACCGAGAGGCCTACAGGCAAAGTTCCGCAAGGGACATGCAAATGAATGAATGACACTGGATACTTCTGAGATCAGGAACTAAAGTAAAATAGGAGATCCTATATCTATCTGAAAATTGCTGAAGAAAATGCAGCAGTTTAAATAAGCTTATGTTATATATGGTGTAATGAACATATAGTACTGACTTTTTAAAAAAAAAGTTTGTAACACATTAAACTATAGCTGAACTTTTATTAAAAAAGCTTCATTTTATTAACATGCCTACTGAACAGAAACAGACACTGCACACATGATACTTTAAAGACTACATAAAAAGGTACCTTTTCAAACTTACTAATAATTTAATTTTATTTTTGGCAAATCTGTTAACTGCAAACTAGGATAAATGCAAACCCTCAAGCAAAATCTCATTTGAAACAGACCTGAAATTTGCCTGCATCTAAAGTTGCACTCATGATGATGATCTTCAGATCAGACCTCTGCTTTGACACTTCCTTCAGCAAACCCATCAGAATATCTGTTGCTAAGGTACGCTCATGAGCCTCATCAAGCATAATTATTCCATAGGCTTCCAGCAATGGGTCAGACATAGCTTCTCTCAGCAGCATACCGTCAGTCATGTACCTGCACACGTTTAAAAATTTGAAATGAAATAACAAAAGTTCATTAAAACTATTAAGCAAAAACATTTATTTTTGGACATGTAACAAGAAGACAGAAGTTAGTTACTGACAATCAGTAGAAAATTCAAGGCAATAAAATAAATAAAAAAAGAAAAAGATGGAAGGCTGGAAGAAACAGCATCAAACCTGATTTAAAATAACAAGGAATGATAAACAAAATGAAGAAGCATGGAGTGTCTATGCCTTTTGCCACAGTGTCAAAACATTAGATTATGTAATAGTTTTATTCAACCTGGTTTATGTAGTACATCTGATAAATCTTAAGGATTTTAAATATCTATAACAATGATGAGTGAACAGAATTATCAAAAATATTGTCAAATATTCAAAGTACTCAAAAGCCATCTATTTCTGACTTCATGACTAAAGTGACATACAATCTGTTAACTAAAAACTCCTGACAGTATTTATGAAACTCTATGTTATAAAACAGGAAGAAGCCGCCTATGTCATGGCATGCAATTAAAGCTTGAGATGAGGGAAACACAAGAGGGAAACAAAACCAAGGGGTAGACCAAGACAGAGATGGAAAGACAGCATAGAAGAGGATATAAAATAAATTGGTGTCACCAACTGGCGAGAGAAGATTAAGGAATAGAGAGGAATGGAAGTGAACTTTATCTGCAGCAATAAGCTTTAATGGCTCAGAAAGCTGAAGAAGAATAATGTTAAATTGCACTTTGGAATATGTGCTGGAAACATTTCTGTGCAAGGAATTCAGATGACAGTTCATATTGGTAAATTAAATGTATTTTGTATACTCACTTTAAAACTGTCTTCTGGGATGTACAATCTTCAAATCTGATGCTGTAGCCAACCTCTTGACCCAAGCGTACATCCATTTCCTCTGAAACACGCTGTGCAACAGACATGGCTGCCACTCGACGTGGCTGGGTGCATGCTACACCTTTTTTAGGGTTGCGAGCTCTCACCCACTCTAAACACCACTGAGGAATCTGTATTATCGAGAAGGCACTGACTATTACATTAGACATAAATGGCATGCAATTAAAGATTGTGGATATAATGTGGGAAGGAGACATCTAAATTTTAAATGGTTCTTTTCCTTATCATTTTTATTATAATTTCATCCTCAGGGACAACTGACACCGAGACTGAGAAAAGGTGCAATAAAGCAAATCAGGTCACTGAACAAATGACTCCTTTACTGAAAAACAAATACATCACAAAAGAAACAAAAAGGGGACCGTACAACACAATCCCAACTCTATGCTATCAATGTCAAACATGGACACTAACAGCCAAGAAGAAAAGAAAAATGAGATGTTTACAGAGAATACAAAATGTGACAAAAAAAGAGACCAAATAAGAAATTACACCATCAGGACAGAGGTTGGAGTAACACCAGTATTACACTATATCCAGAAACAGCAAATCAAATGGTTTGGCCATGTTCCATGGTCACTACCAGACAGTATATCACAGAAAACATTCACACTAAGATTTGTGGGTATCAGGAAGAAGCCACCCATGTCGGAGATAGAAAGAGGAAATTATCTTATCTTATATCTTATATAAGATAAGATATATATGTGAAGATAAGATATATATGAAGCAAACTGAAGGAGGAAGGAGACAAAACAAGACAAGACGTCATGTTTAATAACAGGAGCCAATCTAAAAAAAAAAAATTTGTTAATTCTGGAAATAAAATTCCTGCTGTTTTCTATCAATTATCTGCAAGCTTTTCAAGAATATCAAATTTACAAGAGGTGCAAAAAAAAAAAAAATTCAACTCTAAACATAAGGGGAAAAAAAATTATTTATGAAATTACTTATTTCCTGCAAAGATTTGTATGGGGAAAAAAAAATACAAGATAAGAAAGGAACATAAGCCATAAATATTAGATAATGAATGAAAATTCCATCACAGGAACCATTCACAGCCTCAGTATATATTATGAAGAAAATTCTGCCTGTCCACTTCACAAACCAGGTGTCTAATAAAAAAGAAATTACAGCACCAAAGACTAGCCTGCAAAATAAAAACACAAAACAAACTGAAATGATAAAAATAAGATATAAAGTCAACATCTGATAAAGAAGAAAATCATACTATCCGGCATACAACCAATAAAACCTCTGTTGTATAGAGGAAACTTCCGTAAAGCATAGTGATAAGGAACCAGTCAAAGTTTACCTAACTGTCCAATATGTGGAAAATAAATCACAATTTCAGGCCCACAGAAATGAACAGCAAAAAAGTTTAGAAACTCCAATATGTAATGAGAAAAAAGGTCAAAGTCAAAAGTCAGAAATATTTTACAGATCTGCTGGTACATGGCCAAAACAATTAAAAAAAAAAAAAAACACTGCCTAACAGAAATCACAATGAACCACAATGCGATTTCTGTAACTTGGAATGGATTACTTACATGACAACAAACCTACTAAAAACACTTCAGAAGGCAATTGCCGAACAAATAAACAAGTTTTTGAGAAAAATGTTTTTCAGAATCTCTTCTGCATTTTGCTTTTGAACTCTTACACTTTCTAAGATTAATCTGTAAATAACAATCGCAGAATTTCACAATAAATTATAATATTTGTGCTAAAAAATAAGAAAAAAATACCTGAGTTGTTTTTCCTGAACCAGTTTCACCCACCAGGACAATTGTTTGATATTTTGTGACCATGTCAATAAATTTCTCTTTGTACTCCCACACAGGCAGAGTGTTTCGCTTACGAAACAGCTCAAAGTAGCGTGGGGTGTACGGCAATCCTGAGAGAAAAAAAAAATGAATTACGAATCAAGATCACCCAAAACTGTTAACACTTCCCGGGCCAAATACGAGGAAATCCGTATTTCCGGTTTCCGTACGTTGTTGGCCGAAAGGCAGATTTGCCGTATTCAATGGTCGTCTTATTTAAACTGTTTCTAGCGTGTTATTTAAAATAATTTTTGGTTGTCTGTATTTTTATTGCAAAGTTAATATAATAAAATATTGTTTTTAATCTTCGTAACTTTAAAAAAAGTAGAAATCTCGCGGCTTTAGCTGTCGGAAACATGTGTTTATGAGATCTCGCCAAGTCGACATTTTGTACAAATGGCGGACCACGTTACGTCCGATAATACTGTGAATTTACAATGAATTCTGCAATGAATTTTTTGTCAGACTACCCTAGTGATGAATAAAAATCACTGTTTAATTATTCTAGTAATGAAACTGATGTGTTTCAAAGTGATTTCTGTGACGGCGATCGGATTAAAAATACGATAACTAGGCACAGTGTTGCTGTGTCAGAAGTGAAAATTCAAGTGACAGTGTTATTGTGATTCAGTGTCAGGATATGATGCTTCAACAGTAAGTATTTCATATTTTTTATGTGATATAGTTAGCAGTGATATAGGTGTGTGGAGTAACATTGATTCTACACCAGTTCTTGAAAAATTTATAGGAAATTCTGGTGTTTCAGTGAATGTAAGCAAACTAGACAGCATGGGGGAAATTTTCAGTACAGTGTTTGGCAATGATTTTTTTTAAACTGTTACCTCATCAAGAAAATGTATACTGTGCACAGACACAACATATGAACAAACTAATGCCTTTTTGTCTGAAAATATAACACATTCAGACATGAACAAATTCTTTAGATTGATCATTTTGATGGGCCAGACTAGGAAGCCACACCGGAAAGATTACTGGACAACAGACCCTCTTCTGGAAACACCAATATTTTCAAAAACAATGAGGAGAACTAAATTTGAGCATCTTCTGACACTTCTGTATTTCTCTGACAACTCTCAGACATTTCCAGAAACAAGTAGAATTAGCAAAATAAAACCTTTGCTGGATTATTTTTTGCCTAAATTTCAGGAGTTGTATAAACTGAAGCAGCAGCTTCCGACTGATGAAGGAAAGACGAAAGACTTGTTCGCATGATATCAACAATGCACAACAGTGATTGTCTGGAATAGTAAAGAATCATGTTCTGGTGAATCCTGAGGATGAAGGCACTAAAAAAGCATCATCTAGGAAGTGCAGAGTGTGCTTGGTCAATGAGAAAAAGAGTGAAACAAAATTTTTTTGTCAAAGTTGTCACGTTCCATTGCATTCAGATAATTGTTTCACAAGATATCACACACTCAAGAAGTACTAAAGGGTCTTGGGAGTCTTTTTATCAACATTATTGTCCTCCTCCCTGCTAGACAGTGCACACACGTTACAATATTTCCTTTTAAATAAATGCATAACAAAAGCTTTTTTTCTGAATTAAGACTCAGTATCTCAATTTTCATCATCATAAATAAGTACCTCTGCACTTTCTGCATCAAAAAGTATATTAATACTAAATGTAAAATAACTTTGATAATAAAATTTTAATTTCATATGAATTCGTATAGTACAAAAGCATTACCTTGGAATAAAATTTCTGAAAATAAATAAATGTACAACAGATTTTAAAATCTTCAAGAACAGCATATCTGTTTATTGCATATGTTGACACTGTTAGCACTATAGGCGTTATCGTATTATCAACGTATTATTACGTTTAAACGTTTCAACTTTTCCGTTGTGTCATTCAGTTCAAGAGATCAGAAAAAATTTTCACATGCCATTAATGTCCATATTTTATAACACATCAGCTTTTAAACAGAATCATTTACAACAGTTTGTCTTTTCTCAATAACATGGGAACGTGCCATAATCCCCAACCTCAATCAATCGCCCATTTTCAAGAAAGCGAGTTATCGAAAATAGGTGCTGTACATTGAAAAATTGCTTGTCGAACAGAAAATTACCTCTATCAACTCTGTTACATTACGACCATAATCTACCGCTAGCATTTATAATTAATATACTCTTACTTGTTCTTTTTACCGCTGGACATGCTATCACCAACGTCTATTCGTCGTTTCGACATATTGGAAAACTCTACCGTCCGGTACCTGCCGAAGCTCGGCGCAATAAATGTGCCAGATTGTTACAGAATTGAATGTTTGAGTGAAATAGCCAACACAGTTGAAGTTAGGTTATGAAATACCAGAGATTAGATATGCTGATGACACAGTATTGCTGTCCACAACACAAGAAGGAATGGAAAAACTAATTATGTCAGTCCGCAAGAACAGCGAAGAGCAGAACCTCTATCTTAATGCAAAGAAAACTAAAGTGATGACAACTGACAAAACAAACAAGGCAACTGAAATATGTATCAATGAGGAAAAACTGGAAGAAGTGGAGAGTTTTGAATATCTTGGATCACTACTAACTAATAATGGAGATACAATGAGGGAAATTAAAAGGAGGACATCTATTGCTCTTCAGAAAGTAAAACAAATAAAGAATCTGTGGAGAGGAGCAGACAGAACCACAAAAATAAGATTTTTAAGGGCATGCATCTTTCCCATCGCAACATATGCCTGTGAGACCTGGACACTTAACAAAACAGCTGAGAAGCACATAAATGCCTTTGAATGTAAATGCTATAGAAGAGTTCTCCAAATATCGTGGACACAAAAAAGAACAAATATATCTATACTGCAAGAGCTTAATATTGAAGAAGGCTGGCTAGTAAAGAGGATTAAAGAGAGAAAACTTAAATATTTTGGCCACATTAAACGTCATGATAATTTAGAGAAGACCATATTGGAAGGATACATAATGGGAAAAAGAAAGAGAGGAAGACCGAAACGAAGATGGCTGCAAGACATCGTTGATGATCTGGAAATGGATGCAGCAGCAGCAGGCCATCTTGCTCACAACCGAGAGGCCTACAGGAGTGCTGTTTGGGAGGCAAAGTTCCGCAAGGGACATGCAAAGGAATGAATGAAAGTTGAAGTTATCAACTACAACATTACAAGCTGGCAACTGCGTTTTTCCTCGTGCCCTCCCCCTCGCATAATATAAATATCCCCAGTGAACAAAGGTCCGGGATGTGATGAAATATCAATCAAATTAATCAGATGTGCGAAAGAGATTGGAATAGATTGATTTTACAGATTCTATAATCAAATATCTTACATCCTTCCCGTGCCGTTAAACGTCACATGGGGATCGGATGGTAGTTCGCCAAGTTTTCCCGTTTTCGGCGAGCTTTTCAACATCATCAAGGGATTTTATGCCTGCTAATTTTGCCTTTCATAACAATGTCCTCTTTAGAGTTTCACGTGATCGATCTCTTTTTCTTCAGCCTGTTATGTTCCACTTGATATCTTGTTTCGGGATTCTCTGATTGTTTTTTCCTATCACGTGACCGACATATGTCCATCTACTTTTTTTTACCACCAGTGCGACTACACCCATTTGGAGGGGAACGGTGTGAAATCTGAGCACCTATGAACATGTCTGGAGTGCATTGATAATGACCCACACCAAAATCCATAAGTATTTCATATAAGGGTGCCAGCACCTGTTCTCGCCGCCTTTGTTTATGGTTTGGGTCCATAAACAAAGACGGCGATGACAGATACTGGCACCTTTACGTGGGTTTATGGTCTGGGTCAAGCCTATGAGATCTGGACACTTAACAAAACAGCTGAAAACACATAAATGCTTTTGAATGTAAATGCAGTCATTTGCATGTCCCCTGCGGAACTTTGCTTCCCTAACAGCTCTCTTGTATGCCCCTCGGTTGTAAGCAAGATTCCCCTGCCACTGGTGCATCCATTGGCAGATCATCAATGATGTCTTGTAGCCATCTTCGCCTTGGTCTTCCTCTCTTTCTTTTCCTCATTATGTACCCTTCCAAGACTGTCCTCTCTAAATTGTTATAACGTTTAATGTGTTCAAAATATTTAAGTTTTCTCTGTTTAATCCTCTTTACTAGCCAACCTTCTTCAATATTAAGGGTACGGAGAACACAAAAATCACGCTGAGAGCCAAACAGTATTTTCCGGGGTTCACCCAGCCTCTACAAATGGGTTCCAGAGAAATTTGGGAAGTAAAGCGGCCAGGCGTGATACTGACCACTTTTACAGACTGGCATACACCAAAAGATTAAAGAACTGGACAGCTTGACATAAACCATATTACTAGCAGCAAGCACAAAATTCAGTAAAGCAGTTATACAAAGGTTCCTTCTAAAAGGAATCATTGTTAAAATACCATAAAAAAGACAACCTTAGTGACTGTAACAATTGGAGAGGAGTAACCTTAATATCAGTTGTGTCAAAAGTATTTTGCAAGGTCATTTTGAATAGACTTAAAGATTTAGTGGATATCGCAATTAGAGAAGAACAACCAGGATTTCAAAAAAGGAAGAAGCTGTCTCGACCAGGTCTTTATTTTAAGAATAATACTTGAACATAAAAAGCAGAAACCATTAATACTGCACTTCGTAGACTTTAAAAAGGCATTTGATAGCATACACAGAGATTCATTATGGAGAATTTGAAGTCTATATGGAATACTATCTAAAATTGTCAACATTATTAAGGACTTCTACAATGGATATGTTTGTGCAGTCAAGACAGAAGAAGGGATGAGTGAATGGTTACAGATTGAAACAGGCGTGAAACAAGGATGTATACTGTCTCCTTTGCTTTTTGGAATAACAATCGACTTCATAATGAAAAAATGCTGCACAGGTAACACATGTATTGATTGGGCACATGGAATCCAAATAGAAGATCTTGATTTTGCTGATGACATAACTTTTACCAATAACAATGTGAATTTCATGCAAGAAAAAAACAGATAGCCTGTCTTCACTGGCTAGCAAAATAGGGCTTGAAGTTAACAAGGACAAAACAAAAATAATGAAACTTCCCATTAATCAAAATGGAAAAATACACGTACAAGGGACAGATATTGAAGAAGTCAATCAATTTGCATACCTTGGCAGCTACATGGACCAGGATGATAACACCAGAAAGGAAGTTAGAATTGAAAAAGCAGCATCGATCTTCAAGAATCTCGAGAACATATGATATTCAAAAGATATAAGCACAAAAACCAAGTTAAGACTATTCAATTCAAATGTAATAACCACCCTCATTTATGCAATGCGAAAGCTGGAAAACAACTAAAAAATAGAAAAGAAATTAGACTCTTTTGAAAACAAGTGGCTAAGGAAAATACTCGGCATCAAGTGGAACGAATTCAAGAACAATGCAGCGATAAGACAGATGACTGAATAACAACCAATCTCATGGGTGATCAAGAAAAGGAGATGAACATATGTTGGTCACTTGATGAGAAGAAACGATCAGAGAATCCCAAAACAAGCTATCAAGTGGAATACAACAGGTCAAAGAAAAAGAGGCAGATCGCATGAAACTATGAGGAGGACATTGTTAAGAGAGGCCAGATTAATAGGCATAAAATCCCTTGATGAAGATGAAAGGATTGCCGAATTCAGGAAAGATTTTCGAACTACCTTGTAAGCCCTGTGTGACGTTTAAATGGATCTAAGATAAGTTATACAATGGATACCCTCCCACAGTAGCATCCAACGAAATGAAGAAGCAGACAGACTGGCAATAAAGCGAAGAAGAATGCAACAGACTGACAGCAGCACAACATACGAAAAGACTGAAGTTCTATTTTTATCCTTTGTCTTGGGCTGCTTGCTGGGCATCTTGCTTACAACAGAGAGGCCTACATGAGTGATATTAGGGAGGCACAGTTCCGCAAGGGACATGCAAATGACTGACTGTTGGGCTGCTTAGCAATGTCATTCCAACATGGTAGCTCAAAGATGTCTATAATTTAAATGTGCCAGAATTTTTACATTTTTGAAGTTAAACAATACTTTCACGAACATTATAATTGCCTACGTTAGTTTTGGACAGCTAAGTAATTCCTTCATAATAAAATAGAAATTTAACACTCCTCGCATAATTTAAATGAATTGTTTCTCATTATATAATTGTAATATTGTTAAGGCCAAACAAGATCCTTGAAATCATTCAGGCGGATAAAAAAAAAACAAATGTGAAAGGTCAAAGGGCAGAAATGACAGTTCTTTTCTTTCCAAAAAAAAAAAAAAACCGGTCACAGGACGTGACTTCAAGGTCTTTGATGAATTCCGTCATTTCTTGTTGTTCAGCCACCTGTTGTGCCGGATAATCTAGTGTTTGTAAACAAACAGTAAGTTACACCTTAAACATCTCTGTTTTGTTCATATTATCCTATAATTGTTTAACATAGGTCTTTTAAATCGAGACCGACCTAATTTCGTATTAACGGTTGCCAGCGGTTTTTCACTAGTGCTTTATCATGCCTGGGGTAAGACATTTAAAAAAAAAAAAGCGACCTGTCAGTCAGATACAGTTCACGAGATAGAGGAGTGAGGTGTTTGACTTCCTGTTCGAAATTTTTCACCTTGAGGAACCTCAGATACAATAAACCATTGGTGCGGCGGTAGTTAGCCGTAGGCAAACATTGCTTGAATTTGTGTACATGAGGCCATGTATGTAAATATGAATAGACAGTGTACACAGCAGATATAGGCCTAAGTTACAGATCAAAATTTACTTGTTTAAAACTAGAAGTTGCCTTCAGATACACATTTCAAAAGTTGGAGTTAACAAGCCAATAGCAGGGCTTTACGAAAGGTTTACGTGAACAGTAATATTTCTGTCGTATTTCATTCTGCAGGCTGATAACACTACCAGCCTACAGCTTTCAACCATACCTTATATAATATAAAGTGCATCTGGGACAAGATCAGCCTTCATTCAGTAGAATTTTCTGCCTCTGTTTATACTCCTGAGAGCAGTCAGAAGATAGGCAGAGCGATGTCTGTTATGTTTCGGGTTCTTACCAACGAAGAAACACAAGACCTCAAGTGGGAACTTCATTCTGAATTGCCAGGATCTGCAAAGGTAGAATGCTTTTTTTTAAAAAAAATTCAGCTTAGATTATATACAGTATCTGCAAAAGTAGAATGTTTAGAACATAAGCTGCAGTGAATGAAAGATCAGCAAGAGTGGGAAGCTTGTGACACAACTTGGGTCACTGTCTGTAACAACTTAGATTATTTCTTTCATACACACCATACATTAATTATAATGCCCCCAGCACAGCCTAGGCTATTTATAGTGTCTGTCTACAACTTAGGATATTTACAGTTTCCTGTTTTTTTTGTTAAGCACACAGTTAATTTTGGAAACTTTTTAGACAAAAGCATGTGTTTACTTATATTGTGTTCAGCAGGAGTATCAAGTGATAAAAGGTAGATTCTATCTCTGTTTAAATTTCTTCTCCTTTATATGGTGGTTTTGCTGCATCCATTATTAAATATACCTGTTTCTTTATTCAGCATTCTTTGATAATCTTATATTCAGTCGTTTTTAACTGACCAAAGTTTATTAAATGTGTATGATTAGACCTGAACACACATAATTGTTGAATATGAACTTTATTAAATGTGTGCAACAATGCATAGGTAATTAATGTATATCAGTATAAAAGGAGAGGCCAAGTTAACAGGCATAAAATCCTTTGTTGAGGTTGAAAGACTCGCCGAAGACAGGAAAAATTGGCGAACTACTTTGCGAGCCCTATGTGACGTCTAACGGCATGGGAAGGATATAAGATATAAAATAAGTATAAAAGGATGTGCAAAAAATCTTGATCATGTTCAGAGGTGATTTAAAGATAAAGGTAATCCTGCCATGCCTTAGAGGCACATAGGGATATGATGTTAGTGCCTATATTTTCCTTGACCTGTCAGCACATTAGAGGGTGATATGGTCAGTATCATGCCTGGTCGCCTTTCCTTCCCCAGCTCCAGAAGAAGTCAGGTACTCATCTCTACAGCTAGGTGATTTAGGCAGGGCTGTTTTTCAACATTATTCTTAACGTTTTTCTTAATGCCTTGTACTAAACTGAGGATGCTTTATATTTTTAAAAGTTTTATATATTTCTGTTGATTAATAGATAGCATTTGTTTTGATTTACAAATATTTTTTTTGGTACTAGGAATGATGATTATTGATATTGAAATGAAAGATTTTAGCCCAGAAAATGATATTTAAAATTTTTGTATGCAATAATTTCAGATTTACTATGTTCTATGCAATCATCTGGATGGGCTGTTAACTGGATTTGAAGTTATTGTGGATCAGTGGCCTTACTGGACATCGGTCATTCTTAGACCACAAACCCAGGAGTCTGTAAGTTAATTATGGACAAGATTGTGTTCATAGTGGCATGAGTTTTTGCTTTACCTTAAGGTACAAATCAAAGAATTTTCTCATGTAAAAAATATAGAGTTAACTATAAGAGAAATTATTTTTTTAGCATGGTTTATTTATAAAAAGTTATAATTGATTTTTGCTAATGTATAGACTATGATGGGGCAGTTGAAAATAGCTATGTTAATTCATATCTGATATGAATATTCTTGTGAATTAGTACTGCTCAGTTACTCTTTGCATTTAAAAGACTGTTATTTATTTTTATCACAGCATTTGTGCTTCTAAGTAATTTTCACGTGTCACAGTATTTCTGGCATTATTGTTTATGTGCTTTGATGTAAATTTTCAGGTGCCACATTACTTCCGGCATTATTATTTATGCCACACTCGCAGCATAAAGGATTTCAAATTCTTCATCCAGAGGCCATGCGTAGTTGACTGGACAAAGCCAGTTATTTTTACAGGTAAAATACTGAATTTCTTCTTCTGGTTGAAGTATTTTTTTCATTCTTGTTTATTTTTTTCTTTTAAATATGAAAGTTGTGTTATTTCTTGATTTAAAAAAAAAATCAGTGTTTTGTTAAGTATATTAGTATTATTGTGCATTAGATTAGAGAGCGTGCATTAATATTAATTTCATGTGTTAATATTATTAGTAACTAAGAAACAGAATCCACCAGCATGCAGTATAAAATTAAACGGAACTATTCTAAAGCAGGTGTAGAAATTCAAATACCTTGAAGCAGTAGTAACTTCAGACGGGAAATGCAGAGCAGAAATTAGGAACAGAATAGGCCAAGCAAAGACTGCATTTCAGAGAATGAGAAACATATTATGCAGCACATCCTTATCAATGAATGTTAGAAAACGAGTCTTAAAATGCTATATTGAACCTGTCTTGTTATATAGAAGTGAATCATGGACAATAGGCAAGTCTGCACAAAAATCATTGGAAGCAGCAGAAATGTGTTTTATTAGAAGAATGTTGCAAATCCCCTGGATAGCAAAAATAACTAATGAAGAATGTATGAGAAGAGCTGGAGAGACAAAAAAACCTTGTCAAAAAGATAAGAGAGAGACAATGTACTTTCATAGGACATGCAATGAGAAGAGAGGGCATAGAAAATATTATAACAACAGGAAAAATAGAAGGAAGAAGATCAAGAGAAATGATACTGGACAGTCTGACGGGATGGTGTGAGAGGAGATCACCAACTGAGCTGAAGGATCGTGTACTCTGGAGAAGCATAATAGCCAACGCCAGTCGGCATGACACGGCACCTGATGATGATAATGATGTTAATATTATAACTTAGTTTAGTTTACCATGAATCAATATGCAAAGAATTTTCCCAGTAATGAAAGAAATCTACAAAATGGGTAATTTTCCAACCAAAGTAAAATCATTGACGTCCTCACCAGTAGGAGATACATCACTAAATAGTAGACAGAAATGGCTTGAGATCTGATAAAGAAGAAACTGAAATAGTTTTTAAAAATGTAGACATCTATAAAATAGATGGAAAACATTTGAATCTTTAGGCAAAAGATGCACATTTTTCAAGAGCTAGTGAAAGAGACACAGAGAAGCACAGTCTTGGTTGCAAGAATGTAATCATCATAAATTGTTGAAGGAATAGTTGTCTAATAAGAGGCAAGAACGTTGCAAAGAAGAAAAACAGACCATTTAACTGTGAGTCATCTTCTGTGTGTGTTTGCAGGTATTCCTTATGATGTAGTTGGAGTTATTCAAGAGAAGAGCAGAAAGGAACAAGGGGAAATCACATCTGTGGAACACCGATTCATGTATGCATGGCTCAAAAAGGAATTTCCAGAGCCAGAAACGTAAGTTAGGTTCTTCATTCTTCTTCCAGGGTGAAGACGCTGTCTGATGAGACAAATCAGTGACCCATAGCTGATATCCAGCGTCAGGATTAATGAACCATAGCTGACCAAGACTCTGTCCCACCCCTTCGTGGTACCCCCAGTAACAGGCTTAGCCTGGCTAACAGGGCAGGGATCACCATAGTCCCCATGGTGGTGGAGTTTGCTAAAGAAGCATTGCACCCCCTGCTTTTTAGCTGTACTCTGGGACTGAAAAAGTAACCACTCCCATGCCAAAACAATGCTGTGTCTCAACATCTCTACAGCATCTACTGCAAAGAGCAACAGCTCACAGTTACAGGGAGTACGTACAAGTACAAGCAAGTCTCCAGAAGAAAAATGCAGTGAAAAATGTCCTGTGAAATAGCATTAAAAATGACTTATTTGTTTAAAAGATTTTTTAAAAATAGATTTTTGGAGAATAAGAGCGAATTGTAGCATAGAAACCTTTAAGAGGTCTTGTTAAAATTTTCTCATAATGCTCAAGCAGCACATCAATTACTGCTCAGTTGGTCAGGTACTAGTTCCTTTTGTGCAGAAATTTCAGAAATTTCTTGATGTAATGTATGTTAACTTTATTTTAGAATTATGTATTATCTGTGCAGTATTTTAATATTGGCTTTTGTTACTCAAAGAATTTTTTAATTATAAATTATTTCTTTTGTCAATGTTGTTTTTTTTTTTTTGTTTGTCTACACATTTTAGTATTGTATTTTATATTTGAAGTATTATAAATTATAAATTTTATCTTTTCTAAACAATTTTCACAGGTTACCTGAAGGTTTTGAACTGACAGTCTTACAAGAAAAGCATGCTGAAGCTGTGTGTGATCACTGGAAGCACTATCGCACAAATGATGGTTTAGTGGAGTACTTCCGTCAAGTGATAAGAAATTTTGACAGCAGTGCTATCATCACCACAGATGGTCGTTTGGTGGCTTATATATGTATGCAGTATAATGGCTCCATGGCCAATCTGTTTGTTGATCCAGAGTATCACAGTGCAAATCTGGGTGTGATTATTTTGAAGGACCTAACACGTAAGCTTCTTGACAAGGACCAGACCGCGTACGGCTTCATAAAGACAAAGGACTCCTCATTTATAGCCACGTGTCAGAACATTGGGTTCTCTTGGGTTGCACAAGGCAGTATGTCTTGGGTTCACTTTCGTCCATATCATCTGAATCCAAATTCACAAATCCCAAGAATACCTTCGTCCAGTCTAATCTCTGACAGTCAGACTCCAAATGGGGAGAACAGAAATGAAGAGTTGAAAGATTTGCATTTGAATGCTTTGCCTTTATCATGCAATGAGTGTTCAGGTATCCCTGTTGTTAACAAAGCTGGGTGTATTCATGTAAGCACAAGTTAAAAATATAGCACAACTTCTTCTCAGTTAGAACAAATATGTCCTTAACCTTACAGGGTGACAGATTTTAAAACATAAATCATGGTAGAATAAGCACTGTTGAAAATAATGCTCACATTGGTTGATATATAATGATCACATTTAATTAACATGTTGCAGTTTTATCAAAATTATATTTATAATTTGCGGGGACCAGATTATTTTTAATTTTCTTCTTTAATTTGGTATCTCAGATTTTTTTTTTTTTTTAAAATGACAATTTTTATTTTTGTGAGCATGAACATTTAACAGTTTTTCTCCAGTGTCCTCAGAATGATGCTCAGTGAATTACAGTCAAACCCACTTAATGTCACATTATCAGGACCATCAAAATATGGTGACATTAAGCGGAGTTGATATTAAGCAGGGTCCATTACAAGGGCATTAAGTAGGATAAAACAACTTTAATCATTGACTGATTTATGCTATTCCATGCAGTATGCATAACATTAATCACTATTCTGGTGTCGATCTTGGCAACATGCTTTTGTTCCGCAACATGCAGCACATGACATTCTCTGTACTGCACTGTTGCTTGAAGGCATAAATGATACCATGGTCGCATGGCTCCAGCATACTGGTTGTGTTAGGTGGCAGGAAAAAAAGCTTTGTAGCTATCAGATTGGCAATGTCAGTATGTGCTGGACAGTTATAAACAAACGACAAAACTTTTCTGTTCATTTGGTTCATTTTGTTGTTGACAGAAATGCCCCAGTCCTCAGACAGTTCACTTGTCATGCATGCATGTTGATTAGCCTTGTAAGTGACGGGCAGGCTCTTTATGTTCTTGAACCACAGCGGATTTCATGACTTTTAGATAACAAGGAGTGGAGTCTTCTTGGTGCTAGACATATTACAGCACACAACAGCCATTAAGCGATCTTTAGCTCATTTGGCACCATGGCAGTTCTCATCACAAAAGAACAAAGTTCTTTTCTGTAGCAGTTTATAAAACATGCCTGTTTCATCAATGTCGTCTTGGCTGTGTGCATCCAAAATTTTTGACAAACACAAAATCCAATCATTAATGACATTGATGTTAACTTGGGCCACTTCACCTGAAGCGACCTTAAATGTTAATGTTGTGGCATTTCTTAAAGTGCTCAAGAAAGCCATTCGAAAACTTTCAGTCAGGCATATCCATTTCTTTTGCAAAATGTTCAGAAATTTCCACCAGCATAGGACTGTGCACAGCCAAATGTGCAGAATGTGTCTGCTTGAACCATTTCATCAGAGCACACCCAATATCCATGTAAGAACTTGCATGCCTTCACTTACAGTTTGACCTAACTAAAGACGAGTGAAAGTCTCATTCAGTTTTGTCTCAGTTTTTAACAAGTTTCGTTACAGCTGAAACGTCAATTCCAAATTTATCCACCATGTCCATTTTCATAACTTTTTCATCAACTTACTTCAGAATATCCATTTTAGCTTTTAAATCCAGATCAACACATTTGCGCTTAGTAGCCATTATCTATCATAATGAGAACCAGAGAGATGTTCCTTGCTATACGATTCACAGTACACTACTCGAGAGTGACTGACTTTCAGTTCGCGTCTTGATAAAGAAAACAAACAGTGACTGAAATAAGCTAGTTTTTAATCACATTCTTTTGAAAGGGCGACTGTGGTAAGCCTTTCATTCACACCACCTGAGTTTTGATGGCCACATGTTCAAAAGGTTGATGTGGCATGTGCTTGGTGAAAATGATAAGGCTTTGTGAGATATTTATAGCTTGGACATCCAGTTTGTGATACAAAGTGGAATCGTTAACTCTTCCGTGTGCAAAAATACTGTGACATAAACCGATTTGTGCCAGTAAGCGAGGTGATATTAACTGGAGTAAAGCCCATTAATTACTTATGGTAACTGGCCAGGGATACAGATTTCTGTGACAATATCCGGGTTGTGACAATATCTGAGTTGTAACATAAAGCAGTGTGATATTAGGTGGATTCAGCTGTAATTTAAAACTGTTTTTAAAGAATGAATTATATCATATATAGTAATTGAAGCTATGTATCATCCTATAAAGTGCCTCATGCTCAGTGAAGGGAATACCAGGTGGGTAAGAGACGCCTTAAAACCTTTTGCTTCTGCTGCCGTGCGGGTAGGACTGGGAGTCCAAAGGCTAGCGGAGAGTCCGTACACAAATTGACATAAGGCAATGGGAAACCACAGTTGTAATTCCGAAGAATAGTTGTGCTTGAACAGAATAATCGATTCATCATAAACGACAATAATGGATGAGGCTCTGGGGCAGCCTTGTCCGGTAGGGCAGCTCATGAGCTACAGGTGAGGCCAGATCGTCATCAGGCTACTGATGGCAAAAGTAACAAGTTCAAACATAATAACATGGAATGTTAGAACTCTGTTCCAGGCTGGAAAATTAGAAAATGTAAAAAGAGAAATGGAAAGGATGAAGATCAACATATTAGGAATGAGTGAAGTTAGATGGACAGGTGCAAGGAGATAAACTCTGATAAATATACAATAATATATTCAGGAGGTGAGAAACATGAACGAAGAGGGGGTATAATATTTGATGAGCAAACAGCAAGGACAATTGTGGGATATGTGAACATCTCAGACCGAGTCCTACTAGCCCAACTGAAAGGACGACCAATAAACATAAATATTATACAAGTTGGAGAGTACTCCAACAGCCGATAGTTCTGAAGAAGATGTACAGCTATTTTATAATGATGTAGAGATATCCCTGAAACACACAAAGTCACATGAAGTTACTATAGTGATGGGAGATTTTAATGCTGAAATTTGTAAAGGAAGAACTTCAGACATTGTTGGTGGTTACAGACTGGGGGAGAGGAATGACAGAGGTAGTAAATTAATTGAATGGGCAAGAACACATAGCATGGTTGTAGGAAACACCTGGTTTAAGCAACATCCTCAAAGACTGGCAAATTGGTGCAGCCCAGATAAAACCAGATAGATTTGTTAATCAGCAAATGATTCTGGAATGCATTACTGACAACAAAAACCATGCCGGGAATTGATTGTAATAGTGACCACGACCCACTGTCTGGAAGAATTAGAGTAAAGCTAAAGAAAGCATGCAGAAAAGTGAGAAACATCAAACTTAATACAGAACTCCTTTAAAATGATCAAGAACTGCGAGAACAATACAGAGTTATTATAATAAATAGATACAATGAAATAGCAAAGATAAATAGTATAGGTGAACAATGGGCAATGTTAAGGGATTCTATCCACCAAATTGTTAAGGGGATAATACCACCAAAAACACAAGCCCCCAAGAAAAAATAGATGACAGGTGACATCTTAGGACTGATGGACAAGAGGAGTAGTAGTAAAAATAACCAAGAAAAGTATATCAGGATCTTTCATTCATTTGCATGTCCCTTGCGGAACTTTGCCTCCCAAACAGCACCCCTGTAGGCCTCTCGGTTGTGAGCAAGATGGCCTGCTGCTGCTGTGTCCATTTGCAGATCGTCAACGATTTCTTGCAGCCATCTTCGTATTGGTCTTCCTCTTTTTCTTTTTCCCATTATGTATCCTTCCAATATGGTCTTCTCTAAATTATCATGATGTTTAATGTGTCCAAAATATTTAAGTTTTCTCTCTTTAATCCTCTTTACTAGCCAGCTTTCTTCAATATTAAGCTCTTGTAGTATAGATATATTTGTTCTTTTGTGTGTCCATGATATTTGGAGAACTCATCTGTAGCATTTACATTCAAAGGCATTTATGTGTTTCTCAGCTGTTTTGTTAATTGTCCACGTCTCACAGGCATATGTTGCGATGGGAAAGATGCATGACCTTAAAAATCTTATTTTTGTAGTTCTGTCTGCTCCTCTCCACAGATTCTTTATTTGTTTTACTTTCTGAAGACCAATAGATGTCCTCCTTTTAATCTCACTCATTGTATCTCCATTATTAGTTAGTAGTGATCCAAGATATTCAAAACTCTCCACTTCTTCCAATTTTTCCTCATTGATATATATTTCAGCTGCCTTATTTGTTTTGTCAGTTGTCATCAATTTAGTTTTCTTTGCAATAAGGTAGAGGTTCTGCTCTTCGCTGTTCTTACGGACTGACATAGTTTTTCCATTCCTTTTTGTGATGTGGATAGTAACACTGTGTCATCAGCATATCTAATCTCTGGTATTTCATAACCTCCAATTGTTATACCAGGATAAATAAAGAAATAAGATGCAAATGCAGAAAAGCAAAGGAAGTGTGGTTAAATGAACAGTGAAGACAAATAGAGGACTCCTATAATAAAGACAGTAAAAATGTGCACAAACGAATTAGTGAACTCACAGGCAGGAAGACAAAATATACCACAGGATGCCTGAAATCAAAAGAAGGTAAAATGTTAATGGGAAAAGAAGACATTGTGGACAGAGTATATTGGTGAGCTATATGGTGGAGGAAGACCAGAATTAACACCACATACTGAAAACTGTGATGGACCACCAATACTTGAAGATGGAAATTATAGATGCCATCAAACATATGAAGAAAGGAAAAGCGACTGGGCCTGATAATATAACAATAGAAGAAATAGAGGTGCTAGAGGAGATGGGAATAAAAATAATAACCAAGTTACTGAATGACATTTACAACAGTGGTTATATGCCCAGTGACCTGCTTAAATCCATGTTTATAGCACTACCAAAGAAACCAGGTGCAAAGGGATGTGATGACCACAGGACTATCAGCCTCTCATGTCACATAACGAAGCTACTTCGAAGAATTATTATGAGAAGAACAAGGAAAAAGATAAAAATGGAAATAGCAGATGAACAGTTCGGATTTGTTGAAGAAAAGGGAACACACAACGCCATTTATGCTTTACAAACACTAACAGAAAGAGCTTAAGAAGTACAGAAAGATCTCTACTTATGCTTCATTGTTTACACCAAGGCATTCAACAAGGTGAAACATGATGAGATTATTAAAATGCTTGAAGACACAAACATAGACGGCAGAGACCTGAGGATTGTAAAACATCTATACTGGCAGCAGGAAGCGATTTGAGTTGAAAATAAAACTGGAAAATATCAACTAATAAACAGGTAGTGCGACAGGGGTGTGTACTGTTTCCGGACCCTTTTTCTCTGTACAGCGAGAATATTCTAAGAATGATCATTGGAGAAGCAGGTATAAAAGTAGGAGGATACACTATTAACAACCTTCGGTATGCTGATGACACAGATAGCTGAGAACCAACAAGACCTGCAAAATCTCTTGGATAAAATCGCCAAAGAATGTGAACAGAAGGACCTTACTTTGAACATCAGAAATACAGAGACCATGGTTATATCTAAGAAACAGAATCCACCAAAATGCAGTATAAAATTAAATGGAACTGTTCTAAAGCAGGTGCAGGAATTCAAATACCTTGGAGCAGTAATAACTTCAGATGGGAAATGCAAAACAGAAATTAAGAACAGAATAGGCAAAGACTGCATTTCAGAGAATGAGAAACATATTATGCAACACATCCTTATCAATGAATGTTAGAAGACGAGTCCTAAAATGCTATATTGAACTTGTCTTGTTATATGGAAGTGAATCATGGACAATAGGCAGGTCTTCACAAAAGTCATTGGAAGCAGCAGAAATGTGGTTCAATAGAAGAATGTTGCGAATTCCCTGGATAGCAAAAATAACTAATGGAGAATGCTTGAGACAAGTTGGAGATAGAAAAAATCATGTAAAATATATAAGAGAGACACATTGTACTTTCATAGGACATGCAGTGAGAAGAGGGGGCATAGAAAATATTATAACAACAGGAAAAATAGAAGGAAGAAGATCAAGGGGAAGACCAAGATAAATGATACTGGACAGTCTGATGAGATGGTGTGATAGGAGATCACCAACTGAGCTAATGACCTGCTTGAAGGATCGTGTACTCCATAATAGCCAACGCCTGTCAGTGCGGCACCTGATGATGATGATGATATGTATTATCAGTCTGGTGTAGTGTGAACAAAGTGAAGTGCATTCCATAAATTCATTTAATATATTTTCCAGTAAAAATGTCTTAAAATTGCACATAAGGATATGTTTGTCAGAAAATAGATAATGTGTAAGTTTTATTCATTTTTCTGACTAGTTTAGTATTAGAGATAATCATTCAGATATTCTCTCTTAAGTGCTTATCTGTCATTCATAATGCAGTAGTGATTCATTGACCTCATTTTGGTCATTCTTGCTCTTAGTAAGCATGCATAGTGGTATCTTTACATTGTCCTTTTTGTTTCACTATAGTGAAGAGTTCTCTTTAACTAAGATCAGCAAAATGGTGTGCTGCTGAAAACAAATTGAACATAATGCTGTTCAGGACAACCTTAGAATGACCACAGCTTTCAAAATCAACTTCATATAAACATCTACAAACGCCATGGGCATTAGAAGTTCACAGTCTGTATTTGGACACTGGAGAGTAGTTGTTAATAGTCTATGCCTCATCTCAAGCAAACTTGACTTGATCTCATTTTGTTGGTTATTTTCTGAGATAATCAAATAAGGATATGTTTTATTTACTTCATTGGCTAATAAATCATGAATTTTATATTTGCTTCCTGATCTTTCAGAAGTCTGTAAAGCCAAAATAAATGCAACTGACATGGAGTTGCATGACTTTAAATGAGAGATTAATATTCACATACAACAGATTTGTTGTTTGTGAAAAATTAACTAAACAAATGATAATTATTTTATAACAAATGTGCTTCATTAAATTGTTGATTTGGCAACCAAAATATTTTTGTGTTGAATTGTTTAGTTAGTTTGCTGTGATAACCTTGATATAAATCAGTTAGATCTTACCAACTCTGTTGACATTCATTCATTTTTTTTCCCTTCATAAAATTTTATAATATACTTGTAATTTTTCCATAACCAATGTTTGTTACACTTATGTAAACTGTGCACTGTGAATTATATACAGTCTTGGTTGTTCATTCATTGTGTGAGGGCTGAAAATTTTAATTTGAGAAATTGATGAAATATTTTGATTTGTTATATAAGACATCGATGACATGAATTTGAAAAATTAAATGTTATAAACAGGTGTGAAGTAAATAATTGAAAATGATTATAAATAATATAGAAGTTTGTAATCATTTTTCTGATAAGCATTCAGTTGTCTGTGATGAAAAAATGTACTTCGATTGTTCTTTTCAGGTTTTGTTTTTTACATCTTACAAACAATAACAGTTTTTTTTGTATTAAGATTTCTGTGATTGTTGTGTGCTGGACATATTGTTAATCATTTATTATGTTGTTGTTTTTTTTTTAAATTTTGTTTTCTCATGACACATATTGTATTTAATTTATTTTAGCATCACTAATCAGGTTCATTAATTGACAGCAAAACTGATAAATGTTTTATGTTTGTAGTTTCTGATATACGCACATGATTGTTTTTTTTTTTTTTCTAATGTAAGTTTCGGTTTATTGTCATGTCTTCTTTACTCTGTATGGGAAGACTGAGGTTTTCCTTTGTATATGATATATATAAAGTTATAGTGAAGTTAATTCTCTGCCAGCATAGATTGCTTCTCCTTCTGTCCTGTGGTTTAGTGTTTTTATATAAATGAGGGGAAAAATATACAATCTAAAGTGCTTAAGGGAAACCACTGTACTTCCATTCTGTAAAAAAAAAAAAAATAATAATACTTTCCATTTTGTGAATAAGAGTACTGACATAAAGGGATGCTGTAGCACAGAAAAGGGCTTTTCCTTGATTTACATAGACTGTAGTGGTTGTTTATCTCTTTTATGAAGTTTTTTTTTTCCTCTACCCATAACAATTTTTTTCTTCTTCATTTTCTAATTATTCTTCCTTGTTCTGTATGCCAGACAAAATCTAGTTTTGTTAACATCTTTGATTTTAGCCATACTCACTAAAGCTTCAGTTATATTATTATTAACAGCTTATTTTTTTAAAAAAGGGAAAGGTATAAACAGCTTTATTCATTAACAAGTACACAGTAGTAATATTTTGGCGTGCACCTTATTTATGCACAAAAATTTTTTATTTATATAGCTTTTTTAAATTTCGTTATTCAACCAAACTGTATTTCTTCTTATGTAAAAGTATATTTTGTTTTTGTCCCGTCTTCACTGGTTGCATTATGTGGCAATTACCAGTACGTTACTGATTAAAAAAAAAAAAAGAGAAAAACTGAAACTTTTGAAAGTTACTGTAACCAGTTTTATATCATCAAAAATCTATAAAAAACAACCAGTGAAATTGGTTGGAGGATAATCTGGCTAGTAGGTTGATGATGCTGAACTTGTATAGAGAATCAGCTGGTTTTGACTTTTTCAGTATTTAAGCATTTTGTAAAGATTAAATCGCACTACAAATAAAGTAGAAACAAAAT
This sequence comes from Achatina immaculata, assembly GCA_009760885.1. Classification (NCBI taxonomy): domain Eukaryota; kingdom Metazoa; phylum Mollusca; class Gastropoda; order Stylommatophora; family Achatinidae; genus Lissachatina; species Lissachatina immaculata. The sequence goes on along the minus strand of CM019691.1, from coordinate 65,326,975 downwards.
TACACACAAACATTTAATTCTTGCTGATGTTTGAAATGTTTAATTTTACATTTAAAAAAAATGTATAAGGTACTGAATGTTGTATTTATGAGACAGGAATTTCAGAATGTACTTCATGCCAGGTAAAAGACAGGTACAGTTGTACCAGTTTCAAAAAAATCCTAGTGTGATCATTGCATCTTTGTTTCTTTCTTTTTGTTCTTCCCACAGTCACTGAAGTTTGAGAGTGCACCATTCATCATTATATTTTTACAGTTAATGGGATTTTAAATATCCTGAAAAAATTTCTGTTTTACCATTTTGCTTAAAAAAATCCCAGAGCTGTTGCTTGAAGCGAGCTGACTTTCACTCACCCATGATGATTTAAATTTTGATTGTGATAGCTAAAGAACACCATGAAAATTTGAACTGACAATGTAAATAAATTTTCTGTAACCCTTCACTAGTTTTATTTCATGTGATTCATATTTTGTGTGTAAGAAAACATGGCACATAATACACAACACCACGATACTGCTGCAGGCCTTCATCACTCCTCATACTTCTGAAATTACATATTCACAAAGCTCACAATTTGTCAAAGCCCATCAGGTGTGTCATATAATTTATTCTCTATGCAACCTTGATTGTGGCCAGTTCTGTTCATTTTGTTCCTTATGTTGTAATCATTCATCTAGAACATTTCCTGAAGTCCAAGGAGAAAAGTGAACATTTTCCAAAAACAGTTAAATACTTGCCTCGGTGGTACTAAACAATTATATGTTTGCCTCACCCTTATCATGAACCATGAACCAGTAAACTGATTTGATGTTCCGCAAGCCTGACGGTAACTTCTGTTCTCATCTGTATTTTGTGTAGTAGTGCAAATTTTGGGGGAGTATTCACCATATTATCTCGGTAATTAGTTCTTCTTAATGTTCATCTACAAATTAATGAAGCTTCGAACATGATGTTTATACTATAGCTAATCTACATGTTACCATAGTAACTTGCTGCAGTTCTGCTAGAAATAGAGGAGCAAAACTATAATTTGTGGAAATAAAAAAAAAAAACAAAAACATGCAATTGTAGTTTTACATGAAACTAGAAATGATTGAAATTAATGAGTAAGGCTCCATTTTTTTTTTATTAAGCATGTCACACGATGCAAATTTCCTCACAACAAACAAAACATCCTGCCAGATTTCCTTAGCTACAGTGTGTACTTTATGATCATTGCTATCCATTATGTTTTAAATAATTTATTTTCTTGGTGTATATTTGTTAAAATTTGTGTGTACATTTAAAGTGGGCTATTTTCTGTAATTTAAATTACAATTCTTATATATTTTAAGGGCATTTTCATGTACATGATTTAAATTGGTTATGTTACTGTACATATTTTCAGTATTTCTTATTTATATTGTGTAGCTTGTTTGCATCCTTGCAGCAATGAAGCAAGCAGATATTGGAAATAATGGTGGCTCTTAGGCATCCTTGCTGAACAACTTCTTTCACAAATGCTTATATTGCTGATTCTGAGCATTTAGAAAAAAAAAAATAGAACACTGCAGTACAGAGATCTTGTTTCATACAAGAAAGTTAAGCAATTTATGGATTTCCAAGTTTTAACAGTTAATTGTAGTTGACATTTAGAAGTTGATTGCTTTCAAATCACACATGAAGGTTAGGTTATAAATTTATGGATTTCATTGTAGTTAACTGTGAAATGATAACTTTCAAGACTAGCTGAATTAGTGGAAGATTCGAGACAATGCTATGAATAGACACTTCAGCAAAGACTAAAGACTCAGCATGGGAGATGAAGACAGTTTACCAGTGTTTCCTGCGAGAGACACAACAATAGGTTAAAGAAAGCTTAAGATCTATTTATTGATCATTTTAAAGGAAAATTACGGTGAACATTTGTCAGGTTGGGTATTTGAATGAGATTGTTTTTCAACAGTGCAAGAGTTATTATGAAATCATTGGGAAGTTTAGCTGAGATCTGATTTCACATAGTAAATTTTTTAAGACTGCCAGTTGATAGACCATAGGCTCTTCAAGCGTGTCCTGTATACATACCATGTCAGTTAATGTATCACAGACTCTGTGGACTTGACCTGTATACATACTGTTTCAGTTGGCCTGTTCTGAACTCTTTGGACTTGTCCTGTATATAAACTGTTGTAATTTGGAAGAGTAGCAAGGCATGTTGTAAGCATTCTGTTTCAGGTTGTTAACATTTCATTTTAATACCCTTGGTTAGAATTCATTTGGTAGGAAGAGATTTCTAACCACTGACAGTGCTTCCTAACCACTGACAGTGCTTCTGACATGGATATTAATAGTAAAATCTGTATTATATAATTCATTTCATACAACTGCTGTAGAATATGGTCATATATAACTGGTTGATATTTCAGTGTGATCATTTGTTGTTTTTTTCCTCAGCCTGTAATCAGTTGGTCATTTGCATGTTCCTTGCGGAACTTTGCCTCCCTAACAGCTCTCCTGTAGGCCTCTTGGTTGTGAGCAAGATGCCCTGCTGCTGATGCATCCATTTGCAAATAATCAACGATGTCTTGCAGCCATCTTCACCTTGGTCTTCCTCTCTTTTTTTTTCTCATTATGTAACCTTCCAAAACTGTCTTCTCTAAATTCTCATGACATTTAATATGTCCAAAATATTTAAGTTTTCTCTATTTAATCTTCTTTACTAGCCAACCTTCTTCAATATTAAGTTCTTGTAGTATGTTTATCTGTGTTCTTTTTTGTGTCCATGATATTTGAAGGACTTTTCTGTAGCATTTATATTCAAAGGCATGTATGTGTTTCTCAGTTGTTTTGTTGAGTGTCCGGGTCTCATGTGCATATGTTGCAATGGGAAAGATGCATGACCTTAAAAATCTTATTTTTGTACTTCAGTCTGTTCCTCTCCACAGCATCTTTAGCTGTTTTATTTTTTGAAGAGGGATAGATGTCCTCCTTTTATTTCACTCATTGTATCTCCATTATTAGTTAGTAATGATCCAAGCTATTCAAAACTCTCCACCTCTTCTAATTTTTTCCTCATTGATACATATTTCCACTGCCTTATTTGTTTTGTCAGTTGTTATGAGTTTAATTTTCTTTGCATTAAGATAGAGGTTTTGCTCTTCACTATTCTTACAGACTGACGTAATTAGTTTTTCCATTCCTTTTTGTGTTGTGGACAGTAATCTGTGTCATCAGCATATCTAATCTCTGATATTTCATAACCTCTAATTTTTATGGCATTGTAATATTCTTTGTCTACATCTTCTCTAATTTTCCTCTTATTTTCAGTGTATTATTTTCAGTGTACGAGTTAAATGAGAAAGGCGACAGTATGCACTCTTTATGGACCCCCTTTTTTTTAATGTCAAACCAAGTTGTTTCACTATTTATTCTTACTGCTGCCTGTTTTTCTAGATACACCAGTGATATTGTATCACATATGTTGGAAATCCCATTTTTTAAATTATTTCCCAAAGTTTCTGGTGTTGTACACAATCAAATGCCTTTGAATAGTCTATAAAAGATTAATATTCACATTAAATTCACTGCATTTCTCTATTATTAATCTTGTATTGAATATATGTCTTTAATAGCACTGCAGTTTTGCATTCACCCCAGGTTACCTTTCATATTGTAACTGACCTCAAAGCTTAGCTGAGTGAACATGTCTTACCATGAGAGCATAGTAAAATCCAGAATGCTGTACCATCTTCTAAAGGCCAACCAGGCAAGTAAAAAATACAGCTTCGACACTAATGAGTGAATCTTTCATTGTTGAATAGCCGTGATATTTTCAAAGATTTTTTTTTTCAGGTCAGCAATTTTTAGCTTGGCTGTAAGTTCATTAGCATAGAATTTTCTTTTATTGCAATTTTCCTTTTCTTCAATATATATAGTGTATTCTGCCATGCCTCCCATTTTTAGGCAAGTATTTTCTGTTTTTTTTAAATGCTGCACAGGTAACACAGGTATTGACTGGGTACATGGGACCCAACTAGAAGACCTTGATTTTGCTGATGACATAACTCTTATCAGTAATAATGTGAATTCCATGTAAGAAAAAACAGATAGCCTGTCTTCACTGGCTAGCAAAATAGGACTTGAAATTAACAAGGACAAAACAAAAATAATGAAAATTCCCCTTAATCAAAATGGAAAAATACACATAGAAGGGACAGATATTGAAGTAGTCAATCAATTTGCATACCTTGGCAGCTACATAGACCAGGATGGTGACACTAGAAAGGAAGTTAGGATAAGAATTGCAAAAGCAGCATCAATCTTCAAGAATCTTGAGAACATATGGAATTCAAAAGTTATAAGCACAAAAATCAAGTTAAGACTATTCAATTCAAATGTAATATCCACCCTCATTTATGCATGCGAAAGCTGGAAAACAACTAAAGAAATAGAAATTAGACTCTTTTGAAAACAAATGCCTAAGGAAAATACTCGGCATCAAGTGGAATGAATTCAAGAACAATGCAGAGATAAGACAGATGACTGAACAACAACCAGTCTCATGGGTGATCAGGAAAAGGAGATGGACATATGTTGGTCACTTGATGAGAAGAAATGATCAGAGAATCCCAAAACAAGCTATCAAGTGGAGCACAACAGGCCGAAGAAAAAGAGGCAGACGACGTGAAACTCTGAAGAGGACATTATTAAGAGAGGCCAAATTAACAGGCATAAAACCTGTTGATGAGGTTGAAAGACTCGCCGAAGACAGGAAAAATTGGCAAACTACTTTGCGAGCCCTATGTGATGTTTAACGGCACGGGAAGGATATAAGATATAAGAAGATTTTCTGTTTTTAGGTGGGGGTGGGGGGTTTTCCAGACACAAAGTGTCAGTTCACTATTTCTACAGGTCTTTACCTGAGAACATCCAGCACACCCACTTTCTTCACCTTGAGAGAGGACATTATGCTATCACCTGTACTACATGATCACTTGGGGACGGTGGTAATTTCAGTGATTCAAACTATAAAACTAAAGGATAGCAAAAGTATGATGTTAATAGATTCTAAAAAGGGTTTGCTTCATGCTAAGCAGTACTTCTCAAAGTGGACATTGACTTGCTTGCTAAGGTTGGCAGTATATGTCTTACTTTAACTCTGCTTATTACAGATGAGATATGATATATTGTTGTGAACACTTTTTGTAATGCGTGTCATGTTGTGAAATGTACCATAAGAAGTCCAGTGACTAATTTGAGATTTTATACAGGATGATCTTATGATCTTAATCTTCCCTGATTAAGAAAAATCATTATCTTAAAAACTGTGCTAAATAGAAACATGAACAATGTGACATTACATAGGTCAATTCTTAGATTATTTTTTTTTTGGTAAATGATTTTCCAAGATGGTACACTGCCACACCAGAGTTTAGTTGTTTGTCAGTTCTCAAAAGCAGACTTTTCAAACCAGTGGACTGGGAGGGGCAGTCCAATGCCGTGGTCTCCATGTTCACCAAATGTTAACTGTCTTGACTTTTTAAAAAATGGGAGTATACTATTGATGAAGTGTTCAATTCACCAAATCTTGATATTGAAACTGTGAAGACAAGGGCAACGGGTGCTTTATAGTAATGGTGACTAAAGAGATACCGGAGAACTACATGGTAAAGAAATCGAGCATCACTTTGATATTCTCTTTGATCATTCTCAGACATCGAATTGTATACTCTTAAAGTAATCGGTGGCCAACTGGAGTTGGTGTACATCCTCATATAGCTTTTCTTGGACTGAGATAGGCATTGGCTGCATCTTTTTTCTGTGCACTTCATTACACTAAATGCAAAAAAAAAAATGAAATGCAGAATGATGGTTGTTACTCCTTATTTAAAAAAAAAAGTTATAGAAAGTGCTCAGTAAAGTGCATACACAGTCTTAAGTTCATGACCTTGCCATAAGATTACAGAGAGTGACAGATAAAAGGATTGCTACAGGGGGCGATTGATAAGTTCTCAGTATAAGGTACAATGGATTATTCGTGGACGTTTTTTTGGTTATTTCTCAACATAGTCCCCTTGCAAATTTATACACCTAGTGCAGTGATCCTGGAGCATACAGATCCCTTCTTTTTAAAAGTCAGCATCTTGTGCCAGTAGAAAGTGGTCTACAGCATGAATGACGTCATCATCTGTAGCAGATTTGTGACCACTGAGCTCCTTTTTGAGTTTGGTAAACAGTTAGTAGTCCACAGGGGCCAAATCTGGGGAATAAGGAGGATGTTCAAAAAGCTGGAAGCCACATTCATGAATGGCAGCCATTGCCACCCCCTGCTTGTGAACTGGAGCATTGTCTTGATGAAAGATGACTCCTCTCGTCAATTTCCCTCGATGCTTTTCCTTCAGTTTGACCCGTACTTGCTTCACAAGATTAGCATAAAAGGCCCCGCTGACCGTTCTGCCCTTTTGAAGATAGTCTACCAATAGCACACCTTCTGAATCCCAAAAGATGGAAGCCATCACTTTGCCTGCAGACAGAACCATTCTTGGTTTCATTGGAGGTGGGGATCCATGATGTTTCCACTGCTTTGACTGTTCTTTGGTTTCTGGTTGAAAATGATGAACCCAAGTCTCATCCATAGTCACAAAATGCTGAAGAAACTTTTCAAGATCTGCAGAAAAATGGCCAAGATTGTCTCTTGACGTGTTGAGACGCTGTCGTTTATGACATGTTCCTGGGAGATGCCCAACTCAGTTAGTCATCGATGCTTCACTATCATGTCATGGATTCTGCCGGTGGTTTCATCAGTGGTTTCATCTTGGTCTTCTTGGATGGGGATCATCTTCCAGACTCTCCCTTCCATGTTTGAATTGAGCTGCCCATTTCTTCACTGTGCTATAAGAAGGGGCACTCTCCCCTAGAGTCTCTATCATATCTTCATGGATCTCCTTCGATGATAAGCCCTTAATGCGGAGGTATCGAATGACTGCTCGATGAGAAATTTTATCCATTTTCCCCAATTTCTGCCACCCCTTACCACTTCAGTAGCCTGTAAAAAAAAAAATTGGTTGCAGTTAATTTCTTGAAACTTGACGATTAATCTTACATTAACCTGATCTACAGATGCACCTAATATCAACTGTGTGTTTCAAGTATTTCTACCTTATACTGAGAACTTATCAATCACCCCTTATAGGTGCAGATGTAGAGTTAAAAAAATTTTTTTGTTTTCTGAAGTTTCTAAAAATATTGGCATATCATTATTTGGAAAAAAAATCCATATTAGGCTAACATTCCATACTTTTGGCAAAGTTAACTTCTGGTATACTTTTTAATCATTTTTGTTGAGATTTTGTTGTTATAACTGCAAACTGCAATGGTTTTGACAGTCATTTACTCTTAATTCTTTATATCTTCTTACACCATGGAGAAAAGATTGATTGGTAACTTAATGTATAATGATTAATTTACATCACTATATTTAAGCATATGAAGCCCGTTTTCAAATTCAGTTTTATGATCTCAGTTTGTTACAAACTAAATGAAGATGAGCTACCCAGTTAAAGCATGAGGGAAGTATATTGCATTGTATTATTTCAAAATTATTTAAAATTTCAACACATTTTTTTAAAAAATTGAACATATTGAATCAACATTAACCCTTTAATGCTTACACTAACCAAGGTGTTGATTTCATAACAAATGAATACATCTCTTAGTTACAATAAATGGACAGGTGCAAACTGGCTAGGCACATGTCAGGGCAGGAAACAGAACAGGCTGTTGATGAATATTAGCCAGCAAGCCTTAAGGAGATGGTAGAGGATGTAGCCAGCAAGCCTTAAGGAGATGGTAGAGGATGATAATCAAGAGTAGCTGGTGATTGCCAAAGCTTCTCTTTAGAGATTATATCAGTCTTTGAGTCTACAGGATCATCATCAGATGGTGTATCTTGCACATCAAATTCTAAAAATAAATTTCATCACTTCCAACCTGGCAGAGGGACTAAATAACAGTACAGTAAAAAAAAAAAAAATTAAGCCTGCATCTTCTTATGATGAGAATGATCTTCTTCCTCTTTTGCCTGATAATCTTTGATGATTGAAAGCTCTTGATTTTGACATCAGACTCAAGTTTGTGATGCATGGAAATAGATACTGTGCAGCTGAGCTAAAATATCACAAAAGGCTAAGTTATATTTAAACGTAGATGTCTATAATTCAAAATTTAATATTCCTGCATGAAGGAAACAGAAGTAATTATAATATCTGATAAACTGAGGGTCATGAGAAAACTTTTTTTTTGTGACTTTATTTATATTTGTTAAAAATGACTAATTTTTTTTTTTTTTCATTAAAATTACACTTCCTACTTTTGTACCACTGTTATATTGGGGTAAAAAAAACTAATTCAATTTCCTACAATTTGCAATAAGAATTATACCATAATTGTGAATTGTTAGTTTTTTTCATAATGTAGTAAAGATTCCTTTATTTTAAAACTAATAAGACATACAAGGTTAGCCCAAGAATCACAGGGTTTGGAGATAAAAGAGTTAAAACCAGTTGTCTCAGTTTTACTTGACTTCCAAGCATCTTCTTCTCACTTGGTTTTATGTTTGTGTAGCATTATTTTTGTAGTTATATTTTAGGTATATGAATATGAAAATAAAATTTAATAGAACTCTTCTAGATTTATTTGTTTGTTGCACTAACAGTTACCTGGTGTGATATTATTTGTAACTGGAACCCTTCACTAGAATTCTGATTTTCCTGACAATCTACTGTGGTCTAAACCATATTTAATTGTGTGCTTAGAAAGCTGTATTTTTTAAAGATTTATGGAGATTAAAATGATTATCAGCTTGTTTTTTGTTGCATATTATTTCTCATCAAGAGACACAACAGCTTGGAGAGGTTGATAGTAAAAGGCATAGTGCCCGGCAAAAGAGAAAAGGAACGACCTAGCTGCAGGTGGACTCTGGACATCACAGAAATTCTGAATGTATCATTGTAAGATGCTGGTCAACTTGCGCAAGATTGTACTGCATTCAAGAAGGCTGTGAGAGGGACAATGTTCTGGAAAGGACATGATTATTTCTTGTACAAAAATGAATTTTAAAATTCATATTCACCACTTTCAGTAGCTGTTTTCATGAGATATAAAGATGGATAAAAAGTGTATGCTAAATATTTTTTTCTTTGAAAGTTGGTGGATAAGTAGTAAAAAAAATTTTTTTAAATTATGTCCCATGGAATTTACATGACATGGATGTGATGTGTTAGTGCCTTGATGTGTTAATGCCTTCACATTTCTAAGCCAAAGCATTGTGAGATAAGGAAGCCAGCACTCATCCGCTGACAGTACTGTCCTGTACCCATTTCTTGAAGCTAGGCTGACCTCAGTGCCAGTCAGTCCAAGAAAAATTCTGCACCAATGGGAATAGAACCCATGAATTTCTCTTGGCAGTGAAATACACTAGCCACTACATCACTTTGGCATTTAAGAAATAAAAATATGAGGGGAAGTCACTGAGTAACTCTCAAATGCTCGTTACAAAAAAAACAAACTAAATGCAACAGTAATTTGAAAACTTAAAATTTTTGAACCTACATTATCTCCCCTATTTCTCAACATAATCGCCACCAACAGTGATACATTTATCCCATCGTGTAAATCAGTGATGCAATACCCACGGCATAAAAATCGGGAGTCTGATTTCTGAACCATTTTTTTACTTCTGTTTCCACATCTTCGTCACTCGAGAATCTTCTCTCACCAAGGTAGTTTTTCAGTGGACCAAACAGGTGAAAATCATTTGGAGCTAAGTCAGAAATATAGGGTGGATGTTCAAGAACTTCCCAACCCAACTGGCTAATTTTCTCTTGGGTTAACCGAGCCGTATGTGGTCTGGCATTGTCATGAAGGAGAAGCACACCTCTAGTCAGCAGACCAGGACGTTTTCTTCAAATTGCATCCCGCAGCATTGACAGAACTTCACAGTACGATACAGAATTCACACTGTCACCATACTTCTGGAACTTGGTTAACAGTAGTCCTTGATAATCCCAGAACACTGTCAGCATAACCTTCCCCACAGAACAGGACGGCCAAGTCAGACTTTGTTAACAATTTCAGTGTGTCCCTGAGAAAATTCTTTTACCCAGTTATAGACCGCTTTACGTGATAAACACTTTTCAGCATAAATTGTAATCATTTCCTTATGAATGTCTTCAAATGAATGTCCTTTAGCCCACAAAAATCGCACTACACTTCTCTGTTCTTCTTAGGTACACACTAACAGTTAGGTAGCCATTTTGTTATTGCTTTATGTGCACGTAACTCCCAGATCCCCCTACATACAACTATTATAAAGTTGGATGATGGTACTATCAAAGATATATTTAATACTACCTGATAACTGCCACTGATAAAATGTTTCAATTTGCGAGTTACTTAGTGACGTCCTCTTGTAGAACAATATTGTAGAGAAAAAAACAGCACATGATTTCAGCACATTTCTTCAATTTCAAACATAAAATTAAACTGCAAAAAATGGAGAAAAAAATCACTTGTTTTCTTTTATTATAGTAGTCATTATTTTATACATATGATCATGAACATAAGACGCAGAATTAACCATGGTCACCTCAACTGTAACAGAAGTAGTTGTTATTGATAATAAAGAACAATCCTCTGAAACACAAGTGTTCTTTGATGTGTGGAGCTTAAATATTCTTGAGTTTCCTGCTTGATCTTGGCTAGGTGACAAAATTTTCAACGGAAGGTATACTGTGAGGGCAAAAGTCTGGTCACCAGATGTGTCATGTGCTAAATGATATCATTTACCTAACCGAAAACTTATTAAAATCTACACAGTTTAAAAGTATACCTAATTATTCAATTTTCTTTAGCCCAAAGAAAAAAAAAAAGCATGTTTCAGCTATACAAATTTTTGCACTAATTGCGACACACCTATAGCATTTGACTTTCAGGTTTGATTCTTTATCTGGTAACCTTTTACTCCACAACACCCTCTCTTCTCCTCCTCTCTCCCCAAATGAAAAAAATTATTCACATTTTTTCTTTACTCCTTGTTACTTTTTATCACCTTCTTCTGGTTGTCATTCACTGCAAAAGTGACGGTACATCTCACTTGTAAAAACTAAAAACGTGTATTAGAATATTATTTAAAGCAAATGTAGATATGAGAAATCCTGTTGTTTACATTGCACACTATATGAGATTTTGATATGCACTATACGAAAGAGCTACAATAATTGTGATGAATAAAAATCATTATAACACAGGAAATTCTACCAATTAACTGTCAATAACAGCATATAAACCAGGTTTCCAAGTGTCCACAGAGGGTATATTTTGAGACTGAAGGGTTGATAACCCATTACTAGAGCAACTGCCATGGAGTGTGTAGGTTTGCTTATTATGTCCCCTACAGAAAAAAATAGACCTTACCATGATTTGAAAATGGATGTCCTAGACGAGAAACCAGTATTCAAAGTGCTCTGGTAAAGAATTTTTTTAATGAGAAAACTTTGAGGCAAAGTAACTCCTATTACCAAAGGCATCTGTAAACAGTTCTTGTTAGCTGGACTTCTTCCATATTCAGATAAGCACAATTGACATGGTTTCTTTCATATCTTCAATGTGTTTTATCCATGTATGGTAAGCCAATCTTTTTCTTTAGTTTTCCATTCAATGTTTGTTTTTATTATATGAGTACTTTTGATCTAAAGCACTTATAAAGCTTTTTATTATCTATTATTATTTACTTTACATGTTATTTTATCACTGCACAGCATTTGTATGGCACCTGTTTCTCAACTTTGTCAGTAGTAACAAGGTGGCGGAGTTGGCAGAAATGCTTTCAGGCTCCAACTCCATAAAATAACCAGACAAGACAAATTAAGCAAACGAGCAAATGTAAATTTTTGTCTCTTCTGTTTGTAACAGAATTTTCTTTACGGAGAAAATCACATGTAGTATTCTATCCTTGCCTCCAGAAAAATAAACAGAAAAGAATTCCCAAAATGTAATTTGACTTTAAAAAAAAAATTACAGCCTCACACGAATAAGATGGAAATAATCTAGTTTGTAAAAGGAACTTTTTTAACTGAGCTAAATTTTACAGATTTGGGGAATCTGGTCATGAAGAAAAATAAAAGAGTGATGAATTTTCAGTAAACTAAAACCAGTTGATAATGAAAAAAAAACTATTTTTAACAATTATCATCCAAGCAAAAAATGGAAAAGTTTAAAAGGACAATGTTTATCATCAGTAAACAAAAGTAATATGTAAACCTTAAGAGTGGAATTTTTTTTCAACAAAGTCTGCTGAAAGTTTAGCATACAGTTACAAGTGTTTGCAACTTAATGTCAAGATATGTCAGTTAAAAAAATATACATGGTCTCAATTCCATATCATTAGTTTTTTTTCACACTGTATACATACAAAAGATACTTGGTAATAAACATCAAATAACAACACATCTGTTGCATGGATGATTAAGAACCACTTGAGCATGCCAAGCATGCACATGTTTCTGGAACATCAAAGTCTTTCGTTATGAATAATCCATCACTACAGTATAACTGGACTGATCTGGATGCTATCTTAGTTGGCTGGCAGCATGTACACTGGGAGTCTAAATCTCTGAGGACCTGGGTGTACATGGACTTTGAACTACAGTAACCACCACACAGCTTTAGATCTTCAACTGGCTCATTGTTCAGACATGTCACACCACCAGACAGAGAAGCTTTGAAGTATCCAATGGTACCATTTGGGGTTCCACTAAACAGCTGGAGTGAACATGTCTCACATGTGAGGTTTTCTTGTGCTGAATAAATGAGATAACATACAAATTGGTAAGCAGCAATATGACCTCAATAGATACAAATATAAAATAAGATCATGTTTATATGTATACTGTATTCTGTGCACTAGTGAGTTTGTTTTTAGATGAAAAGGATGTCCATTTGGCCAATACTGAGTAAACTACAATTATTCTGATTGTACATGGTGATCATAAACTGGTATAAAACTGATTATCAATAGAGAAGTAATACTTACATTGTATTTTGCACTTGTTGCAACAGCCTTCATCATCTAATGTTTCATTATCCTGGAACATACATGAACAACAAATTATGTTTTGATACTTTAATAAATAAATATTTGTATTTAACTGAAAAAGCAAGATTAATTACTTCACAAATAAGCATATATTTCTCTACCATTGTTGTAGCTTAGTGCTGCATTTTCTGTTCATTTCTCATTCATCTATATAAAGTGAAAGATACCTGTACTCTGACTGCAAAACAATCCAAACTGACCATAGCCAATGTACTTTTAAAATAGGAAGACCTTCATTCACTTCTCAAGACCTAACCAATCCCTCTCAGTCATGCAGAAAGACTCTGAAGTTTGCCCAACTTTCTTCAGCAGACATTAGGATTTCTAGATCTAACATGTTTGAGGTATGCCAAAGAGGTCATGATCGCTTTTTTTGATGGCTTACTGTTGACCCGTCTGTGAGTTGCTCCAGTGACAATGGTACATACACAACACCAGTTCATGAATTTGTGGCATGAATTATCATTAGTCTTTTATCCAAACTGTAGTCTGGTTGTTATGGCTGTGGTTTTCATGGGTAGCTGGCGAGCAACCTTAGAAGTAACAGGTTTGTATCTCAGTCACTATGGTTGTTCTTTACACATACTTTGTTTTACTTTATATTTTTTCTAAAATTGTTTTCCTATTGGCAACTTCCTACTTTCTAATACTCTGAAAACAAGTATGCAAAATTTGCTTTTGTTTCTGATGGCCTACTTTTAAAGCAGTATGATTAAAAAATAATTTGGATGAGAGGAAACAAAAAAATGTTCTCTTTTGTCATTAAAAAAAAAAAAAAAAAAGTTCACTTAGCTCCTTACTTTAGTTCCAGGTGGACAAAATGGTATTTTATCCAATCTCTCACAAGGCAGTTGTGTCTCCTGAATTATGAAAGATCCATCAAAAGTTTTCTCACAGACAGCTGTGTAGCATTTTCTATGTGACAAAACCTCTTCGCCTGCCTGTTAGAGTTAATTTTTAAAATCAGGTTAAAATCTTATCCTAACATAATTATCAAGTGGAAAATTGACACCTTATGTAAGGTTGACGTTATTCTTTTAAATTTAAAAATAAAGTTAAAGCTGTCACATGGGAGTTTTTTTCCTCACATTTGGAAGTTCTCAATTTTAAATTATCACAAACTGCTAAAAACGTATTGCTTAATTCCTTGGAAAAACATGACAGCTGCATGTTCGAGTGAGCTCGCTGTTCTTGTTGTTGCTGGTAGGACTGGAGACAAATAAATGAGGAAAAACATCAAGCAAATTGAAGAACACTTTAGAGCAGCAAAATGAATAGTCTGAGAGTGCAGAAGTACAGAAGTTCACTTCACAGTGAATTGGTACCTCATGTGAAGATAGTTAGATGGAAAACCATTACTATCACACACACCAGTTAACTGCCTGTAAATATGAGTATGTGGCATACTTGTGTAGTGAAAGTGTCTTAGAAAAGGGGAACATATGCCTGTATGATAAAGGACAGCAAAATACCCTGTAAGCACAGAGATAATTATGTATTAAGAGATATTACATTCAGGTGAAAATGAAAATCATGTGTATGGTACCACAGCTGATTCCACAAGGGGTAGAAGGGAGAATAATGAAAAGAGGATTGAAAAAAAAACTCATTAGATCCACCAATCTCAAAGTTACAAACAGCTGTTTTTCTGTTTATCATAACCTGGACACATGGGTAGAAATATGTAGCAACATAATCTGGACACACAGATATAAATACCTAATAACATAATCCAACACAATGGAGGAATAACTAGAAACATAATCTGGTCACACAGAAATAAATATCTAGAAACATAATCTGGATACATAGAAAAAAATATCTAGAAGAATAATTTGGACTTATGGGCAGAAGTATCTAGAAGCATGATCTGGACACACAGGCAAAAATAACTAGCAGCATATTGTTGACACATGAGCAGAAATATACAGAAGCATATTCTGGATACATGGGCAGAAATATCTCAGAACATAATCTGGACATAAGGGGGAAATATCTAGAAGCTGACACATGAACATAAATGTTTAGTAATGTTATACCTTATACACTCTATCACCATAGAGACAGCCAGTTTTTAGACAAGGCCCACAACAACTGCCTGCTATCCTTACTCTTTCCTCTCCCTGTAATTAGCAAACCAATAAAAAACAAAGTAAAGGTTATTTCTATGTCATACACTATAAACAACATGAATGGTAGTCAGTATGTAACACATTCAATAAACATTAAAACTCCAGTTGTGTCTGATAGTCTTTGTATGTCTGAGGGAAAACCTTAAAAGTAACAACAACAATTATTCTGGTTAACTGTAACCATATGAACATAACAATTATATCACTTCTCCACAAACTCTCCCTGCAGGCTGACACATTTTTACATTTCCCCACTAGCTTCTTACTTCCTTTGGTGAAGAAGTTTTTCAGCAGCCCTGAATCCAGGTCTGCGTTGTTTTCTTCATGTCACAAAAGTGAATCTGTAACTACACAGAGCCTCTTTAAAGGACAAAAGATGCAATGATCTCATAGCGTCAGATTAGGACAGTAAGTGGGATTAAGAAGATGTTCAAACAGCAGCTGCTGCACTACCTCTACCATTGTGACCACTGCATTGGGACATGCTGTTTTTGATGGCATTCCTTTTCTTTTTCTGTGAATTTAGGTTTCAGTTATTTCTTATGTTATTATTATATTATAAAATTTCACTTTTTTCCTTCTCAGAACTATCTGTTGCAGACAGAAATTCTATTTAGTCTGGTAGATCTGTTACTGGCATTGTTTTTGTATGTGGTGTCTCTGCCTTGTGAATGTGTGTGCCTATATGTGTCCACTAAATTGTGTGTATCTATTATGTCTTGTTGGAACACAACAGGCCGAAGAAAAAGAGGCAGACTGCGTGAAACTCTGAAGAGGACATTATTAAGAGAGGCCAAATTAACAGGCATAAAATCCTTTGATGAGGTTGAAAGACTCGCCGAAGACAGGAAAAATTGGCGAACTACTTTGTGAGCCCTATGTGATGTTTAACGGCACAGGAAGGATATAAGATAAGATATAAGATTATGTCTTGTAATGTCTCTAGTTGGTTTTTGTCATTTCTGCATGTTCTAACAATCTGAGCTCTAACTTGACCTCCTATGATGTCTGTGTCTGAGAGAACACAGTTAAAATCTCATCCTAGTATAATATTGTTTCCTCTATATGTATGGGTGAGTAAAGAGTCCAAATCCTCATAGAACATTGGCTGATTAATGTAGTTAGGTGGAGCATGTATTGTTCATCGTCTCTACTATGGCTACTCTCCCTCTACTATCTCTGTTTGTTCTAACAGTCTGCCATCTGTCTGATGTCTGTATTATTGCTACTCCTGACCCTGAATTTTGTATGGTCAAGCTAAAACATGAGAATCTAAGGGCTAAATGTGTAGTGATTTGTGCTGCATGTCTGTCTGTATGTTTGTTCCCTGTAGGAGAATGAAATCTGGTTTGTGTGACTGTACCAATGAGACAACATGGTGTAGTTTTGTATGTATGCCTCTAATGTTAATGCTTAAAATTCTAATTTCTTTATTCATTTCTAAAAGCAAATAACAATAAGAATTTAAAAAATTTTTAAAATAAGAATTAATATGTGAAAAATTAAAGGATTTTTTTAACATGGTATGTATAAGATATATAATAACAACTTTACCTTGTTACTGTTTATCTGAATTTTACAAAAAAAAAAGATTAACACTAATGTAATTAATGTTCCTCAGTAAGAACTACAAAAATATTTTTAAAGGCATGCATCTTTCCCATCGCAACATGTGCCTGTGAGACCTGGACACTTAACAAAACATATCAATGCCTTTGAATGCAAATACTACAGAAGAGTTCTTCAAATTTATGGACACAAAAAAGAACAAATATATCCATACTACAAGAACTTAATATTGAAGAAGACTGTCTAGTAAAGAAGATAAAACAGAGAAAACTTAAATATTTTGGACACATTAAATGTCATGAGAATTTAGAGAAGACCATCTTGGAAGAATACATATGGGGAAAAAGAAAGAGAGGAAGACCAAGGTGAAGATGGCTGCAAGACATCATTGATAATCTGCAGATGGATGCATCACCAACAGGGCATGTTGCTTACAACTGAGAGGCCTACAGGAGAGCTGTTAGGGAGGCAAAGTTCTGCAAGTGACATGCAACTGACTGACAGTAAGGAAAGTCATACAACTGAATCCATTAGTGGGAATTTGGTCCTATTAGCACTGGTTTTTTTTGTTTCACAAAACCTCTTTAGTGTCAATGATTAGAGAAGGATCTTCTTCATCTGAATGATCTTCTGGATCCTGTTGAGTCCAGGAGAAGGGAATATCTGTCGGATGAGTCAAAGAGTTCATGTTGTCATTAGGGAGAGGAACATTCTTTTCTTCTTCCCTATCAGCATTTCCTATTTCTGTCTCTGTTGTTTGAGGCTGGGCCTCTTGTATTCTGCCTTTCATTGGCTGTTTTTTCGGGGTACAAGGTGATATGTTATTTCTAGCTACAGTCGTGGGGGATCTCTGCAACAATTGTCTCTTTCTACTATAGTCTACTACTTTGAAGCTGTTGTCTTCAGCTTCTGAAGGTAGCTCTAGACTGTCCAGGACTGGACCTTGTAGGTCTTCATTGATAGTGGCAGGTTTGTTCTTTGTCCCTTTTGCCTGAAGATTTTCTTCTTGACTGCTGCTCTTGGTGGTGTTTTTTAGTGTGGATTTTTATTTCTTGAAACATTTGCTAACCTAGTGCGAATCGGAACCACAAGTCGAGCAAGGTGTTTTTCTACTTTGCAACTTAGTTCTGGTGGAGTTGTATATCACTGTATACTGTGGAACCTCTATTTTTGGCCTGCGTAAAAAGGTCTATTTGTTGTGAGCATTATCCATGCATGAGACCTCAGCTTCCTCAAATCCAGTCAGAAATACAACTAAGTACTTAACCTATCCATCAAGTCTCATCTTGTCCTAGACTGATGTTCAATCCTTGCATTTCTTGCAGGATGTTTTCTGAATTTTTCACAGTGCAGATACTAAATTCTTTAAACTTTTAATGGTACTTCTTTGTTAGCAAGTTTATGGTTTAGTATCAGTTGCTTTTAATATTACCATTGCCTTTCCATTATCACATGAACCTGCTTCACTGGTGGATTCTATTTATGTTGTTATTCTTTTTTTTCATAAATTGTAGATCATGATTTACTAGAGAATAAGTGTGGCAGTGGTTTATCTTTGCTTTCCATCAGTTTGTATAAGATCATTTTTAAAAAAATCAGTGTCAAGAAATCTAACCCAAAAAACAGCAGCAGGTATATTTTGCAGTCTGTAGTTTTTTATTAACTTAAATATTTTGGACACAATAAACGTCATGATAATTTAGAGAAGACCATTTTGGAAGGATACATAATGGGAAAAAGAAAAAGAGGAAGACCAAAACGAAGATGGCTGCAAGAAATCGTTGACGATCTGCAGATGGATGCAGCAGCAGCAGGCCATCTTGCTCACAACCGAGAGGCCTACAGGAGTGCTGTTTGGGAGGCAAAGTTCCGCAAGGGACATGCAAATGAATGAATGAGCTTTTTATTTGGATATTTATCACAAACTTCTAAATCTAGATCCAGTGGAAAAAGAACAAATTTCTATCAAATAAGGAAAAGTGCACTAAAAATAAATTAGATCAAAAGAGACACCACAAGAGATTACACACCAGTTTACAAGGCTCACAATGTTGTTCTGTACACAATATACCAGATCCTTCTGTGCTGTTTGTACACTTACAATGCTTGCATGGGCCATCTGACCATTCATGACCAACCTGTTAGTAAAATAAAACATGCAATACTTAGAAATTCTCGCTCTCTCTCTCTCTCACACACTCTCTGGTTGATCAGTGTCAAATACAAAGAGGCTTTACTCACTTCAAATATGAGCAGTAAAGCTTATTAGTAACAAAGATCATGCACAAACAACAAATCTGCATAAATTTATCAAAATTCTGCCTCTTAAGAATAGATTCTTTTTCAACAAAGCCAAGTTGGTACATCAAATTCTATCACAGAATGCTCTGTTTTATCTATAGAAACTGTTTAAATCTAACCCAAAGTGTAGTCAATGTTTAAACATTTGTCTTCCAAAACCTAGACAATCTTTTCAAGAAAACCTTTGCTTATTCTGCTGCTCATCTTTGGAATACCCTTCCATCCTGTATAAAAATATAAGCTACACTCCTTCCTACAACTACAAACTGTTTCAGTATCTGATGTTAACTGCATGCCTCCATTATTCATAAAATTTACATGTTATTTTACGTTCTTCTTACAGGCTCTGCTTATTTATCAGTTTATTTATTCTGAATAGTATTGAAAAATAATTTGGTAGTTAGTCATTTGTGTGAGACTGCAAAAATAACTTTTTTTAAAAAAATGTATATAATTATTTTCTGTACAGAGTGCATGGATAAGAGTGAAATGTAAATGTTTTATTTTATTTTATTTCATATTTCATTTTATTTTAGTTTATTTTTATTTTATTTCATTTTATTGTTATTATTATTTTATTTTAGTTTATGTTTCTCAGCTTTTCAATGTTAATTATGTATGTTATATGCACAGCATATCTATAGAATGTCTGGAACAGAGTGAAAGTTGTAGGATAAAGGGCAGAATGTCAGATGGGCCTCTGTGTTCAATTTTTAACCCTTTGGAAATAAGATCACTCTATCTGTTTTTTTTTTAATGATCATGTAATCACTTCTGTAATCTTTCTTTTAGAACAACTTAGGAATTTAAGATTTTCCCCTCTCTTTCTGGTACTTTGTAGCTTAATTCTGATATTTTTCTCATTTTCATTTCTTATCTGAATCACTTATCTCCAGATGATATTAAACCAATGAATCTCATTTTACTGATGATTTGTGTAGATGTACTAAAATATGTGCTCTCTCAATAACATCCCCTTGTAAAAATAATAAAACTGTGTATTGAAACCAAGACTGAAATGAAGATGGAACACCTGAAGAAAAATTTTAAATTAAAAAATTGTAACTAAAATTATCAACTAAGTATTTATTACAACTCACTTCATACACAACTTCCTGTGGGACCAGCAATGGGACAAGTGAATTGTTTTCAAATGTTGAGGTGTATAAGTAGTTACACTCTTGTTGTAGAGGAACTGAAAATGAACAAGAGAAAAATGTTCACATTCATTATTGTATTGCTCATGTTTTTATTAAAGGCAGGAGTAATACTGTTTTGAACAAAACATAAAAGGACAGATTTCTTCTTGCTGTGCTTAATGTGAACCAAAAAATTATGCTTTTAATAATCTGGCACTTAATACAGTCATCAGTGATCAATATTGTCTTGTTGGTCTTCAAAGAATCAGATAAAACATCACCATTTAGCCTAATCATTAAATATTTCAAGACAATTTTCTAGACAAGTTAGTTTCAATCAAGTTATCTCACTAGAAACTGTTTCATAGAACAATTACTTATATTCCAGAAATAAATTTCTAACAAAAAAATCTATCTTAAGAACATAAAATTCTACTTCTAAATCTTAAATTTGCCTGACTTACCACATGCATGCCCAGTACAACCGCAGGACTGAATGGTTTCCACTAACTTCATGCCCTAAGAAAACAGTTTATTTTTATTTTAAGTGAATGATTATCTTTAACAAATATTTAACAAATTGTGATATATATATAATGTGAATGACAAAGTTTTATATAGGAAATAATGTCAAGGACAAAGAAGTAATCAACTCCAAGAAACATAGCTGATTCATTAGGTGCCATGTCAGCAGGCCAGTGGTTATGCTTTATTATTTTGTGAAGTCTTTTATACAATTTTTAATTAATTTTGTTCCTTTCCTGTGTCCTTGGTCAGCCTAAATCATATATTTTTCTTGTAATCTCTTTTTTGTTTTTACTTTTCCAATGATTGTCAGGCTCTATGTTTTCTATAACATACTGAAAGAATTTTGATTGTCTTTCCCACATTTTAGCTTTCAGTGCTCCACAACTTCTATGAGAGAACATACTTTGTTTCTTCCACATTACTCATACATAGTACATATATTCTTCCCCAAAACTACATTTTTGTTGGTTTAATTTTCTGATTTATGTGTTTCTTGCCCAAGTCTCATAAGCACAGCAATATTTTTTTTACTCTGTAAGGGACTGTAATACACTATTTTTCTCACTTTTAAATACTTTATTATTTGTTGTGAAACAATGAGTGTGATCAGTATTATAAAACACAAGAGTAATTAAATCCTAAGAAATATAAAAGAACATTACTAAGAAATAAATAAGCTACAAATTCTGAGAAACACTGCATAGACAGATGATGATCCTTGAAATGTGAGTAATATCTTCAAAAATTAATAATATGAAAAGTATGGACACACAGACACACACACACACACAGCCTATGTTTAACTTATATTTTCAACTGCATATAAGTTAATACAAATTTTTTTTTTCTGCACATTCAGTGTCAAATATTTACTCAATTAGCTTTTGTAACAGTCATGATCAGATAATGACAGAAATCAGCTTCATAAAATTAGTGATTAAATATTATGAGAATGGGAAAAAAAGCTCACCACAGGACATTCTGGAGCCTCATGTATGGGACATTTCTCAGGACATACTGCAGTTTAAGAAGAACAATTTCATTTGAGAAATGAAGTTTATACTACATAATAGTATTATGTTTGACAAAATGACTGACAGTAAAAAAACAGTGCTAATATAATATGCAATATGATGTAAAAATGTTCACAAGTTTGCTAACAAACATGTAAAGTGACTGCCATAAAGCGTGAAAGTAGGTGATTGTAGACAATGGCTGAACAAACTCTGGTTTTAATAACAAGAAAACAGCTGTGGCATTTCAGCTTTTCTTTTGATCAATAAACAAAGAGAACTATTGCTGTGTGCAAAGAGAGACAAATATAAAATGTCAATGAATAATTATGCATCTTTGGTCACTTCACCCCAAGCACAGAACAGCAAGAAGACATGTTGCAGATATGTAAAATAATATGCAAATACTATGCTATACAAATTCTGAAATGATGAACATAACATTTTTGCAGATAAACAGCTGTTTAAGAATAATGCAGTTGGTTTTAAACTTGATTACTGCTTGAAATTATTAATTATTTCATGGATGAAAATAGGAATTAGCTAGACACAATATGAAGAGATAGATATTCCAAAATTTGTATTAAATTGAGTGCGTTGGAAGAATGAAAGATGTGGCAATGAAGGGCAAAATGTAAGAAGGGCCTGAATGCCCAATTCTTTACCTTTTAAAAATAAAGATTATTCATTCTTTTATAACTTTATTTCACTGCAAAACTGGTTTTTCGGTGATAAAATCCAAGTAGTGATTCAACAAGTGAACTGAATTTTTTCATTTTTCTGTTTTTCATTTTTGTTTCCCCATTTAGTTTCATGGGACATTTAGTACATGAAACCCAACTAGAAGATCTTGATTTTGCAGATGACATAACTCTTATCAGTAACAATGTGAATTTGATGTAAGAAAAACAGATGCCCTGTCTTCACTAGCTAGAAAAATAGGACTAAAAATTAGCAAGGAAAAAACAAAAATTAATCAAGAAGGAAGAATATATGTAGATGGAACAGCTGTTGAAGAAGTAAATCAATTTGCATACCTCAGCAGCTACGTAGACCAGGATGGTGACACCAGAAAGGAAGTTAGAATTGCAAATGCCACATTGCCCTTCAAGAATCTTTAGAACATATGGCGTTCAAAAGTTGTAAGCACAAAAACCAAGCTAAAATTATTCAATTCAAATGTAATATCCACCCTCATTTATGCATGTGAAACATAGAAAACAAGTAAAGAAATGGACATTAAATTAGTAGAGATAAAATCCCTTGATGGCGTTGAAAAGCTTGCCAAAAACAGGAAAACTTGGTGAACTACCATATGTAGCCCTATGTGATGTTTAATGGCATAGGAAGGATGTAAGATTTAGTTTCAGCTGTTTGATGGCCTTGTTCCATTTTAATCACCCCATGCTAGTACTTTTATTTGTCTGTTTTTTATTTCTCTAGCTGTGGATTTTTTCTCTTAAAAATGAGATAGTTAACTCTGGTCCTGATTTGCCTACTTCACTTCTTTTCATTCAGATTACTGAAAAATCTGCAGTATTCTTATTCTTTGGTTCTTAAAAAAAAAGATCACTGGATCTAGTAAATGAATGCCATGACAGACAATTAATTTTGTCCATAAAATAATAAAAGAACAGCAAAAGTGAGAAAGTAAATAAAATTAAGAATAGAGAAATTGTGCTTTCTTCACAGATCATCAGAGGCTAAGAAAGCTAAAACAGAAAAACAATGGCAATCATAAGGAGACACAAGAAAACTACAATGCAAATATCTACCCAAACTAAAATGCATCGTAAGTAAAAATTTAAAAAGTAGTACACATACCACACTCAAAATTGGGGCAACAATCACTTGTATGTATATTGCGGACCGTCATTGGACTGGAACAGTCTGATGTATGATTGCGGCATTGATTCTCATAACAGACAAGTGATCGTTTACAGCAACCATCAGAGGTAGTCAATATTTTAACAGTCACTCCTTCTCCTTCAAGTGGAATTTCTAACTTGGGACAAATGACAGCTGAGCATAGGTCTGGTAGATAAAATCAATGAAAATGTAACAGTAGTACATATACAAGTATGTGCAGCATATATGAGGGGAAGTCATTAAGTAACTCGCAAATGCATGTTATATAAAAACTAAATGCGACAGTAATTTGAAAACTTTTAATTTTTGAACCTACGTTATTCTTCTATTTCTCAACGTAATCGCCACCAACACTGACACATTTGTCCCATCGTGTAATCAGTGATGCAATACCCATGTCATAAAAATAGGGAGTCCGATTTCTGAACCATTTTTTTACTTTTGTGTCCACTTCTTCATCACTCAAGAATCTTCTCCAGCCAGTGCGGTTTTTCAATGGACCAAACAAGTGAAAATCACTTGGAGCTAAGTCAGGACTATAGGGTGGATGTTCAAGAACTTCCAACTGGTTAATTTTCTCTTGGGTTAACCGAGCCGTATGTGGTCTGGCATTGTCACGAAGGAGAAGCACACCTCTAGTCAGCAGACCAGACGTTTTCTTCGAATTGCATCCTGTAGCATCAACAGAACTTCACAGAATGATACAGAATTCACACTGTCACCATACTTCTGGAACTTGATAATCCTACAATACTGTCAGCAAAACCTTCCCCGCAGAAGGCGTAATTTTGAATTTTTTTTTGCGCATGGTGATGACGGGTGTTTCCATTGCATTGAGGCACGTTTTGATTTTGGTTAGTAGTGGTGCACCCAAGATTCATTACCAGTAATAATCCTTTGGAGCATGTCTTCACCTTCATATGCGTAATGACAGAGATACTGCAATGACAAACCAAATCGGTTTATTTTGTGTTCATCATTCAGATCTCTGGGTATTCAACGTGAGCAAACTTTCCGAAAATTCAATTGCTCATGCGTTAATCTGTAGAATAAGCCATGTGAACATACGATTGCACTTGTTACACTGTCTATTGTTACTTGTCTATCAGTTCTGATAATCTCATTCACACAATGCACAGTCGCTTCTGTTGCAATCTGAACAGGACGGCCAAGTCAGACTTTGTCAACAATTTCGGTGTGTTGTTGAGAAAATTCTTTTACCTAGTTATAGACTGCTTTACATGATAAACACTTTTCAGCATAAACTGTAATCATTTCCTTATGAATGTCTTCAACTGAATGTCCTTTAGCCCACAAAAATCGCACTACACTTCTCTGTTCTTCTTTGGTACACACTAACAGTTGGGTAGCCATTTTGTTATTGCTTTGTGCTTGCGCACGTAACTCCCAGCGCCCCCTACATACAATTATTATAAAGCTGGATGATGGTACTATCAAAGGATATATTTAAATACTACATGATAACTATCACTGATAAAATATTTCAATTTGCGAGTTACTTAGTGACTTACCCTTGTATATGCTATAACAGCCACGAAGGAGTAAATTCTTCATCACTGCATCAATTTCTGTGAGCTTTAAGCTCAAATTCTGTTGGGAATTCCTCTATCACAATCACATTAGCTCTCAAATATTATCTCATTGTTCTGTAATAAATTGCTGCCTTTACAATACATTAAATTAAGACAAGTATGTGTTAGTGAAAAAAACACTATATTTTCTAACAAATACTGAAGTTCACATTTCCACCAATAGAAAAAAAATTATTACCACTTGTGGCAGGTGTGGATGCTGTTCCATTCAACACAAGCACAGATGTTGTAATACTTGTTCCTATTTTATAGGGAAAAAAAAAATATATATATATATATGTGTGTGTGTGTGTGTGTGAGTGTGTTCCAAGCTTTTCCACAATGTAAAATAAAGAATCTGTGGAGAGGAGCAGACAGAACCACAAAAATAAGATTTTTAAGGGCATGCATCTTTCCCATCGCAACATATACCTGTGAGACCTGGACACTTAACAAAACAGCCGAGAAACACATAAATGCCTTTGAATGTAAATGCTACAGAAGAGTTCTCCAAATATCGCGGACACAAAAAGAACAGATATATCTATAATACAAGAGCTTAATATTGAAGAAGGCTGGCTAGTAAAGAGGATTAAAGAGAGAAAACTTAAATATTTTGGACACATTAAACGTCATGATAATCTAGAGAAAACCATCTTGGAAGGGTACATAATGGGACAAAAAGAAAGAGAGGAAGACCACGGTGAAGATGGCTGCAAGACATCGTTGACGATCTGCAAAAGGATGCATCAGCAGCAGGCCATCTTGCTCACAACTGAGAGGCCTACAGGAGTGCTGTTTGGGAGACAAGGGACATGCAAATGAATGAATGAATGAAATTCGCATTGTCATATTCTCATGACTATTCATTTCTAACAAAGAGTGATATAATGTATTATGAAGATCATGTATGGAAACAGATCAAAGAAGCTGGTTTAAAACAAACTGTGTTAGTCCCATTCATGCAACACTGGAGATTACTTGCTGAAATATCCTCATCAAAAATGTAAACAGAACATTATTTAGAGGATAATGAAGCACAGTAAAATACGAAGAACTAATGTTTTAAATATATGTAAGCAGTGGTGTCATTTCATCATGAATCACCTCAACTGACTAACAATTTTTAAAAATTAATTTTTGTTTTAAATTTTACAAATACTTTTGGTTAATAAGTTACGTTAACATGTATATATTTTGGCAAAACTATAAGCAGAACTATTTGCTGTTTATTCTGAAAGGTATCACTGAATGTAAGAACCTGTATTTGGTTTGTTCCAGTTTCCTTTTTTTCATTTTGTTAAAAACTGGATTATCACACTCTCACAAGATATAAGGTTTTCTCTTAGTTGAGGATTTCTCGACTGTTAATTCTTAATTAAATTTTGCTTCAGATATAAGTTTATTGTAAGCTGAAGTTAAGTGATATTCCTAAGGATGTTAATGAAAGAAGTAACTATTCAATGTTAATACGTTAAATAATGGAAATCATTCAATCTTTAACAAATAACATTTATATTTTGATGGTTGCTTTACCCCTGGGAAGAACTGTGTTAAGAACACACTTATCTTAACATAGTCTTTGTGAGACAGGGAACAACTGTGTTAAGAACACACTTATCTTAACATAGTGTTTGTGAGACAGGGAACATAGATCTGTTTGCTTAAAAACTCTGACCTACTTCTGTAGCCCAGAAACCTGTAGCAATCAACATTAATTGTAATTGTTATTTTCGTAAAATGTAATGTCAGGTTGGTGGATGGATGGGGACATGGAGACCGCTGGCGAAGATGAGGAAGATCTGGTGTGAGACCGATGAATCCAGGACGTGACAAGCCTATGGGTCTTTACAACAATGGCTATTAGAATAATCTAAATAAAACAGAACCAGCAGACTATAGGTGGCGGGGAATGGATATTGTTGAGGCATTTATCAGATTCATCATCCCAAAGTTGGAATGTCTCTGTGGAACTGTCTCAAAGCCATCTAGATCTGACATAGAGAAGGGGCTTAAGTACAGCCACCAGGGGCTGGAAAACTAAGTTCTGGCCAGGCCAGCCTGCACCAACATCTTCATAGCAGTCTTAGCAAGACCACAGTCTGCCCTAGCAAGGAAAGGTGCTGAAGTCGGAGGTACCCAGCCAAAATCAGGGTAACATGCATTATCGCTAATGAAATGTCTCT
This sequence comes from Achatina immaculata, assembly GCA_009760885.1. Classification (NCBI taxonomy): domain Eukaryota; kingdom Metazoa; phylum Mollusca; class Gastropoda; order Stylommatophora; family Achatinidae; genus Lissachatina; species Lissachatina immaculata. Next base: position 65,299,514 of record CM019691.1, on the reverse strand, counting down.
ATCTGCAGTTTTCAAACATGGTGCTCGCCCTGTGAAGACTATCCAGTCAGGTGCAGTGCCAGGCCCCCTGCCTCAAAAAGGTCCACCCAATGCTACTGGAGATCCTCTCAGTTCATCTTGTGGAGTCAGGAGACATGAGAGTAGATCTACTGGCAAAAAAAATACAACAGCAGAAAACTGCCAAAAAGCAAGAACTTAAAATAATGCAGTGAAATGCTGAGAGTGTCGGCAGTGTTAGAGATGGCTATAGCAAAAAGATGGAACTAGAGAACATACTCTTTGCAGAGCAGGTAAGTATATGCTGCATACAGGAGACACACCTAACCAAAGATGTTACCTTTAAAATCACAGGCGACCAGTGTTTCAGATCATACCGACAGGACAGAAGAAAAGGAGGAGTACTCACACTTGTTAAGAATAATATTAGTGCATGTCAGGTAGGAGTGTACATGGAAGGAGCCAAATACCAGATGATCCATTTAAAAACCAGTAATACAGACTTCCATCTCCTTAACTATTACTGTCCTAATGACCGCCCACTTTCTCTGGAAACAATCCCACATAAAGAGAGACTGATGGTCTGTGGAGATTTTAACAGCCATTCCCAGAGCTGGGACTATGACCACCTAGACAAGAGAAGAGAGGAAGTTGAGAGCTGCCAGGATGATAATGGACTTCTCCTGATCAACCAGCCAATGGATCCCCCAACATTTTACTCAAGGGTTTGGCATACAACCTCAACACCAGATATGGCACTCCACTCCCCAGACCTGAAGTGAAACATTACACGCAAAGTTGGAAAACGACTTGGAGGTAGCGACCATCGACCAGTCTTCCTGACAATAGAAAATGAACTCCTTAACACCAGTAGCCTTCTCCCCAGATGGAACTATTAAAAAGCAAACTGGACAATGTACAGACATCATACAGGTATCCTGGTGGGACAGCTGTCCATAGAAGGTAAGGATATTAATAGCATAGTGAAAGAATTCAATGCTTGTATCCTTCAGGCCGCCCATGAAACCATTCCAAGAGGAGCTCATAGGGACTATAAACCATACTGGTTTAGTGAGCTGGAAAAACTCCATGATGACATGGAAACAACTCGAAAGCAAGCAGAAAATAGACTGTGCCAAGAACACCACAATAATTACCAACATGCTAAGGCCAAATTTCAAGAGTCAAGCTGCAAGCCAGATAGGAAAGTTGGAGAGAGAAAACAGAGTCCCTAAACTTTGAAAAGGATGGAAGGAAACTGGAAACTAATCAAACAGTTAAACGATGAGAGTACTGGAAGAAGTACAAAGATTACACTAATAGAGGATAGGAAAACTCTTACAGGACTGCAACATTGATATTCATCAAGAGAACGACCATACAGTGCGCACTGACCCATAGAAAGAAGAGGAACAAGGCAGAAAAGTGGAGGTCATGGATGCACCAATTACATGCAGTGAGTTAAACCTAGCAGTCAGTAAACTGAAACCAAGAAAATCTCCAGGACCAGATGGAGTGTCCAATGAAATTATCAAGAATCTAGGAATGGCAGCAATAGGAAAGCTGTTGGATATTTTCAATATGTGCTGGAGCACAGGTAAGTTACCTCAAATCTGAAAGGAAACAAGCATGGTACCACTGCTAAAGCCAGGGAAAAACAGTGATACGGCCTCCAGCTACTGGCCAATCATTCTTGTTAGCTGCCTATGCAAAATGATGGAACGTATCATTGACCTGAGGCTAAAATGGTACCTAGAAAATGAAAACCTTGTTCCACAAAAAGCAGGATTTAGGCAGTACTACAGTACAGAAGATCAAGTGACCTATCTCCCTCAAGAGATTGAGGACGCGTTCCAAGAAAAAAACCTTGTACTAGCAGCATGAATAGACCTGAAGAAAGCCTTTTATAAAGTATGGGAAAAAAGTCTGCTGTGGAAACTAAGAAACTGCAATATGAACGGAAGACTGTACAACTGGATAAAATCCTATTTACACAATAGAAGAGCTAGAGTAGTAACGGATGGTCACAAAAGCCAGAAAGTACTTCTGCGACACGGTGTACCACAAGGAGGAGTCTTTTCACCTACACTATTCCTTGTATTCATTACAGACCTGGTCAAGGAACTTCCCTATGGAATCAAAGCAGTACTGTATGCAGATGATTTGGTCATGTGGTGTACAGATGAATATGCGACAGTTGCTACATAGAGACTCCAAAGAGCAGCAGACATCTTGACATCATGGACAAACAAATGGTGTGTAAGTATCAACAGGGAGAAATCAAGTACCACTCTGTTCATTCTCTCATCTAAACAGAAAGCAGGTAAAATCTTTGTAAATGAAATATCCTTAAGGATGGACAACCTACCCACTTACTTAGGAGTGACTCTTAACTCAAAACTGACCTGGAAGCAACACATCAGCAATGCAGAAGCAAAAGCCAGAAGAAAACTAGCCTTACTAAGAAAATTGAATGGAACCACATGGGGAGCTAGTGAAAGAATCCTCAAGAATGTATATCAGCAAAGTATTCTACCACATTTAGAATATGGCTCAACAGCTTGGTGCACAGCATCAAACACTACGCTGCATAATCTAGACAAGGTACAAAATCAGTCATTACAGATTATCACAAGTGCCATGATGTCCACACCAGTGGTAGAAATGCAGAAAATAGTTGGTGTTCAAGTGCTAAAAGAATGTAGAGACACAAAGGTCATGACCTTTAGAGAGAAATTCCTCAGCTCTGTAAGCCATCCCCTGAAGAAGAGATTCAATAACTTTGGCACTAAGACGGCAAGAAGCAGCTTCATTCATCAGACCAAGCATATGTGTAAGCTGATACCTGACCTTCCAACTGTAGTCACTCCATTATCATCTGTACCAGAGCATACACCATGAAAAGAAGCAGATTGTACACAAATAACTATTCAAACTGAAGTGAAAGGTGTACAGAATGGTGAGATGCAAAGCAATCTTGTAAGAGCAACAGCCACACTTAGTGTGCTAGATGACAAATATCCATGTGACACCTGTATACATGTGTATACAGATGGATCTGCACACAATGTCATAAAGAATGGAGGAGCAGAAGCACATACTGAATATCCAAACAATACCACTGACAAGATTTCCATACCCATTGGAAAATACTGCAATAACTATGACGCAGAATTTAGGGCAATTATTGCTGCAGTTGAAAAACTATCAGACTCCAGAATTGATACATGCCCCATCGTAATTCTCACAGATGCAAGATCAGTACTGGAAGCTCCTCAGTGAAACAAACTACCAGATCTTAAGGATGGCTTGTCAAAAACTGGCTTACAACATGGAGTCACCTTGCAGTGGATTCCCTCCCACTGTGGGATACCTGGCAATGAGAAAGCCAACCATCTGGCCAAAGGGGGGACTGAAACTGAGCAACCAGACATACCAATCAGAAGAAAAGCATGATAAAAACCTACAGGAAGACACAAACACCAACACATGATGACTATCGCATGCTAAATAGAAAGGAACAAGTCACCATTTTCCGTCTCCAAATAGGACACAACCGACTCCGAAGTCATATGTATACAAAGTTTAAGGTTGGTACTACTACTTTTTGCACATGTGCCCAAGTGCCCCAAACTGTGGAACATATTCTCCAAAACTGCACTAACTACGAGACAGTGAGAAATAATTACTGGCCCAGTGAAATCACCATAGAAGATAAGCTCTACGGTTCCATACATGAATTACAAAAAAACAGTGAAATTTAATCAAGAGATAGGACTGCAGATATAGACAGACAATGCATACAAAGAAGAAGAAGATGGTTGCTTTGTCATATATTGCGTCTTATAAAGACAAAACTATAGTAGAAGAATACATGGTATGTATTTCAGATCAGCCTTATGGAATCTGGTTAGATTGGGGAGTGCTGAATGAAGACAAAAATTCTTTACCTTCTGTACTTGATCCAGGACTTGAAGATTCTGTAACTCTTACAGTAGTAGAAGTTAACATCATGTCTGTAGCAAGAGTTGTCATTTGCTCTGATGTGGAAGATGGTCTGTATGTACTTGTTTCTGGAGAAATACAAGACATATTTATGACTGTTAATACATCACTGAAAGAAAAACATAAATGATAACTTATTTACTGAATATATACACCTTCCTATCATCAAGTGGAATGAATTCAAGAACAGTGCAGATATAAGATAGATGACTGAACAACAACCAGTCTCATGGGTGATCAGGAAATGGACATATGTTGGTCACCTGATGAGAAGAAATGATCAGAGAATACCAAAACAAGCTATCAAGTGGAACAAAACAGGCTGAAGAAAAAGAGGCAGACCGCATGAAACTCTGAAGAGGACATTATTAAGAGAGGCCAAATTAACAGGCATAAAATCCTTTGATGAGGTTGAAAGACTCGCCGAAGACAGGAAAAATTGGTGAACTACTTTGCGAGCCCTATGTGACGTTTAACGGCACGGGAAGGATATAAGATATAAGATCATGGTATAAGCTGTATAAATTACCTATCAACAGTAAGAAAGATGTGAACCTCATATTTGTTTCATTTAGGACTGAGCATAAGTGCCCTTTTTATTTGTCAGTACAGCATTTAATGTGCTATATAGTTTTCAGCTTGATAAGGAGTTCTGCATTATCCTGCAACTTGTACATTGAGAACTGGGGGGCTTAAGTCTTTCTCTGGTTCTTCCAGTGCTATTGTGTATAATGATTCTCTCTTTTCTGTATTTTAATTTCTTCTTTGTTTGAATCCTCCAACAACTTCAGCCATCAGTAAGCACTCATTCAGACTTCATGGCAGTAACTTGAATGAATCTTTAACATTCAAGTGCTTTTTTTCTTGATGGAGATTAAGCATAAATAAAGAGAGGAACACATTTTGCTTTCACTCACAAGACAATGAAGTGATGTTTAAATTTTTACTTTCATCAGAGAGAAAAACAAAGAGAACAAAAAAAAATGAAATGACATTTCCTGTCTTGTTAATATCAGTGAAGCTTTGAAGCCTCTTTTTTGTACCATGATTTATGTTTTAAGTTACTATCAATAGCTCTACAGCAGTGAATATATACATAAATTCATTCACACAAATGTTGCGAAAGGCACAAAACAACTGTTTCAAGAAAGATAAAGGCCAAATAGATTACTCAAGATCAGATATTTCTTTTAACCCAGTAGCATATATCTTAAAATCATATTATAGAGTTTAAGCTTTTTTATTGAGGTTCACTTTTTATTGAGGTTCAGAATGCAGATGTAAATTAAACAGAGTGATCATAATGATCTTCCCTGATTAAGAAATTCATATTTTAAAAACTATGCTAGACAGAAACATAAATGTTATAGCATTATGTTGGTTGTTTCCTTCTGTACAGGCAGTATTGCAAACACCAGTATCAAAATGGCATCTATGACAGACAAAACCCAGTGTGCTTTGTTGTATCATAAAACAAATTTGCCATTTACAGTTCACTGAAGGTTAGACATCCTCCAGGTAACAAATGGAGCATATGCAGAAGTGCATGAATAAGAGGGAAAAAATGCTTTTTGAACTGAGGTAAAATTTAAAAAAAACTACATGTCTGTACTTAGAATAGTTTTTGTGTAATAAATATTTGAAATTAGGGAAATAATTTATGCTCACACTATATATATATATATATATATATATATATATATATATTATATATATATGTATGTATACAGACAAGAAATGAGATTCTTTTGAAAACAAATGCCTAAGGAAAATACTTGGTATAAAGTGGAACGAATTCAAGAACAATGCAGAGATAAGACAGATGAGCAAACAACAACCTGTCTCATGGGTTATCAGAAAAAGAAGATGGACATATGTCAGTCACATGATGAGAAGAAACAGTCAGAGAATCCCAAAACAAGCTATCAAGTAGAACAAAACAGGCCAAAGAAAAAGAGGTCATCCACGTGAAACTCTAAAGAGGACATTCTTAAGAGAGGCCAGTTTAGGGGGCATAACATCCCTTGATGAGGTTGAAAAGCTCACCAAAAACAGGAAAACTTGGCAAACTACCATGCGAGCCCTATGTGATGTTTAACGGCACGGGAAGGATGTAAGATGTTATATATATATAATCTTAGGAGTGCTGCAGTACTTTTATAGAAATTTGTTAAAAAACTGACAGCATGAAATTACAAAATATTAGTGTGAAGTAAATGTTTTCTTGTTCAGGATAATTATGTTATAAACACTTTACTTGATTAATTGAAACGTGACAACCCCCCCCCCCCCCCCCCAAACAATAAAAAAAATCATTTTTCTTACACTATTATGATGAAAGAAACTGGCTGGAATATACAGGATACCTACCACAAGACAACTCATCATCAACACAGTCAGTAATACAATCACATCGTCTGTCTGCAGGAATACATGAACCATCCCCACACTGAAACTCATGGGAGTTACATGTCAAGCACTGGCAATCACAGCTGCTGACATTGCGGATACTGATGCCCTGGAGGAATATTGCACAATTTATTTCACTTTATCACTAGTTAAAATGTAAAATTTCAAATACTTGTGTTTAAATTCTTTTCTTTTAAATTTCACATATGAAAATATGTGTTTTTATAAAAACTGTTATTACAGCTTTATAACTATTCTCGCTCGGCATCCCTCATAGTACAACATATACTTGCTCTAAAATCACAGTATCTGCAACAACAGGTATAAGTTTAATGGTGCACCCCAAAGTTTTTCTGCTTAATTTTAGGAGAAAGGGAAGAGTATTTAATCTGGTCATTTGTCTCAAGTTTTGAATATTTGCAAGGAACTGCTTATAATAATATTCTCAGGTGTTGGTGACTTTCATCTTGTACAGATATTTCAGTTATAAAGTATGGTTACATTCTCTCTCTCTCTCTCTCTCTCTCTCTCTCTCTAGAGAGATTTAAGTATACAGATAACCTCAGCCCAGGGTTTTGACTATTCTCACATAAATATTGCCTCATAGCCCTTGACCCACATACACACCATTAGAATATCTTCATGAAGAAAAAAAAACTTAGTACCCTAACTAACCACATTCTGAAAATCTTCCAAAGAATGCACTCTAAAAGACGGAGTTATGAGTCTGGTAGTTTTGTGCACAAAAAAGCAGCAACTGTGCAAAAATCAGGTTAAGATTTGCACAGTGGACATTGTGCAAATAGCCCAAAACTCTAGGCTGCGGGTCTCAGTACATTAAAATCCTGTATGAGTAGATATTACACAAATTCCTTTAGAATAAATATCATTTTCAGGTGTACAAAAAATGTGGGATCAAGGCTTGCAGTATTCCTCCCAAATTTCTATACAGAAACTTGGTGCAAGTTTTAAACAGAAGCATCAGAATATCACATTTTAGCTAAATGTTTTTCACAAATTGGTGGAAACCACAGAGGAGTAACATGCTTGTAAACAAAGACTGCAGCATTAATCATAGGAAAAAAGTGCAGCCATAATTCATGTACTGTTTGCAGAAATGATTCAGTTGCAACAGTGGAATAGTTTCTATCATGACTGTTTTTACTTCCAACAATGTTGAATTTTCCCAATAGCCAAGTGAGGAAACTACAATGACTCTTTTACCAAAAATTCAAACACAGAATGTGACAAACATTAGCGCATAATCACTGCATAACAAATCTAGACTGTACTCTCACACTATTTTATATATACTGTACCTCTTTGCATGAAGGACACTGTAGTGCTGGCACACATACAACTTCACCATTCAGACACTGGCAAAGTTCACAGTTTTTATTCCATTCCACACCATCAGGCTGAAATGTATTTTGATCAGATTGTTTTTAATATACTATGATTATTTCCAATATATTCTTTTTGCATTTGAAACTAACAAGAATATTAATCTTTTATGGGAACTTGATTTGTTACACTCAATAACTATGAGAGGACTATGTTAATGAAATCAATATATAGGAAAGTACTATTTTTTTTAATCAACATCTAGGAGAGGACTATTTTTTTTTATGCAACATATACAGAGTTTAAGGTTGGCACTACTACTCTTTGTACATGTGCCTAAGTGCCCCAAACTGTGGAACATATCCTCCAAAACTGCACCAACTATGGGACACTGAGAAGTAATTACTGGCCCAGTGAAACCACCATAGAAGATAAGCTCTATGGTTCCACACATGAATTATAAAAAGCAGTGAAATTTATCCAAGAGACAGGACTGCAGATATAGAAAGACAATGCGTATGAAGAAGAAGAAGAAGCTAACAAACATGTAAAGTGACTGCCATAAAGCTTGAAAGTAGGTGATTGTAGACAATGGCTGAACAAACTCTGGCTTTAATAACAAGACAATAGCTGTGACATTTCAGCTTTTCTTTTGATCAATAAACAAAGAGAACTATTACTGTGTGGAAAGAAAGACAAATATAAAATGTATAAGATCAATTACTAATTATTATTTTTAGACTCAAAATCTAAAAGAATACTATTATCAAATCATGTACAAATACTTCACTTTCAACTGAAAGAATACAGTTACTAGAATATCCATGTCATAATGTAAAATAACATTTACAAAGTAATCTTATATTTTATATCCTTCCTGTGCCATTAAACATCACATAAGGCAAATTACAAAGTAATAAATATGTAAAATTCATTGAAATCTTGAAATATGGTTTTGTGTGCTTACTTTACTTACTTTATCCTCTCTCTTGTACCATGAAAAGTGTTGAGGTGAGATACAAATGATATTTCTGAGAGAAATGGGTGGCCTCAGTGATGGTCACACCATAATTAGTGAGTGTCTCTCTGATACCATTAAACAATCTCTTTCTGGGTCTTCTTCTTGATCTGTGTCTTGTAGTTCTTTGGCTGAAGGCCCTCACAGCTGGCTGTGAGTGTGTCATATATGTGTCACAGACATGATATAGCTCTTACCATCTGTCTTATGGTATTACTTCTTAGCTTGTCAAACCTGGTGACATTTGCTGCTTTTCTAAGACATCTCATTTCACACTGGTTATTTTATTCTGTTGTTTCTTAGTAAGTCCCCATGTCTGGCATTGGTGCCACAGCACTGGTATGAATATGCTATTAATTAGTTTTCTCTTAGTTTAAAGTGGGATGTTGGGGTGTGTAAGCAACAGGGATAGCTGATATGCAACAGTACTGACTGATTTTGTGTGCAGTGCTCAGTAAGTACTATAAATATATTGCAGATTGTAATTACCCTTATAACTTTATTATCAAGACCACAAGGACAAGCAGATTTAGGTACACATGTAGTTCCATTGCAAAAGAATCCCTGTGGACAGGACTCAGGGCAATGCCTTGTATCCACCCCTGGGTAGCAAAGTGGGACAGGAGAACGACTGGTCAGCGGGGACGCTGAAACATAAAGTATGCTTGTATTAAAATAATTTTTTTTTCTCAGTAGTAATACATATTATATATATATATATATATATATATATATATATATACTAACTTTCAAAACAGTTACAGTTATTTTTATGTTCATTGTAAGCAATCTAGAACCAAAAAAAAAACAAAACAAACCCAAAAAACATTTGTAGGAAAAAAAAAAAATATATATATATATATATACAAAACTAGTAAAACTAAAAAGCTTCACTCTTTCTTGAGGTTTTTCTCAGTAGTTATTCATAACTTTCCATTTCAGTGTTTTTACACAATGGATAATTACCTTCGTTGTTAACAGTTATGAAACTGCTGCATATCTAGGGTTGCCAGACATCCTGGTTTTTAATTAAAAAATTAACTGTTCCAAAAAAATGTTTTTAGGACACCTATTTGTCCTGGTTTTTGTTTTTCCTTTCAAATGAAAGAATTATGCATTCAAGTCCTTCTCTCTCCCTATGATTTCATGTGGCAGAACTGCTATACAGGTTTTAAAACATCAAAACAGTGGAAGCTTGATTTGTTAATCCTGTCTCAGAGTTGTAACTGGTGGAATTCATTCTTATGTCTTGGCAAGAGAGATGCTTTCTATTGGTAACATTATGTCTCCACACCAAAAGAAAAAGAGGATCTGTATGGCAAAGCAGTTAAGCTTGTTCTTGGAGACTACAGTGGTTGCAAGTTTTACATGATCTGGCAAGAAAAATATCTGTTTTACCATTATCTGCATCATGGCCCTTAAGATCAATAATGTGTCATCTCTTTAAGATTTATAACCAGTGAAAGAAAGAAAAATAAGTGCTTTTTCACAATTTTGGTACTGAGAGAAACTCATATTCTTTACATATATGTAATAATTGCATGAAGTGTTTTCAAAATATCTAAGAGAAACTGTTCCTTTCAGGAAAATTATTCACATGAATGGTCTTTCATAAAAACAAGGGAGAAAGACCATGAAGCAGAATGTAAAATATATAATTGTTATATTTTTATTGCACATGGTGGAAGAGCGGATATAAAAGACCATGTAGCAAGCAAAAAGCATAAATCAAACATGTACTCTGCAAGCACTTCTAAAAGACTGGACAGTTATTGTATGTCCAAATCATCTGAACAGAAAAAAATCAGTTCAAGTGGCAGAATTGACAGTGTGATATTACATAATTAAACATCATATTTCATTCTCTTCAATGGATTGCACCACCAAGTTAAGCTCTAAAATTTTTAATGATTTCAAAACAATAAAAAATTTGGCAGTAGAACTAAAGCAACAACAACAGTATAATCCATTTTAGCTCCTGACACTACCAAACAATTATGTAATGATTTAGCAAATACCCATAATTTTGGTGCTAGTAACTGTGATGATGAGAAAATTTTCCCATTGGTTGCTCAGTATTTTAATTCTAAAAATGGTATGACTATAAAAGTGCTTAACTGGGTTCCTTAAAAACATGAAACTGCCTCTGAAATAAGCAATTACTGTGTTAATGCATTAGAAAAGAACAATACTGATAAATGCAAATGCATTGTGCTCTGTGGTGATATGTCTGCTATTGCTTATTAGCAATTAGTGATGATACTCGAATAGTTTTTCTTTTTTCAGTTTGAGAAAAATGTCCAAGTTTTTCCTTTACAGAATCTGCCAACCCTATGCATATCCAGTATGAAAAGAGGTCACTTACTGCATTCAGGAATCTCTTTAAGACACCCAAGTCTGATTCTGTAGTTGTTGCACATAGGTTCATTTCCATCTCTGACTAAACATTTGAAGCCCTCCCATAAGTTGCAGGACACATTCTGAACATTTGTCAATGGCTTGTTGCCAAGCTCTGGACGACAATCAATGGCCATTGGATTTTTGCAGTGTGTTGAGTTGGCAATTAAATCAGCAATTGGCTCAATTTCATCCCTGTTTTCCAAGCTTGGCTGGTTCAAATCAAGCCAAATGTCCCATTCTATACAATCTAAAGAAATTAGAAAGGCAAATATTGCATACAAAATCAATGTTAGCCAAAATAAAAATAATCATGGAGGAAACAAAATGATATCATTAAAACAGAGAATATGGTTACTGTGGCAACTTGAAGCAGCAAATGCCACTGTCATAAGAAAACAGTATTACACATTATATGTTATAATAAAATAACACTACAGATTTATAAGTCTTAAGAAGATGGACATCAGGACTGATGCATTTAATGAGACTACAGTCAAAATTCATATTATATAAACTGAAATGAGAATTCATGCTTGGCAGTGATTTCCTGTCTTCCTTGGCTAGCAAAATAGGTCTTGAAATTAACAAAGACAAAACAAAAATAATGAAACTTCTCATTAATCAAGAAGGAAAAATATACATAGAAGGAACAGTTGTTGATGAAGTAAACCAATTTGCATTTATTATTATTCAATTCAAATGTGATATCCACCCCCATTTATGCATGCGAAAGCTGAAAATCAACTAAAGAAACAGACAAGAAATTAGACTCTTTTGAAAACAAATGCCTAAGAAAAATACTTGGTATAAGGTGGAATGAATTCAAGAACAATGCAGAGATAAGACAGATGAGCAAACAACAACCTGTCTCATGGGTGATCATAAAAAGAAGATGGACATATGTAGGCCATGTGATGAGAAGAAACAATCAGAGAATACCAAAACAATCCATCAAGTGGAGCACAACAGGCTGAAGAAAAAGAGGTCAACCACATGAAACTCTAAAGAGGACATTGTTAAGAGAACCCAGTTTAGTGAGCATAACATCCTTTGATGAAGTTGAAAGACTCACCAAGATCAGGAAATCTTGGTAAACAACTATGCAGGCCCTATGTGATGATTAACGGCATGGGAAATATGTAAGATGTAAGTGATTGCTTTAGAGAATTTATTTTAAGTAAATTGCACTGTGGAATCATATTTTAAGTAAAATGCACACTGTAATCATGTTTTGAACAAAATGCACTTAATATTCATGTTTTGAATAAAGAGCACTGTGAATAATTGCTTTAAACTGACAATATTCAAAATTCATATGTAGTTGATCAAACTCAAGATTCATGTCTGGAACAGATTACACTGAGGACACCGTCTCCGAACAGGACACAGCCGACTCCGAAGTCATATGTATACAAAGTTTAAGGTTGGTACTACTAATCTATGTACATGTGCCCAGGTGCCCCAAACTGTGGAACATATCCTCCAGAACTGCACCAACTATGAAACACTGAGAAATAATTACTGGCCCAGTGAAACCACTAAAGAAGATAAGCTCTACGGTTCCATACATAAATTACAAAAAACAGTGAAATTTATCTAAGAGACAGGACTGCAGATATAGACAGACAATGCGAACGAAGAAGAAGAAGATACTGAGGACTCACCAGTAATTTTTCACAAATAAGATTATAATATGAGAAAGATTACCAGTTTATGCAGATAGAACTCAAAATTTGCTTGCCCAACATCTTCTTCTTCTTCAGCTTTCCGAGCCATTAAGGCTCATTGCTGCAGATAAAGTTAGCTTCCATCCTTTCTATTTGTAATCTTCTCTCTCCAGTTGGTGACATCAATTTCTTTTATATCCTTTTCTATGTTGTCTTTCCATCTCTGTCTTGGTCTACCCCTTGGTCTTGTTTTCCTCATCTCTTGTGCATACATCATTTTCATTTGTCTCTTGTCTTCCACTCTTTCTACATGCCTCAGCCAGCATAGTCTATTCAGTTTCAAGACATTTATAATTCATTGGGATTTAAATAAGCTGTTCAGTTTTGTGTTCTTTCTAGTTCTCAATTCTCCACTCTTGGTATCCTTTATTGGCCCAAAGACTCTTCTTAGGATCTCATTCTCAAAGATCTGCAATTGTTCATCTTTCTTTGTTGTACTCCACGTTTCTGATTCACACATGACAGTTGGTCTTATTATAGTTTTGTAGATTGTTATTTTGGTTTTTTGGGACAGGATTTTGGATTTTAACAGGTGTTGCAAGGCAAAGTATATTTTATTTCCCATCTGTACTCTGATTTTAGTTTCTTCTTTACTGTGTTGCTTCTAGATGTTTGTATGTTTCTGCTTCCCTAATAATCATTTCTCCAACATTTATATAATCTGGATCATTCTGCCTCTGGTCTCTTGATATCTTCATATATTGTCTTATCTTGGTTAATGGTCAAGCCCACTTTTAGTGCTACATTTTTCAGGTGTATGCAGGTACTTATGACTTCTTGCATAGTTTCCCCCACCAGGTCAATGTCATCAGCGTATCCATGTATTTTGGCTTGTTTTTCTGTACTGCTTTCTTCTTTCACTCTACTGATTAACTTTTCTAGTACTAGGTTGAACAGCAATGGAGATAATGTATCACCTTATTTTAAACCAGTTCTTATATAGAAGGGTTCTGACTTTCTTCCATTATATATTACTTTATTTTGTGCATCCTCCATACATATTCTGGTCAGACTGATTAATTTATTAGGTATCTAAAACTCTTTCATAATTTTCCATAATCTGCTCCTATCTATGCTGTCATAAGCTTTCTTGAAGTCAATGAAGATGTTATGTTCTTCTTTCCCATATTCTCAGAACTTTTCTGCTCTTTGATGTAGATAAAATATTTGGTCTATGGTTGATCTATTCTTCCTAAAACCTGCTTGATAGTCTCCCAGTATGTTCTTGCTGTATGGTTTTAATCTATTTAAATGTATTATAGATAGTATTTTGTAGCTTGTTTGTAGTAAGGATATTCCTCTGTAGTTTTCACACTTGCTCTTATCACCTTTTTTGAGTACTGGGATCAGTAATGATTTTCTCCATTCACTAGAGAGTTTTTCTTCTCTCCATATTTGTTGTATCAGTGCATATATCTGTTCATGTAGATTTAGACCGCCTTCCTTAATCAGTTCTGCAGCAATTCCATCTGAACAAGTTGCTTTATTGTTTTGTAGAAACATGATACTGTAGATGACTTCTTCTAAGTCTGGTTCCACTATTTCAGGTTCAAAAGTCTGTATTTCTTTGCATGGTAATGTGCATATAGGCTCCTCATGGGTTGGTAGCTTTTCAAAATATTTTTTCCATCTGATACGGATTTTCTCCTCATTATATATCATGTTTCCATTACTTGCCCAACATACACATAAAAATTATGATTCACGGCTAAAACACATCAAATTGAATCACCTTTCAGTCCTGCCATGTTGCTGGATCTATAAGGCTTTGTGCTCATGTCCGTCACAACTTTCATTGTGGTAGCAGTGGTAGAAATGGTAACTGTAAATTATTAAAGAGTTAATATAACTTCAAATTGCTTAATTTAGGGGACTACAAATTCTAGTCATTCCAGCTTTGCTACTTCAATTTACATAAAGTTTATTTTAACTATATATTCCATTAACTGTTGTTACATTCACATACTTAAAATTAATCCTTTAGGGCAATCCTAAAGTAAGTTCCATTTGTAAATAGCATTGATGCAGATAAATTTTATTAGATGATAATTTGTGTGCTGTGTTCCTGTATGCAGTGGCTAGCTTCAGACATAATTTTATTAAAAGTGAATGACATTAACATATCATTCTGTACATTCAAAATATCCAGGAAAATCAAGTTGGCTGCTGCCTGTGAAATACAGTCTGTAATCTATTTCTTAAATGCAAGAAATATGAAATCAGTTGATATTTATGAGCAAGTTTGTGAAGTGTATGGGGAACATGCCATAAGTGAGTCTATGGTCTGGTGATGAGCGAAAAATTTTAATAATGGTCACAAAAATGTACATGATGATCCATGAACCACCCGCCTGTCTGTGGTTAATGAAGATATGATTCATCCAGTGGAAGAAAATGTTTGTAAGAACAGGCACTTTGTCACTCTCTATTGTGTCTGAATAACTTGATTATCAAAAGTTCTGCTCTTGATAGGTGCCAAAGATCAAAGAAGCTGTTAATAGTTGGCTTGCATGGCAGACGGCAACATTTTATGATGTAGGGATACAAAATCTAGTGCCTCGCTACAACAAGTGCCTCAACAATGATGGAAACTATGTTGAAAAATAGTTAATAGTATGTACTTCAACACAAGTATAAATGATTATTTCAACTACATTGTTAAATTTTTTTAATGAGACATTGGAACTTACTTTTAGGATTGCCCTCATATATGATTATTTTTTGGAAAATAACACTTAAACAACTAAAATCATATCAGTTAAATTGATGCAGGGCTAAACTATTTATTTGGATGAAAAGCATTTTGAATAAATGAATAACAGTAATTTTTAAAAAACTTGCCTAAGAAAAGAGAGAGGAAAAACACACTCATACACACACACACTTGCATGCACACACGCACACCACTTCCTAAAATTACAGGATTTCATTATCAGAACTGAAATCTATTTAGCACAAACCAACCTTTAATTATCATTATCAATAAAAGAAAATAAATCTTCTGATTAAAAAAATCAGTCTTTTACATCATCTACATCGAATTAATCATGCACATGGCCAGTGAGAATATGAAGCAATGACCCTTTCTTGTTTATATAGGCGACACACCTGTAGTCATTAGAACATACAAGTTTAAAAAATATTTGCAGTTTTGATAATTCACATTTAAATATTTTAAAATATTGAAAAACTGATAGACAATCATCATCATCATGTTACATTACACAACTGAAACATATAAAATATATCCTCTGAACAGCTGCCTTAAAAGTTCTGCTCTCAGTGCTTTTGAAAGTGCTTTCTTTTCTTTCTCATATGTGGTCCAGTCATAGCTTGCATTAATGCCTGTCTCTTGCTCTAATTTGTGTGTATGTGTGTGTGTGTGCACAGCTCACTGCTAAACCGCTTCCACTTTTTAAAGTTTTTGCTTAAGTGTAGGAGATGTTGAACCAATAGTGAATTAGCTTTTCATGCAAAGACAGTAGGTTCAATTCCCCTGCAGTGATGCTTCAGAGTAAGCTAGCTATGTTGGGGCATAAGGAAATAAAGAATATATCTGCCTCCAAGGCAAAGTATATATATATATATATAGCTGTTAGTATATGCAACAGTGGTTTCCAGTCTTTTTCAAATTGTTGAATCTTGAACCAATGATAATTCACCGGAAAAGGTGCCTACACTCTCTAATCAGTTGGCATTAAATTAAAAATCTTCATTCACTTCTAATATTTACATAACCTAGACTTTCAATAAACCTAACACATGACCTTTCATTGACCTACACGGTCTGCAGACCCCAATTTGAGAACCATTAGTTTAGTTTATAGGATATAAATTGTTGTGATCATGAATATTAGTTCCATGCAAAATATAACTACATATGAGTGAAGTTTAGTGAGCACAAGAAGTCTCAACCTGCATTTGTTGCCTCTTTTTTGAGCACATTTTAATCTCAAGGATGACTGGGGCCTTGAAAGTGTGGCCACAGTAAAAATCTTTTCTAGGAAATGATGAAAGACTGTACAATAATTTAATTTCAGTTATTTCTCTGCCTCTTTTTCTCTCCTTATTGTTTCTATTCATAAATCTTCTTGTATGTCATTACCTGGATTACTTGGATAAGAAACAGCATAGGACGTGTTAAAACAGCCGTGAATCTCAAATCTTAATGCAATATCATTTTGCCAGGTCTGAGGTATTATCCTTATGTACTGCGCTCGAATAATATGCTCAAAAATTTGTCTTACTGGTGTTGTAGAGTCCCAGTTGCCATAAAATATCTGTTTATAGAAAAAAATTGAATCATTCAAAAATAAATATAACAAACATTATACAGTGATACCTTGGAATCCGAACACCCCAGAACTCGAACAACTTAGAATCCGAACAATAATTTCGAGCCAATTTTGCCCAGGAATCCGAACACTGCTTTGGAATCCGAACAGCCAGCACATTGTTCATGTGTGTTTGTGCTTATGTTTCCCCAGCGCTCAGGCCACCCATACACTTTGTCATTCAGTTCATTGTCAGAAGCTGTAGTGAAATCATCTAATGTGATTTTCGCTGCTGTTTTTTCTGCTAATTTTATGCTTTTGTGCCTGTTTTTTGTTATTTTTTTTAATATAATAACAACTTAGTGTATTCGCAATGGGTCCTAAAAAGTGTAGTGGGGGGAATAAGAGTAAGAGGAAAGCTGTTAGAGCTACAATTGAAGTTAAGAAAGAACTTATCGTTAAGCATGAAAGCGGTACACATGTGGCTGATCTCACTACTGTGTTCAAGATGCCTAAATTGACTGTTTGTGTGATTTTGAAAAATAAAGAACCTATCAAAACAGCTGATGTGGCGAAAGGGGTTACAACACTGACCTCTAGGAGATCGAAAATTATGGAAGAGATGGAAAAACTCCTCTTATTTTGCATGTGGTCAAAAAACCAGGCAGACATTGAGAACTGGCACCCTAATAAAGCCCTTGTTAATATGTGTGTTAACTTGTTCAATGATAACATCACTGAACATTTTAGAAAAGTTCAAAAAAGTTGCCAACATCAGACCACTTTGGAATGTTGGTTCTCAAAAGACACCATGAACAGTGACCCCAAGCCCTCTACCAGTGGCACTTTAGTAAAGGGCATGAAAAGGCAAAGAATGCAGACACCAGAACCACCAGAAATGCAGTTATCTAATATTATCATAGAATGTGACTCATCTTCCAAGCAATAATCTCTCTTCTCCTCCTCTAGCTTCTACATCATTCCTTTTTAAAGTAAATGCAGGCTTTTATATTTTTAATTTTATTAATTTATATTTTTATTCAAATATTATTATTATTTGTTAATATTTAACCTTAAAATCTTATATTTTCATTTTGAAAATTTGAGTTCATGGGACCCAGGAATGGATTAATCCAGTTTATATTATTTTAAAGGGAAAAAATTGTCTTGGAACTCAAACGGGGTTCTGGAACGGATTAAGTTCGGATTCCAAGGTATCACTGTAATTATATGGAAGAAAACAAGAAGGAAATGATTTAGGGGTAGCTAAATATAGAACGAAATTTTACAGTAAAAAGTTTTCATAATACATTAATTGTAGTAATTAACAAAAAAAATCATCTCACAGAAGATGATTAAAAATCAAATGACATATAACAATGATGTAAATGAGAAAAAAAATATGTTGGAGATGTATTAGAGCCATTCATCAAGTGGAGACTGCAAAAGGTGATGACGAAGATAGTGATTACTGAACTGAGGAAGTAATCAAAAGAAATGCTTTGAGTAGAAGTAGTAATGATGGCAATATATCTCACATTAAGTAGGTAAAAAGGAGTGCCATTACATCCTAAGCATGCTAATAATAAAATGAGTACCTTAATCTGTCCTCTATTTTCTTGGTACGAGTTCCACTTGACTCCATCACTACTGTAGTTGACCATGAAAGACTGTACAAACACAGGAGCATCAATTCGTCCCTGAGTTGTTACTCCGGATATCAGCTGTGATGCCATAAAATTCACCTGCCATATTAAAAAATGAAGTACAGTGTAGCATAAAGGTTAGATGGATGACAAGTTCATTTTCAAATTCCATCCAAAGTCCGTTCTACATAAATTCTATTTAGTGAATACAATATTTAATAAAGTATCAAAATAGTCTACTGATCACGTTGAAATATTTATTTTCTCTGACATGTACATGAAAGAGAGGAAGACCTAGGTGAAGATGGCTGCAAGACATCGTTGATGATTTGCAGATGGATACATCAGCAGCAGGCATCTTGCTCATAACCAAGAGGCCTACAGGAGTGCTGTTAGGGAGGCAAAGTTCCACAAGGGTCATGCAAGTGAATGATGATGATGATGATGTACATACAAATAATTCTCAACATGGCTGCTGATCTGTATATATGAGGGCAAGTAAAAAAGACTTCCCTTTTCTTTTTTGAGTTAAACAAAAATAAATAAATGTTGAAGGCAGCACTATGGTCATATTTTGTGTTTAATGCCACTAAATATCTAAATGTGCAAATAACCTGCGATCAGTAAAATGGACATATTTGAAATTTTTATGAATACAAATTTTATTTCAAATATGTACACAAAGAATCACTGAACTGTTAAGAAAAAATGTTTGGAGTCTGAGTGAAGGCACTTACCTGAATATATGGAGAAGCATCAGAAGTAGACGGCATCCAACTTTGGCTCCCACCTATTCTTGCATGCTTGGAAGCATGTGCTGCATCACGGTATGAACTAGCACTGAGCATATCATCACGGACACGTCCATCTTGAAGCCCCATATTCTGTTCACACTGCTCTGAAATACAGTATTTTTATATACCTCGCTTCAGTTTCAGTATAACATAAACATATTGAAATAACTGCTGTAAACTTGAGGTCTCCAACAATGAAAGACCTGATTATGACTGACACAGCCTGATGGTTTATGTATATATATATATATTTATGTACTTATATATTTATATACCTATTTTTATATACTTGTAACTAACAAGAGCCATTTTTTTAACTTTATCACCTAAAGACTACAGCAATCTGAAATGCAGTCATTATGCCAATAGTTTTAAACCTCAGAAATATGATAAAAATCAGCAAAGTTTTGACATATACAAAATTCATATGAAAGAATACTCAGAATACACAGACTAGTCAAAGTGATGCTGTTACTAAAGAAGAATGAAAGAGATGAAATAATTATACATCAGATCCCACAGACAAAACCAAAGCATCATTTTCAAGCTATGAACAAACCAATCACCCTAAACGAACTAATAAGCAAAAATCAAGGAAACACATAGTCCAAATTGCAGACATTGTTATAATGAGGAGGAAACAGTTGAACATTTCATACCTAAATACATTAGACTAGATGAACTATATATAAAACTGCTTCCAAGACATCCTGCAGTTCACAACTGTTTGTATTCCAAATCTGAACAACTACAAAGTTCTTCACTATGATATCAGATGCCACGAGCTTCAACTTGCAGCAATAGGGAGATCTACTACCACCACCACCACATCAGATCTCACTGGGGATCTACATTATCAGTTTTACAGACAAAGATGGTTATGATTAATTGAAAGGAAGTCAAGAGAATAAAAAAAAAGACTACAAGGATATATACTGATGCTCAATATCAAAGACATATCAAATTACGATAAAACAAAATACGAGTCCTTAATTTTACCTAAAACACACTTTGGTGAAAGTGTTGGTAGAGTCACAGCAGGTTGTGGCTCAGTTGCAGGAGTCAGTGAGCCTAAACATCCTATCAACCCAAATCTCAGGGCAATTCTTTTCTCCCATGACTGAGGCTTGATCATAACCACCAGAGCTTCTGTTGGTTTTACTCTGTGTGTGTGTTTTGTCTCCGAGTCTGAGTTTCCAGTGAAGACCTTACATTAAAAAAAAAATTCTTTCAATGTTTATTTCTTAATCATGTTTTGTTTCACCATTATGCCAGTCTTCATTTTTTTTTACCAGCATAACTTACAAACAGAAAAATTAAATCAGTACAAAGATAACAGTTCTTATGCTGACATAACAACTGTTTTTATGTTGGCGACATAAATTAAAAGATGATAAGCATTTAGTCTGAATGGAATGCTCATTTTAGAGATGACCAAAGTCCAAACTCTATATACTTACATCAGTGGCAGATTAGCCATCATGTAGACAAGTTAAAGTCAATGGGCCTGGCATCAAGTTAAAAAACCTCTCCAAATATAGATTGATTCATGTGACAATTATTTATAACTATTATTGCTGCACTAACATGTTATGCTATCAATAAGACGATGATATATCAGCTGTGTTTGGTCTGTGTAAATACGAAGTCTAATAGTAGAGATCACAACTAGAAGAGAATAACGTCAAATAATAAGAGATGGATGGTATAGGTTGGTGGTGGCTATACTAAGTTTAGCCTAAGGGTCTTGGTGGTGATTAATCCATCACTGGCTTATATCCATGTAACAAATGTGCACCAGTGATATGAAATCAGAGAGGAATAAAACTAATATAAATTACAGAATAATATATGGAAAAGTTATTTAAAACAACACAGAACAAATGTAACAATGATTTAAAACAGAGGAACAATGTACTAATCATCTAAATAAAAAAAGAACAAATGTGGCTGTGGTATAAATCTGAATGTTGCTATGAATTTAATCTATGGCTCAATAATTTAGGACAGAGGGATGATAACAACACTCTTTTATAGTAATAATGACTTTAGTTTATGCTAAATAATGTCTCGGGTTTTAAAAGTATCAAAGTAAGTAAAAGATGCAATAAGAAATGCTTAGTAGTAAATCTTACATAAAAATGTAAACCACTGTGATTAATGTAAACCTATGTTGTTTTTTTATTTTAAATAATATTTTCTGGAGGATCAAAACAGACTTGAGCAGTTTATACTGAAGACAAACTTAACAGTTTTATTAATATTCTATCTCCTAGCTGTCAATCCTTTCTTTCTTTGTAAGTTTCACTTCAGGCCATGAATGGTAATAGCGTCAGCTTTTTTTTCAAAGCTATTTTTCTTGAAGTAGTTATTGGTTTACTAGGTTTACATGCTCAACCTCTTTATGTTGTCACAGTAAGTCACAGGAATTGTTAACTTGAATTCTTGGTGGCTGACACAATTAATAAGATGTTGAAAAATGGCAATGTAAGCTACAGTGGATTTACTGAATTCACTGGACTGGACTCAAGAGGCAGACTGCACCCTGAAGAGCTGATTGAGCCATACCAGATTGAAGAAGAGAAGCTTCTTATATCCAGCACTGCTGAGAAATAAGGATATGGTCTTCTTAGATAGTTGAGTTTTTCTGACCAAAATAACTGCACTACGTTTGTACACAGTCAACTTTACTTCTCATGCATCCTATAAAAAAATATAAACAATGCAACACAAAATGAAATATAACAGATTGATTCGTATAAAATGTGTAACTGAGACATAACAAATCAAATGAAAACTTACGATTGACTTGCCATCTTCTGCAAGTATGTGATAGAAACTAACACCATCTGATGAGTAAAGTGCTGTATAGGTCTTAACCCACTCAGAAGTGCCATGTCGGCCTTGTGTAGTTATGCCTG
Organism: Achatina immaculata; assembly: GCA_009760885.1. Taxonomy (NCBI): domain Eukaryota; kingdom Metazoa; phylum Mollusca; class Gastropoda; order Stylommatophora; family Achatinidae; genus Lissachatina; species Lissachatina immaculata. Next base: position 65,276,979 of record CM019691.1, on the reverse strand, counting down.
AGATCACCATAGGCCAAGGGAGTGTTACTCTGATCCACTGTTTATTGCTGTTATACTGTATGGGCACATGTACATGAATTAATAAGATTTGTACATGTATGCAGCATTATTAAACAGATAAGATACACTTCTAAAAAAAGGGACCATTCCATTTCTTATAACATGATGGTTAAAGAAATGTAAATATTAGTAATTATAAAGAAATATAAGTATTAGTAATTATTTTTTTTTCCAAAACATATATGTCTAAAAATTTCTTTCAAGATATAAAAAAGAAGATCCAGAGAGATTTCAAGAAAAATGGTAAGGGCAGGATAATTCTGAATTTAAATCAGATGGATAGCCCAAGACTTAGCAAGAATATTTTACTTTTCTCTTCACAGAGAACTATGACATTTGTAAAATCTTACTATCTCACAGGCATATGTTGCGATGGGAAAGATGCATGCCCTTAAAAATCTTATTTTTGTAGTTCTGTCTGTTCTTCTCCACAGATACTTTGGTGACCACGGATAATGGATAAATAAGATCAAACTGTTTCTTAAGGTGGCTGATCAAGAGTTCACAACTCACACCAGCAAAAAGATTTGTTTTGAGCTTCCTTTCTGCAAAGACAACTTAGTTTTTTTTTTTTTTTTTTAAACTTTGGCCTGATTAAAAAAAAAAGCTGCTGTGTCTAATGTTTTGAAGGTGGATGTTTATTAAAATTTAATTTAGCACTGAATCCAATGAATGACTACAAATCTAATTAAGACATTAATTAGGGAAGAGTTAAAAGAAATGTTAAAGGAATTTTATTATATCATCATACAGATATGTGTGCCAAAGAATGGTGATCTGCCCGCAAGAAGCAAAATTCATGGACAAGGAACACAGGTTTTCAAAGTGAGACAATAATGGCCTCTTCAGTATTATGACACAAGCCATAAGATAACAGCAAATTTAAAAATGGAACAGTAAGGTTAAGGAATTGTTAAAAATCAACTTCATCTGCATGATTTGGTAAAGCATATGAAAAAGACATTTTTAAAAAAAATTGGTACCAAAGGTATCCAAGCTCCAGCAAGTAAATTATCTGCCTTGGAGTCAATCCTTGAACTCTGAGGTCCACTGTACTGGGAAAGTGATGATGAGGCACTTAGGCTTGAGTCGTTAACGAAAATCGGTTCAGCATCATCCATTATATTCACACAGACTGTAACAAGGATAACTTCTATCAATTGAAGGAAAATGAGCAATGATTTAAATGGCCAAATAATCTATAGTAATCTGTGAAGGTTTGCATTTGCTGGTAAATCTTCAGAATCTCTCTCTCTCTCTTTCTCTCTCTCTCTCTTTCTTTTTCACAGATGTGCTCAAGTATATTAAGTTTCTAACATTTTTAGCTTGAATTTTTATGGAAACATCATTTAGCAGTATCTTGTGAGTTTGTGCGCTAAATGATTAATTCAACCAGAAAGATTTAACACTCTAATTAATCATCTTAATGAATCACAGTTAAGAAATGAAGTAAAATTAATTCAGTGAATCTTTAACATTTTTGATTTAGAGAATATTAGCATAATATGCAAATCATTGCAGTGAAGCTGTTTTTCTCCCAGTCTTTTGCTTTTATCTGTTTAATGTGATAGCTAAATATCGTAACTGTTGTCTTGTTGCAAAATAATTCTTGTTCCTATCATTTTTACATTTAAGATGATTTCGACATAAAACTGCAGAAATATCTTCATGGATTTTTTAAAAAGTAACTATTTACCTTTATAAATGCTTGAAGTTGTAAATGATATTCCAGGAGTTGTCTCTTGAGTGTTTTCAGGTGTAATTCTGGATGTGGTAGTATCACTACTCTGGCTATAAGATGGGCCTGAGGGACTTGTCCTGACAGTCTGTGTCTGAGATGATGTTCCTACTGTGGTCTGAGTTATGCTTGTTGTAACTGGAGTTGTCTGTGCTAATCTAACACTTGTGGTATTATGCAAGCTGTCTGTGGTGGTATCAGAAATGGTGCTTGATTCTTCCTGTGAAGAACTCCTTGAGCTCTGAGATGTGCTTTTAGTGGTCTCAGTTATATTATATATCATAAACAGTGATGAAGTACTTGAGGTCTGTGGTTTGCTACCTGTGGTTTCTGATACTTTACTTGTCTCTGTAGAAGCTCCTGGAGTTATGGTCTGAACTCTTTCACTCGTCACAGTTGATTGTGCTGTGCTACTTGTTGGATGAAATGTAATTCTCTCTTGAGTCTGGTTTCTATCAAATGATGTAGTTTGACTTGTGGCTCCTGGAGAAGTTGAGATATCACTTGTGGTGAATTTTTCTGTGGGAAGTGTTGCTGTCATTGAGGTGCTTCTAGATGATGGTGTTTCACCTAATGTGGTCAGTGTTGATGTAATTGAAACACCTGGGGTTTTGTTTGTTTCATGCACAGTTGTAGGTTCTGATGTCCCAGTAGATGCTGCCTCTGTTGTTTTAGATATGTTGCTTGGGGAAGTGGAGTGTTTTCCTGGTGAAGTATCAGAAGTTTCTCTTGTCACCGTAATCTGGGTTGAGGCAGCTGTATTGACTGAAACTGTACCAAGTGTTGAAGTCTGTAGTCTTGGTGATGTATTGCTAGAGGATTTAGATGTTCCTTCTGTTTGTTCAGTTGATGGTGTTTCAGTAGCTGATGTAGTTGTTGTTGTAGTTGTACAATCAGAACCAATAGGGTCACAGAAAAAACTGACTTCATAATCTGCACATTGACCCATTGGTTGATCCGAGTTCAGACACAAAAGGCCATGGGTGAAAGTACAAAGTACATGTACTTGACCAAGTTCTTCCGCACTTTTCTTTGTCTCCTTATCCCTACATCGCATAGACAAGATAGCAGGGTTCTCACAGAAGGTATATTTTTTGCGAAGACCCGAAACAGTCTCCATGTCCCCAAGTGCATCCAGTGTATGGTAACTCATCCACTCTGACCAACCACAGTCTAGAAAAATGTGTATCATGATTAAAATACAGTGTAAATATGCTTGAATGGTTAGTTTTTTAAAAATTAAATAACAATTATTACAAACTATTTTTTTCTGTCTTTTTTATATTATTTGAGACAGAATGCTCATTTTTACACATACAAATTTAAATTCTGCCATGGTTATATAAAAACATTGTATATATCTTAATATAAGGCAAGTCAAAAAGCAACTGTAATTTTTGTTTTTTTAAATTTGAATAAAATGTACAAATATAATTGAAAACTCTTTATTTTCAACATAGTCTCTAGCACATTCAATGTGGGTCTGTCACTGCTTCACTAATGTCAGGACTCCTCTGAAAAATCTCCTGATTGATCCTACAGCCAACTATCTAATTCTTCATCCATACTGAACTTCTTTCCATCTTGCACCTCCATAAGGGGTCCAAACACATAATAATCATATGGTGTAATGTCAGGTGAATATGCAGGATGTGGAAGACAGTCCACTGCAGATTCATAATTTGTTTGAGCTGTTGCACATACTGTCTGAGCATATGTGTTATCATGCTGTAACACCACACCAGAACTGAACAAACCATGATATTTTGACTTGATTACAGGTTTTAAATGGTCTTCATGAAGTCCACAGTATGTTTCACTGTTGACAGTGCCTCTGGACATCAGTGTTCCAGGATTGGACCTTTATAGTCCCAGAAGAGCATAAGCATACATTTTTCTGCCAAGAGAGTTGTATAGAAATTCTTTGGTTTCATTAAGGACTGATGTTGCCACTCTATTTTGGCATGCATTATAAATTCTAAACTTGCTGTGGCATTCATATACCTGCTGAAAAGACACATTTGTATGCCTATAGGTCCTCTTCATTCTGCAATGAATATCGGCAGGTTTCTCATCTATACTACCCAAGAAACAAATAAATACACATTGTTCTTCTCTCATGTATGCTTCCAAGGGAGTAACCATCTTTGATCTGCTGATGTCATATTTCCAAATGGCTGATATGCCTCCACACATATACATTTTGAGAGGGATGGCATAAGATATCCGTACTATACTTTATACTACTCAATTACAGGTTTTTTTTTTTTTTTGGTTGATTGCTTGATTGAACTTTATTTGCAAAGGGTGAAGAATTGGGCATGCAGGCCTGTCTGACATTCTATCTTTTATAAAACAATTTTTCCTAAGTTCAATAATCCTACATCAGATAGTACAAATATGTTATGCATATAACAAACATGATTAAAGCTGAAATAACAGACCTGTTATGTTTCACTCCTGGTTGGAGCAAACTTTAAGGTTACTTTTTGACTTGCCATTATATTAAATTGACAAGTTATTTGCTTCATGAAATTGTTAAACTTTAATAGTTTGTAGGTTAATGTGATGTCTCACAGACTGGACAAATAACTCTTTAAAATCAAATAATCAGATGTTAAATATGGCCCAGAGTTCAAGCTTTGAAACATCATAAATACCCATCTGGTTTTTATATGGCATGTAAAAGCTAAAACTAAATAATATGAAACAAAACAATACAATATTAGATTTATACTTCATTTTAGAAAATGATCTTTTGGATACTGTATTTTCATAAAAATATTATGGTCTAACTGGTGATTAAAAGTATTTATCTGTAATACTTATCAACATACAAGGTGTCCCAGGTGGCAGTGTTGAAATACTGGACAGAATAACTGGCTGTGTTGAATCTGAGGAAGTAATGCTGGATGGAGTAGTCCATCTTGATGACACAGAGCTGTTTGATCCAAATGTAGTGGAAGCTGCTTCTGATGTTGGAAGTGAAGTTGATGTAACAGTGGTGGCAGAAGATGTAGATGTAAGAGGCAGAGAAAATGTACTTGACACTGATTCTGTAAGTGAAGAAGTGGAAGAATGAACCACTGAACTTGACAATTTTGATGTAGGCTGTGATGTACCACTGCTGGTTGATGCAGCTGTACTTCTTACAGTTGGTTCTGTTATATTTATGACACGGTGAAATGTTGGTATGCTCTGTGTAGTGCTGGCTGCTGTCTTGTCTGGTACTGTTGTGGCTGTCACATTTGCTGTAGTCAAAATTTTATCAGTGGCTGTTCCAGCTGTTGAATATGGTGTAGTCTGAGATGCAACACTCCTAGTAGTTGGTTTGATATCTGTGGTGAGATTTCCTGTTGTATGTGTAGGTGTCTGAGAAGAACTTTTAACTGATGGTGTATCCACTGATGTGACCAGTGTTGAACTACCTGAAACATCTTGAGTTACATTTGTTGTAATCTCAGTTGTTGTTGGTAATGAAGTTGAAGAAGGCAGAGCTGAACTTGATGAGAGCAAAGTTGAAAGATAAATATTTGATGACGCTGAACTTGAAGGCACACTTGCTGTGGTGCTGTGATCTGTGACTGAGGTAGCAGATGCTGAAACAATGACAAAACTTACAAATAACATGTTAAAATATATATGTAAGCAGAAAATAGATCTAAGTGACATAATTAAGATGTAAGTCGCTTTTTAAAAAATCATTAGATTTTGGAGTTTTATTAAAAATTCAAGCAGATACAAATTTTTTATTTGCATTCACATTAGACTCACAGTGGTAATTCCATCTGAGAAAAAGAAATGTCAAATGATATCATATCTACATAACATGAAAACCATCAGCAATCCAGAATGTGGTAACGAATTGTTTCAACAGACTGCTTTATACACCCTGAATGAGCGCAAAGACCTTCAAGATTTGCAATAAATTACCTGACCAAGTCCCATCAACTAAGAGGAAAGTTTGCAGAAATCATGTGACTGGCTACAACAGACAATATGCCTTCTAGTGCAAGCACAGCCTCTGACATGTGCAATGCAGAAGCAGTCAGATAAAAATGCTTATGAACCAAGAGGAATGGAAAGTCAGTGCAAATAAACTGTGATATTTATGTAAACCTACCAGCTATTATGATCCAATGACCCCTAACAAGGACAGAAACAGGCATTTACAAAATGATTCTGATATAAAAGAACTAAGTACAAGCTCCAGCAGAGAAATCTGATGGTTTTCATTTGGTTATATATTGAAAACCATCAGGTTTCTCTGCTGGATCTTCTATAAATAAAGGTTAAAATATGGACTATTGGCATGAATATTTGTACCTGCCAAAGTTATAAGAATTCCAAAACAGAGTGGTTTGATTAAGTGTGGTTTTATAAGGGTCAATAATCATACAGGTCATGAACTTTTTCTGGAGCATCAAAAAATCTGTCCATGTTAAGTTAAAAAACATGCTTATAAAAAATAATATGGAAAGATATTAAAATTTCAAAGTTTCTTGCAGCATGAGTGACTTACATGAGCAAGGACAGAAGACTCTAATTTCATAATCTTTACATCTGCCACCATTGTTGGCATTCAGACATAGGAGGCCTTCTGTCAATGTACATGTCACATTTTGGCCAGACATATGCGCATCTCGATGTGTTACTGCATCCCTGCATTCAATAGCAATGGGAGTTGAACATAAGCTTCTCAAGGCTGAAACACTGGCAACATCTCCATTTCCTGTTGAATTAAAAAGCTGTAGTTATTAAAATGCATTCATAAAAGTGCAAATACAAAAGAAATAAGATATTTGCAATTAAAAAGTTCAGTTTCTAACTTAACTCTAATGGTATCTGAAAATTAAAAGCCATGACATCACAGATTTGACTGTGAAAACATAAAAAATTACAAAATTTTGAAATAAACATTAAGAGCAGCATAAATACCTGTTTCTGGTTTATCATCATTGATCCACAGACTCCATCCACAAAGTGGTTGCATCACTGTTGTTGTTGTAAGTACCGTACTACTGCACTCTTGTTCCGAGTTACAAATTACTTCATTATTAATACAAGAGCATTTTGTACATGCACTTTTGCGGTCTTCCCAGATTTCAAATGGCTGAAATAGCATAAAGTTACGCTCTTGCTTCAAACATATAACTAGCTAGATCTGAATGAGTTTGAAATGAAAAGTAGAAAAAGAGCAAGAAGAAATAGAAAGGACTAGCCTAAAACAAAAAAAACTTTCATGACTCAGAATTTTGTTAAATATTACTTATTACTTTGTAATAAGATTTCTTCTTCATTGTCTTCTTCGTCTTCGTCTCTGTCATCTTTGTCTTTATCTTCTTCTTCTTCTAGAAACTGTGAGCTTGATGTTCTTTGCAGCCAATGCAGTGAAGGCGCTGAGCATTTTATGGCAGCTATTTTTTCAGTCCCTGAGTAGGGATAGAAAACAAGGAGTGTGCAATACTTCTTTAGCAGACTCACTACTATGGGGACAGTGGCAACCTCTGCCCTGTTAGCCACCCTAGACCCGTTACTGAGAGTACGAATTGAAAAATGGGACATGGTCTTGATTGGCTTAGGTTCACCAACCCTGGCACTAGCACGTCAGCTTATGGATCACTGACGGCCATATTTGACAGCATCTTTACCCCCCCCCCCCAACAGATGATAAATAAATTGTCAAGAACAAAAAACAGGATTTGATTAGATTGTAAAGGTAAAAGGTAAAACTGCCATTTCCATGCCATTAACGCATACTGGGGATATGGCTTTAGGCCTGTAATTTCATGACCTTTGGCACATGAAAGTGTGATGTAGTCAGTATCATACCTGGCCACATTTATCTTCCAAGATTTCTCTGGTACCAATTTTTAGAGGCTGGGTCGACCCCAGGGTTCATTTTGGTGCGTATTAGAAAAAAAATCCCACCTGGTACCATTGGATTAGTAAACCTAGCGCCTAACCACTTGGCTAACCAGGCTGCCTTGATTAGATTGAGCTTATTTAATTTTGAATTTCTGTTTTTATTAACTAGTTTTAGAAAAAAATTCAATTTAAGATTATAACTAAAAAAACTCAAGCAGGACTTTAGAACTAAAATTACAAAAAGATCATTCAATAATCAAATAGTACTGAAACTGCTAATTAAGAAAATTTTCATCATTGAAACTGTTCCAGTCTGTGATAACAGACTATTAACAAATTCATTTTATGATGAACACATTTTTAGAACAATGATAACTGATTAATATATTTTTTAAAATGATGCTTTGGCAGCAACTCAAAGCTGTGCTATGTGATTTTTAAAAAACACAAAACATATGGAAGCAAATGCTGAAAAATAAAGAGTACAAAATTATACATTTGCAACAGTACAAAACTGACATTAAATACAAAATTATACTTTGGCTGTAGTACACAGCTGAGCCCAAAGACTACAGAAATATACCCTGGCAACAGTTCCATCAGGCTTGAGGCATGTACAGGCCACAGGATCCACACATGTATTAGAGTCTCGAAGCCTCTGATCATCAGAGCAATTTGATACAAAAGATGAAACTGACTTGCAGCCTGGAACACAGCCTTCTAGAGACTTGTCTGAACATGCTCCTGTTACATGTCCCATATAGTGGCATACTTTTTCACATTTGTAAGCACATGGATCCCAAGCTCTACCAGGTGGACAGATAACTGTACCTGTAAGAGATATGAGGTATACATTTTTTGGTTTTACTCAATAAAAACTGGCTTCTCTGCTCCATCAATTAAAAAGAAAGCAATTTTTTTCATTATGTTAAAAGACACAATGACCTAGGTAAAACAATAATGGTGGGTATGGTTTCTGGGAAACAAGAAATGAGATTACCAAGGAAATGATAAGCCAAAGATGTCACTGATACTCTAAACACCATATTCAGTGAAATACTTTCAGGTTGGCTATCAAGAATGCAATGATCTACAGTGGGTATGCCACATAAAAATGATTATCCACATTAATCACTGTTTATAAAATCTGCCAACATAAAATTATAAGATGATTTGTCACTAATCTGTTTGACTAGCAACCTAAATGTCACACAGTGAGGTGGACATTGGTAGACTGTTTCATTCAGCTGCACAGACATAAGCTTACAGAGAGGTTAAAATAGAGTTTTAAAAAAATGCATCATTGGATTTCTGGCAGTAATTAGCATTTTGTGGTATGTTTTTAAATCTGATTTTCAGCGTTGTTCTTAAAGGTGGTAAAATAGTTAGAAATCAAGTTTAATTTATTTTATAACCAAATTTTGACAGGGTGTGGTTTGTATCAGATAAAAGAGACAAAAAAAAAAGGTAAAGCTAATCCTGTCATGCCTTAGAGGCACATAGAGATATGGTGTTAGTGCCCATATTTTCCTTGACCTGTCAGCACACTAGAGGTTGATATGGTCAGTATCACGCCTAGCCGCCTTTCCTTCCCCAATTCCAGAAGAAGTCAGGTACCCAATTCTACAGCTGGGTGATTGGGGTGCCTCTGGCCGAAACAAACCCCTGACCTTCGCCATGAGAGACACAAATGAAATAGAAATATGTTTTGCTGTTACTGTGGCTAATTATGTCAATAAAATATTGATAGAGTCACCAAAGAAACTGCTGAACATAATGATGATTGGCAATTTCATCAGCAGCTGTCATCTACCTGCTTAAAAACTGTCTTCAGAGACAACACATGCCATGGTAGCCTGGTTAGCTGAATGGTTAGATGGTTGGTTTACTAATCCGGTGGTACCGGGATTTTTTTATCGTACACACCAAAAAAGGCCCCAGGGTCACCTAGCCTCTAAAAATGGGTACCACAGAAATCTGGGAAGATAAAGCAGCCAAAAAACTCTTAACATTGTTAAGAGAAGCCAGTTTAGTGGGCATAACATCCCTTGATGAAGTTGAAAGACTCGCCAAGAACAGGAAAACTTGGCAAACAACTATGTGAACCCTATGTGATGTTTAACGGCATGGGGAGGATGTAAGATGTAAGATGGACATGCTGAAAAAGTGGACCACATGAAGTGTTAAACTTTATCAAAGAAGAGCTTGCAACATGAAACCATGAAGACTCACGGTGTCTGTCTGTATAAAGAAAAAGACAGACAAAATAATCTTTCAATAATGATATACTTACTTGATACTGTAGTGCTATGAAGTGGATTTGTTGTTGTTTCCACAGGAGTATGCGGTGTTGAGCCTGAAAGTGAACAAATGTATCTATTGTGTTAAAAAAAATATCACAAATTCTGAAAAAAAATGCACATTTATACTACACATCAAAAGAGCAATTAAATTTATCAGTTTAGACAGGAGCAAGCATAACTGTATTAGAAAGCAGTTCCCAAACTTTTCCAGGATGCCATCCTCTTGCCTTTCAGGTTACATCTCTAGTGTCACCAAATTTCTTTCTCTTCCACTTGGTTCTGATGTCTCCATCTGTTTCCTTTTCCTTCATTGCCATTTTTTAAAATCTTACCAATGCTCCATGGAGGGTGGGTGGTTTGAGGGGGAGTACATCTTTCTTTGGGAACTTCTGTGTTAGAGCAATGGCTTGGTTGTTGGGACTAGCGAACCAGAGTTAGTCAAAATTCTGTTCCATCCGATTGTCATGTTCAAAATAACAGACTGATGAGCTCCTTCAATCTGACTCATGAGGTAAGACTAGCAGTGATTCCCATGGTCTGCTCATTTTGAGTTCACTCAGGTCTTTAAAGCAGCCCATCAAAACCCACATGACACGTGCTTGAGTTTCAACATCATCTCAACTATAACAAACAACAGTTCACAGTTTCAGCTTGATCAGAACAAGACCAGAAGAATGCCAAATTAATTTTTTTTATAAATATCAGAGATGCTACAGAGCTTCCAAAGCATCTCAGGAGATCACACTGATCATTCTGATTCATGATGATCTCACTTGATTAAATCTAAATACAAGATTTTTTTTTGTCTAAATGCCATCTCAGTATCTTCATGTAAAAACAAAATTTTAAAAACTTTAACTGTTACTAATATGATTTAACTTTCATTTTTTCCTTTTGTATGGACAACCTGACAAATGTGCCAAGAATTATTAGTTAACCTGTGTGTCTAAATTATATATAATGAATTTAAATGGAAGACAATCTGGTGTGTCTAATAACTTCTGATGAATGAAAAAAAATATCAACCAACTACTCTGAAACAGCTTAAGCATCCTCAATCAAAATTCCTCCAAAATCCAAAACATTCTGAATGCTGACATGATGTCACAAGTGGAAAAATTCCATGTTTGATCTCATGTGTTGAGTCACATTCAGAATACAAACATACAACAGATAGTTTGTTCAGTGTCACCAAGAGGAAAAAAAAAGACCCTCCAAGCCCTCTTCAGCTGTTTTTCCACATACATTCAGATTCTCCCATGCAAGCATGCCCACAAAGGATAATGGTACAATTGCAGGCTGCACTCCTCACCCTTAGAGGACCCACTCTGTGACCCTATATCTGCTTCTGATCTTTCTTCTCACCTAAAAATATAATACAATATACAGCAACCTTTTAAATAAGAACATAGCATCAAAAGTGGAGACTGAAAGGAAGCTGTTCCTTGATGTTTCTGCTGTTTAACAGTTGATACAGGTATTCTGGTGATGCTCAGTCAGTCATTTGCATGTCCCTTGAGGAACTTTGCCTACCTAACAGCTCTCCTGTAGGCCTTCTTCCTAGCCAGCCTTCTTCAATATTAAGCTCTTATAGTATGGATATATTTGTTCTTCTTTTGTCAATGATATTTGAAGAACTAGTGATGGTACTGCACTGTTTAGTTACCCCAAACACATTATTTTTTCACTGTGTTAATCATGTCACATTTTTTACTGTTATGTACTTTTGTGTGAATAAGAGTAAGAAAATGACTGCTTATAAGTAGCATATAAATTCAGTCAAGAATGATGGTGATGCCAAACAACCACAGATTGTCCACATGGATGGCTGAGATAGTAACACCTTTGCTTTTTTGATAGTTCAATGTACACAAACTTTGTTTCACATACAAAATTATTAAAAATGTATAAAATTACTTTCAAGCTATATGGATAAACTGTTTATAAAACATAAACGAATTTTGCGTTTTAACTTTGGTCCCTTTCCCAAGATGTCTCATTATAAATATGCAAATATTCCAAAATCTCAAGCATTTCTGACCCCAGTCATTTCAAATAAGGCAAACTCAGTCTGTAATAACAGATTATGGAAACATGTAAATATATAAAGAACCATAGTTTGAGACATGAATAAAATTCTTCTATTTTTTTCTATAAACAGTGCTTAATTTAATTAATTAAAAACAGTACCTGAACAAACATCACTGTTCCAGCAGAAGACTCGAACTTCATAGTCATAACATATTCCATCTTCTGTATCTCTGTTGTAGCACCTCAGTCCGTTGATTATGTCACATTTCACACCTGCTTGTCCTGCAGCTCCAACAGAAGTGGATGATCCTGCTACTCTGCACTCAATTCCCACTATATCAGGACAAATAATAAATGTGCTTTTCAAGGATTCTATTGTCTCCAAGTCCCCGGGATCAGATGAGGTGCTGGATGGACTGTCAGAATTCAACCACTCGGACCATCCACAGGTCACATTCTTCCGTAAAGAAGGTGTTGTTGATGTGCTTTGCTGCTGTGATGAACACTGTCCAGCTTGTTTGGATAAGAAAGATGATTAATACCTTTACTCATCATTCAAACCCCAACTTCTTAAGCTAACTTGTAATAAGAGCTACTAAATTTTCTTAAAATGTATCACATCCTGAAAGTAATCTCTAAACAATTATAGGAACTATAGAGAAATAATATGAAAACCTAATATGGCTGAGATACATTTCATGCAGCCATCGGGGAGACCACAAATTGAGATGGACATTTGTAAGGCATCTGTGAGGGATTTTTTAATTAACCATGAAGAGTTCTCTAAGACACATGAGCCACTATTATTGAAGCCTAATTTTCTCTATTCAATTCTATTCTCTATTCAAATGTAATATCCACCCTCATTTATGCATGCGAAAGCTAGAAAACAACTAAAGAACAGAAAAGAAATTAGACTCTTTTGAAAACAAATGCCTAAGGAAAATACTCGGCATCAAGTGGAACGAATTCAAGAACAATGCAGAGATAAGACAGATGACTGAATAACAACCAGTCTCATGGGTGATCAGGACAAGGAGATGGACATATGTTGGTCACTTGATGAGAAGAAATGATCAGAGCATTTCAAAACAAGTTATCAAGTGGAACACAACAGGCCAAAGAAAAAGAGGCAGACCTCATGAAACTCTGAAGAGGACATTGTTAAGAGAGGCCAAATTAACAGGCATAAAATCCTTTGATGAGGCTGAAAGAATCGCCGAAGACAGGAAAAATTGGCAAACTACTTTTCGAGCCCTATGTGACATTTAATGGCACGGGAAGGATATAAGATATAAGATAAGATAAGAATTTTCTCTTTCTCCTCTTTCATCCTAGCAGCTACTGAAATTCCTTTAAGGATCATATTTCATCATTATGCAGTGTTGCAGGATGTCATCAATGCATCTTTCAGTGATTATTTCAACATGATTCTCACTCTGTTTAACCCATATGCTAGATTCTGTACAAACTTTGTGCTTCCCGTGAAAATGTATTTGATAGTATCCTTCTAATTCATCATTGTTAATTATTACATAAACTGCCTATTTTTACATGAAAGTTGCTTTGATATAGGTTCCTGATACCTTACTGCTTGTATCTCACTTCCTTCAATAGGCTTTTATTAAAAAAATTATCTCTATGCTCATACTCAGAACCATTTGAACATATAAGGAAATATTTCACTGGGTCTCTAGATTTATTTTGTTAGTGATTTTATTTGTTGATAATTTGATTTTTTATTATGCCCTTTGCCTTTAGGAGGGATATCTTACTTATTTTGCATTAATTTGGCCTTTTTTTTAACTCCACAAACTTCATCAGATATCAATATGGAAATTTTGTATGAAAGCAGTGGTCCTCTTGAAGTTTTCTATGTCTTCACATTTCTTGCTTTGAAGAGGTACATAATACTGGCCACATAAATTATATGTGTTGGGTACTCCTGCAAGGAATCAGTACCCATATAGCAAATACTTTTAGTAATATAAGTTTATAGTAGTAAAGCTTTAACTTAGTGCAATAGTTTTAGTACAGTATAGTTTTAAATTTCAGTTTGCATATGAACAAAATAATCTGTAATTGTTTTCTTTCCTAAAGGAGTACAACATGATTATGTGGATGTAATGTAGCAATGGCATAAAATGGTCTTACCTTCAACTTCACAATAATATCTCACTTTATAGTCATCACAGATGGGAAGGTCCCATCCTGGGATAAGCTCCTGTGGGGCACATGACAGACCATCTTGCACAGTGCATGAGCTTTTAGGATCACTTTCTGCCTTTATCCCCTTATCATTTTCACATTCAATTAAAGAAATTCTACCACCAGTACAGAAGTGCCTTTTCTCAGCTTCATTCATCTTTTCATGCTCCCCATATTCTTGTGTTGGCACATTCCTGTTGATCCACTGTGACCAGCCAGATTCACATCTGTAGTTTGTGCTTGTTGCTGTTGTTTTGCTGGTGGATGATGCTGTAGCAACAGAACTAGAAGAAATTGTAGGGTTGGTGGATGTGGTTGAAACTATATGTAACTCAGTTGTATTTCTGCCATGTGTTGGTGGAAATGTAGTCTGTGCATCTGAGGATGCTTCTGACTTCATTGACACAGGTGTTGTCTGAGTGGAGGTTATCAAATCACATTCACACCAGTATGTGATGCTGTAGTCTTTGCATATGTGTCCATTTTCACTATTGCTACATGTAAAACCATTTTGTAGATCACACTCCACAATTTCTCCTGTCTGATGGGACGGGGTTCCATTGAAATCATAACATCTGATCTTTGTCACCTGTAAAGATTTACATCAGATTTAATGGTGACTTTCAGTCATACCAAATTATAACATATGCTACCTAAGACATCTTTTCTTTCACAAAGAGGAATAAAATATATAAACAAATGTGAAATCAGATGTCTAAAAATTTCAGATATCATGGTCCAGAATGACTTGTGATTTACTAAGAACATCAATATTATTGGAACAAACCAGATCAAAAGATTAAGACATGGGTAGGCTAATTGACAGTGGTTTGATTTTGGGAGGGTATGGGTCTGAGATAGTGGATGTACATAGAGACTTACTGTTCCACCACGACAAAGGTTTGCAAGCTCTTCTGTGGAGAGGATCTCTCTGTCGCCATGGGTGGTAACATCAGTGTTGCGGTTGATGAGAGGAAACCAGTGACTCTTGGTGCATTTCATAACTGCTTCTGTTGTGTATTCTGTTTTAATTAGGAACAAAATATGACTACATACCACTTCTTTTGGTCAGAAAGACATATACTTTCACAAAACATATAAATGCAATACTGTTGTGAATGACTGTTTTCAGAACAAGTTAAAACAATAGCCAGACATTTAGTAAGGAAACAAAATCAATCAGTGATACTAGCACCTGAACAATAATGATGCAGAACTAGAAAGTGCATTTCTGGATGGCCTTCCATTTTTGCATCATGTTCAGACACACTCTAAATTTACAACCCTGTAAGTATTATGAAATCTTCAGAGGCCTGATGCTCATGTATTTATCAAAGGAATTTAAAATCAAATGCATTTACATGCCATGTAATTACGACATAGGTGTGAAAATCTTACAGCTGTTTATAATGTACTTCAGACAACTGCAATGGCATGCCAAAAACATCATGACACTAAGAAAACATTAATATCTCACAAAGAGTGATCACAAAAAACTAAATAAGTAGAAATACTTAATATGCAAAAAATAAAATTGGTAATTCTAGCCTGCTGTAAATGAATTCATTTGTTTATATAGTCAGCTGTTTGTCAGGAAAGTTATTGCTGAACTTACCATAAGTAACATAGGAAGAAGTTGTTGGCTGGGTAGTTGTAGTTGTAAAGACTGATGTTGGTAGAGAATGTCCTGATGATTCAGTGCTGTTTGTATGCACAGTAGATAATGATGAAAAATGAACTTCTGTAGACGCAGTGGTTGAAGTTTCAGCATTTGGACTTGCAGTGGTAACACCATCACAAGTTAAAAGGTCTAGTCTCATGGCTATAGCCCCAGAGAAGTCAACTGGATAGATTGCTATTTTTCTAGCTTTGATTCTGTGATCAAAGTACACCATGGCAACGCTATTGCTATCATTATTGGCTGTGAAAAGCATAGGTTTGTCACTGTTGTTGGCCATGTAAGGGACAAAGCTGTTATTATCCAGTAAGAAATAAACTTTGAAGCTTGTGACCCACTCTAAAGAATCAGGTCTTCCTTGAGTGACAACACCAGCTACAGTGTGTGAGCCATCAAGATCTATGACCAGATGTGGGTTAGGGTCAGATGATCTGTCAATAAAATTATATTCCATGAGAATCATGAGACATAAAATAATTTTTTTTTACAACAATGTAATGTACAAACTGTTGTCTGCCTTTGGAATTGCTTGTAAAACAAACAACTATTTCAATTGAATTAAAAGCTTTTCAAAATTTTGTTTTCACTATATAATAATTATTTTGGCCAAACATCATAAGAAATAACATCTCGTTGGGAGAAATGCAGATGAAGCCACTGACAGCAATTATTGGGGAAAGACGCTGGGAATGGTTAGGACATGAGCTCTGGATGATTGATGACTCATTGTCAAAAATGACACTAAGATGGACACCATCGGGGAACAGAAGTAGAGAAGAAGAACAGAGAGGATGTTGAGCAATAGAGGGCTCACCTGGGCAAGAGCAGAAAAAAAAGGTGAGGGGCAGGCATTTGTGGAAAACCCTTGTTAAAGCCCCATGTGCCTTGGGCACTTTAAGATTCATATATATATATATATATATATATATAATTATTCGTTATACTTCTGTTACTTTTCACCACCTAAAAGTGATTATTGTTCTTGGATCCTGTCACGTGGTTTATCTCTCAGACCAGTTTATGAGAGGCCTACAGAAGAGCTGTTAGGGAGGCAAAGTTCCGCAAGGGATATGCAAATGACTGACTGGCTCAGACCAGTTCACTGTACTCGTCATTCTTAATAGCTTGTAATTTCATAAGGAACTGCTAGTTTATTCCATTTTCATAAGGGACGGCAGCTCAGTCACTATTAGACTGCTTTGGCACTGAGTACGTTAGAATGTGCAGTTGCATTCTACTAGTACTGCTGATGGCCGTGGGTTCCTCTTGGTACATCTGTTACTACATCTCAAATCACTTGGATTATCTAGTAGTGACTACAAGGGGATATTCACAGTTTTAATGTTTAATGTTTTTCCATAACCTAAGAAATATATGAGTGGAATCTTACTTTTGTTTGTTTTGTCACTTGAAAAGTCCACTGTAGTATTTACACAAAAATTCTATAGATTATAACTAATGTGTATAACTGTATTTACCTGTAACGTTAATGACTACAAAACATATACATGAAACTTAATTATGGAACAATTATTCATTATACAACAAAAATACAATGACTTTCAGCTGTCAAACCTTGGCTTCCATGCACCACCATTTCTTGGTCCACTGGCCACATTATTGAGCCTTCCATTTTGAGCATCAAATGCTGCATCTGCGCTGGATGATGCCTCAAGCTTGTCATTCCCAACCATAAATTTATTGTACACACCAAACAACTCATTACATTCTGAAAAGTTTAAATGCAGTTTTATAAAAAAAACTAAAAAACTATTAGTTTTTCATCTAATCTTACACTTAAGACTTCATGAGTAAATGGATGATATCTCAGAGAATAAAAATAAATTGAAAAATATTACAAAAGACAAAATGACAAAATAATGGGGAATACAGAACAACTAGGATGAAATAAATAGTGATAAGTCAAGACAGAAGAGGCTTAGGTTTAAAAATAACATGTAAAAATAAGCTTCAAATTCTGAAATCATCATCATCATTGTCATTATAAGCTGTGCCAATAGGCACTAATGGAAGTGCCTATTTTGAAAGATTCTTCAATTTGAATACTCAGTTTGATAATAAAAAAAAAGTCACTCAAAACATTCTCTTTCTCACCTCCATACATTGTAGTAAATGTGGCATGGCTTGTCAGACTTGGAGTAGAAGCTGTTTCTGAAGAAGTACCAGATGTGGCAGTGGGAGATGACATAATGGTGGTGGCATGTGATGTTTTTCTTGTTGGTTCACTGCTTGGGGGCAAGGTCCATGTAGATGAAGCTTCATTTATTACTGATGTTAACCGATGGATCCCTGTGCCTTGCGATGTGGAAGCAGATGTATCCTGTGATGTCTGAGATGAAGTGCTAGTAGCTGTTGTTGATTTTATGCTGGTAGAGAATACTGATGATGCAGATTCACTGACTGTATAAAGAGATGATGACACTGATGGATGACTTGTCACTGGAACTGTGCTTTCTGAAACTGAAGTTGTGCTTTCTGAAACTGAAGCTGTGCTTTTTGAAACTGAAGTTGTGCTTTCTGAAACTGAAGCTGTGGTTTTTGTGCCTTCTGTATAAGAACTTGAGCTATGAACTGAGGTAGACGTTACTGTGGTTGAAACTCCCACTGCTGGTGTTGTCAGAGTAGATTCATCACCATGACAGCCATCTTCACACTTGACAGCCACTTCATAATCATAACAAGATTGGCCATTATTCTGTGCACTGTTCAGACACACAAGTCCTCTGTTCAAGTCACAACTGACTCCTAGCTGCCGGGCATGATCATATCGAATGCCTTGTGGACTGTGAACATCAGGTACAGTTCTACAAGTAATGTTGGTGGGATACGCACAGAAGGAATATTCCAGTCTCAAATTACTGATGCTTTCTATGTCCCCTAGTTCAGACGGTCTATAAGAATTCATCCACTGAGTCCAGTTACACATAGCCTGAGGGGTATATGGTACTCTGGTGTGTGTTGGTGTTACAGGTGAAGTGGCAGAGGATGTATTATGAGCTGTAGGTGTCATTCTGTCACCTATAATTTTTTTTAAAAATCACATTACATTATTGAAATATGAAAACTTATTACAGTCTTTGACAACTTTTAATTTTAAAGTAATGTGGACAAGAAGAAGTGTACACAAGTTTTCTATGGTGGCCTATCCTCAACCTCAGTTTTTGTGGAGCATTAGATAAAGTCAAAGTTACTCACATGAATACAAAACAAGAGACTGGTTGAAAACTTAATGGAACGTGTCATACATTTTCTTTGGCTTTACACTAGGCAGTAAGTTAGAAAATAATTATACAGTCCCCTCCAATATTTTATGGTACTTGGTAAAAAATCAAACTATAATTTTTTTTCCCTGGCAGTCACTGCAGTGTAAATCTATCTTCCATAGTGAAAATAATAGCAACAAACTTAAAATAATTGAAAATGTTAGCAAATAAAAACCTATAGATTCTTATGAAATGAGAGAAAAGTTCATTTAAACATTAAAGTAATAAAATTACCTAAACAAAATACAAAAATATAACATATCATAAAATAATGAACAGAAAGAAGACAGAAATACAAATTATTAAACTTTAAATTATCAAATGGAAATAAAAGAAAAAAAATAGTGCAACAAGCATTAAAATGAATAAATAAGTCAAAAGCACTGCAGAAACTTTTTTTGATCCAATCTCAGGTTAGAATCAGTAAATAATATACAAAGAAAACTTAAGGAGAGGAGGTGTTAACTAGCAAGAATCTTAGAAACAGTGAACATTTTTCAAAAGTTAGCAGAAAGGCAAGAAGAAATAATGACTTTATACTGAGTTCCAGTTAGTAACATTCATTAATGGAGGACTATAGAAAACTGTTGCAAAAACTGAAATGAAATGGAAGAGCTCTTTATTGATTCTTTATACTTTTTATTAGAGGATCTTGTAAAAAAATTTCCTTTGCTACTCAAGATGTGTCCAAAAAACATTGAGTAACTTTTAATTAAAAGTTAAGTTTAATTAAATGATTGCAGAACTTACAGTCACACCGATAACTGACTTCATAGTCCAGACATGCTACTTTTGCCTGATCTCTATGATTGCAGACAAGTCCTGAGTTTAGATCACAAGTGACCTTCTGTCCATAGTACATCCCATACTCATGCTGGCCAATGACACGGCAGCGAACGTCTGTGATTTGACTGTCTGCACAAAAGATGTATTTTTCACGCAATCCTGTAGAAGTTTCTTGATCTCCTATATTAGAGTATGTTGGCACAGATGCACTCATCCATCCAGTCCAGCCTGACTCTGTGCACATTGGTGGCAATGGACTTTCTGAAATTATTAGAACTAACTAAAGTCAATACATGTGACCTGCATTGCACTGTATGAACCTAATTTCATCCTGGTAATTATAAGACTATAAGTTCTTGTACTTCAATATTTTAAGCATACAATAATTACACAACTCAATTAGAATGGTCATCTAGGAAACCCATTTCATACTCTATTTTAAATACACAAGTACCAAATTAAAAAAAAACTTTCCATGATATATACATCTATTTCAGTATTTAATGTATCAATTATCCAAATGTTTCAAAACAAAAATAAGTTATTTTAAACGAAAATATTATTCATTAACAACAGAAAAAATCTTCATAAATTATGACACTTTTGCAATATTAGCTTGCAGAAAATGACATGAAAGTTAGAAACAGCTATTCAACATGGCTTATAAAGTTTTCTAAAACCATAATGAAAAAAAAAAAGCTTACCTTCAACAGTGGATTCTGTAGCCCTATCTGGCGTTGGAAATGATTTTGAAATTGGAGTACAAACTCCAAAAGTAATATGCTCCACTTCACCATTATGACAATTGCTAAACATCAGAAAAACCAGAAATTCAATATTTCTACAACACAGAATTTTACAATTCTTAAAAATAAATAAATAAATTCATTCCATAAACATCACAAAAAAGTAGCAATAGTTCTTTAATTTATGTGAAGTAGTGATGTTGGTCACTTGATGAGAAGAAATGATCAGAGAATCCCAAAACAAGCTATCAAGTGGAACACAACAGGCTGAAGAAAAAGAGGCAGACCGCGTGAAACTCTGAAGAGGACATTATTAAGAGAGGCCAAATTAACAGGCATAAAATCCTTTGATGAGGTTGAAAGACTTGCCGAAGACAGGAAAAATTGGCGAACTACTTTGCGAGCCCTATGTGACGTTTAACGGCACGGGAAAGATATAAGATAAATGATACTAATGTTGGAACTTCTTCTTCTTCGTTCGCACTGTCTGTCTATATCTGCAGTCCTGTCTCTTGGATAAAATTCACTGTTTTTTGTAATTCATGTATGGAACCGTAGAGCTTATCTTCTTTAGTGGTTTGGGCCAGTAATTATTTCTCAGTGTCTCGTAGTTGATGCAGTTCTGGAGGATATGTTCCACAGTTTGGGGCACCTGGGCACACGTACATAGATTAGTAATGTTGGAACTAAATTGTATTGCCACTTTAACACAAGTTGTTTTAAAAATGACTATATATAGGTAAAGGATTTAAACTGTAAAATTTAGCAAATACTAAGGCCCACCAGATTTCACAATCAGATCGACACACAAGAGGGTTATCAATTCTCTCCCCTTCCATGTAAATCTTGTCACCCACATAACAGGATGGCAGCAGACAAGAAATTTCCGGTACACAGGTGACAGGCTTTGTAAGGGAATCATACACCTGGCCTTCTGGGCATGGATGAAGGTCACATCCTTCAAAACACATGTCCCTGTCTTCACAACTCTCATATATTGCGCTGTAATTGCGATTGTTTGCACATGTCCTTTTTGGGCATAATGAGACACAGGGGTTGTATTCTTCACAATCAGTGCATGTTAGTCCTGAAAATGGGAAATAAAGTTTATAGACTAATTTACTGGCAATACTTATATGTATTGATGGATAATGTTGAATATGATTATAATTCTACTTACAGATTTTACTGGGCTAGATTCTTGTGTTATTTCTTGTGTTGATTCTTATATAATTCTTATATTGAACTGACAGTTTTCCTTTAGCTGTGAGACAGCAACTCATGGCAGATGATGTGGTGTAAAGAAATTGTAATAAAAGTGTTAGATCACATTAGGAGATTACTGAAATGAGTTTCATAAAGCAGATCTACAAGCATGTTTCTCAAAAGACTATTGCTGCTGAGAAAATGCAGATCTCAATACAGTGTTAGACAGAAGTAACAGCTGGTTACTAGAGGTGTAACATGGAATAAAAATTGCATTTTGACCTACTTTGCTCTTACTGACTGTAACAATGTCTTCCTCTCAGTTCCCATTGTGCTAAGAAATATAAAAGCACCCACTTTACACAGATCATATCATCTGAATTTTGTCCCCTTTTCTTCTAATGTGGTCTGTATTCTCTCATACATGTATCTTACATCTTACATCCTTCCCGTGCCGTTAAATGTCACATAGGGCTTGCATAGTTGTTTGCTAAGTTTTCCTGTTCTCGGCGAGTCTTTCAACTTCATCAAGAGATGTTATGCCCACTAAACTGGCTTCTCTTAATAATGTCCTCTTTAGAGTTTCATGCAGTCGACCTCTTTTTCTTCGGCCTGTTGTGCTTCACTTGATAGCTTGTTTTGGTATTCTCTGATTGTTTCTTCTCATCACATAGCCTAATGAGACAGGTTGTTCACACAACCCATGAGACAGGTTGTTGTTTGCTCATCTGTTTTATCTCTGCATTGTTCTTGAATTCACTCCACTTTATACCAAATATTTGTTTTTAAAAGAGTCTAATATCTTATCTGTTTATTTAGTTGATTTCCAGTTTTCCCATGCATAAATGAAGGTGGATATCACATTTGATTTGAATAATCTTAACTTGGTTTTTGTGCTTGTAACTTTTGAAGTACTTATGTTCTCAAGATTTTTGAAGGACAATGCTGCTTTTGCAATTCTAACTTCCTTCCTGGTGTCACCATCATGCTCTATGTAGCTGCCAAGGTATGCAAATTGGTTTACTTCATCAATAACTGTTCATTCTACGTATATTTTTCCTTCTTGATTACTGAGATTTTTGTTTTGTCTGTTAATTTAAAGACCTATTTTGCTAGCCAAGGGAGACAGGGAATCTGTGTTTCTCCTGCATTGATTTCACATTGTCATTGATAAGAGTTATGTCATCTGCAAAATCAAGATCTTCTATTTGGGTCCCATGTACCCAATCAATGCCAGTTTTACCTGTACAGCATCTTTTCTTGCCTATGGCAATTCCAAAAAGCTATGGAGATAATATACATCCTTGTTTCATGCCTGTTTCAATCTGAAACCATTCGCTCATTCCTTCTTCTGTCTTGACAGGACAAACATATCCATTGTAGAGATCTCTAATGACAATTTTAGATGGTATTCCATATAGTCTTAAAATTCTCCACAATGAATCTCTGTGTATGCTATCAAATACTTTTTGAAAGTCTATGAAGTTCAGGATTAATGGTTTCTGCTTTTCAATATGTTCTTCAAGTATTATTCTGAGAGTAAAGATCTGGTCAAGACAGCTTCTCCCTTTTCGAAAGTCTGCCTGTTCTTCTCTCATTGCAGTATCCACTACATCCTTAATTTTATTCAGAATCACTTTACTAAACACCTATGACACAACTGATAGTAAGGTTACACCACTCCAGTTATTGCAGTCACTGAGGTTGCCTTTTTTGGGTATTTTAACAATGATTCCATTTTTCCATTTAGAAGGGCCTTTTTCTTCTTTCCAAATTTTATTAAACATTCTTTGTAGTTGGCTCATGTTGTCACTGTTAATAGCTTTTAACATTTCATCTATTATTTCATCTTGACCTGCAGGTTTGTTGTTAGCCATTAGATTCACTGCTGTTTCAGTTTCATTCAGTGTAGCTTCATCTAAGTTGACATTTAGTTGTGGGACTGGTAAATCGGTTTCAAGATTTATTAATTCATTTTAAGGTGTGGCTGATATATGTATGTGTTCCAAAAAATCTTACAGTATGTCATAAGTTGCTAACTGAGGCCATTTTTTTAAACTCCACATTGGACAGATTCCTGTCAAAGCTGTTTATTTAGCTCATTTTGTTTCACATAATTTTTTTTGGTACATTTTTTAA
This sequence comes from Achatina immaculata, assembly GCA_009760885.1. Classification (NCBI taxonomy): domain Eukaryota; kingdom Metazoa; phylum Mollusca; class Gastropoda; order Stylommatophora; family Achatinidae; genus Lissachatina; species Lissachatina immaculata. The sequence continues at coordinate 65,252,932 of CM019691.1, read as the reverse complement.
ATGCTGTGTTGAAAAAACCCTTTAAAAAAGATTTGTGGAATTAAAAAAATTTCATGCACTCTTTCCTGCATTTTCACTGACTCTGACTTTTGAATTTTCAATACTTTATAAATTCTTGAAAAGATGGTTTATGGAATTTTATGAATATTTCAGAAGAAGCCCTGAAACCCAGATAATTTTGAAAACAACTCTGAAATTGTTAAGTCATAGACAAGTTACTGGTGGTGAAAATAGTTACATTTTAGCATGTTTTGAATCTTAATTACGTACATGTGTACCGACATTTGGCTATGTCTTGCTCCAATATTAAAAAGTACCATTTTTTCTTCTTTTCCAAAAATGATGATGTATGCTGGCTGTTTTGAAAGAGTGAGGTGAAAGTGTTCTTGTATTGGTCAAAGTCATTTTCATCTTTTAAGTTTCTTCCTTTTTTTCAAGACAGCTGCATAATGATTAAGTCTTTTTTTTCAGTTAGCTGTATCTTCAAATTTCATATAATAAAACACTACTCTGCCTTTTTTATATAGACATCAGACAGTGTTTTAATTGTGTCTTTTTACAGACTGTCCATCAAACCAACGATATTTAAATTCTTCCTTCACTCTTTAAAACATAATTTATTTTTCTGTTTCCTCTTCTCTTAAACTCTGTTGAAACAAATAAAAATCTATAGTTTTTAGTTTGTTGATACTTTCAATTATTTTTAAATGCAATAATCTTTATAATAAGTCGATGAGACAAACTGTCCCACTACAGTCATTTTTCCTTACTTTTTTCACCAGTTATATATTTTAATGAAATTATGCAAAGATAATCATTTCTTGACATGAAATATATATATATATATATATATATATATATATATATGTATATATATATATGTATGTATATATATATGTATATATATATATATGTATATATAAGATTCTTGAGAACATATGGAATTCAAAAGTTATAAGCACAAAAACCAAGTTAAGACTATTCAATTCAAATGTAATGTCCACTCTCATTTATGCATGCAAAAGCTGAAAAACAACTAAAGAAACAGAAAAGAAATTAGACTCTTTTGAAAACAAATGCCTAAGGAAAATACTCGGCATCAAGTGGAATGAATTCAAGAACAATGCAGAGATAAGACAGATGACTGAACAACAACCAGTCTCATGGGTGATCAGGAAAAGGAGATGGACATATGTTGGTCACTTGATGAGAAGAAATGATCAGAGAATCCCAAAACAAGCTATCAAGTGGAACACAACAGGCTGAAGAAAAAGAGGCAGACCACGTGAAACTCTGAAGAGGACATTATTAAGAGAGGCCAAATTAACCACGTGAAACTCTGAAGAGGACATTATTAAGAGAGGCCAAATTAACAGGCATAAAATCCTTTGATGAGGTTGAAAGACTTGCCGAAGACAGGAAAAATTGGCGAACTACTTTGCGAGCCCTATGTGACGTTTAACGGCATGGGAAGGATATAAGATAAGATATATATATATATGGCTAATTTGTTAAACTAGATTTCATTTTTAAAAAATATTTACCACATAAGTCTTTGCTTCTCCATCTGATCGGAGAGCCTTTGCTTGCACAATCATGGGCGTATGCAGCAATGGCAGTGCATAAGCACTCACAATCTCCACCCATATCACAACCACAGGCATCAAATTCACAACTGGAAATAGAAAAAAAAATTACCTTTAGGACGTTTTCCATTCTCTTCTTCAAATCTTTTTGGATGCTCATGCATTTTTCTTGTACTATGTTCCATATATCACATTTCAGTTAAAGTTTGTTTATGTCACATCCTATGAAAATATATAAATTTTGTCCATCATTTTTTAATGATAGAACAAAAGATCAGACATCTTTGCCTCTGAACATGGATGTCTTGCAAGTTATTTTAAGTTCATGACTTTAAATTCCATCAGAGTAAGATGAATAGTTTCATTCTGCTCCCTGAAAACCTGTCATGAGATTCTTCCTCTCTTATATTGATAACATGAGTTGCCCAGACAATATAATTCCATTTCTTCAATTCAAAGTCTCTTTCTCCCTGCCATGTTCTTCATTGCCAGTTGCTGTAGCCTAAAGCAGATGAAAGTCAAAATGTAACATAATTGTAATTTTTACAATGTAAAACTTTACAACTTTCTTTCTTAATTATAAAGATTTTATCATTGTTTATTGTAGTGACTCAGAACACATCATCATCTCTTATGCCATCTCCATAAGGAAGGTAGGCCACAATGAATCTTCTTTAACACAGTTCCTACCTAAATTTTGTTGTCCTTCATTGTCATTTTAAAATATTTTAATTGTCTAGTTCTTTCAAAGTTTCCCTTTTATTTCTTTTTAAGTTTCAGCTGTTCTAGTACTTCTTAATTTGTCTTATTTTATGATAATAAACATCTGTTCTTCTGTACACATGTTAAAAAAGGCATGCTGATGAAGGGTAGGTGAATGGTAAAGAATGTAAAAGCACTATAAAAACCTGCAATTAAGTCTACATTCCATGGTGTCTTTATATGTCAAACAAAATATCAACAATATAAAAAAAAATTTGTTTTTTCCAAAACACCATTTTCAGTTACTGATACTCAATAGTCTTCTCTTTAATATAATCTTAGGCTAATATACTCATCTATGTAGCCATGTTCCTTCTGAAATCTAAATTGCTCCTCTGAATACTGACTTCATCCTGAAAACACTTGCAAAAGACTCCATTTTTACCTTGAAATTAAATACTTCTGCACTTGCTGTTATAGTGTCTGTTTCTTTTATTCTTCTGGACAGGAACAAAAATAATTCTTTTCCAGTTCTCAAGAACTATTATTTCTGTCTGAATCTTGTTAAATATACAAATGTCAATATTAAATTTAATGTCCTCAATAGATCATGGTCTCTTGTTACCCACGAACCTCCGCTGCTTTCAATAACACGCTCTAAAACAAACTGAAATAAATATGTTTGGTAAAGCATCATTTGACCTTTTACATATGCAAATATATTTTAGTTAATAATTATTACTTTTAACTTCACAATAGGAGGTTAAAAAATATGATTTTGATACTGTATTACATAACCACTTTGTACTACTATGGTCTTCTATTTATTATCTACAAAGATTACTGTTCTCTACAAAAATTAGTTTCTGTACCGATCTATATAATCTTTCGGTTCCACTAGTGCATGACAAGGCTTGAAGAGATCTGAGGCAATGACCGAACATTTGTGCTGGGCCCATGATTTGCGATGAGGTGCTAGCACACATGTGTCAACAACCTCTTTGGATGTCTCACAGGTTGAGTGAACTCTCCAGCTATCCCCAAAACTTGTTGCTCTTGCTGCAGGGAGACCACCTGATCGCATTTGAAAGTCATCTTTCTGATCACCATTGAAATTTCCACAGAGGCCTTCCACCTTTTGAAAAAAAATTTAGATATAATCTTCATTAAATTTTTTTTTCAGTAATCAATTCTAAGCTATTTTTTTAATGGCTGTTTAAGCCTTGTGCACCAATTAATCACAAAATTATAATTTATATTTTGTAAAATCTAGACACTGCAAATAATTCCAAATGAAAATTTTTCACTGAAAGTTAGATAAGAAGCAAGGAGCAAAACTATGATTTTTTTTTTCCTTTTCAATCCATTAAATTAAGATTCACTGGCAAAGATAAATTTCATTTGCCTCTATTTTTTTGTCTTCTCTGCCATTTACTGACTCCAGGTTCTCGCACATCGTCGTCTGTGTTGCCTTTCCATCTTTGTTTTGGTCTTGTTTTTTTCTATCTATTGAACATACATGATGCTTGTTCAGCATTCAGCTTGTTATAGGTGAGCTACTATACTGTACCAGAACCAAGAATATGAGAATATCAGAACTTAAAGCTGACTGTTTATAACAGTGGTTGTGCATGATAGAGGTGAATCTTTTGGAAGATAGCTAAAATCATTTTGCAGGAGATGCTATGGTGTACAATCTGGCCATTTTAACAAAATTAAAATTTATTGTTTGAGTGCAGGTAATTTTGAATTATGTGAGGTATTTTTTAGAGTAGTTCTTTTCAGTTTGTATAACTTTGTGAAAAGTTTCTTCTTCACTGTCATAGTGTTTGCAGCCTCAGTTAAAGGAAATTCTGTGTTATGCTGTTGAGACATAAAAAACACAATAAAGAGCCAAATTTTACAGCTGGTCTGATTTGGGTCATGTCACCAGCTTTTGCCATTGCAGACACAAGCAATAACCTCTTTGCTGCTCATGTGTCCATCATAAGCTATAGTTGTTTTTCTGAAATGGCATAGTTTGCTTATATTGCTTTGTTTTTTTTTTTTTTGTCTAGCCATAGTGACTGAAGCAACTGAAAATATCAACTAAATAAGAAAAAATGTATTTCTGTATTTCTTTACATGATCTGTATTTCATCATGTTTATAATATGAAATTGTTTGAAGTGTCACCAGTTATTTACTTTGCCAATATGCTGTACTGCCAGCTTGACATAGACACGAGTCCCCTTATCCCATTGGACAGTTACACCGAAAGGAGTTGTGACATAAACCATTTCTCCAACTTCTCTCACATAAAAGGGAGAGCCTGGATCAGGTTTCACAGTTTGCCCTAGAAACAAATGTGAAATGAATTAAACACATTGTAAAAATTTCCCTTGAATCACTGAACATGCATGCACAGCTTCATTCTTAAAATGTTAAATGTCCTGTACATGTCCTAAACCAATTTTTCTCAGAACACAAAATCTTATCTTTTTTTTCTGATCTTCCTGAAACTGTGAATTGTATCTTTTTTTCTGATCTTCTTGAAACTGTGAATTGTAGCTTACTGCAGCAAATTCTGTGATAATGATGAAACACAAGGATTTGTATTTGATAAAAAGCAGACTATGGTGACTTGTATGAAGACCTAGATTAAACCCGATAAATTAATCTCCTGGCAATTCTACCACCCTGGGCAAGCCTCAACATGTCTGTTAGGTTGAAGAGCATACCAATCTGCTGTAGGCTACAAACAAAGAGATGGGATAAAGTTCTAGATGTCTCTGATTCATTAGCCTCAATAACAGTACAGTACTCTAGATCAGTAATCTTAGCTCTTAACCAGAAAATTAAAGAGTCCACACAGCTCGATATAAATATTAGTTGACTTACTGTTCAGTGGTTTGAATGGCGATAAAAGTTATTTTCATATAAAACACAAAAAAAGACATCTTTTGTGGTTTTATGATGTACACCAATAAGAACATTTCACAGGAAAAAAAACTGGTACTTGTTTTTTTTTTTATTTTTTATTTTTCAAATACATCACATGTGAATACTAAAAAAGCATCCCTTCAAATATCAAAACCATGTAATAAAATCAAGACATTCTAACACAGTTGCCTATTTAGCAAGAGTTTTAATCCTGTTATTAATTTGTTAGTAGATTTCCATCATACCCTTTTTTAAACGCAGATTGATAAAAACATAAAATTTAGTCTTACCTCTAACAAACTGAAGACGGTAAAATGAGGATGTTCCTTCATCACCAGATATAAATTCAATGCCTTTAGAACATGCAACTCCTGAGGTGCCACACTGCAAGTTAGTTGTGGTAATGAGAAACTTGTCTGGATTTTCTGCAGTTGACTTGGCCATGATATAGTCACAAGAACCTTGAAATTCATATTTGCGGCCATCGAAAGTAGTGTAGTGAGAATCTCCATAAGCACTACATGTGGCTGGGCAGTCATTAGTCTGGCACTGCCATCTGTGATTTTTACATACACTGAAAAAAATAATTTGATACAGATGAAAAGAAATTTTATACTTTGAACTCCCATGTCATATTTTATAATTATTGTTTTTTTTTCAACTTGAAAAGCAGACCAGTTAGTTCTGCATTAGAAATAAAATTACAAACATATTAGAAAGCCCATAAAGATGACTCATAAATAGAAGACACAACTGTTTCACTCAAAATTTAACACACAAGTTTACACTGGATCACTGCATGACAAAGTTGCCCCTTCAACTCACTGAAAATTCTTTCACACATGTGAAGTATCACATTAAATTAAAAAAGATGAAACCAGAAAATGATTTTTTACTCTTTAAAAATTCCTTATTCACCATCTTCTAATCAATGTTTCATTTCTATTACACTGGACCATAGACATTTAACTCTGTACATACAACTCTGTTTCTTTACAAGATGCAGAACTTCACAACATAAAAAATTATATTTTAATGTGCGTTTGGCACTTCTGTGACCATCATATTTTTAAAAAGAAATAAAAATAGAATATTTTAAATAGTTAAATGTAATGCTTGAGCTTAAGAGACAGAAAAGTGGTAATTTGAAGATAATGATGTCAAATTGTGTATTTTAAAGTGTTATTAAAATAAGATTTTAAATGTATGCACTTTTGAAAAACAAATGCTCTGAATGATGAAAATGAGTAGTTTTCTTTAAAAAAAAAAATACATGGTTTTGTTCAGCTGTTCTCCACACATGGAAATGTTTATTGATATAACTTTTTAATAAATCTCTAGCTGGCTATCATGACTGCAAATTGCTAAATACATGAAGGACAATATTGTAGATTTTTAAAAAGATTTTATTGCCTGTCATGATGATTCTGAATTCAGTGCTACTGACATATAAGTAGCTGTGTCATCCTACACTGGACAGTCATGTAAGTACAAAATTCTAAGTTGATACAAATTTCAAACCTGAACAGAGCTATAACAGCATACTTACCACTCATTACAGTCAACAAAGAATGTGTCCCCTTCATAATAAGCTTTGCCACCATGATAGCAAGGACACATTGATGGAAGAATGCACCGGTCTCCATCAAAAACATATCCATCCTTGCAAACACAGGCAGCCTTACATTCCACATCTCTGGGGCAAGTTAAAGCATCTTGCACATTTTGACAAGTTACAGGACAGCTAGGAGCACATGAGCTGTACTCCATGTTATCTGGGCAAAGGGACTGAACCCTTGTGATATTCTGATTGTCTGGTCTTATCCTAGTGCACTGCCACTGGGCACCAGCACAAACACTAAAGTAAAGATTCAAATTTAAAATGATACAGAAGCAACTGTCATGTGTAAATAACTCATATTTTACAGACAGACACTGCTAGTGATATCTGTAAAAAAAAATCAAAATTATAAATAAATATATTTTTATCCATCTATTTACATCAAATGTCAACAACAGAAACAAAATATTTGTTAAATGAAAACAATGTACTCTATAAAACCAAGATCAACCAACTCTGTCCATTATACAGCAAAGCATGTATACTAATCTCCAGAAAATATGATTTATCCAATCTTTTTGACATGGTACAGTATTTTCTAACTTATCAGCTTTTCAATAGCATTCTCATGATAAAAATTACATCCTCTTGAATTTACTCCTGTGGTCCTTGATAGGTCCGTGGTCCCTGAAAAGACCACACAAGATCCACGAGAGGAGAGGACCACAAGAGGATCAGAGTATCACAGGGCTTGGGCCTGAATTCTTGGTGGGTCTCAGAACCGGGATTGCATGACACCATGGTTTTTGTTGCACCAGTTTCTAGTTATTTATACATTTGAAGTCATAAAATTGCTATATATACTGTAATGATCACTAAATTGTGATTAAATATGCATCATATACCTAAATCAAAATTGAAAGATTTGTGTATTACGAACATCATTTCTAATTTATAACACTGTAGATACACAGTAATACTGGCTATATTTATAAAATTATGTCCAGTATTTCTGTTATTGTCCTAGATAGTATGTTTCAGCAAAATGCTTATTTGTCTCTTTCTATTTATCCTTATTCATGTTAGCATCATCTTGTAGGTCACTTGTGCTCAGAATTATCCTTTGAAATAGTTTTAAGTTACTCTTTAAATCTTTTAAAACTTTTTGAAATACTTTAATGGTCACATCTTATTCTCTTTCTTTGCATAACTAGGTGATAGAATCTCTTGTTTGATTTTCTTTTTGTCTTTTCCCCCTGTGAACTTGACCATAATCCCTTGTATCAGTTTTTATTTTTTTGCACAAATTTGTTTTTTCTTTTACTACATGACAGCTGTATGCTTCATATACTGTAATCAGTAGACATTCTATTATTTCAGTAGTAATTCCCTAGCACAAATGTATTAGGGGTGGATTTTCATTGATAGGTTGAAGTGTTACTGGAGTTGCTTTAAATCAAACTCCCTTAATCTGAGAATTTCTTACTCAAATTATGTAACTCCTGTCATTACATTTTACTAATAAATTTGTTTTAAATATAAAAATATAACTAAACATAAGAAATTGTTAATTTTTTTGTTAGATGCAGAATTCTGGGAAATTATTTCCATACTTCCTTAACCCCACAAAATACTACTATATATTAATCATTTTTCAGCTCTATATATGCTTACCATATATCTGTGCCTTTTAGCGTTGTGAAGCCTGCTGGGTATTCATGTCCATCAAACATACATGGGCATTTCTCAACTGCCACACATTCTCCTTCATTATTAAGTGACTGACCTTCTGGACAGCTACAGCCTTCAACACACTTCTGGTCACACAAGCTGTCTCCACTCTGTGCAAGTGCATGGCAAGTATACTCACATGGTCTTCTACACACCTGATAAACTTGACCACCAGGACATTGCAAACCTGTCAAAATAATGCAGTCCCATTAATTATGTTTTTATTTTTCCACCAAAATACTTCCAAGAGTCTTTAGTATATTTGTTTTTCTTTTTACCTTCACAGCACTGTCACTGAGAAAAGCCATTTTTTTTCTTTTGCCCCATTGACTCTTTCAGCATTTCTGGTAAATTTAACATCTTGGAATAAAAAAAAAATTAGAATAGGTTTAAAACCTGTTTTTTTATGCTAGTTTTTTTCTCTCATTACCAATGTCCCCATATCAGTTTATCACAATACATTATGCTTAAAGTAGTACTATATATATATGGGTTTGAAACAGACAAATATCAGCTGTTGTGGACTTTTTCAAAGCATCATCTTGCTGAAAAGCTCCTCTTATGACTGACCCCACAAATCTTGGATTAATAGAATTGGTCATGGTAACAGCAAACAATGCTTGTTTTGCAAAGTCCACTTTCATTATGCTTGTGTCTTCTAACTGCTTTCTATTTATCTCTTTCTGTATACTTTAATTTGCATTAACATCATCTTTTAGTTCATTTGTACCCATATATATTACAGATGTTACAGATACTGTAGAGATAATTATCTATCTGTTAGTTTGAATTATGGTGTTGATTCATTTAATATTTTCCATAACTAGCTGGCACAGTAAAGTTTAGCTGGCCAAGAAGTTTTTCATCAGTTTTGCTTGTTTGATCTTCCAATATATTTTGAAGCTGACTGAATGTAGGTTCAGTTTAGTCGAAGTTACTCATGCTCATGAACATTTATTTTTTAAGTCTGTAAGAAAAGTTACATTTTAAACCATGCCAGTGACTGATAGATACTTTCATCAATAATTTCGGTGAAATATTTCCACTACCAAAAATAGCACTAAGATGGACACCACAGGGGAGCAGAAGTAAGGGTAGACCAAAAGAGACATGGAGAAGAACAACAGAAAGGATGTTGAGCAATAGAGGGCTCACCTGGGCAAGAGCAGAAAAAAAGGCGAAGGACAGGCATTTGTGGAAAACCGTTGCAGAAGCCCCATGTGCCCTGGGCACTTAAGGTTCAGAGAGAGATTTCCACAAGGGAAAGTTATCCCATAAAATCATAGCAACTCACTGCATTCTTTCACTTGTGATCTCCAGTTGATTTTCACTCCTTTTGCTGCACATGAATCTGCATATGCGGCCAGTGATGGACAAAGGCAGTTTTGTATATTCTCAGCACATGAACACAAGTCATACATGCAGTCTTTATAGTACTGGGTCACATCTTCAGTGTAATGGCAAACTGATGGATAATATAAAGGTAGCAAACGTAAATTACCAAAAGATAAAGGAAAAGAAAATAAGATGGCTAATCTCTAAAAAACTTTAAATCTCATAGAAAATAATTTTTAACTGACTTATTTGTCACTTAGAAATCACTACTTTTTATTTTTACAAATCAATCTTTTTACCAGCAGTTCTGAATGTCAGTATTTCATGTTTATGAATGATAAACTCCTTGGTACAACAGAGTAAAGATCTGGACCACTAAACCTGCTAAATTTAGTATTAAAAAAAAAAGAAAGGTGGAAGGGGAAGGCTTATAAAAAATAATGAAAGATTCAGTGTAAATGGTGGAATGTCAAATTATTCTTTCCTGCTGTAAGATATTCTGCCACACAGGAAGTGTTGGTATGAGCCACTGTCATTGTTTCCCTCTGTTCTTTTATAAACAATTATTTTTACTTATAGTATTATCCAGAACATCTTTTAATAAAGAAAAGATCATGAAGTATTTTCTAACATGTCAGGTAAATCTTAACCTAAAACATTTTATGACAGTTAAAAGTTCTGGCACTCAGATACAGATTGCTTATATACCTTCAAATGGTGATGATGAGTTTATCAATATTCCACATAACCCTGATGCTTGGGCCTTTCTCTGGGACTGGATTTCACAGGGATCAAGAGCAATGGTAAGTGGCACATCGTCACAATCTTTCGAAGTCTTCCATTGGTTGCCAAAAAGGTTCGTGTTTATCTCATAGCTACCTTGTGGTGTGAGGAAATCATTTGTTTGTTTGCCATCATAGGTACCACAGAGACCTTGTGTTTTTCCCTTCAACGATGGTGGGACTTTGATGTTAGCTCGGTTGACTCCATCCCACAAAACACTGACCCTGTTGCTTAAAACAACCTTAGAAAACAAAATTGTTGCAGTTTGTGCAAAGAGTTTATTTTCATAAACAAAACTACTGCATACAATTTTTTCATGATCCATGTAACCAACAGTAGATTTATGAGCAAAGTTGCCTTAATAAAAATACTTTGGGTACAAGTTCTGACCATATTACCTTTCTTTAAGAAATCACTATTAGTTAACCAACTCTCACTTCCTTATTTTGTATTAATTTAGTAACTAAAAATGTTTAAAAAAAAACACTATGTAGTAACAATATTCAACAAAATGTAGCATTCTGAAAACATCACAGTTTTTCATTGTGAGCATAAATGACTAAGAGAGAGGTGCAACATCATAAGAGAAGCAAGGAACGCAGAAGAAGAAGAGACAGCAAGCTATAGCAAATCAAACCCCAGCCAGTCCTACCAGTTTTACTTCAGTTATGTGGTCTCTTTTTAAATAACAGCATGGCTTTAAAACAAGTGCATGCTAGCTGTTTGTGGAAGTTTTATTTGATTGTATAATTTGCCATGGGAACATGTATAATTTGCCATGGGAACAAAAACCTGTTTGTGTTGCAGTGCCCAGTCTCTTTATGAGCTTACATTTGTTGTCTTCAGGTCTGGTCTACTTCTGCCTTAAATAATGCACCAGTCTTACACAGGGTTACTTTCTCTGTGGTTCAGTCTTTGGCCTGCTCTTTCAGTCCTTGTGAATGTTGCAAAATTTGGTGTCTGTTATGTTGTAAAAGTACCAAAGACAGAAACTTCAATCTTTCTTCTTACATCTTGAATGCATTTTCCATATTTCATACCTGTTAAAGAGAATGAGTCTAAGCAGACAGGTGTTGTACATTAAAATTTTGTCTTCAGTGCTAATCTTCCATTCATCCATGCCCTTTTCCTTAGTATGTCAAATGTGCCTTTCTTATCTGTGTACTGATTTCTTTACCTAAATAGAATATTTCTGTACCTGAACATTCAAGATGTTAGAGTTTTCCATTCATTTAAGTAGATTTCTGTATAAAGTTATACAGTATGATATGTAATACAATATATATACTTAATCAACCACACCCAAAAGAATTTATAACCCTTAAAACTGACTTACCAATCCCACAACTAAATGTCAACCTAGATGAAATTACATTGCATGAAACTGAGACAGCAGTGAATCTAATGGCTAACAACAAAGCTGCAGGTGATTATGAAATTATAGCCGAAATGTTATGAGATATTAACAGTGACAACATGAGCCAACTACAAAGAATGTTTAATAAAGTTTGGAAAGAAGAAAAGGTCCTTCTAATTGGAAAAAAAAGAATCATTGTTAAAATACCAAAAAAAGGCAACATTAGCAATTGCAATAACTGGAGAAGAACAAGCAGGATTTTGAACAGATTTTACAACTTCGATCTTAGCCAAAAGGAAAAGAGAGATGCTGTCTCGACCAGATCTTTACTCTAAGAATACTACTCAAAGAACATATTGAAAAGCAAAAACCAATTATCCTGAACTTCACTGACTTTAAAAAAGCATTTGATAGCACACACAGAGATTCATTGTGGAGAATTTTAAGAATATATGGAATACCACCTAATATTTTCAACATCATTAGAGACCTCTACAATGGATATGTTTGTGTAGTCAACACAGAAGAAGGAATGAGTGAATGGTTCCAGACTGAAACAGGCATGAAACAATGATGTATATTATCTCCCTTGCTTTTTGGAATTGCAATAGACTTCATAATGAAAAAATGCTGCACAAGTAAAACGCACATTGACTGAGTACATGAGACCCATGATTTTGCAGATGACATAACCCTTATCAGTGACAATGTCAAATCTATGCAAGAAAAAACAGACACCCTGTATTCATTGGCTAGTAAAATAGGACTTGAAATTAACAATTAAAAACAAAAATAATGAAACTTACCATCAACCATGAAGGAAAAATATACATAGTAGGAACACCTGTTGAAGAAGTAAATCATTTTGCATATCTCAGCAGCTACATTGATCAGGATGGTGACACCAGAAAGGAAGTTAGAATTCAAACTGCAAAAGTAGCATTGACCTTCAAGAATCTTGAGAACATATGGCATTCAAAAGTTACAAGCATAAAAACCAAGTTAAGATTATTCAATTCAAATGTAATACCCACCCTCATTTATGACTGTGAAAGCTGGAAAACAACTAGAGAAATAGACCAGAAATTAGACTCTTTTGAAAACAAACACCTCGGGAAAATACTCGGTTAAAGCGAAATGATTTCAAGAATAACGCAGAAATAAGACAGATAAGCAAACAACAACCTGTCTCATGGGTGATCATAAAAAGATGATAGACATATGTCAGGCATGTGTTGAGAAAAAACAACCAGAGAATCCCAAAACAAGCTATTAAGTGGAGCACAACAGGCTGAAGAGGTCGACCACGTGAAACTCTAAAGAGAACATTGTTAAGAGAGGCCAGTTTAGTGGGAATAACATCCCTTGATGAAGTTGAAAAGCTTGCCGAAACAGGAAATCTTGACAAATTACCATGCGAGCCCTATGTAACATTTAGCGGCATGGAAAGGATGTAAGATGTAAGATAACGATATATAACCATCTGCAGTTCTGTTATTTAAGAACCACAATGTGTTTTATATTAATTATCAGTGAAAATTCATAGAAATTAAAATATGGAAAGCATTCTCATTAATAAGAGAAAAAAAAAACATAGGAGGTGGTCAAAAGAAGCAAATACACACGCATACGCACGCACGCACACACACACACACACATAAATAATACAATCAAAACATGACCATCTGAGATTTTATGTGTTTTGCGCCAAGACATAATGAAGCTTAATTTTACATTTTAAAAATATTTTCATTCATTTATTTTTTTCAGAATGCTACATTTTGATGAATATTGTTACTACATAATGTTTTTTTAAACATTTTTAGTTACTAAATTAATACAAAATAAGGAAGTAAGAGTTGGGTAACTAATAGTGACCTGTCTTCTCACAAGAAAGGTTATACAGCCAGAACTTATGCCCAGCATTTACAGTCAAATCAGATGTAAAAATTTTTACTTGGCATATTAATGATACAGAAAACAATCTTTGAAAACAACAATTTTCCTGCATGGCAAGGCACACTTGATATTGCTGCAGTCATGGCTGTCATTGAATGAATGGAAAATAGGATATCACATGAAGGTCAGTCCCACAGCAATGAATATAAAACAAAATTCTAAAAAAGATGTCTTCTGCACCTAATTAAAACATAAATCAAATGGAAGTTTTTCCAGGTAAGTTTCAGATGAATATTTTACTTCATGTTCTTCTGGTAAAGAGTACAAAGAGACTAATAAGCAACAACAACAACAACAACAACAAAATTAGTAACACATTAAAGCTATTTCTGATCATAATAGAACAAAAAACACTTTGTGTGTTGAAGAGGAAAAGAGAACACAGAGAAATGACATAAGGAGACAGAAGATTACCTGCATGAACAGAGATGAGATCATGGAGATTTGAATTCCAGGTGCCTCATACGGCAGCTTGACTATTTCATGGCCATCAACTGTGAGCTGATGGTTATGGTCAAGTTTAATATTCAGATCATTAAATTCTATGCTCAGGGATTTTGTACAAGTTACTTCTCCATTACCACATCTGAAATAAATAAAGACTGGTATTATCTTCCCATGAAAGAGTCTCCCACAAAATAAAGCCAAAAAGCAAATAATATTGTCTTTTCAAGTTTTGATATGAATTTATTGTGGATGACTATTTACATTCATTATCAGAAAAAAAAACTTCAGAGTTAATGCTTGAAACAGTTCTTTAGTTCAAATATTCAATTTTATATCGACTAAAGCCTTGGAACAACCATCATAATATTCATTGCCTCATGAGTCTCATTGAGCATCGAGCTCAATGGTTATCAGATTTTAGACTCTGACCATAAAGGTTGGGCAAAAGACCTAACTGCTCATGCCCATGACTTTGAATCTCAACATCATATCAACACAGTACATGAAACTTTCACTCCTGAAGTAATATCCATGCTCTGGCAGAATAAATTAAATTTTAGTTGAAAGAAACTGGAAGGAAAGTACTCTATAATTCAAAAATATCATTTAGGTTAGAAATGTGCTAGTGAAATTAAAATTCTGAAATTAATTTGCACATGAACGTTTAAATAAATTGAAAAGAAATTTTTTTTTTTGTGCTTTTAATTATTAATACATTTTTGTAGCATTAACCACAAGTTTAATAAATCTTTGACAAAGGATATGAAAAAATGAACATAAGCAACTTCAAAATGATATAAATGAAAAGTCAGTGTTTACCGAATGTTATCGGCAATAATGCTGAACTCTGGAGTCTGGACTAGATAATAAGAGCAGGAGCCCATGAAGTCATATCTTTTACCATCAAATGTTGTGTAGTGAGGGTCTCCCATGACAGAGCACACTGCATCACAGTTATTGTGGGTACAGTTCCACCTTCCAGACATGCATTCACTGTTTCATGGAGACATTTTGTTTATGACAGTGTTTTATTTACATTTGTCTACTGAACTGTGGGAAAAAGAAACTTATACGAATATTCAGTCTGTTATTAAATGTCATTTCAAATAATAAAAAATTACCAACACTGGATTTACTCTAAGCTTCCTTTATAGAGAAGTGGTTACTGTGTTACTTAATAGTTCATGTATATGCTATGTGTGTGAGATAAGAAAAACACTATACATTAAAACATATATTCTTTAGTGATGGTCACTTTGTCAAAAATTTGTAGCAGTTTATTATCAAGAAAGTGGTACACAAATAATATTTTTTTACCAAACATTTTACTTTATTTATAGAACACATCATATACTAAGTACTATAAAGTTACAAAGTTGTTTCTCTAATCTTTTTTGTTTCAAAGTACAGTATTTTTTTCAACAGGAGAAATTCTACTGTGTCTACATCAATGCTGTTATTTTGTTTTATCTTCAACAACTTGGATTGGATTAAGTTTTACTAGAGATTTTAAAATGTATTACCTACTTTGGAAAAAGTGAAGTAAGTATACAATTATTTTAAATTTCATTAGTAAAACCTAAACTGAGAAACACCAACATCTTGGCATAGAAAAAAAGTTCTCTAACCAGGAGTTACATTCCTCTGTAATGGTATTTCCTTGTGTGTAGTCCCTGTTGCCATGAGTGCATGGGCACTGGTTGATTTCAATACACTTTCCTTTGTGCAGGACCCAACCATCAGGACAAAAGCACCCATCTACACATGTAGGATCTGAGCATGCTGTATCAGTGTTGGAACAGTCAGGTATGCATGAGCTTCCACACTCTTTGTATACCATGTTTCCTGGACACTGAACCTCTGAAATACCAAACATGGTAGGTCATGTCAAAATGAGACGAAAAAAAAAAAGATTTCAAAGACCTTTCTGGAAACTGGTGGCATGGAATCAGGTTTAAAAAAAAAAGGGCAGAAATATGAAAAATCAAAACAGAAAAGAGTAGATGTTAGAGATGTCACAAATAGGGAAATATCATAAGAGCAATAAAATAATTATAAATGACAAGTACAGAATAAAACAAAAAAATATTGCCATTACATCTGTCATGATTATATACCATTATTTAATTTCAGAAATTTGTCTTAAAATTTTGATGATTGCTCTTTAATCTCTCACTTTCAAGTTTTGCAGGTTCAAATCTATGAAATCTAGTACATTTATAGTATTCTGATGCAGAAAAAAAACAAAAAACTAATGAAACTTCCCATTAATCAAGAAGGAAAAATATATATAGCTGGAACAGCTGTTGAAGTACACCAATTTTCATACCTGACCAGGATGGTGACACCAGAAAGAAAGTTAGAATTAGAATTGTAAAAGCAGCATTGACCTTCAAGAATCTTGATAACATATGGCACTCAAAAGCTATAAGTACAAAAACCAAGTTAAGATCATTCAGTTCAAATGTAATATCCACCCTAATTTGTGCATGTGAAAGATGGAAAACAACTAAAGAAATAGACAATGAATCAGACTCTTTTGAAAACAAATGCCTAAGGTATAAACTGGAACAAATTCAAGACCAATGCAGAGATAAGGCGGATGACTGAAAAACAACCTATCTCATGTGTGATCAGAAAAAAGGAGATGGACATATGTCAGTCACGTGATGAGAAGAAACAGTCAGAGAATCCCAAATAAGCCATCAAGTGGAACACAACAGACCAAAGAAAAAGAGGTCGAACACATGAAACTCTAAAAAAGAACATTGCTAAGAGAGGTCAGATTAGTAGGCATAAAATCCCTTGATGAGACTGAAAAGTTTGGCAAAAACAGGAAAACTTGGCAAACTACCAAACGAGCCCTATGTGATGTTTAATGGCACAGGAAGGATGTAAGATGTAAGATGCAGCCTTATGTTTTCATTCATTTATTTTATGTGCTTTTCTAAAGCTAATTTTAAACTTTCAGTTTCTCATAATTAGATGTTGTCTTTGGCAGCATTTCTCCAATTATTTCTCATTCTTTCCAATCAACTGCTATGTCATCCATTCATTTCCTCTAGTGTCATCACAATCTTGCACCCATAATTTATCTCACAAAGTATTAATTTTATTACAACAATGAAACAGTATAACAGTAATATAAATTAGTATATATAAAACAGTATAAACATCTCATCATCTTATCACTGTCACTATGTTCTATTTCAAAGGCACTGACAGTTATATTTCTTTGAATTGTGTAGTTTTTGGCAACAGCAATCAAGTTAGTTTTTTTTTTTTTTAGTTTAAATGACAGGCTTTTTGCCCTCAGTCTACCCTGCCTTCTTTTTTTTTTCCTCAGCTGAATTTTTCATTAATTATAGATATCTTCAGTTGCTCATCCAAAGAACGTTGATTATTCTTCCTCAAGGTATAATAATTTACAATTTTCTGCAACTTCTCAGAACTTACTTTGCTTTTCTGGCTGATTACTACACATATTGCTTCTTCTCTAGAAATACATTTATTTTGCTTCTGACTTTTGTTTATCTGCTCATTTATTATTCACATCTCACAAACTCAGCTTTTGTATGCAATAACCACACACAAAGTCTCAAGTTCTTTAACCAAGTACTTACCACATCGATCAAGTTTTCTCCAGATCATCACGAGACCTTGGTCCATACAAGCTCTAGAATAAGCTTCCATAGTCTCACATGCACACATGTTTGAATTCCGTTCACAGCAATCTAGTTTGCAGGCCTGGATGTATGGGCTTGGGTCCACATACTGGACATGAAATTATAAAACAGAACCTTTCACAGGTATAACAGATTCATTGTAGTTTTGCATAATTTATTAACCTTGTCACACTCTATCTAAACATGTTGTCAACTCTCTTCTGTGTTTCGACGATGGCCTGTTTTTTTTTTTTGCTTTGTTTTAATTTTTTCAACTTTCATTTACCTCTCTCAGCTCAGCTGATTTCTCTTGGTTGTTGATTGAAAATGTCATGTAAATCAACACATGAAAACTACTTTTTGAGAAATTAAACATTTGTTACTTAATGTACTTATGGAAGTCGATCACTGGGAAATTTAACATCTTTTTCATCTTTATGTCATTTTACAATAAAATACCCTTTTATTTTTAGCATTTTTTGCAAATAGAGTTTTATATATTCTCAGTAACAATATTACAGATGTGAAGAATAACATACACTGAAGATTGAAAAAGATCATATATATTTTTTTTTTAATTACAAGTGGATAGCAAAAATTATTTTGATCCCTGCTGTCCAAAGAAAAAGAAGTCAACCACATGAAAGAGGACACTGTTAAGAGAGGCCAAAATAGTAAGCATAAAATCCCTTGATGATGTTGAAAAACTCATAGAAAATAGGAAAACTTGGTGAACTAGCATGCGAACCCTATGTGACGTTTTAATATCACGGGAAGGATGTAAGATGTAAGTAAGATATCCATCCACATTTAGTCTAAGTTATTACATTTTGATATGTGATGTGTAGGTTTGATTCAAATATTTTATATGATTTCCTATGAAAATCTTATTTCAGTACTTTTACATAATTAATTTTCAGAGCAAATATATCAATTTGTAACAATCTTGATATAATGCATAACAATTTCCCATATTACAACAATCTTATTTAACCTACCACATGACAGTCTATGAAGCTAGGATCACTGAGAAGATCAGCACATCTGGACTCAGCAAAAAGTTCTTCAGGAGACTTCTGTGGCTCACCTACTGGACAACCTACTGCTTGAGCTGAGTCAGGACACACTTCATCTTTCAAGACACAGAAAACATTTGTTTTATCAACATTTAAAGAAACATTTGATTACATGAATAAAATGAGAACATATAACAGTTTAGTCACTATCTTAACCCTTCTATATCACATGTTAGACATTTTAGACACACCAGTCCTGGCATTATGATCCAGTACTGAAATGTTTGTAGAAAAGCACTTCACATTAAAACAAATATTATTATTACTTAAAAACAAAAAAGTAATTAATTAGTTAACTATTAGTTATGTATTAAATTATCCTGTAAAAAATTTGCAAAGCAATTTTTTTAAATTGAGAAAGGGAAAAAAATTATATGTTATAATACACTTAAATGTTATTCAGTGATTCTCATTTGAGAGGCAGATGGCTCCTTGGATAGAAATTTCAAGTCTAAAAGGAGGAATTACCACTGTAAAAGAATGAAAAATTGTGAAATTCTTTCTAGATGATAATTTAACATACAGGGGAGGATTCAAGGGCAGCCTTAGTTGAAAGGGAAGGATTAAAACATCTAGAACCACTGACCTAACTGAAACAAAACTGGCAACTAAAGCTGTTAAGTATTTTGAATTTCAAAGAAGGCCTCCATTAAAAAAAAAAGAAAAATAAAGAGAAAAAGTCCATCCTGACCAATTTTTTTTCAGTGCTGTACACTGTAAAATATTTCTTCCTGTTACAAACAGAAAGTCGATGTTTTGCAACTGTCTCAACTTGTTAAGATGCTCATCATAACAATTCTTTCTGCTATCTCTTTAATGCTTTTGAAAACTTTTATTGGTTGCTGCTCTGTGGTTAATAAAGTGAGGAGACTTTTTGTTCTCATTATGACTTTCATTTTCAAATTTCTTTTGTTGTCAAACTTTTTTTTAATCTTAAATTAATGCCTCAAGGTTTTTTCATACTACATCATTTTAAAAATTATCTTAAAAAAATTTTTTAAAAATTTTTTTAAGTGCTACACCAAAATCTTTCTTTTCAAATTATATTTAGTTTCCTTTGAACTCACAAAATGATTCACGGTTGCTTACCATCCAGTTCAGTTTTCTTCCAACTTGTTCCAAAACTAGCTACTGAGGTGACAACATTACCCTTGTCATTTTCAAAATCGTCATTAGGATCTCCACTGAATCGTCCACACAAGCCACTTATCTGACCTCTCAGCTCATCAGGTACCTTAAATACATGAAGTTATTAACCGTGATAATGTTCATACAAAAATAATAAGATTTAATATGTGAAATATTTCTAGTAGTACATTTTTATAATGAAAAAAAAATGAAATAAATAAAATTAGTTTAAAAAAAAAACATTTGTTTTCCTTTCATAAACAATCTAGCTTTTATAGTGACAAATAGTATGAATCATCCTAAATAATTTTTTTTTAAAAGCAGAAAAACTAATTATAGGCACATACAAAAAAACCATTTCATAAAATAGATGATTACCTTTACAAATATTGACTGTCTCCCATCCCATTTGACATAGAACTTTAAAGAGCTCCTCACAGTTATGTAGTTTCCAACTCTTTCAATCACTGTGCCTCCTTTGGAACCAGGCACAGGGAAGATTCTGTTATTCCACACAACAATTGATCCATTATATGCAGATCTCAGTGCCACAGCATTATCATCTGTTGATAAGTTGTAATTTATAAAAAAATTGTAATTCTGAAGTTATGCTTCTGAACTTAAAGCCAACAAATATGCTAAAATGGCAGGTCAAATTTTATATAACCAAGAAATTAGAAATTTATTGTAAAAATTTTACTATGTTGTTATGTATATAATGAAAGACATCAACATTTTACAACACTGTTTACTAGGCAGCTTTTATCTAGCACTGATGGCAGTAGGATTTTTTAAAACTGGTACAAATGTACCTGTCTCTTACTTTCATGAAGCAGTTTTGGAAATACTGGTTTTCTCAATACAAAATTTGGTACTTTTTAAAACTAAACACTCTTTAGAAAATTCAGCAGAAAGTAAATGTTCATGTGAAATTCTACTCTTATCTTATTTGCAGAGAGTTTTAATCCTTACAAGCTGCTCACATGCTGAACCAAAGTCCAAACTGGCAGATTCTCCTCCATGCACACTGAGCGCCATCAGCCTATTCGCTTGATTATTCTCCAACCAGTCTCATTGGTTTTTTAAGTATGTTTTTTATAAAATAAACCAGTTCCTGTAACCAACAACCTCCAAAACTTTTTTTAAAATTTGGAATTTACTGGTATTTGCTGGTTAACATGATCATTGATCTAGTATGCAACGATCTAACAGTTCACTCTTCACTCCTCCCATGACAGTATTTGTCATAGGACTTGCTTTAACTTCCTGGCAATAACTGACCAAAAAAAATATACATATGCCATAAGGCTATGCTAGCAAGTAGAAACTTCTATCTAGTAACTGGATCTAAAAGAAGCATAATTTAAAATGGGCTAGAATGCATGTAAGACATAAATAAAATCCATCAAGTTTGGGTATGAATGAAGAAGATATAAAGGAATGAATGAAATAAGAAAGGAAAGAGAAGGAAATGGAAGATAAATGAAAGAAGAGAAGAGGGCTGGAAGACATACCAAAATAAATCTCAATATCTCGTTTGCAGTTCCCACTGTTGAGGCATGCTTGATCATTGACAACCATGATGGTAAAAGTGTTGGGCATATATGCCAAAACATATTTGCATCGCCCCTTGAATGTGTAGATAGTGTTGTCAAATGTTCTGTAATGGTCCTGTCCCCAAGCTGAGCACACAGACTGACCAGTGTTAAGTATTGCCCTTTGACCTGAAAGAAATATTTGTAATCTCATAGTAAAACAAAGAGAAGAATAAGTAGAAATGCTGCTAATTATTCATTTCTGATACCACTCTCTACAGAGGAAAACAAGCTCTGGATTAACATGTTATTTTCCAGGCTGGCTGCCTTCACCCAGCCAGACTTTAGTCTCGATTCAGACTTCTTTGATATAACTCTGCCCTGTATCAATCCTCAGAAAAATGATTTTCAAATTATCTTCCTCAGACTTTCAGATATTCAGTTTTCAATAGAAATTCCAAGAATTTAGATCTGCAGACTGAGAAATGATATCCAGTAGCCATGACTCAGACCTCTAGTAAGACTCTCTAAACAAGACAGCATTATTGTGGCCCTCACACAACAATATGGCTCAAATGTGCCAGGTAAAAAAGGATGGCAGACTGACATTCAAGTTTTACAATGACCAGACTAAGTAAAAAATTAACTTCTTTCATTATTCACTTATAGATACACCACAAACTTTCTGCATCAAAGCTCCATTTAAGTAGGCATACTAACTCTTGTCTTGCTTTGTCTTGTCTTCTATCTCCTCTTGCTTTGTCTTGTCTTCTGTCTCCTCTTGCATTGTACTGGTATGGGAGCAGGTTATGGCGGCCATTTTTTCAGTCTCAGAATGCAGCTAAAAAGCGGGGGGGGGGGGGGTGTGCAGTACTTCTTTAGCAGACTCCACTGCCATGGGGACTATGGCAATCCCTGCCCTGTTAGCCAGACTAGGCCAGTTACTAGGGATACCAATGAAGAGGTGGGACAGAGTCTTGGTCAGCTATGGTTCACAAACTCTGACACCAACATGTTAGTTATGGGTCACTGATTACCAAAACAGACACCGACTTCACCCACCCCTGCCCCTCCATATTAACTCTAAAAAATGGAAGTTTTATAAAGCCATTATTCAGTTACTTACTGCGCACACATTTAGGTATTGTTGAGAGATCAGGAAACCAATTTCCTCCTGTTTGACACTCATAGTCTCCTTCTGGTATTGATTCAAACTGATGAGATGACACACATTCAGGTTTGCAGGTCAGTTTGTCAGTTCCCTGACCTTGACATGTCAGTGTAACAAGAGGAGGTAAATCTGGATCACTGCAGACAGCTATACAAAGAAACAGGCAAAACAACAATTGTGTAGAAGTAACATTATTGTTCATTTGGTAGGTTCTTATGCTGAAAAGTGAAGTTCATCCCAGTGAATGCAAGTCTTCTATTTCCTATTAATTTTAACATGGTAGTTCTATTTCCTATTAATTTTAACATGATACGTAAATCACTATCAGAGAGTCAAAGCATCATCATTAAGATGTTCTAAATGCGATTCAGAGTAAAGCATGAAAATAAATAAGGTAATGAGTGTTTGAGCATCCAGAGTAGCATACATACATGAGAGAAAGAAAAACCGTAGGTAATAACTGAGATTTAAATGCTTAATTTATATGATAAGTTAATGCCTGGTTACAAAAGATTCTTATCTCATTTAATTTCAGATTTTACCACTGCAAAAAAAAATCATGGGGTCCATCCAGTCTCTAAAAATAGGTACCAGATAAATCTGGAAGGTAAATGCAGCCAGGTGTAATACTGACGACATCACACTTTCATGTGCTGAAGGTCTTGGAAATACGCACCTACCACCATATACCATATACCAATATGCCTTAATGGCATCGAAACAGGGATTTTACATTTTACCTTTTTATCACCACAAACCTTGATCTTCCATAGCTTTATTAGTACATTATATAACTATGATTAATGTAAAGTATTTATATACCATTAAAGCAATTTTAATATCTTGTTTTTATTTCTAATTTTTTAATTCAAGTATTTTAAACTGCTAAATTTGCTAACATTCTTAGGACTTACAAACACACTGTGGGCTAACTGAACTGTCAGTGAAGTTTCCATCAGCACAAAGTCTAGAGACTGATGTATCTTTAAGACCTTTGAATCTGTACCCACTGTCACAAATGTAGGTACATAAACTGAAAAGCAGAATAAATTTTGCAGTCACAGTATGACAACCTGTGATCCTTTCTTTAAGTTCTACTAGAACTACAACAATTACTAAAGTTAAATTTTACAAACTGCTCAAAAATTTAATCTACCTTACATAACTCCATACTGGGGTCTTGTGGAAATTTTTTAACTAATGATATGTTACATTTTGTGTTATTGTATTTGGAAAAGTAGTTATATTATGGAAGAAAGAACATAAATCATATATAAATGATGCACTCTGCAGATTTTTTACCAGTACAGATTAAACTCTCTATTTAAAGATTTAAAAATTTAAAGCATCTGTTGACCAGATTGAAACTGTCATTTTTTTTATTGATATAGTCTCATATAAAGCCATTGACTTCAGTTGCTGTGAGAAGAAGATGGCACTGGCTTGAATATGTTTTAAGAACGGATGTGGACTTTGACTTAAACCGTACTGCTTATGTCTTTTTTTTATTTTGATATTACTGTAAGAGTTCAGTAAACCATAATATGATATTAGAGAGACAAAAGAGAAGAAACATTGAGAGAAACATAAAAAGAGAAGCATATAAAACACAAGAAGATAAGATAAAACATGAATGATAAAGGAACTTAATGTAGAAAAGAATTTAACCATTTACAAATATGTTAAGATACTAACAATTGTGTGTTTAAGCTAGTGATGTGCACCTCAACACATGACACTTGTCCATTTGCTGGTTTTGGTGGGTTGTGGCAATCTACAGAAAGAATAAACAAATGTCAATTTCATGTCATTTCTTTTTTTCCCAGAGATTTGATAGAATATTCTGTTTGTGTATTGCAGAACCAACAGTTAGCAAGTTTTTCAGAACGTGTACTAAGGTTTCCAACAATTAGTGTCATTTCCCACATCAGGTCTATAGCTTTAATAATTTTTAGCAGCAAGTCCTGATTCCTATTAAAATTACCTGTGTAGATCAACTTCTACAATGAATATGTTTGTGCAGTCAAAACAGAAGAAGGGATGAGTGAATGGTTCCAGATTGAAACAGGCATGAAACAAGGATATATACTGTCTCCTTTGCTTTTTGGAATTGCAGTAGACTTCATAATGAAAAAAATGCTTTACAGGTAATACAGGTATTGACTGGGTACATGGGACCCAACTAGAAGATCTTGATTTTGCTGATGACATAACTCTTATGAGTAACAGTGTGAATTCCATGCAAGAAAAAACAGATATCCTGCCTTCACTGGCTAGCAAAATAGGACTTTAAAAAAATAAGGACAAAACAAAAATAATGAAACTTCCCATTAATCAAAATGGAAAAATACACGTAGAAGGGACAGATATTGAAGAAGTCAATCAATTTGCATACATTGGCAGCTACATAGACCAGGATGGTGACAGTAGAAAGGAAGTTAGAATTAGAATTACAAAAGCAGCATTAATCTTCAAGAATCTTGAGAACATATGGCATTCAAAAGTTATAAGCACAAAAACCAAGTTAAGACTATTAATTTCAAATGTAATATCCACCCTCATTTATGCATGCGAAAGCTGGAAAACAATTACAGAAATAGACATGAAATTAGACTCTTTTGAAAACAAATGCTTAAGAAAAATATTTGGCATCAAGTGGAATGAATTCAAGAACAATACAGAGATAAGATAGATGACTGAACAACAATCAGTCTCTTGAGCGATCAGGAAAAGGAGATGGACATATGTTGATCACGTGATGAGAAGAAACAATAAGAGAATCCCAAAACAAGCTATCAAGTCGAACACGACAGGCCAAAGAAAAAGAGGCAGACCACGTAAAACTCTAAAGAGGATATTGTTAAGAGAGGCCAAATTAATAGGCCTTAATAACCCCTTGATGCGGTTAAAAAGCTCGCCGAAAACAGGAAAAATTGGCTAACCATCTTGCGAGCCCTATGTGACGTTTAACGGCACGGGAAGGATATAAGAAGATATAAGAAGATAATAAGATCAGAGAGGAAAATTTATGACTCTTTTTAACATATGGAACTGAAAATCCTACAACATTTGATGCTAAACAAACATTAATTGTTGATCTCCTTAAACCTAAAGACTATTATGTTTACATAATAATTCAACGCTAAAGTCTTGAAACTATCCACGGATATAACTGGTTAATAAAACAATTTAAAAGAGCAAACACTTACAATCTGAAATGCTTCCATCATGTTTCGCCTGCTGTGATCTGCAAATGGAAACATTACACAAACAACTGATGAAATAAGTCATGCACTTTTTTTTTTCTAAAACAGCAGATAGTAATAAGTAAAATTCCTTACTTCATATTATTTGTGGCTCCGTCTAAACAAGACTTTTAATGAAACGTCGCTTGTTTTATTGCAATTTTTTCTTGCCTATATTTGTTCTCCCGAGTAGTTTATAAAACCATCCGTACTACATTATAAACAGACATAAAACCGAGAAATCCAATAACTACCTTACTAATTATATCAAGCTATTACAACGCTATTCCAATAATTCACATCACATAACATATTAAAACTTAATTTAAAAAAAACCCTGCGATATGATTTGGTTGTTTGCTCCAATAAAAGCGCATGCGAACGTAACTGTTTACTTACAAATTTTGTGAGTTTCGCAAAGACCCCGTTCTAGCGGCCTACATTCAAGTGTTACACTTTACTGATAGAACGACAAGAGCATGCCCTTGATATTTAAGATCTTCATTGCAGGAGTTGTAACCTAATCAGAATGCTACCTGCCGAGCTCTTTGCTTTTTAACCTATTGATAACGATGCTGGTGATGATGCTGACAACAAATTAAAAAAAAACACGGACGATTCATGGTTTCAATTCATTCATTCATTTGCATGTCCCTTGCGGAACTTTGCCTCCCAAACAGCACTCCTGTAGGCCTCTCGGTTGTGAGCAAGATGGCCTGCTGCTGTTGCATCCATTTCCAGATCGTCAGCGATGTCCTGCAGCCATCTTCGCCTTGGTCTTCCTCTTTTTCTTTTTCCCATTATGTATCCTTCCAATACGGTCTTCTCTAAATTATCATGACGTTTAATGTGTCCAAAATATTTCAGTTTTCTCTCTTTAATCATGGTTTCAATAAGAACACAAAATAGGACATTGCCTTCTCATTGAACTACAATGATAGGCTTCTCAGCGAGATCCACCATGATGAGGAGAACCACACCAAATCCTACTTCTTTCAGTCAGCTAATGTAGATCTTATTTTCAATGAGTACTGTGTATTATGGGTGTCTGAGTGGCGAAGTGATTAGTGCATTGGTCTCTTATGGCGAAGGTCGAGGATTCGAATCAGGCCGGAGGCACCCCAGTCACCTAGCTGTGGAAATGGGTACCTGACTTCTTCTGAAGTTGGGGAAGGTAAGGCGGCCAGGCGTGATACTGACTATATCACCTTCTAGTGTGCTGACAGGTCAAGGAAAATATAGGCACTAGCACCATACCTTTTAATGTGTATAATAGTAGTAAATGATCTTCATATGCAGTGGTTCTCTAACCTGATGCCTGTTCTGCTGTTGTGATAGTGGCTGTTTAAAATCGTTACAGAACGATAGTTAATACTATCTAAAATTAAATTTAAAATAGTTTTGCCTACAGCCTTCATAAGTTTCTGAAAATTGCCTAAATTCATAATGTACCCCTGAACATCTCTATGCGCTACTACCACTCTGTTCTGTCATGTTGTTACTACTTATAAAGGTTATGCTTAATTTTCGATACAAAAAAATTACAGTATACAGTATTTTCGTAACTAGAAGTTCTGCGAAAGGAGTAATTTTGGGGTGGATGTTGGGTGTTCTGTTGAGAAAATAAATGCCACAAACACTGAAATATAAAATCATGAATAAAAAGCGCACATATTATCAGCAATACCACTGTCGATGTTCTCTTTAGAATTTCACGTGGTCTGACTCTTTTTCTCTGGTCTGTTTTGTCCCACTTGATAGCGTGTTTTGGGATTCTCTAATCAATTTATTCTCATCACATGGCCGACATGTGTTCATCTCCTTTTTTTTTTCTTTAATCACCGATGAGACAGGTTGTTGTGATTCTCTGATATTTCTTCTCATTATGTGGGCGACATGTCCATTTCATCCGATGAGACAGGTTGTTGTCCACTCATCTGCCTTATCTCTGCTGTGGTCTTAAGTTCGTTTCACTATATACAGAGTATTGTCCTTAGGCACTCCTTTTCAAATGAGTTAAAATTGCAAAAGCAGCATTGACTGACTTTTAAAAAAATCTTGAGAAAATATGGCAATCAAAAGCTACGGAAACAAAGCTAAAACGATTCAAGTGTAATATCCATCATTTTTTATGCACGCGAAAGCTGGGAAACAACTAAAGAACAGAAGATGATAAAGCAAAGTGAAATTTAAAAATGAACATTTTGCGTAGAACGATGACATAAAACAATTCTTTTTTTTTTTTTTGTAGACACTTTAGCAATTTTAAATCTTCATATGAGCAATTCCAAATCGTTTCCCCGTGTATGTTGCACTATATAATTATAAGTTTTATTTGTGTATGTCTTCACCTTTCGTTGTTGCTGGTGTTTAATGAAGGCATAAGCCGTTACTTTGTTGCCTTTTTACCAACATCATGCTAATAATTGTCTTGACTTATTTCATTAAACCAGTGATAATCAACATGGTACGATATTCCAATATTTTAGCTATTCCTGGAGAACTCGACAATTGGTTTAGCAATTATTGCTTCCTATGTTTAGCAGTCTAGGTTGCTTTTGGTGTGCTTTCTTATTGACGATGCATTTGTTTCTTTGTTTCCAGTCTTCATTCATGTACTCAGATATAAAAGATTCACTTATTAAATTCTTCATTAAACACTTTTGCTGTCTGCATTTTTCATTTCGCTTTCACATAGTCTGTACTGCAAATGTTTCATTTGAAATACCTTACAACCTGCAGGTTCCCAGACACCAGTAGAACGTACACCGCATACATATTTAAGTTCTGCTTCATGGCGTGAAAGTCTTTACCAGCACAAATTTGGTTTGTGTGAAACTTATGAATATGTTGACCGTTTAAAAAAGTGTCAAATATCCTGGAAAAGAACGACTTGCTCTCATTGGTCAGATTCTTCAGGAATGTCCTAAGTGATTAAAGTACGATGTAATCTTTCCTTTTGGGGAGGAGTTGATTTTTTTTCTGCATTGCTTACAAAACACGTGATTGTTAAATCCTGTGAATTATCATCGTGCCGCGACAATAGAATGTACTTTTTTAGGGTACTGTTTGAAGTGGCTTTTATCACAGATTAATCTGACAATTCTTGAGAATTAGATCCAGGAGGTGAGATTATTTCTGATGTCGTGTACGCACTTAATGTTATCAGCTTGTCAGACCCTCCTAATTTTTTGGCCCTTCGTGCTGGCTCCCAGGATATTGAGCACTCACATCTGGTCACATACTTGACAGCACCTGGCGCATTGACGAGGATATGCCAAGATGTTAAGCTACGATACCAAATACTTTCCCATCTGGTGCTACGTATATTTTTTATAAGGATAAACAGAAGGAGCATTCTAAATGCCCGTGACTGATAAAGTTGAGTATGCCTAAAAGTCGAGGGAAAAAAAGTCTTTAAAATATAATGTTTGCCTGTCTCGCATAGTGTATACATTTTAGCATTGTTGAACTCTACTATACTCATTCATTCATTTGCATGTCCCTTGCGGAACTTTGCCTCCCTAACAGCATTCCTGTAGGCCTCTCGGTTGTGAGCAAGATGGCCTGTTGCTGATGCATCCATTTGCAGATCATCAACGATGTCTTGCAACCATCTTCGCCTTGGCTTTCTACTATACTACACTGGAAATAATTATTTTATTACATGTTATTAAAAATGTTTTTCCATATTAATTTTCTTAAAATATCGATACTTGAGTAAAGTGATTTGTGCTCTGTGTGTGTGTGTGTGTGCGTGCGTGTGTGTGTGTGTGTGCGTGCGTGTGTGTGTGTGTGTGTTATTTTCAGCTTCGGCTAGGGGGAGATCCTTTTCCACACAAAAAAATGCTTCCTCTTGGAGCAAGCACAGGAAAGGCAGCAAGGTGTGAAAATCACCACACCACCCTCTGCTTTACTGTCAGGTCATAGAAAATTTAACACCAAATATCCCCATTTGTTGGGGGACTTGCAAGCGGGTTTCTTTTCCTTTAATATATTCATTCATATGATGATATTATTTGTCTTAGAAGACGGTTTTGGTGCCAGTTGGGAGGTTTTACCGAGCAAGATTTTATTGAACTCATTGCTAATTTTACCAGTGTTGAATTTTATGCCACAGGACTGCAATGTCTAACTGACAATGACCAGTCAGCTGCGCTTGTGTTTGTCTTCACATCTGACCCACGTTTCATCCTTAAATAATGCTCTATCCATACGCAGTCGTTACTGGCGTGATTTAATATTTCGTCTGTTCTTCTCCGTCCGCCGTGCCGATAGAAGAATCTGTCACGGATGACTTTCAAATATCTTTTTATTTCTGTTTTAGTCTACCACAATTTCACAATATAAAATCTGTCTGGAGATACAGATGTCACCAGTTCTTGCTTCATGCCCCAATCATCTTAATTTTCGGCTATTTAGAGCTCCGCCATCATGGTGGAAGCTTAACATGCTACATTGTATCAGAGTTGGTTACTTTGCATATTCTATAGGACTGCGTGTTCTGTGTTCAGTAAATTGTTCTTCTGTCAGGGAGTTTTGAAGAGACACAAGAAACAGAAAATTATAACGAAGATCACAAACGACAATCCAAATTTGTGGGCCATGTTTGTAGGAGACGCGGACTAGAGCACCTAATGGCAACAAGGAAGTTCGAAGGTAGAAGAGTTGGAGGTAGACAGAGAGAGATGTTTGATTTTTTTTTTTTTTTGGTTGGGGGGGGGGGGGGGGAGGGGGTTCCTGGCACGGGAAATGCTCAGTGACAAGTCTGTTGAGATTTACAAGAGATCAACGGTTATATAATGACATGATATCCCACGCCTGCTGACAGATACCTTGAGAGTGAGACTGGCGTACGTATAAAAATCAATGTAAGGCACTGAAAAGAAAAAGGAACTGACGTCAACAAAGACAGATCGAGATTAAGAGGTTGTTCAGTTCTTCAAGTAGATTTTCGTGACCCAGATAATGGCACGTGGGGATAAGGATGTCCGGACACGGAAATATTAGAGGAACTTTTATGTAGTTATAGCAACGCTGACAAACAAGTGAACCGTATACAACAAATACGGTGACTCATTTACAAAACTTGGTTGAAAGCAAATGTGAATAATAAGTGGTCTTATGAAGTGTTATTTTGTTCAAAACAACGAGACTCTTACTCACGCACATAATGAGGATCTTGTTGAAGACTGTAAAAGCTTTCAAAAACACAGATGTGTGCTAATAAACATTAATGATAATATGTGAGATAAGGATCACTATCAATCCATCCCGGCCAAATCCAAAGGTGCTCCGAGCTGTTCAATATATTTTTCAGTGGACACCTAACGATTTTCCTAAAGTTAACATTGTTGAAAGTGCCATTTTTGCGGGCTAGTTTCTCGTATCGCGAGTGTCTGGGCTTTATCTGAGCTCAAGAACCTGGTATTTGTATTAAGGAACAATGATAGGACAGCGGAGAGTGGTGGCGCAGCAAGCAGAGGATGGGTTTTGAACAAGTGAAGCCACCCGTACTTCCTTGTGACACATTCATTTAATATTTAACAACAACAAAAACAGCCACACTGAGGTCGTTAAGTACAGTACGAGTGATTCTCTTAAGCGTGTTTTATGAGTCGAGTGAAACAATAAATTTTTGATTAAACTCGTATCATAGATGTTCTTAAAAAGAAAATGATTTGGGTGTATTTAAGTTGAATATGCTTTGGACATTCTTAATCTAGATCGCATTTTGCCAAACTTCGCCCATTTCTCATCTTTCTTTCTCGTTCGAAAAAGACCAAGGTCGGAATGTTGTATCTGCACTAATACCATGTAATGTTGTTTATACACATCTTCATTCAGGTTACGTTAGAACTTATATTGACAGTTAAACACACCGTATTCCATTTCCTTCCGCATGACAACACTCAGTGTACCCTATCATTGATACTAGTTGGGAGAAAATAATATCTTATTTTAGTCCTCGAAATTTTGCCTGAAACTATGATGTCTTTGCTGCTGACACCGTTTTAATGTCGAAGTCAGTGTTGTTTCAGGCCCGGTGGTTAGGCTGTTTGACGCCTTAGGTAAGGCTATTAACTTGCACCCCCCCCCCCCAAAAAAAAAATATATACATACATACATATATATATATATTGTCAACATCATTAAGGACTTATACAATGGATATGGTTGTGCAGTCAAGACAGAAGATGGGATGAGTGAATGGTTCCAGATTGAAACAGGCGTGAAACAAGGATGTATACTGTCTCCTTTACTTTTTGGGATTACAATAGACTTCATAATGAAAAAATGCTGCACAGGTAACACAGGTATTGACTGGGTACATGGGACCCAACTAGAAGATCTTGATTTTGCTGATGACATAACTCTTATCAGTAATAATGTGAATTCCATGCAAGAAAAAACAGATAGCCTATCTTCACTGGCTAGCAAAATAGGACTTGAAATTAACAAGGACAAAACAAAAATAATGAAAATTCCCATCAATCACAA
Organism: Achatina immaculata; assembly: GCA_009760885.1. Lineage (NCBI taxonomy): Eukaryota > Metazoa > Mollusca > Gastropoda > Stylommatophora > Achatinidae > Lissachatina > Lissachatina immaculata. The sequence continues at coordinate 65,220,229 of CM019691.1, read as the reverse complement.
TGGAAAAATACACATAGAAGGGACAGATATTGAAGAAGTCAATCAATTTGCATACCTTGGCAGCTACATAGACCAGGATGGTGACACTAGAAAGGAAGTTAGGATCAGAATTGCAAAAGCAGCATCAATCTTCAAGAATCTTGAGAACATATGGAATTCAAAAGTTATAAGCACAAAAACCAAGTTAAGACTATTCAATTCAAATGTAATATCCACCCTCATTTATGCATGCGAAAGCTGGAAAACAACTAAAGAAATAGAAAAGAAATTAGACTCTTTTGAAAACAAATGCCTAAGGAAAATACTCGGCATCAAGTGGAATGAATTCAAGAACAATGCAGAGATAAGACAGATGACTGAACAACAACCAGTCTCACGGGTGATCAGGAAAAGGAGATGGACATATGTTGGCCACTTGATGAGAAGAAATGAGCAGAGAATCCCAAAACAAGCTATCAAGTGGAACACAACAGGCCGAAGAAAAAGGGGCAGACCGCGTGAAACTCTGAAGAGAACATTATTAAGAGAGGCCAAGTTAACAGGCATAAAATCCTTTGATGAGGTTGAAAGACTCGCCGAAGACAGGAAAAATTGGCGAACTACTTTGCGAGCCCTATGTGACGTCTAACGGCGCGGGAAGGATATAAGATATAAGATAAGATATATATATAATTGTCACTTTCGACTTTAAAAATGTTTTGAAGAAAAATAATATGATGGTTTACATCTTAAATTACTAACTGTTATTTTAAATACAAGAAAAATATGGTACAGCAATCTTTGATAAGTATCTTTCTGAATATAAATAAAGCGTCTAGACACGAATGTAAGATGGAAATGGAAAGGATGAAGATCAACATATTATGAATGAGTGAAGTTAGATGGACAGGTGCAGGAAAGATAAACTCAGATAAATATACAATAATATATTCAGGATGTGAGAAACATGAACGAGGAGTAGGAATTATATTTGATGAAAAAAACGGCAAGGACAATTGTAGGATATTTGAACATCTCGGACAGAGTCCTGCTAGCCCAACTGAAAGGACAGCCAATAAACATAAATATAATACAAGTGTATGCTCCAACATCTGAAAGTTCTGAGGAAGATGTACAGATATTTTATAATGACATAGAGACAGCACTAAAACACACAAAGTCACATGAAGTTACCATAGTCATGGGAGATTTTAATGCCAAAGTTGGTAAAGGAAGAACTTCGGACATCGTTGGTGACTATGGACTGGGGGAGAGGAATGACAGAGGTTATAAATTAATTGAATGGGCAAGAATACATAGCATGGTTGTAGGAAACACCTGGTTTAAACAACATCCTCGAAGACTGGCAACGTGGTGCAGCCCAGACAAAAAGACATTTAACCAGATAGACTACATATTAATCAACAAACGATTCCACAATGCATTACTGACAACAAAAACTATGCCAGGAGCTGACTGCAATAGTGACCATGATCCACTCTGTGGAAAAGTTAGAATAAAGCTAAAGAAAGCAGGCAGAAAAGTGAGAAACATCAAACTGAATACAGAACTCCTTAAAAATGACCAAGAACTGCGAGAACAATACAAAGTTATTATAACAAATAGATACAATGCAATAGCAAAGATAAATAGTATAGATGAACAATGGGAAATGTTAAGAGATTCTATCCACCAAACTGTTAAGGAGATAATACCACCGAAAAAAGAAGCCCCTAAAAATAAATGGATGACAGACGACATCTTAGGACTGATGGACAGGAGGAAGAGGAGTAAAAATAACGAGGAAAAATATAACAAGATAAATAAAGAAATAAGACGCAAATGCAGAGAAGCAAAAGAAATGTGGTTAAATGAACAGTGCAGACAGATAGAGGACGCTCATAATAAAGACAGCAAAAACATGCACAAACGAATTAATGAACTCACAGGCAGGAAAACAAAATATACAACAGGATGCCTGAAATCGAAAGAAGGTAAAATGTTAATGGGAAAAGAAGACATTGTGGACAGGTGGACAGAGTATATTGGTGAGCTATATGGAGGAGAAAGACCAGAATTAACACCAGATACTGAAAACTGTGATGGACCGCCAATACTTGAAGATGAAATCATAGATGCCATCAAACACATGAAGAAAGGAAAAGCGACTGGGCCTGATAATATAACAATAGAAGAAATAGAGGCACTAGAGGAGACAGGAATAAAAATAATAACCAAGTTACTGAATGATATTTACAACAGTGGTTATATTCCCAGTGACCTGATTAAATCCACGTTTATAGCACTACCAAAGAAACCAGGTGCAAAGGAATGTGACGACCACCGGACTATCAGCCTCTCATGTCACATAACGAAGCTACTGCTGAGAATAATTATGAGAAGAACAAGGAAAAAGATAAAAATGGAAATAGCAGATGAACAGTTTGGATTTGTTGAAGGAAAGGGAACACACAATGCCATTTATGCTTTACGAACACTAACAGAAAGAGCTTTAGAAGTACAGAAAGATCTCTACTTATGCTTCATTGATTACACCAAGGCATTTGACAAGGTGAAACATAGTGAAATTATTAAAATGCTTGAAGACATCAATATAGACGGCAAAGACTTGAGGATTGTAAAACATCTATACTGGCACCAAGAAGCAGCAGTTCGAGTTGAAAATAGAATTGGAAAATATCAACCTATAAAACAAGGGGTGCGACAAGGATGTGTACTATCTCCAGACCTTTTTTCTCTGTACAGCGAGAATATTCTAAGAACAATCATCACAGAACCAGGCATAAAAATTGGAGGATACAATATTAACAACCTTCGGTATGCTGACGACACAGTACTGATAGCGGAGAACCAACAAGACCTGCAAAATCTCTTGGATAAAGTCGCCAAAGAAAGTGAACAGAAAGGCCTTACTTTGAACATAAAAAAGACAGAGACTATGGTTATATCTAAGAAACAGAATCCACCAGCATGCAGTATTAAATTAAACGGAACCATTCTAAAGCAGGTGCAGAAATTCAAATACCTTGGAGCAGTAATAACTTCAGATGAGAAATGCAAAACAGAAATTAGGAAAAGAATAGGCCAAGCAAAGACTGCATTTCAGAGAATGAGAAACATATTAGCTAACACATCGTTATCAATGAATGTTAGAAAACGAGTCCTAAAATGCTATATTGAACCTATCTTGTTATATGGAAGTGAATCATGGACAATAGGCAAGTCTGCACAAAAATCATTGGAAGCAGCAGAAATGTGGTTTATTAGAAGAATGTTGCGAATCCCCTGGACAGCAAAAATAACTAATGAAGAATATATGAGAATAGCTGGAGAGACAAAAAACCTTGTCAGAAAGATAAGAGAGAAGCAGTGTACTTTCATAGGACATGCAATGAGAAGAGGGGGCATTGAAAATATAACAACAGGAAACATAGAAGGAAGAAGATCGAGAGGAACACCAAGAGAAATGATACTGGACAGTCTGACGGGATGGTGTGAGAGGAGATCACCAACTGAACTGATGGCCTGCATGAAGGATCTGGTACTCTGGAGAAGCATAATAGCCAACGCCAGTCGGCACGGCACCTGATGATGATGATGATGATGTCTAGACACGAAAAATTAAACACTTAGCTTTTTGGGGAGACCAAAACGACAGTTTAAATTTGATTGTCGTTTTTTGTATTTTTACGTGTTGTGTTGTTTTTGCATGTGATCCTTGAAAAAGACTTTTGCTGAAATATTGGATTGTTGTGTTCTTTATTTATATGTGGTCGTCATAATTTCTGCTACTCTTGTTTCTGTCCACTTTCCTCACTTTGTAAAACTGAACAATACACCTCAGGTATAATTAGCGCAGTATATGGTAAACCTGTCTTTACTTTGCTCGATTTTTTTAAGCAGATGATTGTTCTAGCTTGCGTCACATTTATTACGGTACATTTTTTTCACGAGGGACTGGAGTGGGAGAGGAGGAACAATTGAAATGCAGCAGTTTCCTCCCTTCCTTTTCATAGTTCTGAGATCAGCACACCACTTATAGGGCTTACAATGTCAGCTTTACCCCCACGCAACACTTAAGTTGCATCCTGAAGTTTGACGCTTAAGTGCCAAGTAAGAATTGCTACCAGGAAGCAGATAAACATGTTATCAATTGATTAGATCTCGAGATGTAAGACACCCCTTTAAGTTTTCTAACGTGCGACAATGGTGTCTGAGATTAGTCCTTGATCCATGTCACGTAGTTTAAAATGTTCTTGAAACATCCATGACGACAATCACTTCTACTTAAATATTTAGAGCTTTGGCGGCCCTTAAGGTTGGACTGTGATATTTTTCAGGTGCCGTGCCTATAGGTATTGACGGTCATACATTTCCGTTTTTCAGGTCCAAGATATTCATTCAGACATGAATATATGGTTATAACTGCTTGAACATTTTCATACAGATGGTAAATAAATGAGAATTATTAAGAATATATACTGAAATAAAAAAAGCAGCAATAAGAGTGAACAATAACGTAGGTGAGTATCAATATATAAAACGAGGTCTAAGGCAAGGATGTGTTCTGCCATCTGATCTATTCTCATTATACATTGAAAACATTATGGACGCCATTAAAGACTTTAATAAAAATAGGAGGTCATAATATCAATGACCCGAGATATGCGGATGACATTGTTCTAATAGAAGAAAGTGAAAGCAGTTTACAGAAACTAGTGAGCAGGAGAGTAATAAAAGCTTTCGAGCTAAACAGTAGCAAGACAGAAACAACGGCAACATCAAATAAACGTACCAAAGTGCAGCAACAGTATTTCACATAGGACACATTTAAATAAATTAAATTGCCTGGGAACAACAATAACAGCTGATGATTAGGGCACAAATGAATTCAAATCACGAATATGTAAGAAGGCAAAAGCAGTTTCTTACAATATGACAAAAGATACTAATAAATAAGACGATGTCTCTAAAAGTGAGGAAAAGAGTATTACAGTGGTATGTAGAACCAATACTGCTGTATGGCTATGAAGCTTGGACAATTAACAAAAAAAGATCAAGAATGCAGAAGCAACAGATATGCAGTTTTGGAGAAAGATGCAACAAATACCCTGGACAGGCAAAAAGAAAAAAAAAAAAACAATGAAGTCCTCAGAGAAGTGCCCGAACAAGAGAAACAAGTTACAATTGTAAAGAAAATCAGTTAAAGCTTCTTGGGCATGTCAAGAGAAGGCAAAAGTTAGAGAACTTGGCAATGACTGATACGTTCAAGAGAAAAATAAGGAGAGAGAGAGAGAGAGAGAAAGAGAGAGAGATGAAGAGAAACATATCTCAGTGGACTGGCCAAATGGCATGAAAAAAAAAGAACAGCATTTTAATTGACTGGAAACACCAAGGATCGCACAAGATGAAGGAGCATATTCGCTAGCTGGTTGTCCTTCGTGGCACACACTGTAATGTAACCAGATCTGTTGCCATTCTTTTCCAACCCCTTTTTGTCACCCATTCACTTTTTTCACCCTTTTAGCTTTCTCTCTCTCTCTCACCACTAGGTGAGAGATTGTTGGCCCTTCATTCCGGCGTTGGACTTTCTCACCGGAAAACCTCAGCGTGATTAGGATACGCATACATCCCCGCCGGGTGAGAGGTGGTTGCCTATCTAGACTGCCCTGGTCCACTGTCTCTGACTTCACTAGTTGTGACCAGGACGGAGCTTTTGTCCAGGAGGACAAATCCTCGCCACTAGTGACTTCCACCCCTGGGTTGAGCCGGTTTAGGCATATTATCCCAGTATGGGCGTGTTTAGGACGTGAACGACCTCTAGAGCAGAGGTACCGTGACATGCGTAACCATCAAGTTTCACCCCTGGTGTAAGCCTATTTAGGCATATTTCACCAGTATGGGTGTGTATCGGACGTGGCCGACCTCTAGAGCAGAAGCGCCGTGGTATGGGTAGCTCCCGCCGCGATACTATTGGACATACCGATTATTCACGTTATCTTTTCTATCACCTTTTTACATCGTCGCGATGTAAAACCCTGATTGCTTTTCCGCATTTTCTTCCTTGGCCAGGAGGAGCTTCACTCCACGCGCGGCATCCGAAGAATCTCATCAGAAGTGTCTTAACCCAGAGGTTAAGATAGTTCAGGCATTTCGCCCGATATGAGTGCACTTAGGACGTGGCCGACCCTCAGACCAGAGGTGCCGTGATTAGACTACTGTTTACTTCGCTTATTCCTTTCTTTCACCTTTTCCACAGTGGTGCCGCACGGCAACCCCATTTGCACATTTCTTCATTGGCCTGGAGGAGCCCACTCCACGCACGGCAGCTGAAGAAAATCTCGCCAGCAGAGGATGAGCGTCAGCGTTTGGCTTCGTATCTGTTTAACACACATTTTAAAACCACAAGTTTAGGAGTTTTGGCGATTCTTTCACCATTTTCTTCAAAGAATATCATAGGAATCCACCTTAGATTATGTGGATGATTAGAGTAATGTGCAAATATTACAGATGATTAGAGTGATGTGCAAGTATTACAGAATGTATGTGATTATGCGTTTGTGTTTTTTAAAATGTCTTTTACAACTATTTTGCTCGTATAAAAAGGAAGCTTACAAAGACGTTGCTGTTCTGGAAACAAATAACGAAGACGCCACTGAAGCTAAAGACGTTCATACTATTAGAACAGTCACTTGGTAGTCGTATGAGTGGTTCTGAGGACACCTCACGAAAATCCAGGGATCCCCGCTGTGCAACTTTTCATCTGACATCTAACAACATCATGTTGTCATTAAGGACAATTTTAAAACTGACTTTAAGACTTTGTTTAGGAACATTGGCAAGATTTTTTACTAACTGATCAGCTGCCGTGAGACAAACGATGTTTTCTGGCGAGTATTAACATAAGCACAGCAGCCGTCTTGTCAAAATGACGTGCCTGTCACTCCACGGTGATCTTCTTGTCAGCACCTTGTCTTGGACTCAGTTTACAGAATAATGTTTTGTATCACGTGTTAGCATTCAAGGACTCAGTTTACAGAATAATGTTTTGTATCACGCGTTGGCATTCGCTTCTCTTATCGGACACTTGAAGAGAAACTCGTACTGCAGATGATTCATCTCGTTGCTGAAATGTCATAATTGAGTATATTCTGATTGTATTCTGCTTCACTAATGTTTCCCTCCTATAAGATGTATTTTTTATACTGTGTTAGTGAAGTATTATTTCCTAAAGAACTTCAGATAAGCTGGTTTTTTTTTCAATTCTAGTCAGATGTTTTTCTATACTGAAACAAGGGGGGAGGAGTAAACGAAATGGGGAAATGGAGACTAGAGAAAGCAATGGTTGGTGAGATGGAAAAGGTTGAAGGAGAATGGAGATAAAGAAAGTTTTATAGACAGCGAGGGAAGGAAGGAAGAAGGGGAGATGGCAGAAGAGGGGAAAGTAGAAAAAGAGGGAAGAACAGAAGGTAGGAGAATGAGATATAGAATTTAAAAAAAAGGGGGAAAGAGAGAAGAGAAGGGGAAATTAAATGATGGGACATGGGAAGGAAAGAAAAGGAAGAAAAAAGATGAGAAATAGGAAGAAAGATGTATGTTGGGGGGTGGGGGTGGAGAACCGAACGAACGAACTTTATTTTCAAAGGGTGAGGTATTGGACGCTCAGGTCACAACTGTCACTCAACTCTCAAACATCCAGTAGCACTACATTCATAACGAGCATAAGGAAAATCTTAAAAGAAAACGATTACATTCTCAGATTCACACCTTCAGTAATATATAAAGCATGTTAAATACATGAAATGTAAATATTATCACGTTCACACATGTAGTGATCTCGCTGAACTGGTTAATATACATGAATAGAACTGCTGCAGGCACTCTGCAAACGTACCTCTTACACAAGTCTAAAGCCGTAAGGAGAGAGAGAGAGAGAGAGAGAGAGAGAGAGAGAGAGAGAGAGAGAGAGAGCTTTTATGGTGTGCCAATCTCTTTATACAAATGAGTGTCATCTTTTAAAGAATTAACATTCTAAGATGATGGATATCTTACAAGTATTTGAGCTATTGGCGACTTCATTATTTACTGCTCAATTATTCACGCACACACACACACACACACACACACACACACACATATATATATATATATATATATATAATGTACGTTGCTGAATCTCAGCACTGAAAAGGATAAGTTTTATAGGATTACTTTTCTAGTATGTCTGCAAACGCTATTCAATACTGTCTTTCTTTGCTTGCACAAAGATAAAATCTGAAGTCAGCTGTGCTCATCACCCGATCATTGCAGTTAGTATTCACGAACATGCACTGCATTCATCGTTTAGCTTAGTTTTGTATGTAATACCAGATATGTCATTATTAATTTAATTGTCCTGGATGACTAGATTTAAAAATGTGGGCCCCAAAGTTCACGACAAACGCCAAGAATAACAAAAACGCTGAATGCAAAGTGAAGGTTAAAAAAAAAAGGTGAAGGAAGGAAGGAAGACAAAGTTCATATATGGTTGTGACACACTGTGCTTAAAGAATACAAGTTGTGACACTCTATGGCTAAAGAGTACTAGTTGTGACACTCAGTGCTTAAAGAGTACGATTGGCTGTGACACTCTTTGCTTAAAGAGTATGACTGGTTGTGACACTCTTTGTTTAAAGAGTATGACTGGTTGCCACACTCTTTGCTTAAAGAGTACGATTGGCTGTGACACTCTTTGCTTAAAGAGTATGACTGGTTGTGACACTCTTTGCTTAAAGAGTACGACTGGCTGTGACACTCTTTGCTTAAAGAATACGATTGGCTGTGACACTCTTTGCTTAAAGAGTATGACTAGTTGTGACACTCTTTGCTTAAAGAGTACGACTGGCTGTGACACTCTTTGCTTAAAGAATACGATTGGCTGTGACACTCTTTGCTTAAAGAGTACGACTGGCTGTGACACTCTTTGCTTAAAGAATACGATTGGCTGTGACACTCTTTGCTTAAAGAGTATGACTGGTTGTGACACTCTTTGCTTAAAGAGTATGACTGGTTGTGACACTCTTTGCTTAAAGAGTACGATTGGCTGTGGCACTCTGTGCTTAAAGAGTACTAGTTGTGAAACTCTGTGCTTAAAGAGTACTAGTTGTGACACTCTGTGCTTAAAGAGTACGACTGGTTGTGATACTCTTTGCTTAAAGACTACAATTGGTTGTGGCACTCTGGTTGAAAGATACACGAATAGTTTATATCTTACATCCTTCTTGTGCCGTTAAACGTTACAAAGAGCCCATATGGTAGTTCGTCACGATTTCTGTCTTTGCGAGTTTTTCAATCTCATCAAGGGATGTTATGCCCACTGAACTGGCCTCTCTTAACAATGTCCTCTTTAGAGTTTCACGTGTTCGACCTCTTTTTTCTTCGACCTGTTGTGCTCCACTTGATAGCTTGTTTGGGGATTCTCTGATTGTTTCTTCTCATCACATGACCGACTTGTGTCAATCTTCTTTTTCTGATCACCCATGAGACAGGTTGTTGTTTGCTCATCCGTCTTATCTCTGCGTTGTTCTTGAATTCATTTCACTTTATACCGAATATTTTCCTTAGGCATTTGTTTTTGAAAGAGTCCAATTTCTTGTCTATCTCTTTAGTCGTTTTCCAGCTTTCGTATGCAAAAATGGGAGTGGATATTACATCTGAATTGAATAGTCTTAACTTGGTTTTTGTGCTTGTAACTTTTGAATGCCATATGTTCTCAAGATTCTTGAAGGTCAAAGCTGCTTTTGCAATTAGAATTCTAGCTTCCTTTCTGGTGTCACCATCCTGGTCTATGTAGCTGCCGAGATATGCAAGCTGGTTTACTTCTTAAACAGCTGTTCATTCTATGTATATCTCTCCTTCGTGGTTAATGAGAAGTTTCATTATTTTTGTTTTATCCTTGTTAATTTCAAGTCCTATTTTACTAGCCATTGAAGACAGGATATTTGTTTTTTCTTGCATTGATTTTACATTGTCATTAATAAGAGTTATGTCATCTACAGAATCAAGATCTTCCATAATTCAATTAATCTTTCTCCATTCTGATTTACCGTATCAATCCCTTCTTTCCCCATTACTCTTTCGGCGTTATATTTTCCTACCTTGGTGTTGAAGTCGACCAAGACAACTAAGATGTCGTGTTTAGGGACTTTGAGTTGGTATAGTTGGCGATAGAAATTGTCTTTTATTTCATCATCTGCATCGTTTGTGGGTGGATAACACTGTATGATTGTCATTCTTCCGTGCCTTATTTGGAATCGTGCTCTTAATATACGACTGTTCACTGGTTCCCATTCTGTAAGGCTTTTTGCTGCTGCAGTTGACATAATTATTAAACTATTCCTTCTTGATATTTCCCAGTCTCTGCCTGAATGTATGATTAGCTTAGGTTGTCCGCCAATCTTTTCCCTGCTTCTGGCCATCGCATGTCACTGATGCCCAGGATGTCTAAGTGATATCTATCCATTTCTTGGATTACCTGAGAAGTTTTTGATGGTGCAGCCATTGTTCTTACATTTCAGAATCTGATCTTTGTCATATGCTTGGGGCCGACGAATGTGTTCTTTTGGTTGTTGTCTGGGCTTGTTTGAGTTGGTATATCCAAATGCTCGATTGATTTTATTGCGGGTTTCCGTAAGAGTTGGATTTTTTCCCATCTAGAGTTGCCGCTAGACTAGTCTCAGGATAAGGTTGTTGGCCGTATGCTCAACTACCGTTTTACGATATGTGTCGACGAAAAGATTCATACGAAAGTATGCAGGCAAGAGCGTTAAAAAGCTCCCCCCATCTTTTACGTCATCCGGAAGCAAATATATATATATATATATATATATATATATATACACACACACAAATATACACAAAGTTCAAAAGACAAAAAGCCTGCGACTTCACTCGACAAAGTTAAATTAGTGCTTCCTTTCCATCATCATGGCCAGATGGTTAAGACTGCTGTCTACTGCCTTCTGCGCTGCTCGATTATGATAACCGCGACATATACCCCCTCCCCACGGATATCCTCGACCAAAGCCATTTTAAGCGAGATCCTGCAGTACAGCAACAGTCCTCGCTATGTCACCCGTTCTGTGGTCTGTGAACCAAAATCTATTACTCACACTCCATGAGAGATACACACGCGAGTCCCGTAAAGTAATAAAATGTAGTATAGTTTATATTGCAGAGACCAGTCTTATATTAGGTGACCGCATGCAGAAATATATTTACGACATCACTCAGAATGCTTGAAATCCAACTATGCTTAACCTCCTCGTTCTCCATATTCCCTCTATCTCATTTACTCTTTCCTCAAATGCAACTGATATTCCAGGACCTATACTGTACCACATTACAAACCCTCTACCCCAACCACATTCAGCTATTCCACCCATCCTTTTATGGGCTTGACAACTATTGTATCTCATAAGTCACAGCTGTGTTCCTCTTTTTTTTCTATTATTTCTTTTTTGTCATTGATGTGAATTTATTCTCTTTTCTTTTCCTATTTATTTGTCCTTTATGTTTTTGTATGATTAAGATGTAAACCAAACTGTTATAACTGTATGCTCGTTAATTAATAAAATTGTTCCTACTTTTGTTTTAAATAGCCTTATCATTTTGCTTAAAGAGTACGATTGGTTGTGGCTCTCTTAACTTGAAGAGTATGACTGATTGTAGGACTCTGCTTGAAGAATATGGCTGGTTGTGGCATTCTCTGCATGAAGAGTTTGACTGGTTGTGAAATTTTTTTTTGAAAAGTATGACTGTTTGTGGCACTCTTTGCTTGGAAGAGCATGATTGGTTGTGGCCCTCTTTGCTTGCAGAATATGACTGCTTGTGGCACTTCTTGCTTGTGCAGTATGACTGGTTCGAACTGGCCCAAAAGTTTAATTTTTAAAAAAATATTTCTTGACTTATTTCACGGAGGGATGACATAAATAGTTGCCTCAAACAACTGTTTATGCATACTAAACATACTCATGTTGAAAGTACAACAATTTCACTAATAAGATTTTCAAACTGTATTTCTATTCATTCATCACACAGATATTCAAACCATTTTTCATTTAATTAATCACACAGATATTCAAACTGTTTTTCATTTCATTAATCACACAGATATTTAAACTGCTTCCACATAACCGTTCACTCACTTCTTGTTGCTAATCTTCAACTTTATAGCATTTCAATACACTCTGTACATCTAGACTGTACCTTCATGGAGCAAAACATAGTGATAGGCACTTTACTGGATACCATTTACTTGCAAAACAACAGAAACAGTACTGTCCAAACAGAATCTTACATGGCTTATGCTCACTGAAACTAAAGAATAAAAATAATTTTCCAAATGATAGATGCCCTAAAAAAATTGTTGAATACAAAATGTGTGCAGGTGCAAGAAATATATGGCCTTTGAGATTTAAAAAAAAAACTGTAAAATTTATTATAAAAATTGTCACACTCAATGAGTTACCAACTTTACAAATCAGAAATTGTTCAGTGTCTGATGGAAGAAGGAAATGCTACAAAACAGCATCATCATGTACAGAAATGAGCAATCATGTTTCTTCACACTATGCAGTCTTTAAAACATCTAATCAGATCATCCTGCATTTGCTTTCCCTTTAGTATTCAATCAGGTTATCTATATGTTCCTCTTTTCTGTTTTGTTTTATTTTTGCATTTTGGTTACTATCTAGTTTTTAATCAAGTTTTCTGCTACGATACCTTTCTTTGACATCTCCTCAGTATACTGATTGTGATGCTGTGAACTTTTATGCATAAAGTGACAGAGCAAAGTGTTGTGTAGCTAACCATAAGACACTGTACTCTACTACCTTATTGTGCAAAAGTCTCATTGTTTCTTAACTGAAAAATTTGTGCTTGAACTTTTATGAAAATTTCTGCCATTATGTTGCATCTTTCCCAAAGATCACATCTAGACTACTCAACAGCGACTCAATCCTTCATTGGAAGACTCTACATTCATGACACTCCAAAAGAGCCAAAGATTCTACATTCATGACACTCCAAAAGAGCCAAAGACTCTACATTCATGACACTCCAAAAGAGCCAAAGACTCTACATTCATGACACTCCAAAAGAGCCAAAGACTCTACATTCATGACACTCCAACTGTAGAAATGGGCACCAACACACTAGTGCTGAGGAGAAAACAACCACTGAAGGTAGAGAATATATGCCTGGTAGGCAGGGTAAATTGTATTATATTTCACACAGGGATATTGAACAATAGGATATCACACACACAACTAGGTCCCATGAATAAGGCATTAGACCAGAGTGGACAAAAAAAACAAACTTACACAGCCCCTAAATTTCATTTCATCTTTTTATTATTTTCATGTCATAAAGTACAGATCAATAACCGGTCAATTTTGTACCAACTTCCCAATGTTCTTATTTGTAAGGATCTTCCTGATGAAACAGCCAATTTTCTATTTCTTGAACTTATTTCAGCTCTACACATGCTAAGAACTGTTACTTTTGCTCTGAGATAGCTCAGTATATTCACTAGTATTTCCAACTAACTTGAACTTTCATTCATTATTTGGCTCAAATTCTTTTTTAATACTTTTCTTGAAGGTATTTCCCATAGATTTTGCTAACTCCTTTCACTATCAGGACTCTGTCATCTGTGTATCATGGAACATAATTTCCCATATAGATCTTGCACCAAATATCATAACAAAAGAATGAGCATGAACTGACAGATAGTTACGTAAGAATTTACTATTAAAAATATCTTAAATCACACCTTTAAAAATGTAAGCACTAGAAAAAAAAAAAAATTAAACTCATGCCTTTTATTTTTAAAAAAATCAGTTCTGAAAGAAGGAAAATAAACTAAGAGCTGTCAGATGACTGACAGTATAAAAAATTTTCCTCTCTTTGATGGTACATGCTGAAGACTCAAACTGCATTTTAGGCCTGGGAGATTCAATCCAGTTTCTGATTCAAACAGAATTGGGAACACAGACTGATATGCACAAACAAGACTGAGGAGAGGCCATTACTGCAATGTATGATTTGTCAGCCCCAAGGTTGTCTTATAAATTATTTCCACACAAGAATGCTCTGAAAGGAGTGGAATGAGTCCTCCATGAATGTTGATTCAAATGAGGAATTACCAGTCCTCTTCATGCCTAGAGATGCACAATGCATAAAAAACAAAAACTTCATCCAACCAACATTTATCTTAAATGATGGCAGACTCCCACCAAAACACATGGAGAGGCGAATAAGAAAAATTAACTATCTTCTTCTGCATTCGAGGTTAGTTCTAGGTCATGCTAATCTTGATCTTGGTTGCCAGGATATGCCTAGTTTTCTCCAGATTTGTATGTCACCCCATAGATTCTTCCTCAGATCTAAACCCACATGTCTGGTTACAATGGTCTGCAAGCATCTGAGATTCTTGGACAACATGTTCTGAAGGTCATATTCCACCCAACAAAAGCATTCAGATGAACTACCAACTTAAAGGGAACTTAATAAACTTAATACTGCACTTCAATCATTTTCAGTTGAATCAAAGAATAACATTAACTTAAAGTGATTCTGAAAACCAGTTGATTCTGAAAACCAGTCTTCATAAGAATTCACCACTGATATTTCATGATATGTGGTGAACCAACTTTCTGTCTGTAACTGTCAGTCAGTCATTTGCACATCCCTCACAGAACTTTGCCTCCCTAACAGCTGTAGGTCTCTCGGTTGTCAGCAAGATGCCCTGCTGCTGATGCATCCATTTCCAGATTATCAATGATGTCTTGCAGCCATCTTCACCTTGGTCTTCCTCTCTTTCTTTTTCCCATTATGTACAACCAAAACCAAAATTATGTTAAAATTTATCATGGATTTTGCAAATTTTTTTCCCTATTTTAAGTGTGTACAAATGTAAGAATATGATTAAGTTTAGGATAACTTTTCAGTGATGGTGTATTTGAGATGTAATCATAGAATTATAAATTTACTACAGCCGCCACTAAGAAACCACACATCCAAAATTGTTGCCATTTTGAGCTGACTGTCTCATCATATGAAAGCAATCTGGGAATCAATTTCAAATGTGGCAGGTTGAATCAGGACAGAACTCAATGATAGCTTATAGTCTAGAGCTCGTTTCATGAAAACTAACAAGATTACATCTTTGCCTATAAATCTTTGACATATACAGAGCAGGTGATTTCCTTTCACTGGCAGACAGTTATAATCTTAAAAATAATAAGTGGAATGACAGCTCACTCATTATTATACACATCTTTTCAGTCCTTTTGAAAGTAAATTAAAGCAAAAAAAAAAAAGGATACAAACAACACAGAATCCAGTTTTTTTTTTTTTCTCAAATCAAAATATTATCAAGGTCTAGAAGACTATTGTATATTTAAAAACAATAAAAAGGCTTACTACAAACTACATGATAATTAGCAGTAAAAGATCAGCAAAGACTGTTGAGCTTCATACAGATAAGAGAGAGAGTACTGCAAAACTAAACAAAGGTAATTTTTACGTCAAAATTCAGTACAAAACTTTTAAAACCCATGACAGTGATGATCCAGCACAACTTCGCAAATTTTCTAGCAGAGTTAAATGTCTCAAAAACTCATGAGAGCCTATTCAGGCATTTCTGTATTTTCCAATGCTTGTTCTTTATAAAGCACAATCTCCCTATCCACTTCAATAGTTTCTGTTAAACAATGCCATATTATCATCTCGTATCATTATGCTCCACTTCACACTTCTATCTATTAAGTACTTCTCTGCCATCTGTCTCTAAATATGAAAAAAACAATCTCTAAAATTTTCTCATTTTTTTCAAGTTCTCATTATTTATTTTTACTTACATCCTTCCCATGCCGTAAAATGTCACATAGGGCCTGCATGGTAGTTCGTCAAGATTTCCTATTTCAGCGAGGTTTTCAATCTCATCAAGGGATGTTATGCACACTGAATTAGCCTCTCTTAACAATGTCCTCTTTCACGTGGTCGACCTCTTTTTCTTCAGCCTGTTGTGTTCCATTTGATAGCTTGTTTGGGGATTCTCTGACTGTTCCTTCTCATCATATGACCAACATATGTCCATCTTCTTTTTCTGATCACCCATGAGACAGGTTGTTGTTTGCTCATCTGTCTTATCTCTGCATTGCTCTTGAATTCATTCCACTTTATACCAAGTATTTCCTTAGGCATTTGTTTTCAAAAGAGTCCAATTTCTTGTCTATTTCTTTAGTTGTTTTCCAGCTTTCACATGCATAAATGAAGGTGGATATTACATTTGAACTGAATAATCTTAACTTGGTTTTTGCGCTTATAACTTTTGAATTTCACTATTTATATAAATCATTATTTATTAGACTTATTTTAAACAAAAAAATGAATTATTGTCTCTAAATAATATATTTAAAAGCCAGCACAGACTTGAGCAAAGTTTGTAACTGCAATATATCACATCTGGTGAACTGCCCTAAGCATATCAAATAAAATCACATGGGCAAAGTCTTCAGGATTTAAACAAAATAATATTTGAAACTAAAGTAAATCAACTCTGCAAAATTCTCCGGTATCTAAATTTTTTGCCATGAGCTGATTGGGGCTTGCATTTGGAACGTTGTGTTTTGCAAAGAGTCTACTGAGGCAACAGTCCTGTAAGAACACAGAAATATAACCCAAGTGTCGGTGTTAAGAGAAACAAATATGTTTTCAGAAAATTTTCTTCTAGATATTAAAAACAAAATTTTTATGTTCAATAGTTTTCCCGGTCAGTAAATTTCACTTACAAGTAATAAAGGAAAGCACAGACTTGTGAAAAGATCCCAGTCATATCTAGGACACGAACCAGGGACTCTGCTATATATGGTTACTTGGATACTTTGTGTATATCATATACTTGTAACTTCTGTTTGAAATGTACACTATATATGGTTACTTGGATACATTGCATATATCATATACTTGTAACTTCTATTTTAAATGGATAATATATCATTTGAAATGGATAATTATGGATAATAAAATTGTATATAAGTATTTTAAAAATTCCAGTCACAATATTAAAAGGTGTAAGCTTAAATTCTTAAAAAAAAAGGGTGGGGGAGGAGGGGTAAAGTTAGCCCTTTCATGCCATAAAAGCATCTACAAGATGTGGTGTTAGTGCCCCCTATTTCCCATAATTTCCTTGACCATCTGGTACACTGAACATATGTTCAGCATTAGGCCTGGCCATCTTTACTTTCCCAGTTCTAAGGTACCCACTTCTATAGCTGGGTGAATCCAGTAGCTTCAGCTGGACTTAAATTACCAATCTTGCTGTGAGAGACTAGTGCAAGACTAGGTTTAAGTATGTTACTCTAAACTGATGTGGTGGCCTGGTTGGCTGGGTGCTCAGTCAAGTGCCCAGCACTGAGGATTTTTTTCTACCACACCAAAAAGGCTCTGGGGTCTACCCAGTCTCTAAAAAAAAGTTGTACCGGAGAAATCTGGGAGGGTAAATGAGGCCAGATGTGATACTGACCACATCACTCTTTCATGTGCAGAAGGTCATTTAAATACAGGCCTAACATCTTATCTCCAATATGCCGTCATCATCATCGTCGTCGTCGTCATCACCTTTCACTTCCTCGAGAGCATAGGCCACAGATAAAAGCTCTCCAGTCATCCCTTTTTGAACGTAGCAACGGGTGCATTTCTAATCATATACTGGAGATGCTAATTCCGAGTTTCAACTTGTGTTCTTCCACGACTGAGCTAAGTGATCATTCATTTCATTTATTTATTATTTCTTCAACATACGATTCATGTGAATCTATACTTTGTCTCCTCTCTCTGTTTCTTCGTCATGTTTGTGTTTATATGATAAGGCTAACGCTGAAATGTCACAACTCTGTGGTTGTTAAGTAATAAAGCTGTTCCTACTTTTTTTCCTAGTTTATACATTCCAGTCATCCCTGTTCTTGGAATTATTCTCTGCTTCCTTCCATATGTATCCCTTGTCTCTGAGCACTGTCATAATTTCTCTTCTTCAAGTAAGTCTAGGTCTTCCTCGTTTTCTGTTTCCTTGAGGATTCCATGTCAGTTGAAAGGAAGCTGTAGAACTGACATCCCTAGTGAGTACCAGGACATCTACATTGCAAGTTGGAATATGCCTTAATGGCATGGAAATGAGAATTTTCCCCTTTTTTTTTTTTTAAACTCTAAACTAATGGCATGTCATCTAAATCTAGCTAAAGAACCAACCTTCAGATATTGGACCGCAACTGGTGACACACTGGCACAGCCGTTAAGATAAATTTCCTTCAGCTGAGGGCAGCTGCTTGCCAAACTAAATATACTTTTGTCGGTAAGGGAATGGAGTCCTGACAGGCACAAGCTGGTAAGAGGGCAGCAGCCACTTAGGTAGCAAATTGCTGCATCTGTAACCTAAAGCAAGAAAACCTTTCAACAGTAACAAAACACACTGCTGCAGTCTAGAATATGAAAACCTTTCAATAGTAACAAAACTCATAGGAATATAGTGGCCTTCATGGAGGCTTTCCCCATATAAGAAGCTTATCGATGTATCTCTGACCTGGAACATGAAAACCTTTCACTAGCAGAAAAAATTAAAGGGATGCAGTGGCTTTCACAGAGTCTTTTTGTTAGAGAGATACAGTGGTTTTTAGCTTACATTCTAGACTGCTGTGTTTGTGACCTGGTAGATGAAAACACTTCACCATTAGCAAAAGTTTAAGAGACAATACATACTTATATAGTTTATATGTAAATTATAAATATATAGTTTATAACTAACAGTCTTAGTTACTGATAAGTTTTCTGCTACATGATAACATTTATTCATTCCTCATGATCCTGTTCCATAATCTTCTAAACAATGCATGATTGTTCTCAATGTAAAATGAAAACACACTAAACATTAAACCTCTTAGCTCAGCACAGCCTTCAGCAAGCACAAAATGCCATGCAATACTCCCTACTGCTTTTCAACTGTAAAAGTTAAATTTTAATAATAAAAATTTGGGACAACTTTGAAAAGTTTTTTTTTAAAATTTTCTTTACATTTAAATATTTAAGTAAATTTTATTTAATAAATATTCTTTTCCGGAAACATGAGATACTCATAAAAATGTATACCTTAACTGCAATGAATTTATGATTATTCATTTCTTAGATTTCTAATTTATTACAAGCTCTTAAGATGTACATACAGAAGGGAGTGCACAATACTTCTTTAGCCTACTCCACTGCTATGGGGGATTATGGCAATCCCCACTCTGATCAGGTGAGGCCTGTTACTGGGGGTACCAACGTCAGAGTTTCAATATCTGTTGGCAGAACTTCTGATTTTACATTACCTCAAATCCAGTCCAAGTGTCACAAAATAAGATAACCTGATGAGTGATTTGGTTCAGCAAGCAAGCATCTTTTTATACAGACATTTCTAAGTTGGTATATTCTGTCCTCTCATTACTAGACAGTTGCTTGTTCTACCAGTTACGATGACATCATGAGCAACTAACCACTCCATTGCCACCAACACAGCCTCAATTTCAGTTTGCATACTTAATGTGGTGACTTCAAAGGTTCCCGAACCCTGTGCCACAACTCTTCCATTTCGGTAGGCAACAAAACCCCAACCACTTCTGCTGTTCCAAGTCACTGAGGCATCTTATATATTATCGCATCGGAAGACCCACAGTGATGCTGGATGAGATCTTGAACCCAAAGTTCAACTGCTCCAAGCGACCAGTCTTGACATTCACGGCCCTTCTGTATAATAACCTTTGTTAGCTGAGGTCGGTCCTGTACCCGTAACCAGTCATCACCTTTCATTCATTCATTTATATGTCCCTTGCGGAACTTTGCCTCCCAAACAGCACTCCTGTAGGCCTCTCGGTTGTGAGCAAGATGGCCTGCTGCTGCTGCATCCATTTGCAGATCGTCAACAATTTCTTGCAGCCATCTTCGTTTTGGTCTTCCTCTTTTTCTTTTTCCTATTATGTATCCTTCCAATATGGTCTTCTCTAAATTATCATGACGTTTAATGTGTCCAAAATATTTAAGTTTTCTCTCTTTAATCCTCTTTACTAGCCAGCCTTCTTCAATATTAAGCTCTTGTAGTATAGATATATTTGTTCTTTTTTGTGTTCACGATATTTGGAGAACTCTTCTGTAGCATTTACACTCAAAGGCATTTATGTGTTTCTCAGCTGTTTTGTTAAGTGTCCACGTCTCACAGGCATATGCTGTGATGGGAAAGATGCATGACCTTAAAAATCTTATTTTTGTAGTTCTGTCTGCTCCTCTCCACAGATTCTTTATTTGTTTTACTTTCTGAAGAGCAATAGATGTCCTCCTTTTAATTTCCCTCACTGTATCTCCATTATTATTTAGCAGTGATCCAAGATATTCAAAACTCTCCACTTCTTCCAATTTTCCTCATTGATATATATTTCAGCTGCCTTGTTTGTTTTGTCAGTTGTCATCAATTTAGTTTTCTTCACATTAAGATAGAGGTTCTGCTCTTCGCTGTTCTTACGGACTGATATAATTAGTTTTTCCATTCCTTTTTTTGTTGTGGATAGTAACACTGTGTCATCAGCATATCTAATCTCTGGTATTTCATAACCTCCAATTGTTATGGCATCGTAATATTCTTTGTCTACATCTTCTCTAACATTCCTCATTATATTTTCAGTATACAAGTTAAATAAGCAGGGTGACAATATGCACCCCTGACGGACCCCTTGTTTTATGTCAAACCAAGTTGTTGTTTCACCATTTATTCTTACTGCTGCTTGTTGGTCTAGATACAGCAGTGATGTTAATTGTATCAAATGTGTTGGAAATCCCATTTTTTTTCACCTTTAGGCACTTAATATAGACTGCAAACTGACTTTATTGTATCCTCCGCCTCAGTCATCCAAGATCTTCCAGTTCAGCTTTGACAAGCCTAATGTGGCTTTACTGTCCATGCCATGCGGGAGTACATGGCAATGTGGCAGACAGACTTGCTGGACAGGCTAAAATAAATGGCAGGCTGTCAATGGACAAGGAGGACATTGCTAGTGCTGTACTGGACAGACTGCGGGAAAATGAAGAGCGGGAACAGACGAACAATGTAGCTGTGAGGAGACTGCTGGAAATAGGACAAATTAAAGGTGCTGGCAGGAAATATGAACTGTGTGGCAGAAAATGGATTGTAAACAACCAACATTTAACAGGAACTATCAGCAAACAAACTCTTGGATGGATGCTGCAGCATGCAGTGGAGCATTTATAGGGTTGTCCCAAATGCAGTGAAGCCAGAGTCTGAATTTTGAACTTTGTTCTATCAGTATGTTAGGTTTAAACCCTAGTCACTCTTCTGTGACTTTGTTTCATATCCATGTCTGCCTTTTTCAAAATTTCTCCCTAGCTTCTACACTTAAAACTTTACATATATATATTATTTAGTCATAAATGTAACATCTTCACACGTACCTGCAGCATTTCTGTTCAGAAATTACAAAATTAACCTAACAATTTCATCCGTCTCAAAAAACTATGAGACTTTTATAACGTATGGAACAATCTGAGTGCTCACCTGCTTACATCCTTTTAGGTTGAGTTGTGTAAGTTTGGGCGAGTGGTCAGCCAAACTGATAATCATCGCATCACCCACTATGCTCAGGCCTGACAGGTCAAGCATGTCCAGATTTGGACAACTGGACATTATTTGATCCAAGGTACTGACATCCATCTGAAGTAATTATTATTACAAGGATGTAAATAATAAAAACAAAATGTTAGAGAACAAGATAAACCTATGAAATCCATTTTGTTTTCATATGTAAAGAAGCGCATTGCTGTATCCCTTTCCAATAACTTTTTTTACAGTTACTTTCCAAATTAATGCATTTATTCAAATCACTATATGCTTGTGTATCTCACCATCTTGCAGTTGACTGAAAGTACTTCTATTCTTGAGGCTCTCTCAGGGTCCACAAAGATGGGTCGTAAAGGAATGCCTGTGACTTGTTGCAGCAAACTGATATGGACTGACTTGAGCACAGTGCAGTATTTGGCTACAGACTTGAGACCAGCGTCTGATATTTCATGAGCTCCTATCCCACTCAAGTTCAGTTCTGTAAGCTTATGACCTATTTTCTCTGCAATCTGAAAATGAGAGAAATTTACTAGTCCACAGTTCTTGAAAACAGATAAAGATCTGCAGTGCTTTTAGAACTATACCTGATGATGACTTTTATCAAGTGAAATAACAATGCAGTGTTTTCTGAACTCTATTTGATGACTAATTTTATTACGTGAAATAAGACAAAGAACAGCTTTCAGAACAACATCTAATGACAAATTTTATCAAGTCTCACAATCACCTTATACAGAAAATGTAAACTTGCTGACAGCTACTTTAGGGAACTAGTATAATCTAGTAATAAAATTCTGAATACAGAATTAGACAATAGTTTTTTGGCAAGATGATATCACATTATACAGAGATATAAGAATTCCAGTACTGCATATTGCTATAAGCTTAGAAACTGTTTAAAAATATCAGTCCTGCAGTTATGCATGACAGTATGGAAAAAATGTATGATATCAGGTTAAAAAAAAAAAAGCAAAAAGTCCTATATGTATGGGACTCACTCATATTAACTGTGAGTAAACAGACATAAAAGTCTGATTAACTGAATGATGTCAGAAGCCGGACTAGAACCCAATCCCTCTTCCTTGTGAAATCAGCTCCACTACCATTACATCTCCCCCTAGGAACAACTGTGTTAAGAACACACTTATCTTAACATAGTCTTTGTGAAACACAGAACATTAGATCTGATTCCTTAACTCTTCCCGTGCCCACAGGAAGAAACGCGGACGTTCAGTTAGTGCCAGAATAAAAGCGCGGGTCTTGATAAAACAGTATTTCCATGTACTTCCTATGTTTCAAAGTATAACTAAATGTATAAAAATTTCATAAATGCAGAGTTTTTAAGGAAAAAAGAAGTAATGTGAAAATGACAAGCACAAATATCCCTCCTATGATAGAAGGCCCTCCAGCTTTTGACATTGCACACCCGTCAATATGTGAAGCTGAGATCTTGGCTTGGGGCAGTGCTGGGCTGTTTGGGATGGTGGATGGATGGGGACACAGAGATCACCTGTGGGGATGGGGAAAGTCTGATGGAAATCGACGAGTCCAGGATGTGACAAGCCTATGGGTCTCTACAACAATGAATATCAGAATGAGGCAAACACAGCAGCCAGCAGACTATAGGTGGCGGGGAATGGACATCATTGAAGCACCATCGGATCCCTCATCCCAAAGTCGGAGTGTCTCTGTGAAACTGTTTCAAAGCCGTCGGATGGGCCGGTGTTGAACTCGGGGCCTGATCTCAGCTTCTCACTGGAAAGGCCTCCTGGGTATGAAAGAAAGACTTAGGACCAAAAAACCCAATATGAAAATGTCAGAAACAAAAATAAAACCATTTGAGCCCGGATGTCGCCTCATAAAAGGTCCCCCCCCCCCCCCGGCTACCCTCAGTGAAAAGTCAGCTACGTGGGGAACATTAAACACTCCTCAAATCAACACTTCTGGAAGGCCAAAGGCCTCAGAATTAAGCAGACAGCTGAAAAAAGTCAACATCCATATTGCGATCATACAAGAAACCCTTCTATATGGAAAAGATCATTCAGTGCCTGGATACACCATGTACAAATGTGAATATGGTAAATGCAGGGGTATTGCCACACTCTTGAGAAATGACATCCAATAAGAAGTTAAAAACAGAAAGTGCAATGAGAATAATATCCAAGAGATAACAGTATGGCATGATGGACTGCGGTACACTCTGTATAATGTTTATTGTCCCCCAAATTCTAAAAGTCAGATCAACATACACAGCACAGATATGCAGAAAACTATCATTGCAGGAGATTTCAATGCACATCTACCATCATTAGGACACAAAGACTGAAACTCTATAGGAAACAACATTGAAGAGCTATGCAACACCAGCAACATGATAATATTGCAAGACTCCTCCTACCCACCAACACTCCTCCACAGACCCACTGGATGCACATACAGACCTGACCTCACCATTGTCTCAACAGACATCCACAACGATTGTACTCTGAGAGTGCTTGATGACATAGGAAGCAACCATCGCCCCATTCTTCTACAAATTTCTCACACAAAAAAACCAAAGACCACACAAACCCCCCTCACTGGAATTATAGAAAAGCAGATTGAGAAAAATTCAGAACACAAACAGATGAAAACCTAGCAAAATTAAATGACAACACAAACACTGACACACTCTACACCAACATAATCCAAGCCATACTTGAAGTAGCCTACAAAACAATCCCCCAAGGATGCAGAAAGAAATATAACCCCTTCTGGACAAAATCTCTGGAAGACTTAGTCAAAAAAAGAAGAGCAGCCAGGAAGAATGCAGAGAAAAACCCTACTCCAGAAAACAAAATAGAGTACAATAAACTAACAGCTATGGTAAGACTCGAAATTAAAACAGCAAAGAAAGTGAAGTGGTAAAGAACATGCAGCAATCTCAACCTCAGAACTGATGGAAAGAAGGCTTGGAAACTCTTAGATAACATGTCAGGAAGAAACAAACAAACTAACCCTAAACCAACGTGAATCTCTGGTCGAGTCCTCTCAAGTGACTCAGACAAAGCCAGCACTTTTAACAAATTCTTTGCTGCCACCAACAAATCCTCCAACAGGAAAGTTCTTGATAAGGTGGTGGGAAAAGTTCTGAGAGGTAAAGAGAAATCTAGCTTTGTGAATACTCACCTGTTTTAGGAAAACTTTACCATCCATGAACTACAGAGTGCTATGGGTAAGCTACAGCTAAGAAAAGCACCAGGACCAGACAAAATATCAAATGAAATGATCCTTCATCTGGGTCTTGTAGGAAAGTCCACATTGCTTAACTTCATTAACAAGAACTGGCAAAAGCCATACTTAGACCTATCCTGAAAAAAGGAAAGCCGGAAGATGACCTAAACAGCTTCAGATCAATCTCACTGACTTCCAACATTGGAAAGCTTGCAGAATGAATGCTTAACAATAGGCTGTACTGGTGGTTGGAATCCTCGGGGTCCCTCAATAACTTTCAGGCAGGCTTCCGCAAAGGATCAAATACCAGCTATTTCTCCTCACTCAAAGTGTAAAAGACAGTTTTTTACACAAGAGAAACTCAGTAGCTGTCTTTGTAGACTTCCAGCAGGCATATTTCAGGGTCTGGCGAAAAGGCCTAAGAAGCAGAACATGGGCATACATGGAAAAATGTATCAATGGGTTAAAAACTATCTGAGTAACAGGACCATACAAACTCAGGTCAATAACAGACTGTCAAACAAATGCACCCTAGAGGAAGGTCTGCCACAAGGTTCTGCTCTTAGCTGCACCTTGGTCCTAATCTTTATAACTGACCTCCCCGACCTGTTGAACACCCACAAAGCCATGTTTGCCGATGACCTTGTCATATGAACTAGTGGAACAGACCTGCAGCTGGCTGCTGAGAGACTTAATAGAGCCCTCCTCACCATATCAGCCCATTGCAATTTCTGGAAGTCGAAGATCAATGTCAGTAAAACTACATTATACAGTCTTCACTCTTAGCAACAAACTAGCAAAGACAGAACTGAAAATAACTCTTGAGAGTGCTCAAATCATGAAAGAAAAAAATCCAACATACCCTGGTGTTAAACTAGATAGAAAACTGAATTTTAATGAGTTCATGGATGGATTAGCAGAAAAAAGCATCCAAAAGACTAAACCTACTCAAGCAGCTTGCTAGTACATTCTTGGGTGCTGACAAAGCAACACTCATACAACTGTACACAGGATATGTTAGATCTATAACAGATTACAACCTACCCCTACAGGTCACAGCATCAAAGAACTCTCGTACACAAGTAGACAGAATCCAGAACCAAGATGTTCATTTCATTTGTGGGGCAATGAGATCAATACCCACAGTTGCATGTTAAATTGATGCAAACACAGAGCCATTAGATATAAGATGCGAAAAGTCAACCATTGAGGCAGTAGAAAGATATAAATGCATGCCCCCAGACCATCCTAACAGAATAGTGGTTGATTGGAAGTATAATAATAGATTGAAACTGAAAACTCCAGTGCACATAGCAGAACAGTTAAACACAGGACACAAACTCCCTGAAGATAGAGAAGAACTTACAAAAGTACCAGACATCCCACCAAACACAAACTACACACTTCCTCAAACTAACACCAGACTCAAGAACAAATTAGTGAACAAATCATCAGATCCCAACACCCTAAAGCTGTGTGCAATGGAGACCACAGAATCCTACCCCAAGTACTGGATCCATGCATACACTGATGGGTCAGCATCCAAGGAAACAGACAATGCAGGATATGGGGTACTCAATGTTTCTAGACAAGACAACAAGGCACATTTCTGCTCCTTGTGGATCTCGCTGCTCCAGTTATGATGCAGAGATGCAGGCAATATTAGCAGCCCTGGCAGCCACCACCACCAAATACAAAAACTGTGCTTACCACCCAAAAAAACCTTGTTATTTTCTCAGTCTGCTCTCCAGGCCCTTGAAAACCAGATACACATCTCCACCAACATTATACACAACAACTGCAAGCAGCAGTGGATGGACAGCTGGGCCAGTAATCCAACTGGAAAATCTCTATATACACACCTGCCAAAGCCTAACCCCGGAGACCACATCAACAGCTTATGTTGTAGAGACCAATGCACAATTTTCAGGTTGAGAACAGGACACATCACCCTCAATAAACACTTACACAGAGTGACCGCTGACCACACACCATACTGCATGCACTGCAACAGACAAGAAGAAGAAACTGTTAAACACCATCTGCTGGACTGCAGTACATTGAAGGACCTTCGGAAGAACCTGATACCACAAACTCCTCAAACACCAATATTCTGTATGGAGATGTAGAACAGCTGAAGAGGACCCATACATTTCATTATCTGACACAAGGAAAAAAGAGTGAAAACTCGTAAACCTGGGGATCAGAAAAGTCGAAGTCAAAGACCATTACACCTCACTCTATGCTAAAGGCAAATTAAGTCAAGATCTAGCCCACATTACATCATTCAATAACAACTCTGTCACTCAGAAACACCACTAGCAATGTTTGTAGTTCTTGAACATTTATGTGAATCAATGCTCACAGTGATATTTAGAAAAAGTCTAAATAAAATGAAAAGTAGGACATCTCTGACCCAATTCATGTTTTTAATTTACAATAGCAGCTTCCTTCCAGCTCCTACCAAAATTTCTCATCCAAATTTGTTCTGGAAATGCCTGGAAATTAATTCTGTAGAGAAAGAGTTAAGTAATACAAACAAAATACTAACATAAAACTTACTCAGGAAACCTGTTTATATATATATATATAAAACTGAAGTTATCACAAACTGTGATTATCTTTTCAAGATAAAACAATAACAAACCTAAGAAAATCAGGAAACACCACTAGGAGGGATCAGCTAAGAAATGACAACAGAAGACAATTGGTAGGAACTACACCATGTCTACAATACATAGAGAAACAAACAAATTAAGTGGTTTGGCCATATATGCCGCCAGCTGCGAGGGCCTTCAACCAAAGAACCACTGGACACAGATCAAAAGGAAGACCCTGAAAAAGATGGATAGATGGAGTTAAGACACACTCACAAATTATAGCATGAACATCCCTGAGCCCACTCATATGACCCAAAAATGCCAACTGCATCTTCCCCCCCCCCCCCCAACACCTATTGGTACAAAATGAAGGAAAGTAAATAAGTAACAAACCATGGTCAGTGTTTTATCGCTGAGAGCCGGAACACCACAAAGTTTGAGGCTGGTCAGATGTGGCAGTCGAGTGACAGCCTCCACCAGGATCTCCCCATCCTGCAGCATCAGACCACACAGAGAGAGGGAAGTCAGTGACTGGGGGAGAGTCCACAACACCTCACACTCAGGGGCTGTGGCAATCCTGGAGCAGTAACCCAAATCTAAGTGCACCATTTTAGTGCATGCCTGAAAAAGCTGTTTAAAAAAAACCCCACAAAACTAGACCCATTCCAATACAAGAAATATTTAATCCAGATAAAAGTCTACATAGTTAATTATGATTAACATACACAAGTACTTCAGAATCTCAAGCACTACTAACTCCTCATACCATTCATTCATTTGCATGTCCCTTGCGGAACTTTGCCTCCCTAACAGCACTCCTGTAGGCCTCTCGGTTGTGAGCAAGATGGCCTGCTGCTGATGCATCCATTTGCAGACCATCAATGATGTCATGCAGCCATTTTCGCCTTGGTCTTCCTCTTTTTCTTTTTCTCATTATGTATCCTTCCAAGACGGTTTTCTCTAGATTATCATGACATTTAATGTGTCCAAAATATTTAAGTTTTCTCTCTTTAATCCTCTTTACTAGCCAGCCTTCTTAAATTCTTGTAGTATGGATATATTTGTTCTTTTTTGTGTCCATGATATTTGAAGAACTCTTCTGTAGCATTTACATTCAAAGGCATTTACGTGTTTCTCAGCTGTTTTATTAAGTGTCCAGGTCTCACAGGCATATGTTGCAATAAGAAAGATGCACACCCTTACAAATCTTATTTTTGTAGTTCTGTCTGTTCCTCTCCACAGATTCTTTATTTGTTTTACTTTCTGAAGAGTGATAGATGTCCTCCTTTTAATTTCCCTCATTTTATCTCCATTATTAGTTAGCAGTGATCCAAGATATTCAAAACTCCACTTCTTCCAGTTTTTCCTCATTGATATATATTTCAGCTGCCTTGTTTGTTTTGTCAGTTGTCATCAATTTAGTTTTCTTCACATCAAGATAGAGGTTTTGCTCTTCGCTGTTCTTACAGACTGACATAGTTAGTTTTTCCATTCCTTTTTGTGTTGTGGACAGTACTACTGTGTCATCAGCATATCTGATCTCTGGTATTTCATAACCTCCAATTGTTATGGCATCATAATATTCTTTGTCTATATCTTCTCTAACATTCCTCATTATATTTTCAGTATACAAGTTAAATAAGTAAGGCGACAATATGCACCCCTGACAGACCCCTTGTTTTATGTCAAACCAAGTTGTTGTTTCACCATTTATTCTTACTGCTGTACTCCTCATACCACCACATCAAAAAAAAGTGCAAAGTTAACTTCATAAGTATTTGAATTTAACTGCCTAAACATGGTAGTTATCTCTAAAAAAATGAACCATATTCAAAAAATCATATAATAAATAAAATCATATTTATTATATAAAAAAGCAAACTCAAGCACTTCAAAAATAGCAAAACAAAAAAAATTATCATATATCACACACATTTTAGTGATATCAGGAACTTGATAACAATATTCTAATTCAAAATGCATTTAAACATCACTTTCAAACAATTCTGAGCAATGAGACCTAAAATGAGATACACTGAGTTTGCTTCAGTTCAAAGTCTTATGATCAAAAATTCTGCCAGTCTACTTTTACTCTGTGCTCTTGTAAATGACTTTCTTGTGATAAATGAATATAACAATTCCTTATGAAATCTTACCTTTATTAAAGATTCCTTTCCAAGCAATTTTGCTCCATTTAGATCTAACCTATGATAAAGTAAAATATTTTAATATTTACTTAACACTTCTATGGAAAGCCGTACCAGGTATACCGTGTACATGAAAGGATAAGAAGAGTAAAAAACAAAATATACACAGTATACAAAGTATACAGGTATAATATATACATTAGGATAACACCTAGAAAGGATAAAAAGAGTATAAAACAAAATATACGAGGGGTGATTGATAAGTTCGCGGCCTAAGGTACAAATACTTGAAACACACAGTTGATATTATGTACATTTGTAGACCAGGTTAATGTAAGATTAAACACCAAGTTTCAAGAAATTAACTGCAACCAATTTTTTTTACAGGCTACTGAAGTGGTAAAGGGTGGCAGAAACTGAGAAAATAGATAAAATTTCTCATCGAGCAGTCATTCGCTACTTCTGCATCAAGGGCTTATCATCAAAGGAGATCCATGAAGATATGGTAGAGACTCTAGGGGAGAGTGTCCCTTCTTACAGCACAGTGAAGAAAAGGGCAGCTCAATTCAAACATGGAAGGGAGAGTCTGGAAGATGATCCCCATCCAGGAAGACCAAGAATGGTAACCACTGATGAAACCACCGGCAGAATCAATGACATGATAATGAAGGATCGACGACTAACTGAGCGGTACATTGCTACAGAGTTGGGCATCTCCCAGGAACATGCTCATGCCATTATTCACAATGATCTTCAAATGACAAAGGTCTCTGCTCGATGGGCCTCGAAACTTCTTGGAGCTGATCACAAAAGACAGCATCTCAACATGTCAAGAGACAATCTTGGCCATTTTTCTACAGCTCCTGAAAAGTTTCTTCAGCAATTTGTGACTATGGATGATACTTAGGTTCATCATTTTCAACCACAAACCAACGAAAAGTCAAAGCAGTGGAAACATTATGGATGCCCACCTCCAAAGAAAGCAAGGGTGGTTCTGTCTGCAGGCAAAGTGATGGCTTCCATCTTTTGGGATTCAGAAGGTGTGCTACTAGTAGACTATCTCCAAAAGGGCAGAACAGTCACTGGGGTCTATTACTCTAATCTTGTGAAGCAACTGTGGGTCAAATTGAAGGAAAAGCATTGAGGGAAAATGACGAGAGAAGTCATCTTTCAGCAAGACAATGCTCCAGTTCACAAGTCGGTGGTGGCAACGGCTGCCACTCATGAATGCGGCTTCCAGCTTCTTGAACATCCTCCTTATTCCCCAGATTTGGCCCCTTCGGACTATTACCCGTTTACCAAACTCAAAGGAGCTCAGTGGTCACAAATTTGCTTCAGATGATGATGTCATTCATGCTGCAGACCACTTTCTACTGGCACAAGATGCTGATTCTTACAAAGAAGGGATCCGTATGCTCCAGGATCGCTGGACTAAGTGCATAAACTTGCAAGGCAACTATGCTGAGAAATAACCCAAAAAGTTGTCCACAAATAATCTGTTGTACCTTAGGCCACAAACTTATCAATCACCCCTTGTACATAAAAATCAGCTGGATGATACAGAACAGACAGATATAGAAATTTTTCTTTTTAATTTAACTCTTCCTGTACCGCGCTGCCCTTTAAGTCCAGTTCCGGTTTTACCGTCAGATCCCACGCCGCCCTTTAAGTCCTCTGATTTTTTTTTCGTTAAAACTTGATGCAACTTTTCATTTAGCTAACCAGAACTCTTCTGCTCCAAAGTTACGCTATTTTAGCATCCGGTCAGGCTGGAAATGAAAGGAAATCACGAAGTGGATCGAATTCAGTGAATTTTTTTCTACTTTTTTCGAGGTTGGTTGGTAGAATGGTCATACTGACCTACTAGACCTAGCTTACTAAATGTGTTTTTCACATCTGTAGACCTGTTAGATTTATTGGATATCAAAAGCATCCGCAATTATCGATGTTTCGGTTCCGGAATAAACATTCTGCATTGGATTCTGGCACATTTCAGGTATGTAAAACTTTGATTTTAGTGCTCAGCCCTAAAAAATATTTTTAGCGCCAAAAAAATTGTTCCAGCTTTTCAGAACAGTTGTTTTTTTTCTATTCTTTGTTTTTTTTTATTGATAAATAACTTCATTTATGGAATCTTCTTTCATTTCCACTTATTTTAATATGAGATACACACGTGTTGATGAAGGAGTTTGTTTATTACAATGAATTTTATAAAGGGACCCCCTTATATGAAAACACCCGCTCGGCCACGTAACATCATCATCGGTACCAACGTAACGTCCGTGTTTTTTTACGCGGTACGGGAAGAGTTAAAAAAGGTGAATAAGATGAGACAGGCATATGAAGAACTGGACAAATATATAGACTGGCTGTCTGTAGGAGAGTATCTTAAGTGTTATGTACCAGCTTTTCAAACAACAAACAACAAAGGTTTCACACAGCAGAGTGATTTAGCACAGTGTAGAATGGTTAGCATTTGAAAAGGTGTTGTATGGTGAACTGGATGATGTGCCGCTGCTCACTCTACCAGAGTTCCTGGTTCTAGACATAAGTAATTCTCTTGTTATTTTCTTTCTCTCATGTCTAAAGTGCTCTGTTTTACAATTTTTCAAATGCTCACTATTCAACATTATGCTAAATCATTTAAAAAGTCTTAGAACACAAAAAGATGTATAAAACATGAAACAGCTTTTAGAACTGACCTAATGTATGAAGTATCAGACCAAGATAATAATTATCCTTAACCACTTCTGAAGCTGTAATAGTGATGGTCTGTTTGGCTTTAAGAAAACTCTTATATTTAATTGCTTATTTTTAAAATTTATGTTCATACTAACAAGTAAATGTATACAGTGGTTTTGGTTAAACCTTGTGTTTAAGCATAAACTCTCCATTTTCAGAGGCAGTTTCCAAACATTAGTGCCAGGTAATCATGTTTTCAGCTACGATGATTGGAGAACCCTGTAAAGTTTTATAAGAGCTGTGTCCTTTGCAATAAGAAACTGGCTCACTAACAATTCAGCTACTCCTGAGTCTGTCCGCCTTTAATTAGGTTACATTACTATCCATTCATCTTTCAAATGGCACCAATAACTCTAATGACAGTAAGGACTTCACAACAACATAGACTCACATTTTTAGATTGGGACAGAAATGTGCCAAAGCTTCTATGCTGTCATCAGTAACCATCTGAAAACATGTCTTCAGTTCTTCCTATGTTTTCAAACAAAACAGCCAAAGAAAATGCATATTAATGAATGCTGACAAAACCATCCACTCTAAATCTTTTAATTAAAGTCAGTGTTGAATATAACCCACACATCTTTTGCTTTTCAAGTACAGAAAAAAAGTCTCTAGTAAGGTCTGTTATATAAGACTGTTTTTTTAATAATGAAATTAAGACAAAATGTCTGAACAAAATGAATTTTATATATATATATATTGGCACTTTTAGTCTAAGGAAGTGATTCTGAAGCAGGCAGATATAAACTAATGTAGGTTTTGCCAAGCACCATCTTGTTGAGCAGAACCTCTCATGGCAGACTCTATCAGTGCTAGACTTCCACAGCTGACCACAGTAACCACAAGCAATATATGTGTTGCAATGTCCAGTTTCCTTGTGCTTGCATTTTTAAAAATTTCAGGTTTGGTCATTATTTCCTCAAATGCTACACCCTTGTGCAGAATTGGTCTCTACATGACTAGGCCTTTTATAAGCTCTTCCAGGACCTATGTGACTAGTTACAAAAACATCCACACTGATAACTTATAAATATCTTTATATCTCATTTTATGCCTCTTACCCTCCATAATTTCATGATACAAAACCTGGTTTGGAGTACAGCTACCATCCATTCTTGTTACATGTTCCAGCCATCTCTGTCTTCTGTTGCCTAATACTGTCAGCACTGGTGCAGCTTAGTACATTGCAGAACTTCACAGCTGGTTATTTTATCTTGCCAACTGATGTTCATTATTCTGTGAAGGCAGCGAAATTGGAAACTTCAAGTTTTTTTTTCTTATGCCGTGCATAAGATATCCATGTTTTGGGTCAATACAAGAGAGTGCTAAGCACACATGTCTGATGGATCAGAGCCTTTGTCTTCTGTTGTTCCATGCCCTTTCCCATAGTCTGCCAAAAGCTATAGCTGTCTTTCTTATTCATGTATTGATTTCTTCACCCAGGGAGAAGGTGGAGTAAGTGTATCAAAGACAGCTGAACCTGTTCCCTGATTCAAGCAGATTCTCATTCAATGTTAGAAAGTTAGAAAGACTGCTGGTGTGGTTATGCCTTGATTCAATGTTAGATTGACTGGTGTGGTTATGCCTTGTACAGGGATTATATATGTACTATATGACAGAAAGTGGAGAGTAAATATCCTATCTTGGGACAAAAATTTTTAAAAATGAAGGTGTATGGTGCAATTTTACAAAAAGTGGATAAATTGAATGAAAAATAAACATTCAAATATGGGGAGGGGAGGAGATATCAAATGCAACTAACACAACAAGAATTTAAGCAAAATGACTCCATAAATGGCAAAAAAACAAAGAAATCAATGAAAATAAAATTCAGCTCTTGTAGAGATTGAGAATGAAGTGCACTGAAGCTTTTGATAATGAGCAGTTTTATCCATGTCATCATTACACTTATTTTTATATACAGGGACAAAAAGAAAATTAGATTCAGAAAAAAAGACAACAAATTATTTTCTTCTGTTTCAAATAAAGATTAAAATAGTTTTTTTATTTACTGATGAGCAGTAAATATAATTTATTACAGAAGGAATGAGCGAATGGTTTCAGATTGAAACAGGCATGAAACAAGGATGTATATAATCTCCATTGCTTTTTGGAATTGCCATAGACTTTATAATGAAAAGATGCTGTACAGGTAAAACCGGCTTTGATTGGGTACATGGGACCTAAACAGAAGATCTTGATTTTGCATATAACATAACTCTTATCAGTGACAATGTGAAATCGATGCAGGAAAAAACAGATTCCCTGTCTTCCTAGGCTAGAAAAATAGGTATTGAAATAAACAAAGACACAAAACAAAAATAATGAAACTTCTCATTAATCAAGAAGGAAAAATATACGTAGAAGGAACAGTTGTTGTTGATGAAGTAAACCAATTTGCATACTTTGGCAGCTACATAGACCAGGATGGTGACACCAGGAAAGAAGTTAGAATTCGAATTGCAAAAGCAGCATTGTCCTTCAAAAATCTTGAGAACATATGGATTCAAAAGTTATAAGCACAAAAACCAAGTTAAGATTACTCAATTCAAATGTGATATCCACCCTCATTTATGCATGCGAAAGCTGGAAATCAACTATAGACAAGAAATTAGACTCTTTTGAAAACAAATGCCTAAGGAAAATACTTGGTATAAAGTGGAACAAATTCAAGAACAACGCAGAGATAAGACAGATGAGCAAACAACAACCTGTCTCATGGGTGATCAGAAAAAGAAGATGGACATATGTAGGCCATGTGATGAGAAGAAACAATTAGAGAACACCAAAACAAGCTATCAAGTGGAGCACAAAAGGCTGAAGAAAAAGAGGCCGACCACGTGAAACTCTAAGGAGGACACTGTTAAGAGAAGCCAGTTTAGTGGGCACAACATCCTTTGATGAAGTTGAAAGACTAGCCGAGAATAGGAAACCTGGCAAACAACTATGTGAGCCCTATGTGACGTTTAACGGCACAGGAAGGATGTAAGCAAACATGATACTCACTAAACATGTTTTAAGGCCACTGGCTATCACAGGAATGTGTTCAATGTCTGTGTCAATCTTGAGAACTCTGATGGATGGGTTTTGGGACAGGAAACTTGATAATGCTGAAATGAGGATAAAATATTTCTTCACTCTGTGTTTTTCATTATATATTTTCCCACTCTTCAGACACCCACAACACTGAAATGGTTTCTAAAATTACTGTAAACACTAGTCATAAAAACATGTTACTATTTCAATGATATTAAAGAATTCTTTCTCTTCAGCACCCTTTTAAGGATCATTGCTGTGGGTATAATCTCTCTCCACTCATATCTGTTTCCTGGTTTTCTATCTGAAGTTCTCTTTTAGAACTTCTAGTTAATTATTTGTAGATATGCTGAGAACCACTTTGCCTAGTACTCATAGGTTTTCTCATGGTTCACTATGGCAATATTGAATCAGCATAACCTAGTACTCGTAGGTTTTCTCATGGTTCACTATGGCAATATTGAATCAGCATAACCTAGTACTCGTAGGTTTTCTCATAGTTCACCATGGCAATACTGAACCAGCATAACCTAGTACTCGTAGCTTTTCTCATGGTTCACTATGGTTATATGAATCAGCATAATCTGCCACAGTAAATGTGAACAATGTTTGTATTACTAGGTCCAGTCTCTTCATGTCTGTGTCTTCTGTCTTCTAGTCTGGTCCTTATCTCCTCCTCAAATGACACTTTACCATATGCAGTGATGCCTCCCATGTGACATGGTATTTTGCTGTCCTTATGGTTAATGAAAAAAAATCTCTTGAGCATCAAGATCTTACAAGTATTACAGCATCCCACTTTTTGTCTACTTCTGTCTCATGACCTCCCTTTCCCCTTAGAGGTTAAATATACAATTCAATTTCAGCTTGCTTGGAGTACTGTTGCATTGATTCTTGCAACTTGTTCCAGTCTTGGATGAAAGCTTAGCACAATGAAGTCCTCAAGTTGGTTACTTTGTCCTGTCACATGATGTTCATTATTTCCTGAAGATAGCGAATATAGAAACTGTTTAGTTTTTCTCTCATGTTTTGAATATGGTATCCACATTTAAAATCCATACAGCAGAGTGTACCTATGTTTAAATTTCCAAATCCAAAGAATTAAATGAATACTTAAAAATATGTAGCTGAAACTACAATATTCAAAAGAAACAGAAAAAAGAAGAAATTGATAACAAAAGTGAAAACAGTTTGTTTCAGAAATTCATGAAGAAAAACACTACAGCAGTCAACTGAAATTCTAGTTAAGCAATTCACTTCATTTGATCAGATAAAATGTTATATTTCTATCCAAAAGGTCTCATCAACAATGATGGCTGAGAACAAAAGTAACACCCTCTGAGCCATTGAAAGCAAAAAATGGTTATAATCTTCTTCTTCTTCGTTCGCTTCTACCACCAAACACCGCACTGTTATCCTAATGAATTTACGCCTGTGGTCCTCGTTAGGTCCCGTGGTCTCCTATGTGGTCCCCGAAAGGACCACACGAGATCCACGTGAGGACCACAAGGGGTTCAGAGTATCACAGGGCTTTAGCCTGTATTCTTGGTGGGTCTCTGAAGCGGGATTGCGTGACACCGTGGTTTTCATTGCACCAGTTTAGTCTAGGGTTGGACTTTCTCACCGGAAGACCTCGACGTGTTTAGGATATCAGTGCATCCCCGCTGGGTGAGAGGCGGTAGCCCACCCAGGCCAGAGTTGGATCTTCTCACCGGAAAACCTCGACGTGTTTTGAGATACCCGTGTATCACCGCCGGGTGAGAGGTGGTTGCCCATCCAGTCCAGAGTTGGACTTTCTCACCGGAAAACCTCAGTGTGATTAGGATACGCAAACATCCCCGCCGGGTGAGAGGTGGTTGCCTATCTAGACTGCCCTGGTCCAGTGTCTCCAACTTCAGCATTTTGCGGTTGTGGCCGCTACCCTTCCTAGTTGTGATCAGGATGGAGCTTTTGTCCAGGAGGACGAATCCTCGCCACTAGTGACTTCCACCCCTGGGTTGAGCCAGTTTAGGCATATTATCCCAGTATGGGCTTGTTTGGGACATGACCGACCTCTAGAGCAGAGGTACTGTGACATGCATAGCCTTCAAGATTCACCCCTGGTGTGAGCCGGTTTAGGCAAAATTCACCAGTATGGGTGTATATCAGGCGTGACCGACCCTCTAGAGTCTAGAAAAATCTCGCCAACAGCGGCAGATGAGCTACCAAACGTGCCACTCATCTACCCTAAGTATCTAGTTTTCAGGCGCCAGATATTCGCCCTCGCCCCTTCTCCTGTCAGTTTAAACAGTTCTGCCATGGGAAGGCCAGGAGCTGGACTTGACTGCCAGAGGCTGTTTGAGACGCATTTACAGTCCTTAGAACCAATGGTTATAATGAAAACAGTCAAAAAACAGTGATGAGAACAGATCGTTTAAAGCTTTGGCAGTCATTACATTTCCTTCAAAAAGTCTTAATTAATGTGAAAAACTAAGATGAGATCTCCTTCAATGCTGCAAAACAAATATAAATATTTAAAAATTCCTCACAAAAATGCCAGTAGAACTGCTATGATTCAGATGCTGTTGATCAGCACCATTATGAATGTTCCTAAGCAAAGCTTTAAAATATTCCTTTCTTTATTGATACTGCTAGTACCTCACCACCTTTTTTTTTTTCCTTCCTTTTCACATGTTTTTGTCTGACAAAGGTAAACATCTAAAAATACATACAAAGGATTTTCTGCTACAAGGCAAAGTTAACTGACAAGGTCTCTTTCACAATACAGAAAGTTGGACTTTTCTGATTACTTTGTTTATTATAAGTTTTCACTCTTTTTCTCTTGTGCCAGGTAGTGGAATGTGCAAGTCTACCATACTGAAACTATGACACCACTTTATGCCTCATCAGCTTGCAGCCAACATTTGCTGGGGAGACGGCACAGGATGGTGATGATGAGCTTAGGTATAAGATATAATCTCTTAAAAGATTTCTACACAGTAGGCCAGAAACAATATCCCATATAAATTCATAAAAGAATAAGCAAAAGTAATATCTCATACAATATTCCTACAGGATAACTGTAAAATAATATGTAATAAGTGATCCCTAAAGGCTAACATTAAGCGTACAAGGTTACTCACTTATGGCGGTACACCAAGACTTGCTTGTGTTAAAGGAATGCTTAAGTTTGAAAGACCACAGTTTTGGGGCCACAATGCTTCCTAAAATCTTCTGTGTGACGAGTGGTAAATATATGAGGTGGAGAACACGCAAAGCACTCTGATTCCTTGTAACAGCTTGAACACCAACATCTGATAATGAGAATTTACTTCAAAAGTTACTCCTTCTCTGGCTACTCCATATAAGTATCCTGCATTAATGTGGCTATCACTTTAATTTATCAGTCTTCATTAATTTTTCCACCTTTATTGTGTAATTTCAAACACTGCCATGAATATTTTCCAACTATTATGAAATTTCCATCTTACTTTTGTTCCTACTCTATCTCCCTGGAATTGTGAGCACGATGTTCTCTGCAATTGATGCAGCAAATGTGCTGAAGCACAGTAATGTTTTGAATGGGAAATGGGATACAGCAACTATTCTTTCCGTCTCTGACTAGAGCTCAAAGAAAAGCAGGGAAAGGTGCAATGCTTCTTTAGCAACTTTGCTGCCATGGGAACTAAAGTGATCCTTGGTCCATATGCAACATACATGAATTACAAACATTCCTGGACAGCAGATGTATTGAATTTAAGCATACACATTCCATTCTTAACAGTTAATGAAGTTTACAGTTATCTTGTATCCTTAAAAAACAACAATACAGCTGGACTTGATAATATTAGCAATAAGATCTTATGTTATGCTGCACCTGTCATTTCACATACACTGACATACATTTACAATCAGTGCATTGCAAAATGTTATTTCCCCGAGGCTTTTAAACCGCTAAAGTGTATCCTCTTTTAAAATCTGGCTCATCCAGTAATCTTACCAACTATAGACCAATGTCCATACTATCGTTGTTATCAAAACCATTAAAAAAGCACATATACAAAATAACTCTACGACACATGCAAGAGAACAATTTACTCATAGACAGTCAGTCAGGCTTTAGACCCAATCATTCCTGCCACACAGCTCTCACCAAAATGACAGAAAACTGGTTAGAAGACATAAATGACGACAGACTATGTGGTGCCATCTCTGTCGACTTTAAAAAGGCATTTGATATGACTGACCATGATATTCTTGTACAAAAAATTAAGACTTATAGACTGCATCCTGACCTAATAAAATTAATTGTACCATTTCTTTCAGACAGACAACAGGTAGTATTCTTCAACAATTCTCTATCAAATGCCACTATAGTTGACACTGGTGTCCCGCAAAGTTCTATTCTAGGCACGTTGCTCTTTGCTATCTATATCAATGATCTTCCATTTCATCTTAAACACTCTTCTTGTGACATTTTTGCTGATGATTGCACAGTCTACAATAGTGACTATGACTGTATTAACCTAGAATCAACTCTTCAGGTCGAGTTAAACAATCTAATTAAATGGAGCAACAACAATGGCATGATTATAAATACTGATAAAACAAAATCAATGCTCATAACAACAAGACAGAAACTACAAAACGTGAAAAAACAACACTTTGGCTCTGTGCAGAAACATCACAGATAGAAAATGTTAACAAGCACAAAA
This sequence comes from Achatina immaculata, assembly GCA_009760885.1. Lineage (NCBI taxonomy): Eukaryota > Metazoa > Mollusca > Gastropoda > Stylommatophora > Achatinidae > Lissachatina > Lissachatina immaculata. The sequence continues at coordinate 65,180,097 of CM019691.1, read as the reverse complement.
CACTAGGTCTTACTACTGACCAATATCTGACCTGGAACTCTCATGTGCAAGGCCTAAAAAACTCATCACGCAAAAAGTATACCAATTAGCCAAAATTAAACACTTCATCAATCAAGACTCAAGGAAGACATACTACATATCACATATACAAACACATTTAGACTATTGCTCAACAATCTGGGATGGTTGCTCAATGTCAAATATATAGAGGCTTTACTCACTTCAAAAGCGAGCAGTAAAGCTTGTTAGTGACGAAGATCAAGCAAAGTAACTAATCAGAACAAACATATAAAAAAACTGCCTCTTAAGAACAAGTTCCTCTTTAACAAAGCCAAGTTAGTACATCAAATTCTTTCGCAGCATGCTCCACCTTATCTACGGAACATGTTTAGATTTAACCCAAAGTGTAGCCAATGCTTAAACAACATATGTCTCCCAAAACCTAGACTTGACCTTTACAAGAAAAGCTTTACTTATTCTGCTGCTCATCTTTGGAATACCCTCCCATCCTATATAAAAAATATAAACTATACTCCTTCCTACAACTACAAACTCTTCCAATATCCATTTGATGTCGATTACATGCCTCCATGATTCACAAAAGGTATTTTATACTGCTCTTACAGACACCGAACTCGGTCAATTGTTTATTATGAAGAGTACTAATTTTCTGTTTGGTTGATAGTCATCTATCTATAGGTATGTAGCTACTTTCTGTAATCATTTATATACGTACGTAGTTATTTTCATTTATATATGTACATAGTTACTTTGGTTCTAAGGACTGTAATAGCTGGAGGTGGGGTGGAGGATAAGCTCTCCACTCCAATTAAATGTCTCCAAGGTGTGCATCTCAAATAGCCTCTGACAGTCCAAGTCCAGCTCCTGGCCTTCTCGTGGCAGAACTGTTTAAACTGACAGTTAGTATCTGGCGCTTGAAAACCAGACGCTTCGAGTAGATGAGACTCATTAGTCTTGGTTGGTAGCTTATCTAGGAGAAGGAAAACTCTGATTTCAAACCCCCTGCTGCCTTGTAGGGTAGGCTCTGGCCAGAGTTAAAGGCTAGTGGAGTAAACCATAAACAAACTGGTGGAAGGCAAGGGGAAACCAACACTGTACATTCCCAAGAACAATCATGACAATCCACAATAGTTATTTTACGTAGTTCTCAAGGTACTGGATGCATAGTGCCACCATTATGCTCCTTGTGGTCTAACACATCCAACTTCAGCTCAGTGTATTTTTCAGAACAAAGTTCTTCTTCCCATAGTGATCAATGCTCACTCAGCCAGATTAGTCTGTTTCAAGGGGCATGTAGTTATTTTCTTTACTGAGTGCATGGATAAGAGTGAAATGTGAATGTTATACTTTAATTTTATTTTATGTCTCTCAGATTTCCAATGTTAGTTATGCTGGTTATATGAGCAAAATATTTGTAGAATGTCTGGAACAGAGTGAAAGCTGTATGATAAAGGGCAGAATGTCAGATGGGCCTGCGTGCTCAATTCTTAACCCTTTGGAAATAAAGAAAGATCAATCAATCCATTAGCTAGGCTTTGCCAGTTACTGGAGGTACCAACAGAGAGGTAGAAGAGGGTCTTGGCTGTCTACAGTTCATCAACCCTGAAACTAGCAGTTAGCTATAGGTAACTGGCTGCTACATATCTTGACATTATATATCTTTTTTCATGATATATATTATATACTGTTCAAAAAAAGAAATGCAACAAATACGATGTTGCGATTTAAACTGAAGTTTGCTGATCAGACAAGGGCAAACTCCCTGAAACATTCACTTGGACATCAACTTCACGTGCTGACCTGAATTGTACTCAGCAGATGATTCATGAGCATAGAAAAGTGACACTAGTCAAAACAACATTTTTGACAATAATTCATGACACGTTCATGAGAATCCCGTGAAACTTAACGAACACAAAACTCAATGACCATGATATTGAATGCCTATAAAAGATTGATGCTCCTCAAATGAATTCATTTGAAAATTCAATGCGCAAGTATAGCTCATCTCACTACAGAACAGTGACTCATCATCACTGGACGTTTACAGACTGGACAATCACAAAGTGTCATGGCCAGACAATTTAATGTGGTTAGAAGCACCATTAGTCGCCTTTGGAGATGATTTCAGGAAACTGCCTCAGTTGCAGACTGGCCACTCAGTGTAAGACCCATAATCACAACTCTTGCCAAATACCGCTTCATGCGGCACCGGCACCTCAGGAATCAATTTACATCTGTGTCCTCAACAGTCCAGTCAATGACAGCAGCTCATTGAATTTCATATCAAATGGTCAGGAACCACCTGCATGATGCTGATCTTTGGGCTAGAAGGCCCTACAGAGGTCCTGTTTTTATGGACCGGCACCACTAGAGCCGACTACTGTGGGTGAACCAGCATCGTTGATGGACTGTTGCGAATGACTGGAGAAGGGTTTGGTTTAGTGATGAATCATTCTTTCTGCTCTAGTGACATGATAGATGGAGAAGAGTTTACCACAGAGTCTATGAGCGCTACGCCCAGAACTGCGTGGATGAGGCTCCTCCACATGGTGGTTGAGGTGTACTGGTGTGGGGGATGATCAACTTCACGGGAAGAAGTGGCCTAGTGCAAAGTGAAGGTTGCCTGAATGCATACGATACGTCACTGAAATTCTTCGTCCTCACATCCTTCCACTTCTGACTGCACCAGATTTCTCAGCAGGAGCTCGACCTCATGTGCCACAACTCACCACCCATTTCCTCACTGACAACAACGTCCAGACCATTCTGTGGCCATCCATGTCATCAGACATGAACTCAGTAGAACACATATAAGATGAACTCAACAGACAAGTCCACCAGTGAGACATGGCGCCAATCAATCTCTGACAGTTGTCTCTTGGACTGCGGGAAGAGTGGGCAGCCATCCCACAACAACAGATCCAACAGCTAATCAGATCCATGTCAAGGAGATGTCATTCTCTGATACAGACCAGAGGAGGCGATACACCTTACTGAAATGGAGGCCTCAGTCGCAAAGAATAAGAAAAGTTTGAACCAAATTTAATGAACTTAAAGTCTTAAAGTTTCCTCATGCCAAGATTGAAACATTAATTCCGTAAAATAAAATTTTGATACAAGTTTGAAATTTGGTGTTCATTACGACTACAGTAGTGTTGCGTTTCTTTATTTGAACAGTATATATACTGAAGATACAACTAGTAATGTTGCTAAACTACAGACATGAACATTTGAGCAGTATCTTCACCCTCATGAATCGGTCATAAACCAACAACTTACAGAATTTAGGGAATCATGACCCAGAGGGACTGTCCCTCCTTAGAGCATCATAAGTTTAAATGGTCAATATGCTTGCTAACAGTCTGAGGTGTTTTATTGCTGTTTTTACTCTCTGTAACAGAGTTTCTATATGTAAAGTCAAAACAAAGACTAAATATACAATTTAAAGATAAAACTAAATCAGCATAACAGAAAAGAAAAGTATGACATACAGAGCTGGAACTTAACTAAAGAAATAGATTGTACAAAAAAAGCAAGGGAAAAAAACATGTCAGAAACTAAATTCAGCCAGACAATTTAATTAATGCTTGAGAATGATGTCAACAGATAGTAATTTGCAGGTGAAAAGAAAGCAAATGTTTGGAAAAACAGCTAGCAAAGGCTGAATCACATCTACAAATCTAAATTCGTAGTATTTAATTATATATTCAACTTGCATCAGAAAAGAACTTGGATCAAAAACATGGAAAATAGTTATGAAAAATCCAAGAACAGAGAAGAATATTGTTAATTACAAAGAAAAATGTTAAGAGACATGGATATCCATAAAGTAAAAAAAAAAAACAAAATTAAAGAAAAACTTAATTAAAAAAATAAAACAGAACCAATCACCTGCTACTCATTATAGAGAACAGAAAACAAAACAGAAAATGAAACCAACACATGGGAGACTGAGAACAGGGCACACCTAGAGGAAATGGAGACAAAACTTTGAAGGCAGGACTCAAGAAAGCATAAGAAAAACAATATAGGAGATTGAGTCAAATGAAAAACTTTTTGTCTCCCTTAATGAACCCCTGGTATGATGTGGAATGATGAAACTCTTCTTCTACTTTGGTGTTCCGTTCTCAACAAAAGGTACTGGTTGCATAGTGCCACCATTATGCTCCTTGTGGTCTGACACATCCAACTTCAGCTCAGTGTATTTTTCAGAACAAAGTTCTTCTTCCCATTGTGATCAATGGTCACTCAGCCAGATTAGTCTGTTTCAAGGGGCACCAATGAGACACTGTAAAGGGTACTGGTCACCCAAGGTTTGCCAACCCTGATGCAACACATCCATCTCAAGCACCACATCTCTTTCTCTCCCCCCTCCCACAGTGAAGATAATTCATACACCTGTTGGTTACCTAGGGTCATTAGAGAGCTCAGTCATAATTTAGCCTGGCCCATGGGTAAATTTGAAAGACAGTTTGAATTTTAGTTGCTGACTTGACAATTCACAAAAGTAGAAAGAATAAACTGTATATCCAAAATGAAGTGTGCCTCATAGCTATTTCAATGTTTGAGAAATCCATGAACACAAACCTGTTACTTGCTTCAGCCTAATCAATTTTAGAACTTCAAGTTTACAACCCGACTGTCCTAGAAGGTGTAAGACAGTATCTGTGATCTGGTCACACCTGCATTGTAATAATTTATAAACATATTACTTTATATCAGTTAGTTTACAATATTAAAAAAACCAATGACTATTATATTTATGGTGAAAAATATTGTTCAGAAATTAACAAGCATTTTAATGGAATATTGTTCATATAATTTTAAAACAGTGTCTTGTTCAGAAATAAACAAGGATTTTAATGGAACATTGTTCATATATATGAGGTGGTGTCTTGTTCAGAAATAAACAAGCATCTAAATAGTATTTTCTTCTTGTTCAGAAAAAAAGTACTTGAAATATTAAAGGGTTATCATCAAGCTGGTCAAGTTTGTAAGTGCTCTGATCTCTACCTGTGAATGAAGACCTCTACACAACGCAAATACCCTGTAGAACCAATGAGAACCCTGGTGAATGGGAAATGATGGGCAGGATTTGATTCCTTGCCTAAGTCTGAAGCTGACTGAGAGACTGCGACCTGATCAATTCTACCAGTCACACATAAAACACCCTCTTGTTCAGAATTCTGTGAGGCAGGCCTCTCTGTTCTTCTATCCAGTGATAATGATAGTTATAACGGTTGACAAAAGTTAACAATGGTTGTTCATGATTTTTCTCTCTCTCTCTCTCTCGTATTATGGGGTATCTACAAAAAAGATAGGCTGATGCCTTCCCTACATGCTTCACTTTCATGCTCCTCAGCATGCACCACTGAGGCAATTTTACTGATCTCTATTTCATTTATCAGGCTGCATTATGTGGAAAGATCCACATCAACGGAAACAAGATTCTGAGTACTTAAATGTTACATCGAACCAATTTTGTTTCATGGATGTGAAGCATGGTCCATGAATAAGAGAGTACAGCGAGAAATGGAGGCCAAGGAAATGTGGTTCATAAGAAGGATGTTGAAGGTACCATGGACAGCTAAGAAAACCAATGAAGAAGTCTTAAGAGAGGCTGGAGTTAAAAGGCAAATTACACCAAAGATCAGAGGCAGACAAGCGAGATTTGTAGGACATTTTCTGAGAAGAGGAAAATTGGAACACACTGTGATAAATGAAAAAATTGAGGGAAGAAGAGACAGAGGAAGACACAGAGAGAGAAGTTACCGGATTGGTTGTCAGTGTGGCTGGGAAGAAAGTCACTGGCAGATCTCATAATCAAATCTAAAGACAGGGAATTGTGGAGAGAAATGACTGCCTATGCCACATGGCATGGCACTTGATTGATTGATTGTGTGAAGAGAGTTAATACTTTTACCAGTTCTGGTTCTTCTGCTATTGTCTCCTACCATTAGCCTCAGCTCCTCATCTAAATGGTATAAAGTTTATGAAAATACTCTTTCACTGAATTTAGTTCACACATCTGTTTCTTTTTCATATAAACTAATTTGCATCACATCTAATTTGTTTATCTTAACAGGTTTTCAAAATTCACACAGTTTAATAGAGTCAAAGATATTTCAGATGAGCCACTAACCCTTGTAAAATTATATGTCGGAGTGCAGATGTGAAGAGATTACTGCTGATGTGTATCAAATGTTCTGGATAGAAATGATCATGATATGCCAATCGCTCAATGAGCATTTCTTTGTGCATCGTTGGTAGACTGGACCCCAGATCTGGGTAGCGGGCCAGATTTTGTTCAACACATTGCAAGCACAGGTCACTCAATTTCCAAACCATCATCAATAGCTTTTTCCTGGTTAGTTCTGAATCTGATGTTGATTTGATAGATTTTATACCCTGTTCTGATCACAAAGAAAGAGGGGAAAAAGCCACTGAGACAACAGTTCAATATTACAACAATTTTACATGCTTACTAAGACAGCTAACAATTGTAAGCTTCTTTTGCAATAAATAATGCTACAGCACAGCAGTAAAACAAAGTTAGTTCAAATAATTATGGTTAATCTTAGTTTTATAAATCCATATACTTTTAAAACTATGATCCCACAGCTTACTCTAATTCAATATTGACACAAATTGTATACAAGATATAATATTTTAATAGATCATTTCTTAAATGTTAATGTTGATAACAGAAAATCATATGCCAAACAGTTTTTTTTTACTTAATTTTAATTCCCAGGTTCTCTTTTTCAAGTTACTCAGTCATTTTATAAAATTTTGGAGTAAAATAAATATGTCAGATTACAGTACTGAGCAATCAAAATTAAAATGCCAGTAGCTAAATACACTATAGAAGTATAATTATAAAATAAAATGACTTAATCAATAAGAGCTTTTGATCTGTCCAAAGAAATGGCTTTTTTTTAAATGACGAAAACAACAGGCCCTGACCAAGTGGCACTGCAAACCAGGTCCACCCGAAATGAGATGTGGACCTTGCCCCCGGTATTCTATGTGCAGGGCAGGCCTCGAGCATCTCATTTGTTCCAAAATAACGATCAAAGTGTAGATACGACAGAGCACAGGACTACACTTTGATCTTAGCCAAAAGGCCGAGAAGCAATGGACAGACTTAGTCTTTTCTAATGTAAATGGATTGGTACAATGTTTTTAAATTGGCAGGAAATAAAGAAAAGTTATAAACATAATACAACCATAAATTGTTTTTACAAATAAATTTCAAACATTTTTTTCTTTTAAGCCAATGAATTGGAAAATTAATCCATGCATTATTAATCCCGATACAGAAATGACAGATATAAAGATATAAATTCTTTTTGCAAGATGAGATTAAGGACAACTCTACAACAGGCTCAGTTGAAAAGATTTACCTTTAGTAAAAAGTTCTCTTCATGTTGTTTCCCTTCTGAAAAGTAGCAAGCATAACAGATACATGTCAATACCATATTTCACGCCATTTAAGACATACATAAGTTTAGGCAGGCATTGGGATTGAAGTTACTGGTGGTTACAGAAGTTACTATTGGTGATTCTATGCACAATAAATTGCTCAACAAAAGTAAAAGAAATGACACTTATTGCTTTATTTTAACAAAATTAATATATTTTTCTTCTTTTTACGAGGGGCATTCAGAAAGTAATGCACCACATTGTTTTTCTCAAGAGGTGTTTATTAAAAAAAAGCATGAAATTTATACACAATATACATGGATATGTCATGTAAACATCAGTATTATTCAACATAATCCCCATCAACTTGTACGGCTTTAAGCCAGCACGAAACAAGTGCATGTATTTCTAGCGCATACCTGATTTTCTCTTGATTATGTAGCCATTTCTTTGCTGCATGAATCACTCCTTCGTCATCTTCAAATCTTACCCCCCGGAGTGCATCTTTAAGAGGACCAAACAGATGGAAATCAGAGGGTGCCAAATCAGGTCTAAAGAGTGGATGGGGTAGTACACTCCAACCCAATTTGGTGACTGCTTCCCATGTTGCCAGACTTGTGTGAGGGCCCCCACTGTTGTGAAGGAGAAACAGGTCTGCTGGATTCTTGTGTGGCCCAACTCTGAGAAAACGTTGACTGAATTTTTTCAATGTCTTAATGTAAGTTTGCAAACTGATTGTCTCTCCTCTTGGCATAACAAGAATCACACTTTCAATTCCCAAAAGACAGTGATCATGACTTTTCCAGCTGAGGGAGTTGTCCTGAATTTATTTCTTCGTGGTGATTGTGGGTGATGCCACTCCTCTGTCTTTTTTGTCTCAGGTTCAAAATGATGTGCCCAGGTTTTGTCACCTGTTACGATCTTAGCCAAAAAGTTCTATCCATCAGCACTGAAATGCTCCAACAATTCAGAAGAAATTGCTTTCCTTTGCAAATTGATGGTCATTTGTGAGACTTCGAGGAATCAATCTTGCGCAAACCTTAGAAAATCCGAGAGCTTTTATAACTGCATTTGCACTACCATTGCTGACTGACAGCTTTAAAGCCAACTGTTGAGTAGTGATACACCTATCAGTAAGAATAATGCCCTCAGTGCATTTCAACATTTCTGCCTTGGTGGCTGTGGCAGGATGTCCATAGTGCAGCCGATCATGCAACTCCTTATCTCCACTTACTGATTCTTTGATTCTCTGAACCCAGCAATTGACTGTACTCCTGTCAACTGCAAAACTTCCATACACATCACATAAATGCTTGTCAATGTTCACAACAGTTTCCTTCTCTGCAATGAGAAATTCTATCACAATTCACTGCTTATACCGCAAGTTGCTAACACGCTCCATTTCAATGGTTAGGGTAGCCATATTCTTTGGCCGGTTGTGGTGCAATCTGGTTCACACAATTGGCACATGCCATATTTAAAGTATGCAAAATTTCATGCTTCTATCTTCATTATTAGCTGAAAAAAAAAAATGATGTGGTGCATTACTTTCTGAACGCCCCTCGTATTAGTCTGATTATGCCAGACATCGGTCCAGAGAAAGGTGAAAGACCTGGGTAGCCGTCATGTGTGTCTTTCATCCCATCTATCCACTTTTTCCTTGGCTGTCCTTGCACCCTACATCCAGATGTTTTCGAGTTGTATATGCTGGATTCATACATATCAAATGTCCGAACTATTTAACTCTCTGATTTTTCGATGTAGTCCTTAATAGTTAGGTGTTGTTTCCACCATTTCATTTTGCACTTGTCTTGTTTACTATTTCTCTTAAGCATTTCGTCTTGCATTTTGTTATCTTTCTCTCAGTGTATCTGATGTGTGATAGATACATATTACAATAAAAATAAAGAGTGCTATCACTGCCACGTGCTGATATGTGTGGCACATGTTTTTTAACTTATATTGTCATGTCGTTCATAAAAAAATATGGTATTTTTCATTTTCTTTTCCCAAAACATTACCTGACAAATTATGGGGCCATCTTATGTGCTGCTACATCTTTTATGGCACAAAATATTATATACTGTATATGATTTTCATAATAATGAATGCTTATGTCATAATGATATTCAGCACATTTCTGTAAATAGTATAATAACTGTCTCTTGTAAGCATAAAAATACTTGCATGATATAAACTAAAATGTACTAAAACAAACATATTTCTATCATAAGATATAAAAACATTAACATAAAATCAGTTCACTACTACAGAAAATGTGTACTACTGTAAGGAATATGTTATATCAAAGGTGCCCAAATGGTAGGGTGCTTGCAGCCCATAAGGCTTTCAATGCAGCCTATAAGGTTATTATGAAAATGCAATTTATCTGATTAAAATTAACAAAAATATGTTAAAACATACACATACACATGCACACACACAAACATTTTTAAAAGACATGAAAAGCTAATTAAAAACAATCAACACACCTGTGCTTCATAACCATCATTTTTATGTTAGCTGGCAAAAACTTGTTGATTTAGATACAGCCCAACACTCAAATTATCACATAGTTGTGGCCCTTGAGATCATTGAAGTTAGTTACCCCAGTGTTATATGATGGGCAATGTGAGAGATGAGAGAAATGATGACTGTGGTAAAACTGGTTCTAGTAATAAAGTAGATGGAGGTGTATGGATCAGATGAGATTAAGGACAACTCCACAACAGGCTCAGTTGAAAAGATTTACCTTTAGTAAAAAGTTCTCTTCATGTTGTTTCCCTTCTGAAAAGTAGCAAGCATAACAGATACATGTCAATACCATATTTCACGCCATTTAAGACACACATAAGTTTAGGCAGGCATTGGGATTGAAGTTACTGGTGGTTACAGAAGTTACTATGGCAGAAAGTAAGATGAGCACATATAAATGAAGAACATAAAACAATCCAATGTTTTGGAAAACATCTTTTTCAAGGATCACATACAAAAACAACACAGCCCATCTTGTAAATTACTTTCTTACAAGTAGGATACCTTAACTGTTTAATTTTTCCTCTATTTTTGTGCTTTTATCTACTGTGTTGTTCTTGTATGTGATCCTTGAAAAAAGATATTTGTTGAAATATTGGATTGTTATATACCTATTTAACATTTACGCTGAAAACATCATGAGGAATGTAAGAGAAGAACAAGTTACAGTTAAATCTGACTCTTTCAACATCGGGAGGGGGGGGGGGGATGGCCACCAGATTCCAGAAATTAGATAGGCTGATGATACTGTCCTTCCATCAAACAGCTCAGAAGGACTGCAACAGTTAATTCTCTCAACCAAAAGACACAGCGAAGCTCAGAACCTCTTTTTAAACACCAATAAAACCAAAGTAATGACAACTAACAAAATGAGAAGCAAACCCAAAATTACACTGGACCATCAAGAGCTTGAAAATGTAAATAAATTTGAATATTTAGGTTCAGTCATCACCACTAATGGTAACTGTGCAGTGAAAATCAAAAGAAGAATTACAACTGCATCACAGAAACTAGCACAAATGAAGAGTTTATGGCAAGGTACCAACAAGAAAAAGTTATGTTTACCAAAGGCTTACATATTCCCAGTGGCAACACATTGATACGAAACATGGAAACTTAACAAATCACTAGTTAAGAGAGTAGAAGTATTTGAAATGACATGTTACAGAAGGGCACTTAGAATATCATGGATAGAACAAAAATCAAATAAAGAAATATTGATGGGATTAGGTGTCGCAGAAAACTGGCTCATTAACACCACAAAAATTAGAAAGCTGAGCTGCTTCAGCTACACCAAGAGACACAATGGCTTGGAGAGGTTGATTGTAAAAGGCATAGTGCCTGGCAAAAGAGAGAAAAGAATGACCTTGCAGCAAGTGGACTTGGGGCATCACAGAAAGTCTTAATGTGTTACTGCAAGACGCCGGCCAACTTATGCAAGACCATATTGCATTCAGGGAAGCTGTGTGAGGGACAATATTCTGGAAAGGCCATATCACATGAATGAATGAATGAATGAATATTCTTCATTTTTATGTGCACATCTTACTTTCTGTCATTGTTGTTTTTGCCTACTTTCTTTATTCTTTCTATTTTTTTTTTTTTGTTTGTGTAAAACTGAACCATACATCTCCTTCTACTTTATATAATGGGCACATAAGAATTAGCAAATACTGTATATAACTTTAATTTTAATAGTATACCATCATAAGGCATTCCATTCATTCATCATACATTTTCACAGTGATCAAAATTGTTAAAATCCTGAGAGCGTTCCAGGGTAAGACACACTAACAGAACAGTGAATGAAATAAAAGTAGCATAACATGTGAAGATTAATTCCACGAATAAAGGACCTCACCTCAGTCTTCAGTGAATTAACCTGGGGGAAAAAAATAGAGGAAGTCTTTAGTGAGCGGCAACAAATACTAAAGAAAGTCATACAAAGGAATATTACACGAGTGTTGACCTAGCTAAAGATATGATCTGGACAACACATGCTGCGATGCCAAAAGTGCTAACCATAGATAGCTCAAACTCTGTTGCACTTCTATGGAACGTTCAATGGAAACAGATTGTATTGTAAACGACGAAAGATACAGTGATCCATCCGTCTAGGTGGATGGAGCTCACATAAAAAAAAGAAAAATTAGAAATGCATGTCGCCGTGATATCAACCATTTTCTTGTGAACATCTTGGGGGTTGGTATCATTGGCACCTAACCATCGCTTTAAGGGAATTTTAAGATCAAAGCGCTCGATCTCATAGGATGTAGAATAAAAAGAAGAAAACGTATTAAAATCCATATTACCTTAATATGCTTCTGTAAATCTGTAAATGTACCTTTGCTCTTTTCTTTCAACACTAATGTTTATTATACTGTTCCATAAAAACTGGGTGTTTACTCCTGAACTGTGAAAGATTAGAGTTATATACCCTTGCTGGCGCTCCCAGCTCAAGCGGAAGATATTGAGGACGGCACGACTAAATATAGATACATATTTATAACTGATTGTTCATGCCATTAGATCATTTAGCTTGTTTCAGTGGCTTCCAAATATCTTGTCTCTTGATAACGGTTATCATACACCTCCAGATAATTTTTTCCGGTTGTGTCATTTTGAATAGAGCACATTTCATGTATATAAAAAAGTATAGGACATACACGGAGGAAAAGAGAAACAGTGTAAAAATTAAATTAGATAATATAAATGTCTGAGACACTTTACGTAATATAAAACTTAGAGGAAAAGGCAGTATACGCAATCTTCTCGATATCAAACAAAATACGAAGCGTAGACCAAAAAATTAATTATTGCAACTACCCAGTCGGCTTACTAATCAGATAGAACAGGGTTCAGCCCCTGCCTCTAAAAACGGGTACCAGAGAAATATGGGAAGGTAAAGCGGCCAGACGTGATACTGACCACATCACACTTTCATGTGCCGAATGTCATGGAAAATACGGGCCTATCACCGTATTCCTCAATATGCCATGGAAACGGGAATTTTACCTTTACCCAGTGGAAAACAGCCCAACATACTTAAGCATCACACTTAGAACCCCGCCTGACCAGAAAGGAAACAACAATATCAACAAAAGTAAAAACCGCAGCTCAAAGAATGGAAATGATTTGGGGGGGGGGGGGAGGGCGGCGGCGACGTGTGACAGCATGGACAACAGCAGCCAAAACCAACCCAGACTAGACAAAGTACAAAATTAGGCACTGAGACATGTGCAATGAAAATAACACCAATAAAATAACTGGAAATTATAACACAAATGCAACACCTAGAAGGGACAGGGGAATTGAAAAAAATATATTATAAGCAGAGAAATTCAAAAAGATTAAAAGAACACACAGTTTTCACAACCAAGGCAAAGATCGACTAAAAAAAGAACAAATTTCATCCAAAGAAATTTCTGCAAGATGACTAAAAAATTCCACATATTTATCAAACTAAAACAAGAACAAACAATACAGATGACTATGCCAACAGGTGCCTAGTTCAGTAACAACATAGCAGAGGCAACAAAAACTGCAGCAATGAAATAACTGAACATAGAAACCACGCTGAAAAACAAATAGTCTTTTTCACACATTCGCAGTACGTAACACAAGCACTAAAACACCAAGAGATTAAAGACCTAGACAGTCTAACTGAAGCTATATAACATTCAGTACATCAGTCATACAATGGATAATTGCCCACAATAACATCCAAGGGAATGAAGAGACAGACAGACTGGCAAAAGAGGGAGGAAGAATGCAACAGACTGACAGAAGCACAACATATGAACAAACAAACAAGCAAACAGAAAAAAAAAACAGAGTAAAAACCATACAGGTGGACAAAACAACACCTTACAGCAAAAACAGTATGACGAATAATATAAAATCTCAAGAAATGACCAAGCGATAATCTTCCGCCTGAGAACAGAGACATTGCAGCCTGAACATTAGCACAATAGACCTATGCGGCAAAGAACAACAGACACAACAACATATCCTACAGAGTTGCTAGCTACACAGCTCACTCAGGCAAAGGACCTAGCCAGACCCCAGCCCGCTACAAGAGAAGCTCTACGGTGACGCTGAAAACCTGAGAGCGAACGACGACGAAGAATAAAAACTTCCTTAAATAAGTCACCACAGTTAGGCTTATTGGCCTATTCTTGCAACGTCGATCTTCAAAATTATATTTATCTTGTAGTCAAGACTCATAAAGCTGTATGTGAATCTTCTGATTACAGTCTTCCATTTTTCATTTGACATATCTCCATCATTTTTTTTTCTGTTCAGAAACAGTGCTCCATTCTTGTGTATATTAAAATGTTTTACCCAGCTTTGTCTTCTATTTCAATAAGGTAGATAGAGGTGTATGGTGCAGTTTTACAAAGTGAGGGAGGAAGTGAGCAAGGTGAGAAAAAAAAAGGAATATAAAGTATGAAATGTATAAATGAAAAACATACAACATCCGATATTTCGGCGTGAGCCTTATTCGAGGATACATACACAACGAAATACAAACACATAGAACTTATCTGAAGTGTCTTGCTCCCAGTGAGAAGCAGAAATGTGTGTGGAAGAAGGAGGAGAAAAAAAGGAGGAGGAAAAAAAACCACGCTGCCTACAGACAAAAGATTCCCGATAGAGAAAATCATAACGAAGAAGCGGAGAGAGAGGAGGAGAACAAGTGGGAGAAAGGGGTTGGGGGAAGGCAATAGAAACATGATAGCCGCTAGAGCTGTCGGGGGGGGGGGGGAGAGGGGAGGGAAAAGGGGACGCGGAGAGATAATGAATGAAGAACTTAAACACCTACAGGGAGAAAATGTGAAACTAGTGAATAGGACAAGACCAATATGTTGGCAGAGAAGGAAATAGGATGGTGGTAGGGAGGGGTAGCATAGAGAAAGAAAGTAGAGTATAAAAAAGGCCAGTGGAAAAAATAAAGAAGTTACAGAAAGCTGAAGACATTGTTAATTCCAGCTGGGTGGAGACCGCCAGTTTGGAAAATAAGGCGCTGTTCTAGGACCCTCCAAGATCGTACATCTGCGGAACAAGAGCGGATCGCACTAACCGAAATGTCCTGTTTGCCCCTGTGGTTACGAAGGCAACAATGTTTAGCCACAGGTGTCCAGGCCCTCTTAGAAATATCACTGAGATGCTGGCGAAATCGATCTCCTAACCGTAAGCCAGTTTCCCCTATGTACTTCAAACCGCAACGTTTGCACATGATAACATAAATGACATTTCGTGAAGTACAGGTGAAACCCTCCTGTACTGATAACGTGGATTTAGGGAAGGAGATCTGGCTGGCCTCGACAACAAATGGACAAGTGTTACATCTACGGCGTCCGCAACGTCTGGTACCATAAAAAGTGTCATTTGTCTTAAGATGACTACGAATTAAAAGGTCTCTGAGGTTCTTGTCCCGTCTGTAGGCCACCAATGGGGGTTCCCCAAAAAGTTCACGTGTTTCAGGCTCGGTCTAGAGGAGGTGGAGATGGCGAAGCAGTATGTTTTTAACTGCCAAGCTATGAGGGTGGTACGTGAGTACTAGTTTCACTCTGTCCGAGCTACAGTGCGATTTAGGGGTGATGGTTTGTTGCCGCGATATATGGCTAATGCGGTTCCAAGATGACGAGAGAACGTGGTCTAGATAGCCGCGTTGACGGAAGAAATCTAGCAATTTGTGGCCTTGATCCTGGAAATCCAAATCCTCCTTACACAAACGTCGCAATCTAAGAAGCTGGGAAAAAGGAATAAAGTCCTTACACGATCTGGGATGGGAGGAAGAGTACAGGAGGTAGCTGTGAGAGTCTGTAGGTTTATAGTGGATAGAAGTAGTAAGCCTTAACAACTTTATCAGTTTTGTTAAGGAATACAATCCTGTCATTTCTTTCACCTCCCATATCTCTGCAACTTCCGCTAACTTTCTTGACATTGCTTTCACTATCGGCCCTTCCGGGCAACAAGCCCTCACCCCTAAACCGCACTGTAGCTCGCACAGAGTGAAACTAGTACTCACGTACCACCCTCATAGCTTGGCAGTTAAAAACATACTGCTTCGCCATCTCCACCTCCTCCAGACCGAGCCTGAGACATTGGTGGCCTACAGACGGGACAAGAACCTCAGGGACCTTTTAATTCGTAGTCATCTTAAGACAAATGACACTTTTTATGGTACCAGACGTTGCGGACGCCGTAGATGTAACACTTGTCCGTTTGTTGTCGAGGCCAGCCAGATCTCCTTCCCTAAATCCACGTTATCAGTACAGGAGGGTTTCACCTGTACTTCACGAAATGTCATTTATGTTATCATGTACAAACGTTGCGGTTTGAAGTACATAGGGGAAACTGGCTTACGGTTAGGAGACCGATTTCGCCAGCATCTCAGTGATATTTCTAAGAGGGCCTGGACACCTGTGGCTAAACATTGTTGCCTTCGTAACCACAGGGGCAAACAGGACATTTCGGTTAGTGCGATCCGCAGATGTACGATCTTGGAGGGTCCTAGAACAGCACCTTATTTTCCAAACTGGCGGTCTCCACCCAGCTGGAATTAACAATGTCTTCAGCTTTCTGTAACTTCTTTATTTTTTCCACTGGCCTTTTTTATACTCTACTTTCTTTCTCTATGCTACCCCTCCCTACCACCATCCTATTTCCTTCTCTGCCAACATATTGGTCTTGTCCTATTCACTAGTTTCACATTTTCTCCCTGTAGGTGCTTAAGTTCTTCATTCATTATCTCTCCGCGTCCCCTTTTCCCTCCCCTCCCCCCCCCCCCCCGACAGCTCTAGCGGCTATCATGTTTCTATTGCCTTCCCCCAACCCCTTTCTCCCACTTGTTCTCCTCCTCTCTCTCCGCTTCTTCGTTATGATTTTCTCTATCGGGAATCTTTTGTCTGTAGGCAGCGTGGTTTTTTTTCCTCCTCCTTTTTTTTCTCCTCCTTCTTCCACACACATTTCTGCTTCTCACTGGGAGCAAGACACTTCAGATAAGTTCTATGTGTTTGTATTTCGTTGTGTATGTATCCTCGAATAAGGCTCACGCCGAAATATCGGATGTTGTATGTTTTTCATTTATACATTCTCATACTTTATATTCCTTTTTTTCTCACCTTGTTCACTTCCTCCCTCACTCTGTAAAACTGCACCATACACCTCTATCTACCTTATTTATTTAAACCAGTTTTATTGCAGTCGCCATCCCTTTTATCTGTCTTTTATTTCTAACTGTGAAACAATACTGTTAATCGGACACAAATTTAACCGTATCAGACAGAGAAATAATTTTCTAGAAAATGTCTGAAAATCAAACCTCGGAGTACAGTATGAAGACAGCCGCCTACTCACTGAAGAAATCGCAATAAAAACTAGAAACTTACTCACAGGGCTACCACATTGTAGAACTCAAAAAATGAAGACACTCTAGTATTGTAAAAACCCCAGAATTAGGGCACCCATATATTATGAACCACTTCCCCTTCGCCCCACCCCCGAAAAGAAAGATACACCTGTATTGTGAACCCCCAAAAGTGAGGACTCAAGATATGGTTATCGATCGCCTAATTTTCGTATTGATAGAATGCAGAATGAGTAAAATGTTGATTAAAAGAAGAAAAAAAAACACAAGGAAATGGGAGTTTACTGAGCCTGAACAACGGACTCTTTCAGTTCATAGACCAGCATTTTTATTTGATGTAGGCGACGACATTCATTCATTCATTTGCATGTCCCTTGCGGAACTTTGCCTCCCTAACAGCACTCATGTAGTCCTCTCGGTTGTGAACAAGATGGCCTGCTGCTGATGCATCCATTTGCAGATTATCAACGATGTCTTGCAGCCATCTTCACTTTGGTCTTCCTCTCTTTCCTTTTCCCATTATGTGCCCTACCAAGACGGTCTTCTCCCAGACATTCGTTCGTTTGTTATTGTTGTTCAAGTTTGCATCAGACATGGCAGGAGACCGTGTGTATGTCTGTCTAGTTGGTACCTGCTAGAGAGAATGAACCTAAGCTACGGAATTTCTGTGTGTCACGACCTCGTCTCTTTCCGGGTGTCACGATCTCTCATGTCTGCTGAGCGGTTACTAAAGACTTTGTCAACAAAACACCTTTTTTGGGGTGCTAGTTGGCTAAGTCGATAGTACGCTGTTCTCTCGTGGCTAGACGGCTGCTCGTCCTACCGGAGTCCGTGTTCGAATCCCAGGTAATTCTCTTGTGATTTTTCTTTCTCTCACGTCTCACTAAAGTGCTTTGTCTACGATTTTTTCGAGGTTTAATCCTACAATATTTGTTATCTTACTCCTGGGAATAGATGCGATCAGACGTCTGATGTGCGCCTGTAGGATGGTTGCCCACTCTTCGCCTGCCACAGATCACGACGATTGGCTGGAGAAACGTTTCGGCGACAAAAGTACTCTATCTGATTCATGTCTAGAGACAGAGATGGCCAGGGAAGGGTGAGAACGTTGTTGGCAGCCAGGAACTGTGTGGTGAACCGTGTAGAATGGGGTCTGGTGTTGTCCTGTTGAAACACAGACCTTTGCGCAGCCAAAAATGAAATGACACGGGGTCGAAGAATTTCACTGACGTATCATTGCGCATTCAAGCCTCCTTCAATCTGCACCAATGGACTCCTTCCGTTGAAATTGATCATTCCTCATACCATTACACCTCCACCACCGTGCGGCGGAGCTTCATCAACGCAATTTTGGGCAAAACGTTCATTTGGCCTACGGTAGACCCTTCTCCGCTATCATGGGGGTGCAACAAAAAGGAAGATTCGTTACTAAACCAGACACGTCTCCACTGATTGTCAGTTATCCAGGGCCGATGCTGGTTGGCCCAAACAAGTCGATTTTGGCGATGGCGTCTTTTTAAGACAGAACTTCGGTGAGGTCGTCGTGCTACCAGTCCAGCTTCATGCAGTCTATTCCGGACAGTTTGATCAGACAGACGACGTCATGCAAGCAATGACTGGGCATTTTAGGAAGCTGTTGTAAACATGAAAATAGGAGAAGAAGAAGTCAATATGGTCCAAGCTGGTTTCAGGCAAGGAAGAGGATCAAGAGATCATATATTCAATCTAAGATTAATAATAGAGAAATGCAGAGAGTTTAATGTGAATCTATATTTATCCTTTATAGACTACTCAAAGGCATTTGATTGTGTACAACACCAGAAACTTTGGGAAATAATGGAACAAATGGGATTTCCAACACATTTGATACAATTAACATCACTGCTGTATCTAGACCAACAAGCAGCAGTAAGAATAAATGGTGAAACAACAAGTTGGTTTGACATAAAACAAGGGGTCCGTCAGGGGTGCATATTGTCACCCTACTTATTTAACTTGTATACTGAAAATATAATGAGGAATGTTAGAGAAGATGTAGACAAAGAATATTACGATGCCATAACAGTTGGAGGTTATGAAATACCAGAGATTAGATATGCTGATGACACAGTATTGCTGTCCACAACACAAAAAGGAATGGAAAAACTAATTATGTCAGTCCGCAAGAACAGCGAAGAGCAGAACCTCTATCTTAATGCAAAGAAAACTAAATTGATGACAACTGACAAAACAAACAAGGCAACTGAAATATGTATCAATGAGGAACAACTGGAAGAAGTGGAGAGTTTTGAATATCTTGGATCGCTACTAACTAATAATGGAGATACAATGAGGGAAATTAAAAGGAGGACATCTATCGCTCTTCAGAAAGTAAAACAAATAAGGAATCTGTGGAGAGGAGCAGACAGAACCACAAAAATAAGATTTTGAAGGGCATGCATCTTTCCCATAGCAACATATGCCTGTGAGACCTGGACACTTAACAAAACAGCTGAGAAACACATAAATGTCTTTGAATGTAAATGCTACAGAAGAGTTCTCCAAATATCGTGGACACAAAAAAGAACAAATATATCTATACTACAAGAGCTTAATATTGAAGAAGGCTGGCTAGTGAAGAGGATTAAAGAGAGAAAACTGAAATATTTTGGACACATTAAACGTCATGATAATCTAGAGAAGACCATATTGGAAGGATACATAATGGGAAAAAGAAAAAGAGGAAGACCAAGACGAAGATGGCTGCAAGACATCGTTGACGATCTGGAAATGGATGCAACAGCAGCAGGCCATCTTGGTCACAACCGAGAGGCCTACAGGAGTGCTGTTTGGGAGGCAAAGTTCCGCAAGGGACATGCAAATGAATGAATGAATGAATTATAAACATGTTTCTGAGGTGATGAACCAGAATAAAGCGATTATCAGCTGCTGTTGTCACCCTGGGTCGTCCACTGCGGTGCTGGTCTTCTGCTGAGCCAGTAGCTTGGAAACGGTGCCCAAGTCGACTGATGTAACTCTGCTGCACGTTTAAATGCCTGGCAACCTGACTTTGACTTTCGCCTGCTTGCAGGCGACCAATAGCAATGTTTCGTAAATTGTGCGATAGACGCACCATAATTGTCTGCTTGAAAATTAACTGAATTTGTTTGTGCAACCTCATCCTTTTATAGGGTTTCATTTGTGTGGGAAGTGAGTTGTGCTCATCACAAAAATCACTTTTCCATAAACGCAACGTGAAGTATGGTTTAAAAAAAATGCGTGATTAGCAAGGGCAGTTACTGCGTTCTTTTTATACAAAAGAATAGCAAAATCCAAGCTAAACCATGGACTCGATATCTTGGTGACAATTTTTGGTTTGGTTTGAGATACCCGGGAAAAAAATTGTCATAACATATAAAAAATGAAGCTTATATAAGCTATTCCTTTCTCTCTCTCTCTCTCTCTCTCTCTCTCTCTCTCTCTCTCTCTCTCTCTCTCTCTCTCTCTCTCTCTCTCTTTGAGTATATTTAAATTTTCTCTCTTTAATCCTCTTTACTAGTTAGCCTTCTTCAATATTAAGCTCTTGTAGTATGGATACATAGCCCTCCTATATTGTTCATATCAGTGTTCGTGCATTAATTTCGCTTAGATATATCTATGAACCATAGTTGTGGATGTCTATCTTGTGCCAAATGTAATTCCCTGTACTTTGAGTCTTCATCTTCTTCGGCGTTCGCCCTCTTATTGCGTTGTGTCGCCGTTATGTGCCCGGTTCCCAATGCATCCAGCTTCACATAGACTGTACTAAATATCTTTGAGAATTACTAATCTAAATATAGTCAGTCCACTTCCTTGTTTTCAGCCGTTGTTTAATGTATAAATCCAGAACTTTAATTTTGTCTGTGCATGAAATAGACTCCTCACTGCATGTGCCCACTAAAACTCAACTTTTTATTAATATCAAAGAGCTTAAGAATTTAAAAAATAATTTTCGTTCGGCATTTTGAGTTCACGTATGTCAAGTTGTCTTTCTTACTGTTTTCCGAGCGTTAAAAACAAATATTTCAATTTCAGCAATGAATGTATGGATCCACTCAGCGTATCTGTAACCTTTTGCTTTGCTGTTTTGGGTCGAAATATACTCAACATAACTTCAGTTATCCAATTATGCATATTTTGACAAGATAAACACTACTTGAGACTACTTTTCGCTATCTAATACCAGTAAATTCATACACTGCGAAGTGTACAACACGAGAATGAATATTATAAGAACAAAACGCAGAGATAACAGATCCTGAAGAGTGCAGCATTAAGTAGTCTTGTCTTCAGTTTTGTTTTAAAAAATAATAGAAGCTAAGATAAATGTTTAGATATCTTTTGGGGGAAAAAGAATTGAAGCAGTTGGCTAGAGTTTTTTGGGCGAGATTCTTGCCTGATAGATAACGCAGACAGCTGAACATAAAAGAAAGCACAAGAAGTATATCGTTCAACATTAGCTCAACTCGCAACCGGGCAGTCGTAGCAGTAGAAAACTAACCGAGACATGTAAGTACATATACTATTTATTACTAACACACCAGTCTCCAGTTTACTAGAATGTGACAGGTTTCATTGATCATGCCCGTGTTTTGTTCCTGCTTCTGTTACTCCTATAGAACTTGTCAAACAAATCGTGTTGTGAAAACAGTCCTAGTACTTCATTGTTCGCCTCTACGCTGCTTGCAAATCAGCTAAGTTACTTATAACAGAAACAACAAATAAAAAGGGTATCATTGGCGAGTGGCACACACTAAGGCAGAATACTCGGGCGATTCAATTGTCTATTCTTCTATGTGTAGAATGTAAACTGTAGATGTATTGCTATTCATTTTTGTGTATATTTCCACTACTGTCCACTGGAATAATGTTCTTTCTGTTTACAAGTGTTGATTTGATCAGTTACGGTTAATATTTTATCTCATTTAATCTACGACTATTCTACGCTGTTTTGCGTCTGTTTTGTTACTCACTACACAGACTTACTTGCTCCCAGGTTCATTCTCTCTCAGTGGAAATAGTAATACAGAAGCAGCAACTTTACAGTTGAAATGACTTTAATGATGCATAGGGTGACGATGAGTCGATGAGCGATATGACGAGAACGACAAAAGGCATTAACAAAATCCATGGACACAAGACTGGATATCTCCACGATATATATTCCCGGCAGACTACTGTCGCCATCAGAACAACCTAATGCACTCTATTCTACATCTATTTCACTAAACAACAACATTTCTAACAGACTAATCTATGTCTATTTCAGACGATACCCAAAACACAACTGTCCCTCAGTCATATGATTTCCTTCTCACCTGACCTTTTACCTGTCATACCTTAACCGTGACCCTCGTGCAACCCGAGACAAAGCAGATGGACTCTACTCACAAACAGCTGATTACTTTAGAAGATAACTCATTTTATACAAATGTTCCAGTTCTCAGATGAATTATCTATCTTACATCCTAACATTCAGTATACTTTAGAAGATAACTCATTTTATACAAATGTTCCAGTTCTCAGATGAATTATCTATCTTACATCCTAACATTCAGTCTACTGCTAGTGTGAACAAAGAAGAAGAAGTATACTGCTATAACACACACACAGGCAGACAGACATGCAGACAAATAGATAGTTTATACAGACTAATCTACGTCTACAGATAGTTTAGACAAACAGACAGATAGACAGGCAGGCAGTTTTATATATTGGCAACAATTTTATTTGAGTTAGAAGTCCTTAATAGGTGTGTGCAGAAATGAGGACAAAATAAATTTCCTGCTTCAAGCAAAAATGATGTAATCTGAAATCAAGAATTGAGATTCAGTCAGTAAAACACTGATTTTCCTGATAATTTCTGTAGGATGCAGCTCGAGGATCCTGCAGTGTGCGAAATCCCAGAATAGTCTCTTTACTTTCCCACTCCCTGAAAACTCTGGTGTTGTCCCATAACTTGCATGGGCTATTTTCCACTAATGCACTGGCATCGTATGTAGGGTGCAATTCAGTGCGCGGATCCTTGCAGGCAACTATTTTCCACTTTCCTAAGCAGTTTTCCTCAAAACTGGTAGGTACAAATTTCTACAAGGCAGACAGGTAGTCTCCAATCTACAACCTTTCCCTAAGAATAGTGCTACCACTGGCTTCTTAGCACCATGTAAATGATACGATATATCTCGTAGTAAATAAGCGTTATAGTGAGATCAACAGAACAGAAACATATTAATTGCAGTAGAACGCTTTACATGTTAACTCATGACTACATTTACGTAAAAGCCTCTCTCAGATGTCAAGGAAAACGTTTCTATACAAATTTCCATTTCAGACTGGCTTAAGCTTTCAGGATCTAATTTGGTCTCCTTACTGCGCATATATTTTCTGACATTTATTTAACAGAAACATATCATTCGTTGAAAGATCCTGTTATACAGTCAAACATTGTTGCCTTTAGAGTCATTCTTCTCTGCAACATATATTATTAAGGAAATACGACAGTATGCTTTTATGACACAAAAATCTTTTTTTTTCCCACAGCGTATCCTATCTAATTTTAATATTTACTCATTTCTTATTCATGTGTAAATGTAATGTGTGTGAAATATTATTTTCTTTCAGAAATAATAAACAAACAAATTGTTGCGAAAATGGGAGCATTCAATGCAAACATTGCCGGCATAGCGAGTCTTTTGTTTATATTCGGTACCCGGGCGTCTTTTGGGGCTTCACTTCGACCCAAAGTTATTCTTGTGTCCATGGACGGGTTTAGGTACGACTACCTCACAAAGGCCAACACCACCAACTTCAGCAAAATGTTGGATTCGGGAGTTTCGATGCCCTACATTAACAACACCTTTGTCACCGTTACTTTTCCTTGTCACTACACTATGGTAACAGGTAAGGTAACTGAACAAGTCCTCGCTGCTATGAAGACCTGACGCTACTTTAGTTACTTACTACAAAACTAGCAAATTTATCTGAAGATGCTTACAGCTGTGGTATGTTCACTTTAGTTAAACTATAGTGATACGTAATAGGTTTCTTAATTCTATAGTGATTTAGCTTTAAACTATTACTACTTCATTGTCTTGACTTCTTTAAACTACTGAATAATGTATTATAATTAATTGTATAATGTATTTCTTAATCATTTACGGTATTTTACTATCACAGGACGTTATGAAGAGTCTCATGGCATTGTGGGTAACCACATGTACGACTCTGTTTTTAACAGCTATTTTTCCCTCAACACCGTGGAGTCCAGGTGGTGGAACGAGGCAGAACCTGTGTGGACTACGGCAAGCAAAGCAGGGCTAAAAGCGGGTAATTATAAATATCATTTCCTTAAATGTTTTCAGGCTGACAAAGTCTAACTGTTAGGCTTCTCTTGTCGGTTCTGCACGGTTTGTGTTGAATAGTGGGTTGAAATATTGGTATTTTTCTTTCTACTATGCGAAGTTTTCAACTACATAGCTTTGAAGCTCTTCTGACATTAACTCTTATATTCTTTTAAACAGTACCAGTTTCGTCTCCCAAGCTGTTATCATAATGACCGAAGACAGAAAAGGCAATGAAACAAAAAACAAACAAACAAGCAAACTTGTAAACCAGGGACCTACGTTATATCACAAGGGTGGTCAAACTTGCTTAACGTGCGAGCCACCTAAGACAAACATCAGATGTCTGAGAGCCGAAAGACATAAACAAATATTGTAGACGTGCTTTTTTTCTTATTGTTTTATGCATATTTTGTTACAAATAATATATAAATATTAAGAAATGCATACATACATAATATTTTTTGTTTCGTTGCCAGCACCGATTTGTATGATTACTGATTCTCCAGCACGGTTCATCCGTAATTTCTGCTGATCCTAAATTTCTTTAAAAACCTTGCTGAAGTCTTGCATTAATTACCTTTTTAAATTCTTCAATACAACTATATTTGTTCATAATGAACATTATGTTTCAAGTCAGAGGTCTTCCATTTTGTACCCGATAAATAATTATAAAGGTTGAAAGTTTTTTTGTTCACCTTTCATTTCAATTGTAAAAGTGAGCTCGGCTAACATATTTCCCCAACCAGCACATTATATGACAAAGAGCCGTATGTGGCTCGTGAGATACAGTTTGGCCTAATAGGGGCACAACTCTAGTGTAAGGACTGGTTCTCTCGCTGCTGAGTGACGGTAAGCGGTTCTACCACCAGCTCCTGCCAAACCCACTGCCTTGTGGGTGACGTGGGCGTGTTAAGAGGCTGTGAGAGTAAAACCCAAAAAGGAAAATCCGTTGTCGAGGTTCTTCAACCCACCCACCTACTCTTATCCTCTGTGGTTCAGCTATATTTTCTGACGTTTGGACCTTGTCCTTTTTCGCGGAGCTGACTGGCAGAGCCAAAGGGGGTTGTTGGGGGGGGGGGGGTGCAATATTGGCAGGACACTTTCTCAGTAGCATTGCCCAGGCGCAAAAGTTTATATGCATCTGTCTGCTTCGATTACATATTCAAAGAAATACATGGTTATATACAATGACAATACCACTCTCTCTCTCTCTCTCTCTCTCTATATATATATATATATATATATATATATATATATAATATTTGTAATATTTACAATTGGCACATGTAATTATAATGTCTTCATTGTTGCTCCACAGGCGTTTATTTCTGGCCAGGTAGCGAATCAGAGGTACAAGGGATACGCCCGCAGCAATGGCGCGTTTATAACGGAACTGTGCCCTACGAGGAGCGCGTCAAAGTCGTTTTACAGTGGATGACTACAGACAACTTTGACCTCGGTCTCCTGTACTTTGACGAGCCAGACCACACGGGGCATCAGCATGGTCCTGATGCGCCTGAGACATTGGCCATGGTGGAGCGAATGGACGACATCTTGGGCTTGCTCTTACAAGGAATCCAGGACTCTGGTCTTAAGGTCCTGTAACACAGTTTCTATATCTTGGTTGTGAACGAATGCCTTCTTTAGTAACAGCAGATTAACACTTTTTTCTAACAATATAGTTTCTAATAATATGGTAATATAGCTCCTAAACATTACAATATACAAGTAAAGCTTTGTTCGATAATTGCACAATTATTTTTACTTCTTTCGGTCAAATGTAAATGAATTTGTAAAGGACATTATATTTAATTTTTTAAAATAATGAAGTACTGAAAGAAACCACATTTCTGTTAATTTCTTCAGGATAAAGTTAATCTCATCGTTACGAGTGACCATGGGATGGCTAACGTTGACACACTGACAAGAGTAAGTAGATCTGTAGTATGAATCAGTAACACAGCAAGAGAGTACTTCTGCCGGCTTTTAAACAGATGCACATTGTATATTACGTCATGTGATGCTTGTTGCCATAAGAAGTAGTAAGTTGATGTAAAAAAATCCTTTGTCGTATGAAGCTTGCTTGATATCCTATTTAACTTTATCTACTGACAGCCAAACACAGTGTAGACTGACTCCACCAGCTCCTTCACACTTGCTGTAAAATGTGTTTCCTGGCTCTTGTGATAAGAAAAAAAAACTGCAAGTGTAAATGGATGATACATGCCTACCTTGATGAGGCACACCAACTTTCATTTACTCACTGCTGTCAGTGTATTATGAGATAGGCGGGACATTCATGTATAAATCTGTACATTGTTTTGAAGGGATTCTGGGTTTCTAAGCCCGTGAAAAGCATTAAACATGCTCCTCGAAAAGTGAACAAGGTTGAAACAACCAATAGATTATAATTGCTCTTGTGTATTTAGTACTGCCTTACAAGTTTGTGATAGAAGTCACTACTGGAGACAACGCAACTATTTAAACCTTTTCTGCATTTCAGCTGATCGATGTGTCGGAATACGCGAACTCAACTCTACTTCTGGAAGTTGTTGAACAAGGACCTACAGCCCACATCAGGCCTCAGCCAGGCATGGAGCGAGAACTGGTGGCTGCTTTATCTCAAGTGCCACACATGACAGTTATGCTCAAAGAAGATATTCCAGAGCATTATCACTTTAAGAATCACAGAAGGGTGCTCCCTGTTATTGCTGTCGCAGAAGAGGGTTGGCAGATAACTCAAGTATGTCACTACCTGTAGATTATTTGTAATGATTTATAAATAGATGTTAACGTTTTGTATTTTTATTAGATGATCACAGCTTCTTACAAGTCACAGCTAAATGCTCTATTAATTTAATTTTATTTTTCCATTCCAATAGAAAGTAAAACACCTAAAGAATCTGTGGAGAGGAGCAGACAGAACTACAAAAATAAGATTTTTAAGGGCATGCATCTTTCCCATCGCAACATATGCCTGTGAGACCTGGACACTTAACAAAACAGCTGAGAAATGCATAAATGCCTTTGAATGCAAATGCTACAGAAGAGTTCTTCAAATATCATGGACACAAAAAAGAACAAATATATAAATATACCTCAAGAACTTAATGTTGAAGAAGGCTGGCTAGTAAAGAGGATTAAAGAGAGAAAACTTAAATATTTTGGACACATTAAACGTCATGATAATCTAGAGAAGACCGTCTTGGAAGGGTACATAATGAGAAAAAGAAAGAGAGGAAGACCAAGGTGAAGATGGCTGCAAGACATCGTTGATGATCTGCAAATGGATGCATCAGCAGCAGGCTATCTTGCTTACAACCGAGAGGCCTACAGGAGTGCTATTTGGGAGGCAAAGTTCCGCAGGAGACATGCAAATGAATGAATGAATAGTTTACATAGCATTGATGTGAATTTATATTTTATCTTAGGTCAATGAATTTGTATACCTTGGCAGTAGAGTAGTAGAAAATGGAAACAGCACAGAGGATATCAACAGCAGACTTACTTACTAGAGCAAACCAGGCTTTTGCATTGCTGCAGACTATATGGAAATCTAAAAAACTAAGCATAAATACGAAAATCAGGATATTTAAGAGTAATGTTCTAAGTGTACTACTCTATGGAAGTGAATGCTGGAAAATCACCAAAACAATAGAAAGCAAGTTGAATCCTTTCCAGACTAAATGTTTACGAAGAATTAGAAAAATATTTTGGCCAAACACCATAAGAAATAACATCTTTTTGGCAGAAATGCAGATGAAGCCACTGACAGCAATTATTGAGGAAAGACGCTGGCGATGGTTGGGACATGTGCTCCGAATGACTGACAACTCACTACCAAAAATAGCACTAAGATGGACACCACAGGGGAACAGAAGTAAGGGTAGACCAAAAGAGACATGGAGAAGAACAACAGAAAGGAAGTTGAGCAATAGAGGGCTCACATGGGCAAGAGCAGAAAAAAGGCAAAGGACAGGTATTTGTGGAAAACCCTTGCGGAAGTCCCATGTGCCCAGGGCATTCATGGTTCAGAGAGAGAGAGAGAGAGAGAGAGAGAGAGAGAGAGAGAGAGAGAGAGAAAGAGAGAGATTTTATCTTCTCCTTCTATTTCTTAGTCCTTTATATTTTTGTATGATTAAGTAAGGTTCACACCGAAATGTCCCGACTGTGTGCTCGTTAAGTAATAAAGCTGTTCCTAATTTTTTCTTAGTTTATACATTTTGTTATCAAACCTTTACTACAGTGGCTTCGTGTATCGTTATATACTTGGTTTTATATACCTCTGTATCAATTATTCGTGTGCTACTATATGAATGATCTAAATCTTCTTTCGTTTTTTTAGACTGGTGTTCTTATTCTCAGATAGAGGCTCTTATCCGGGGGTATGGAAATCCTTTGGGACTCTATATCTGAAAAACAGCTTTAAGAAAGGGTGTTATTAGATTTTAATTTTTTTTTCCAACATTCTTGTTGGCATCTTTGGTACATAATATTCTCTGAGATGATGATTTCGACAGTCTGGTGATAATATGGAGATATACTTGGCAATCTATTGAGGGTCTAGTAAAAAAAGTTTTAGAACCACTCCTCTAGTGTACTTGACAACGTTAATGACGTCATCACGGTGTTGTGTCTCCTTACGAGCATTTTGGAGCACTCTGAAATACGAGTATGTCAGGTATACAAGTGTGTTGCTTTAGATTAGTTAATATAGAAGAAGCATTTAAACTTAATTTTATAGTGTTTGATCAAGCCATCTGATGTGAGATGAATGAATGCTACAAATTTTTCACAACTTCTGTACTAAATCAAAAGTCCCTCACGTTTACTTTTCTCTTGCATAGTTTGTTACTTTTCTCATGCATAGTTTGTTACTTTTCTCATGCATAGTTTGTTACTTTTCTCATGCATAGTTTGTTACTTTTCTCATGCATAGTTTGTTACTTTTCTCATGCATAGTTTGTTACTTTTCTCTTGCATAGTTTGTTACTTTTCTCATGCATGGTTTGTTACTTTTCTCTTGCATAGGCTATGTCAAACTACTCTAGAAGTCCGTAAGTACGGGACAAGAGAGCGGAGGGGGTAGAAGAGTACGAAGTAGGTCACGATTAATGATTTTTTTTTTCTTGTTAACTTTTAAACTTTTACTTTCTAGAATGCCACTAGAAGGAAGATGAATCCTTTTCGGGGTGACCATGGTTACGACAACGACATGATTTCAATGAAACCAATTTTCGTCGCTATGGGTCCAGACTTCAAGTCAGGAGAAACTGTTGATCCAATTAGATCTGTGGATATCTATCCCTTGATATGCCACCTTCTCAACATCCAACCTGCCCCCAACAATGGAAGCTTGGAGAGAGCATCATCATTACTGCGATCTGTGGTCACCGCACTTCCGTGATGAATCCAGTCTTATCCTTTTATGAAGATCTTAAGTTGTTTTTTTTTAATTAAAAAAAATTTTTTTTTAATGCCCGCATGGGCTCGCTAGATAACTTTACCACGTGTGTGGTGAGGGCTTGTAGATTAAACTTAACCTGAGTAGAAAGACCACCTCTTTTTTAAATTTATTTCATGGTCTGCAAACTACGTATGTGTAAGCATCGCCGATATAGTTCTTTTTATTGTAACGTTAGAACTGAAAAAGTAAAAACAACTACCAAAATTTACTAAGTAAACTGTGACAACATTTGATTTTTATAGTAAAATTAATACTATTTTATCATAAAGTTACCATTGACATGGATGGATTTTTATAATAAAAATTAAGTAACAAACATTTGCTAAAATGAATATGTACATATTTTTTTTTCTTTTTAGCACACATGTATACAGTTATGCAGATTAAAAATACTGAGAGTTAACGTTACTGACAGATTACCAGATAAAAGAGATAACGACTGCAGTAAAAACTGGTTCTAGTAACACAGATAGATAGGGGTGTATGGTACAGTTTTACAAAGCTTTGTAAAATTATACCATACACCTCTATCTACCTGTATGACAGATTACCAGGATGTTGAATTTTTATACACTGCTAAAACCTTTAGGTCAGATATATATACTTGTATGATACTCAAATGTGTTTCAATATTTCCCAAGTATCCAGATTTATTATGACACGCTTTAGTGTGTTCTTTTAGAACATGTAAAATACATTGTCCTGTTGTGACTAGACGGGTACATGGTCGGCGCTAGGCTATATTACACCCTAGGTAAACCTAACTACCCCCATCCTACTTATTTCTACAACTACCCATTTGCTGTATCTAGGCCAACAGGCAGCAGTAAGAATAAATGGTGAATCAACAACTTGGTTTGACACAAAACAAGGAGTCCGTCAGGGGTGCATATTGTCGCCATACCTATTTAATTTGTATACTGAAAATGTAATGAGGAATGTGAGAGAAGATGTAGACAAAGAATATTAAGATGCCATAACAATTGGAGGTTATGAAGTACCCGAGATTAACTATGCTGATGACACAGTATTACTGTCCACAAAACAAACAAACAAAAAAAAAAGGAATGGAACAACTAATTATGTCAGTCCATACGAAAAGTGAAGAGCAAGACCTTTATCTTAATGCAAAGAAAACTAAATTGATGACAACTGACAAAACAAATAAGGCAGCTGAAATATATATCAGTGAGGAAAAATTGGAAGAGATGGAGAGTTTTGAATATATTGGATCATTACTAACTAATAATGATACAATGAGAGATATTAAAATGAGGACATCTATAGCTCTTCGGAAAATAAAACAACTAGAAAAGCTGATGCCAAATGACTGACTGGCAGACTGACTGATTCCTTTACTGAAATACAATCTTTGGGAAAAGTTGGCTTTCCACAGATGTGGTTCCACCAGTTCAAAGACTGGGCAGTCATCGGTTACACCTGTTCATAACCCGGGGAGTCAAGCAGGCCTGGCATTCTTAAAGTTTTATTTTATTTAAAGAAAAAAAAAACGACTCCGAGCGCTCTTGAGATATCAGCATGACTAATAATAGGATATATTGCGCTTTAGGTCAAATTACCTGATTTATTGAGAAATGTGCCCAGGAAATGCTAGAACTGTCCTCCTTTGAGATATGTGTTCTAGACGACCTCCTAGCTAGGCTAGTGGTAACTGCGACCTTTGGCAGGTACAAGTCATGTTGGAGTATGTGATTCTGACGACTTACTGTTTTCATTTACTTGACCCTAAAGTACTTGTTTTTATAAATTCTCGAGCTAATCTTGCCTAATCTGTTCCTTGACACGTAAGCCTCGTTGCAAGATGTATACAAACTTCCTTATAAGGTGTGCTTGCCTCGTTGAAAGGTGTGCCAGCCTCGTTGAAAGGTGTACCAGCCTCGTTGAAAGGTATACAAACCTCGTGTGCCAGACACCCGTAAGGTGTACAAGTTTCGTTGCAAGATGTACAAGACTTGTTGCGATGTGTACAAGCTGTGTTACATTGTGTGCAAGTCTTGTTGTTTCCCCTATTCTAAAAAAAACATGCCAAGACTGAAATCATACACACTTAAGGATTTATAATATAGACTTTTATTTCCATATAAGCGAAGAAAGGCAAGAACAGAGCCTATTAGAGATCAACTTTACTTGCATAATAGAGCCTTTAGGGCTCGGAGAGAGAAACAGTAAGAATAAAAAGATAAAACTGTGTTGTAACATTTACCAGGTTTATGTAGTTTTCCTGTGCATTTAGTTTCATACAGTTAACCATCTAGACAAGGAGATTTTGGAACTGATTACTGTCCGTTGTTCTTGACTGACTATAAAATGTCTATCGTAATGTCTGTCGTAAGATTGCATGTTATTGCGTCACTGCATACAAATAATTAAGTTTCATAATCATCGTCAAGTTTTTTTCTGAACATGTTTATCATATTTTTTTCCACAAAAAAATGTCAGTGTTATACGAGGGTCATACCGAAAGGCGTTAGCATTTTTTAAAAATCAGAATTTATTGATTTAGAAAATATAAATGTATCACTTTAAACTGCATCCTTTGCAGACTTATACTCACATATAGATATATATGATTTTATATAGATATATAGCATCAAAACACATTTTCATGCACAGTTAGGTAGTGAAATCACTATACATATGCTATGCAGTAGGAAACGCAATTTTTAAAAAAATAACGTCGTGTAGCATAGCCTTGTAAGTAATGATTATAGTATTATAATTATTAATGTATATGATTATGAATATGATTATGAATGGGATTATGAATACGATTATGAGTTTGATAATGAATATGATTATGAATATGATTGTGAATGTGATTATGGATATGGTTATGAATATATTATAGGCATAAAATTAACATCTGATAGGAAAAAGAAAAAGTAAATAGGAAAATTAGAGCACGGTAGAAAAACAAACTTCCATGACACTGGTATGATTGGACGCTGACACAAGTAAACAGAATAGAACAGACTAATATAAAAGGCAGACACAATGAAAAGCGAGGACACAATAAAACCTCCGACATGAACGAGCAAGATAATGACTTAGATAAATGACAATTATACAGGCGGAGCTGACGCAGACTTACATGTATGACACGTATTAGCTTGCTAATTTCGGGACGCTATTGCAGCGGTTTTTAAATAAAGGAGTTAGCAACTCGGCCAGCTGACCAATTAAATATTTAGAGGCGTGGACTATTAGACAATTGACTTACGACATATAAGTCGCGGGGCGGTTGGAGAGGACGGAGCCCGAAGACGGAGGAACAAGGACGGTCAGTGAATATAGACTGGTCCAGACATCAAAGTAAGGAGCACGAGAAGGAAGGAACCCCCAAGAAGAGAAAGTCCAGAGACTAGCGGACAAGTGAGGGGGATCGTCAGAAGGGATGGTCAGAGAAGAACAGCAGACAGAGAGGGACGATCGAGTGGGGCATCGTCCGACCAAAGACGGCCAGTAAGCGAAGACAGAGTCATACGGCAGAGGAAGAATCTCAGAAGAAATCAGAGGACAGACAAGAGAAGAACAGAAGGACAGACAAGAGAAGAAAGAGAACGAGACGATATAAAATCAAAAGTAGTGTTAGACGGAAGGGGGATTTCAAGTGATTCAAATGATTAAGAAGAACTGACACTTTTGAAACTTCGAGTACAGTGATTTAGACGAGGAATTAGTTGACCACGTGTTGCAGATCTATTAGAAAACAAAGTTTAGAATCGTCCTAGTATCACGTGTAGAACATCTTGAAGTTGAGAACATTGCCGAAATGCTGCATGTAGAATATGATGGAGTTTGATGATTGTGAACAAATGATTATGTGCTTCTACGACGAAACTAACGAAGTTTATGTCATATTACATCTTATTTCAAGTGATGTTGTCAACAACACATCTGAACTTATTTGTCCGAATTAAATAATGCAGTGAACATTTCATCGGATCTGATCTAGTGAATGTGGTAATGCATGTGAGGCCTCAGTGTGTTATGATCAAAAGAAAAGCTTAATCATCTTCAATCTTCATCAGTAATAGAACAGTTCAGAGCTTTATAAAGTATTATAGTCAGTTAAAATAGCAGAATACAGAACTCATACTAAATATGTCTGTCGCGTTATAAATAATTCCTAATCAATGTGTCATATTACAAATGATTTGTACTAAACATGTCGCATTGGAAAACGAAGATTTATACTCCGATTTACCTCTGTTGTCTGTACTGCCCTATTCTTTCAACACAAGACAGACCACTGCGTTCTTGGAAATTCCCCATCATCAAACTCGATAAGGAAGCTGAAATGCAGGCGGAGTAACGTCGTTTGAAATGTTTTGCCCAAAGAGATTTCGTCCTTGCTGTCCTGAGTGAGCACGGTGACGGTCAGACAAGTGTTGCTTTATAAGATGGAAAGCGTCGAAGGTGTGGCAGGTGATTTTACTAAAGGGAGGAAGGGGGTCGCAGAGGAGGTTCTGAACAGCAGTAGTCTTACTTCCTTTTTAGTAGGAAAGAATGGGGGAGTCGAACGAGTGGGAGAGAATGATGGTGAGTATGATGTCATAGAATGGCGCGCGTGCACACACACACACACAGAGGTTTTTTGGGAGGGGGAGCATGCAAGGCAGCTATTAATAACTTTCATGTCGTTTGGACAAGCTGCGGTCAGTCTCGTGAAATACGGTATTTATCATCGAATGTCTCGAGAAAGCTAGTGATAACAAGTGCTGAAGGTTGATGGGCAAAGTACGACTGACCATGGAGCTCAGATCGGCAGAGAGGCCTGTGCAGCAAGATTTCCAGGAATAAAGAGGGCGACAGGTAGTCTAAGATAGGGCGAGTCGAAGAGACCATAAGTTGCTTGTTTTCAGCCGTGAGTATTGGTAAAACTCGAAGGCCTGCATCATACACTTTTAGATTTAAGTGACTATTGGAGGTGGGCAACATTGTGAGTTGTCTAGACCAACTTAGGAGAACCTGTGAAGATTAAAGGAGCAAGTGACAGTGAATGTTGTGTTCGATACTCAAGAGAAATAAATGGAATTAATATTGAACTAACGGGTCATGTTTTGTACCAGTGCTACATGTATGTACCCTGTTTGTGAACTTCCTTTCAGCTTGACCGAGCGCATTCGTGTTAAACCATTCGAGGAGAAATAATAAGACTAATTTTTTTTTAAATATAGGAACAGCGTTTTCATTAACAGATTATACAGCTGTGCTGGGAGAAAGACATGCCAAGTCATAGATTTTTCCAACCGGAAAATCGTTTTTTAATTTTCGTTCAGGACATTGTATTTGCATCCTAGTTCATGAGAAATCATACATTTACTGCTTTCTCAAACCCTGCTGAAAATAGGGTGTAAAAATAAACGTGTACCTGTGGACTACAAGTATCTGATATCTTCGTTATTCAGTATCTGTGACGTAGAATGGGTGAATGTAAATCCAGTCATACAGCAGCTCAAAGGATAAACACATAACAAACACAGGCGATTGCAAATCAAGTCTCAAATGTTCATTGTTCTCTGCCAACACTTTTAAGTTCTTCCAACACCCTACAGTAGAAAATAGAAAAGATTAAAAATGCAAAAATCCTGTGTCATTTTTCAAAAAAGTGATATAGCTCTTAAATGTCAATAAATGTGCATAACAATATTTATAGTTACTGTCGTAAAGTTGTGGGAAATAATTTCGAAGCTTTCTGCCATTTTTACATTTAAGTTACGTTATCAAAGAAAGGGGGAATTGCGTATTAGTTTGTTTTTTTTTAATTTAACTTTTAAAATAAAAATAAAACAGAAAGATGAGGACGCTGTTTTTTAGAAGTGACCATGGTTACGACAACAACCTGATGTCAGTGAAACTAACTTTTGTCACTTTGGCTCCAGACTTTAAGTCGGGAGAAATTGTCGAGCCAATCAGATTTGTGGATGCCTACTTCTTGGATACCTACTTCAATAAGAGAGGAAGACCAAGGCGAAGATGGCTGCAAGACATCGTTGATGATCTGCAAATGGATGCATCATCAGTAGGCCATCTTGGTCACAACCGAGAGGCCTACAGGAGTGCTGTTTGGGAGGCAAAGTTCCGCAAGGGACATGCAAATGAATGAATGAATGAACTTCTTGATATACCATAGGTACAACTTCCTCCCAGCCCCTAACAATGTAAGCTTTGCGGGAGAGTCACCATTACCGCGGTCTGTGAAGTTATGAAGACTTTATATCTTTTATTTAAATTGCTTGTCTTGATTGCATTTGCTTTGTGTATACACCACTGACATAGTTCTTTTTTTTTATTATAACGTGTGAACTGAAAGTTCAATAAAAACGTCGTGTACGGAATTCAATAAAAAGGTAAAGGTAAAATATCCGTTTCCATGCCATCAAGGCATATTGGGGATACAATGCTAGGCCCATATTTCCACGACCTTCAGTAGTAGTATCAGCATTTACCTCTCAGATTTCTCTGGTACCTAATTTTAGAGGCTGGATGCACCCCGGGGCTTTTTGGATCTGTATCAGAAAAAAATCCCACAGATGGGACTTGAACCCGGTGCCACTGGAGTAGTAAACTGAGCGCCTAACCACTCAGCTAACCAGGCCGCCGTACCGAAAAGAATACAGTGTTAACTGAAAAAGAAATATGAAACTATGACGAAATTCAAATTTTACGGTAAACTAGTCTCAGGATATTTGACAGCATAAAGGCAGCGCAAGATTTGACCCCAACAATAAGTCACAGACGCGACCAGTGAAAGGCTGTCCTATATGACATTCATACAACTTAATCTTGAAGTAGTAACAGTCATTGGTTTTCAGGGGGAAAGGAAGTCATGTTTTAAATTGTCGATGGTGCTAGGACGCCTTCGCAGGGGAGGTAACGTGTCTGATAAGTTCTCAATAGGATATCGACTGATGGTTGAATATATGCATTATCTGTTTATTTAACCATACAGTTGATCACTAATTAAGTCCGTAAACATTTTATTTTATAAGTTAAGTTTTTTTTTAAAAAACATGTCCTCACACTGGGTTGTTTTTGTGTGCGTGATTTAGCACTGTCCTTAATCTGCGTCCACACTGAAGTAATAATGTATCTCTCTTTCCTTTCACAAGATACAGATAATGTATTCTGATGCTGTGTGACTTGTTATGATTGTATGGTAAAGTGATTTAACATTATGAATTAGGGACTGTTTGTTCACGTTCGGATATCACTGACGACTTAAAGTAGAATTGAAAGACGATTAGAAATAAACATTGCGTTTAAATATGACATATTAGGTTTATTTCAGTCAAATTTTAAACTGTATTTACACTGAAACTTGAATTTTTAAAACGAAGATTTAGCTGCATTCATAACCCAAAAAAAAAATCTTTGGGCTTTGATATATGCCCACATTCGCAGATACAAATTCCATATCAGTAATGTGTTCCTATGAAAAAAAATGGCACTACTTAAACGCATGTTTCTAGCACAAGAAGGTGGTAGATTACCCCAGTCAGATACATGCATGACATATGAGGAATCTATATCACCGAGTAAAAAAAATAACATACCAAAATAAATGGGCGAAAGAACATTCTCGTCACCGGAAAACGATGCCTGCTACCAACCCAGTAAGGAAGACCATGTAATAATTTTTCAGCCCCTCAATAGTCACAACGGACATATGTCATCTTTTCAACAGACTCAAGATCGACCCGACCGACATGTGCACATGTGGTACGGGAGAACATGTGCACAACATACGGGATGCAGAAAAAACATGTGGTCAGCGCCTATATCATTTCAAGAGCTATATGGGGATGTACGCCAGGTCTGGCTGACCACGGATTGCTTTAAAAGTATACAAGTCGATATCTGCGAATGATCGAGGAAGAAGAAGAAGAAGATCACGTATTATGATATACCATACACTACCGCTCTTAATTATAACTTGTTGAAGCATGCTTTGATTGTAGAAAGAAAGCACAGACATGATTTCCCGTTGTCTTTGGACACCTCATAAGAAGACAGACGTTAATGAATTCATTAGTCACTGGAAAATTAAAGGTAAAACAAATTCGGGAGAACGACTTATTTCAGGAATTAGTAGCACTGCAGTCAAGACATTCCCGTATCTTCTCCTCTGCAACTCCAGTAATCAAGGCGACTAGCGAGATAGAAATATCTTAACGTAATGACCAAAATGACGGGATAAGAAAGGCCTTCAGACTTGCTGGAAGTGGAAGTCGCAAGGTTTCCACAAAATTGAAATGAGTAAATCACCAAAGCTTATCGGTACCGCATCTTATGAATGAATGAATAGATCCTCCCACTCATTTGTGTGACAACTACCACTGCCTGCCTATTATATCTGCTACTTCCATATAAATCTGCCAAAAGAAGACACATAATCAACGCCCTCTATGATGGCATTTGATGATGATGATGTATTTATAATTATATCTGATCATCTGTCATTTTCTCTCAATATTCTTCCTTCCCTTCTCCCCTTTTTGGGTTTTCCAATGTTTATTAGGTTCTCTGGTTTCTGTAGAAAGAGATACAGACATGCTTCACGGACGGTACAAAATTCAATATGAAAAAAAGAAAGCTCAGTGATCTGGCCCAGCTAGCATAAAAATAAAAAACACATACTTTTAGCTTTCTAAAAATACCTTTTCTATTAACCTTTTATTGAGTATACAATAGATATGTATGAACTGTTAGGTTTTTAATCTTATGCGCAGTGAAAACTGAATACCTTTACAGAAAACACACACACACAACACACACACACATGCGAGCACTTCATCTCATATTAAACTTAACCTGTCTATCTGTAGGTCCATCGGTTTGTTTAAAGCACTTTCTTGTTAGCGTATGTTCTTTTGATATGAGTTGTGCGATGCAATCAGTTAGTTTTTCTCTTAATTTATACTCCTTATCACATTTCAACACAATCCCCACCTCGTTCAGCGCTGGTCTGTCACAGCTGTCAGTAACACCTGGAATCCTCGAGGAAAAAACAAAATCTTCTGACTGACCTTGTGGTCAACTTAGCACCTCTTCTCACCGTCCGTACTGAATTTCTTCCCACCTAGTGCCTCTTTGAGGGGTTTCAAATACATGATAAATACATGATACTAATAAGGTTCATGGTCGAGTGAATATGCAAGATGTGGAAGACACTCCAAATCCATATTCGTAACTTTGTTGAGCTGTTGGTTGCACTTGCTGTGTGAGACCGAGCGTTATCATGATTTAGCAACATATCAGAACGGAGCAAACCACGACGTTCTGATCTGATTGCAGATTTCACGAGGTTATGCAGCAGATCAAAGTATGCTTCGCTGTAGATAGTGGTTCCTTTGGACATGTAATGTTATAGGATTATGCCTTGACCGTCCCAGAAGAGCATGAACATCAATTTTTTCTCGCTTAAGGAATTGTACGAAACTTCTTTGGTTTCGGCGAGAAAGAATGTCACCAATTCCTTGCTTGCTCGCTTTATCTCAGACTGGAAGTAACGTACCTAGCACTCGTGCCATTGGCTAGACGTCGTATAAAGTCTTCTCCTTCAGTTTCAAAGTGTTATTTTAAAAAAGTTCTTTCAGATCCTGGGGCGAGTCGTTTTGGTACTCACCTCGCAGATAAGTTTCGGTACTGCAACACTTCGTGAATGATACTGTTGGTCGAGCCATAAGTAACCTTCACTTCTCCAGCCACCTCATATAATTTTTACCCTTCAGTTTTCATGTATCATTCGTTCAGCTTTAGGGTTAGCGTCTGGCCTATTCGCAATGTGAGGTTGATCGGAATTTGACACCCCACTTTTAAACATCCTGTACAATTCATATACCTGCTGAATCGACATATACATGTCACCATACTCCCTTAAATAATTGTTGCTGTTGGTAGTGTTAAGCGAAACTTGCTTTTTAATTAATTAGAGGGCCTTAAATAGTTAAACAGCACGTGTTAAAATATCCATTGTGAGAATTTGTAAAGGACTTTTCCATTGTGGAATTTTAATATTTCCAATAGTGAATTTACTGTTCCTGACTGTAAAATAATTTCCGTTGTGGAATTATAATTCTTCCATAGTGTAATTATT
Organism: Achatina immaculata; assembly: GCA_009760885.1. Taxonomy (NCBI): domain Eukaryota; kingdom Metazoa; phylum Mollusca; class Gastropoda; order Stylommatophora; family Achatinidae; genus Lissachatina; species Lissachatina immaculata. Next base: position 65,139,787 of record CM019691.1, on the reverse strand, counting down.
ATTCACCTATTTTAATATTTATTTATAATCTAGTTTACTGTTCACTATTTCATTACTAACGTTGTTATATAATCTCTCGTACTTTTACACAGCGGTAGACAGCAATATCGATTTCTGAGACATCAAGATCACCATATAAGTTTATTCTAGTTCGGCCTGACAAGCGCCCAAGTATATAATTCAACATAGCATGTTATAGATTGATCCATTACCTAGCTATAGCAATAACTGGAACTGTGTGACGATACTAAGTTGACAGTTTGGCCGAGGGAGGTTTTCATTAACTCCTGCTGAAATTCACAAGTTTGTATGATGTTTGTTCTTCAACTCTCGGCGTAAAACTGACATACGCTGCTTTGACCATTTATTTTAAAATAATAATAGTGAATTTATTGTTTATAAGAATATATAAAACTTTCATAGCGGAGTTATTGTTCATAAGTTCTTATTTACAGATAATTTAATTTGTTGTTTTTGTTCTTGCTCGAGCTTTGACTTTCCACTATGCATCGGTATCGCTCGTTCAATCACTCACTCCATGTTGGAAATACTAACTTGTGAGGCAGTCATATTCAGCTGGTGAATCATTAATTCTATTTTCTCACTTGTTCATGAGTCAGCCCAATGCTCATGCAATAAAAAAAAACTTCAGTTGTGCTCTGACTGGTGTGGTGAGCAAGATTAAATTGATAGAGCAGTGGTTCCCAAACATTTCCAAACTGCGGCACATCTGGTAGCACAAATTTCTGTCGCAACACGCCTGTGCTCTCTTCACTCTCGTACAGTTAACAATATATTTTTGGCATTTTCAAAGAAGTTTCATTTATTACATCAGTTCTGTATGCAAAGCTACTGAGCTTAGTGCTATGGCACCAATATGAGTTGTGAACTTCGCATAGTCAGCTTTGATGGTTCTTATTTATGTCTATCCCGCCAGTGGTGAACCGTGATGGTCTTTACGTGTCCAGGTTCGGCTTAGCGCCTTAGCTACGGAGTTCGTGTCGAGAGCGATCCTGACTAGTTTCGCATTTGGACTGTTATAGTTCCTAAAATGACGTCCTCAATGGGTGATACATCATCAAGGACTCGTCCGAAGGACCATCGATGAAAATTCTGTGCGATATTCACTGGCACAGGTGGTGGAGCGATTATGGGAGTATCTTGTTCGTGATGATACCGAGAACCTAAAACTGAATCATGAATATTCATTTATTACCTTATTACAAAATTATTACAAAGTACAAACTCATAAAAATTTTAAGGATTTTATTTAGAAATAAATGTAAAGCTGGGTAAAGCTGGGGCGACCATCCCCAACCCAGCGCGTCACAGGTGGCGGATGGTGAAAGTCCTCCAAATATGGAGGATCCCTGTGAATAAGGAGTTGTCCAAATAAGCAGGCGCGGACCAACTGGCGGTAAACTCAGAGAGCGAGGTGGGTAGTAGGTGGCTCTACTACTCCTATAAAGTACCTCAGGTGCTCAGTGAAGGGAATACCAGGCTCTAAGGTCAAGGATATCTGTTCCTCACTTCTCTCAGATATTCAAAGCACCCTGTGGCTACTCTCACGAACGTAGTATTTTTCTGTTCTTCAACTTCAGTTCGGCCATCTTGTTTATGTCACTGTTTATAAAGTTAATTCTTAACGACACATTGAAAAAAGTGACATTGGTTGACCGATGATATCATCTAACACTCACAGGTTTCTATCTTAATGCCACCCCACCCCACCCCCCACCCCTCTCTTCTGGTTTATCCGTTTTACCTGTCTCGTGTTAAATAATGGCCGCGACAACCATTTGATTTGTCATGTCAGTTTTACTAACCACAGTGATATCATTCACAGCATTACACTCAAATCTTCGTTAAACATTGTGAGACGTTATCATCACACACATCACAATTTCTCTCGTCTTGAATAGGCTTCACATGTATTACAATAATCACTTGACCAAGTCCATTGAATAAGTTTACTGAATCCAATTAATTCAGACAAATAAAGTCACAGATATATTATAGACAACACCACCTGAACTAAGATACAGTAGGAACCAAAAACTGAGGTATTAAGCATTGTTCGTAAATTCAACATCTAGTCATGTTTTACTCACACTACGACAGAAAATGCTTAACTCTACACTACACTAGATCAACAACTCGTGAATAACACTATCTTGAGGTGTCTTCCCTCCAATGGATCTTACTACTAACCACATGTTGACTCTCTCTCTCTCTCTCTCTCTCTCGTTTTCTTTTCTCCTCTGTTAAGCCTTTTCTCTAGTTGATCAGTCGGTGGTCTAAGACACTCTCTCTGGTCTTCTGTTGGTCTGCTAGCGTCTTTCTGCGTCCTGATTTGGACTCCGTGATAAGTCGGTCATCTAAGCCCCTCCTCGTGGTCATCTATTGATCAGCTGCCCTTTTCACGTGTCCAATTTGAGTCCTTAGATAAGTAAACATGCCAGTCCTATCAGTAATTCTGTTGCGTCAGCTGTGTTAGTCCATCTATTTAACTGTCATTCAAAATACTGTTGTTTGCATATGATAAATATCAGGGATTAGTAGGTATCTATTTACCTTGCGTCTATTCAGTTGTCTGCCAGCAGGGACCTGTTTTCCCGCTCGCGTCATTGTGTCTTGTATTTCTGTGTATCTAGTTTCACTACTCTTGTCAGCGTCCCGCCGTAATATTACTTACTAATACCATGGGAGTTCCTCTCTCACCTATTCTCAACTTTTCCGTCTGATTACCTTCGTTCCTTAGCTAGATTCCACAAATCAATAATAATCACAACTATAATAATAACGCTAATAATAGTAGTAGCATTATTAATAATATTATCTTAGTTTACAAGGTACTAATAGTGTGCTTTTATTCAGATAATGAAGTATCACACTAAAGTGTCGAGGTACACCGTTTAGGAACCCCTGTAATAGATATTCTTACTAAACACATGCTCAAGCTTCTACATAGATGAATGCTTTTTCTATCAACTCTTCTCCTAACAACTACCCTTGACCACTCCATTCGTAGCGTAGTCATGCTGTTACCTGAGGCATTGACGCTGTCCTTGAACTACCCGTGGGCAGGTTGTAGCCGAGTGGTCTCTGTTAGTCTCATCTTGAGTTCTAACATGCCCGGTCAGAGACTGCCAATCAAAAGACTTGCTTAGGTTCTGACCACTCTACATGGGTATTACGAGGTAATTTAAAATATGCCCTGGCCGTAAATGTCAAGGTCTGACCCGAGGGTTAAAAAAAACATTGGCGACTTCCAAGCTCCGTCCTACCAGTCCGCCTTGCCCGCCCCACCTCCAAAACCAAGGCAATGTTACATTTCTAACCAGGATGTCTTCGTGGTGGCTTTTATACTGGTTTTATGTAAAGTAGTGTTCATATCAATATTTCTGTCGTTTGTAAATATATATATATATATATATATATATATATATTGTGGTGTTTCCCATTTCCAATAATCACATTTGCTAATTCCGTCGCCATCTAATCTTGAGTCTTACTACTATAATTTGCGTTAAGTATATACGAAATGCAGTGCTGGATATAGTCTTGATGAGATCATAAACTGTATAAAACGTGGATTCCCCCTTGTTAAAAAAAGTCATAAGATAATATATTCACTGAGGCCCTGCGTGTTGTGAGGCCCTAAAGTGTAGGTTGTTCAGTTTGCGCCTAAATCTGGCACTGATGAAATGACGCAGGCATTAATCTAGGTAAAATTAGCAGTGATTGTCGCAACTTCCGTTGTACCCGCGGTAGAAATAATGGGTTTTTCTTCTTAAAATTCTGTTTAAGAATTGACTAATTATATTCAGTCCGATATTATATATATAATAACAAACAGGTGTTTGTATGCGTAAACTCTTGATTTCCTTAGGTTGTAGTCCTTAACTGGATCTAGCAAAGTTGAACTAACAGTACCTAACTTGGAAAAATGTTATTTCTATTATAGCATTTCAAGGAATCATTATATTCTATAACCCTACCAGTTCGTTAGTGATATTTTAAGAGATAGCCAGGCTTCAGATGTACACATATTCGAAGTCCCATCAAGATATCAAGCGGTATTTTACAAGACAGCTATCAAAAGGGTAGACCCAGTTAAACATTTCGTGTGTCTTTCCCTTTACCCAAACTTCTCAAATCAAAGATGGATGCACCTGTCACAACTATGAAGAAATGACGAAGCTGACAATCTTCCAACTGAGGACATGACACCACAAGCTGATACACCATCTATACCTGAAGGTGACATTTGGCCATTTTAGCATTTCAATGAATCATTAATATATTTTTTATAAACCTACCGGTTCGTTAATGATATTGAGATTGCCAGACTTCAGATTTACACATATTCGAAGTCCCCTCAGGCGGTATTTTACAAGACACCTATCAAACGGATCTTACATCTTACATCCTTCCCGTGCCGTTAAACGTCACATAGGGCCCGCATGGTAGTTCGCTAAGATGTCCTGTCTTCGGCGAGTTTTTCAATCTCATCAAGGGATGTTATTCCCACTGAACTGGCTTCTCTTAACAATGTCCTCTTTAGAGTTTCACGTGGTCTGCCTCTTTTTTTCGGCCTGTTGTGTTCCATTTGATACCTTGTTTGGGTATTCTCTGATTGTTTCTTCTCATCACATGACCGATATATGTCTATTTTCTTTTTCTGATCAGGTGCTGATTGTGACACGGACCATGAGTTATTAATAGCAGACATGAAGATAAAGATGAAAAAGATAGTTACGGGATTACGGGATCAAGACCACTCCGCTTTGACCTTACAAATATACCAGAGCAATACGGTATAGAAGTGAAGAACCGTTTCGAAATCCTGATGGCTGTACAGGAGGAGATGACACCAGATGAATTGGCTATGCAGGCCAAAGATATCTTAGTAACAACAGCTAAAGACATGGTTCCAGTAAAGAAAACACAAAAGAATAGATGGATCACAGCAGGTACACTAGAACTGATAAAACAATGTAGAGAAATGAAGACGCAATGGAAAGTGACAAACAACAACAAAGATAAATATAAAACTTTAACAAAAGAAGTACGAAGAAACATAAGAAAAGACAAAAAACAATACATACAAGATTGTTGTGAAAGAATAGAAGAACATCAGAAGTGTGGAAGAGATAGTTAAATGTTTAAAGAAATGAAGACATTGACGAGAAATGTCACACCTAAGCTAAATGTAATTTGTGATGAGATGGGGAATACCTTGACAGAGACAGAGGAAATTCTAGAAAGATGGAAGGAATATTGCAAAAGAATGTATGAAACAACCGACTGTGGAAGCAGAAATCAACAGTGTGAATTATTACTGGAGGAGAAAGAACCCGAACCGACAATGGATGAAGTCTTATGGGCAATAAAGAATCTGAAAAAATGGTAAATCACCAGGATGTGATGAGATAACAGCTGAATTTGTTAAAGCAGGAGGAAAGGAGTGTGCAACAATCTATCATGCACTATGTAAAAAGATATGGCATTCAGGTGTTTGGCCAAAAGAATGGAAAAGAACTGTATTCATACCACTGCCAAAAAAGGGTAACCTGAAATTATGCACCAACTACAGAACTGTTGCCCTGATTAGTCATGCCAGTAAAATTCTGTTAAAAATCATAATGGGTAGACTTCGAAAGAAAATAGAAGAAGAAGTCAATATGGTCCAAGCTGGTTTCAGGCAAGGAAGAGGATCAAGAGATCATATATTCAATCTAAGATTAATAATAGAGAAATGCAGAGAGTTTAATGTGAATCTATATTTATCCTTTATAGACTACTCAAAGGCATTTGATTGTGTACAACACCAGAAACTTTGGGAAATAATGGAACAAATGGGATTTCCAACACATTTGATACAATTAACATCACTGCTGTATCTAGACCAACAAGCAGCAGTAAGAATAAATGGTGAAACAACAAGTTGGTTTGACATAAAACAAGGGGTCCGTCAGGGGTGCATATTGTCACCCTACTTATTTAACTTGTATACTGAAAATATAATGAGGAATGTTAGAGAAGATGTAGACAAAGAATATTACGATGCCATAACAGTTGGAGGTTATGAAATACCAGAGATTAGATATGCTGATGACACAGTATTGCTGTCCACAACACAAAAAGGAATGGAAAAACTAATTATGTCAGTCCGCAAGAACAGCGAAGAGCAGAACCTCTATCTTAATGCAAAGAAAACTAAACTGACGACAACTGACAAAACAAACAAGGCAACCGAAATATGTATCAATGAGGAAAAACTGGAAGAAGTGGAGAGTTTTGAATATCTTGGATCGCTACTAACTAATAATGGAGATACAATGAGGGAAATTAAAAGGAGGACATCTATCGCTCTTCAGAAAGTAAAACAAATAAAGAATCTGTGGAGAGGAGCAGACAGAACCACAAAAATAAGATTTTTAAGGGCATGCATCTTTCCCATAGCAACATATGCCTGTGAGACCTGGACACTTAACAAAACAGCTGAGAAACACATAAATGCCTTTGAATGTAAATGCTACAGAAGAGTTCTCCAAATATCGTGGACACAAAAAAGAACAAATATATCTATACTACAAGAGGTTAATATTGAAGAAGGCTGGCTAGTGAAGAGGATTAAAGAGAGAAAACTTAAATATTTTGGACACATTAAACATCATGATAATTTAGAGAAGACCGTATTGGAAGGATACATAATGGGAAAAAGAAAAAGAGGAAGACCAAGACGAAGATGGCTGCAAGACATCGTTGACGATCTGGAAATGGATGCAGCAGCAGCAGGCCATCTTGGTCACAACCGAGAGGCCTACAGGAGTGCTGTTTGGGAGGCAAAGTTCCGCAAGGGACATGCAAATGAATGAATGAATGATCAGCCATGAGACAGGTTGTTTGCTCATCTGTCTTATCTCTGCGTTGTTCTTGAATTCATTCTGTGGCTTCCAAAATTTTTTTCGGATGCCTTGGCTGCTGTTACCACTATTACTACTTCCATTGCTGTTATCACTACTACAATAACTACTACTGCTACAACATGTCAATACAAATGTGGCAGATTGCCATTAGTTCTCTCAGGCTCTCTCTCTCTCGCTCTGCGTCTCTCTCTCTCTCTCTCTCTCTCTCTCTCTCTCTTTCTCTCAGTGTCAAATACAAAGAGACTTTGCTCACTCCAAAAACGAGCAGTAAAGCTAATTAGTGACAAAGATCAAGCACAAACAACTAACCATCACAAACGTATCTTCTTCTTCTTCGTTCGCATTGTCTTGTCTATATCTGCAGTCCTGTCTCTTGGACTTCTTCTTCTTCGTTCGCATTGTCTGTCTATACCTGCAGTCCTGTCTCTTGGATAAATTTCACTGTTTTTTGTAATTCATGTATGGAACCGTAGAGCTTATCTTCTTTAGTGGTTTCACTGGGCCAGTAATTATTTCTCAGTGATTCATAGTTGGTGCAGTTCTGGAGGATATGTTCCACAGTTTGGGGCACCTGGGCATTTGTACATAGATTAGTAGTACCAACCTTAAACTTTGTATACATATGACTTCGGAGTCGGCTGTGTCCTGTTCGGAGACGGAAGATGGTGACTTGTTCCTTTCTGTTTATCTTGTGATAGTCATCATGTGGTGGTGTTTGTGGCTTCCTGTAGGTTCTTATCATGCTTTTCTTCTGATTATAGGTGATTGGTATGTCTGGTTGCTCCATTTCAGTGCCCACTTTAGCCAGATGGTCAGCTTTCTCATTGCCTGGTATCCCACAGTGGGAGGGAATCCATTGCAAAGTGACTCCATGTTGTAAGCCAGTTTTTGACAAGGCATCCTTAAGGTCTGGTAGTTTGTTGCACTGAAGAGCTTCCAGTACTGATCTTGCATCTGTGAGAATTACTACAGGACATGTATCAATTCTGGAGTCTGATAGTTTTTCAATTGCAGCAATAATTGCCCTAACTTCTGCATCAAAATTGTTGCAGTATTTTCCAGTGGGTATGGAAATCTTGTCAATGGTGTTGTTTGAATATTCAATATGTGCTCCTGCCCCTCCATTCTTTATGGCATTGTGTGCAGATCCGTCTGTATACACACGTATCCAGGTGTCACATGGATATTTGTCATCTAGAATACTAAGTGTGGCTGTTGATCTTACAAGGCTGCTCTGCATCTCACCATTCTGCACACCTTTCACTTCAGTCTGAATAGTTATTTGTGTATAATCTGCTTCTTTCCATGGTGTATGCTCTGGTACAGATAATAATGGAGCGACTACAGTTGGAAGGTCCGGTATCAGCTTATGCATACGCTTGGCCTGATGAATGAAGCTGCTTCTTTTAAGCCGTCCTAATGCCAAGTTATTAAATCTCTCTCCTTCAGGGGATGGCTTACAGAGCTAAGGAATTTCTCTCCCATGGTCATAACCTTTGTGTCTCTACGTTCCTTTAGCGCTTGAACACCAACTATTTTCTGCATTTCTACTACTGGTGTGGACCTCATGGCACCTGTGATAATCCGTAGTGACTGATTTTGAACCTTGTCTAGATTATGCAGCGTAGTGTTTGATGCTGTGCACCAATATGTTGAGCCATATTCTAAGTGTGGTAGAATACTTTGCTGATATACATTCTGGAGGATTCTTTCACTAGCTCCCCGTGTGGTTCCACTTACTTTTCTTAATATGGCTAGTTTTCTTCTGGCTTTTGCTTCTGCACTGTTGATGTGTTGCTTCCAAGTCAGTTTTGAGTCAAGAGTCACTCCTAAGTAAGTGGGTTGGTTGTCCATCCTTAAGGATATTTTATTTACAAAGATCTTACCTGCTTTCTGTTTAGATGAGAGAGTGAACAGAGTGGTACTTGATTTCTCTGTGTTGATACTTACACACCATTTGTTTGTCCATGATGTCAAGATGTCTGCTGCTCTTTGGAGTCTCTGTGTAGCAACTGTCGCATATTCATCTGTACACCACATGACCAGATCATCTGCATACAGTGCCGCTTTGATTCCATAGGGAAGTTCCTTGACCAGGTCATTAATGAATACAAGGAATAGTGTAGGCGAAAGGACTCCTCCTTGTGGTACACCGTGTCGCAGAAGTACTTTCTGGCTTTTGTGTTCATCCATTACTACTCTAGCTCTTCTATTGTATAAATAGGACTTTATCCAGTTGTATAGTCTTCATATTGCATTTTCTTAGTTTCCACAGTAGACCTTTTTTCCATACTTTATCAAAGGCTTTCTTTAGGTCTATCCACACTGCTAGTACAAGGTTTTTCTCTTGGAATGCATCCTCAGTCTCTTGAGAGAGATAGGTCACTTGATCTTCTGTACTGTAGTACTGCCTAAATCCTGCTTGTTGTGGAACGAGGAGGTTTTCACTTTCTAGGTACCATTTTAGCCTCAGGTCAATGATGCGTTCCATCGTTTTGCATAGGCAACTAGTGAGACTGATTGGCCTGTAGCTGGAGGCAGTATCACTGTTTTTCCCTGGCTTTAGCAGTGGTACCATGCTTGCTTCCTTCCAGATTTGAGGTAACTTACCTGTGCTCCAGCACATATTGAAAATATCCAACAGCTTTCCCATTGCTGCCATTCCCAGGTTCTTGATCATTTCATTGGACACTCCATCTGGTCCTGGTGATTTCCTTGGTTTCAGTTTACTGATTGCTAGGTCTAACTCGCTGCATCCATGACCTCCACTTTTCTGACTTGTTCCTCTTCTTTCTGTGGGTCAATGCGCATTGCACGCTCTTTCTCTGGATGGATATCAATGTTGCAGTCCTGTGCAAACATGCGAGCAAAGTGATCTACTACCTGCTTACCTGTAAGAGTTTTCCCATCCTCTATTAGTGTAATCTTTGTACTTCTTCCAGTACTCTCATCATTTAACTGTTTGATTAGTTTCCACAGTTTCCTTCCATCCTTTTCAAAGTTTAGGGACTCTGTTTTCTCTCTCCAGCTTTCCCGTCTGGCTTGCAGCTTGGCTCTCTGAAATTTGGCCTTAGAATGTTGGTAATTATTGTGGTGTTCTTGGCATGGTCTATTTTCTGCTTGCTTTCGAGCTGCTTCCACATCATCATGGAGTTTTCCCAGCTCACTAGACCAGTATGGTTTATAGTCCCTGCGAGCTCCTCTGGGAATGGTTTCACGAGCGGCCTGAAGGATACAAGCGTTGAATTTCTTCACTATGCTGTTAATATCCTTACCTTCTATTGACAGCTGTATAACCAGGATACCTGTACGATGTCTGTACATTGTCCAGTTTGCTTTTTTATAGTTCCATCTGGGGAGAGGGCTACTGGTGTTAAGGAGTTCATTTTCTATTGTCAGGAAGACTGGTCGATGGTCGCTACCTCCAAGTTGTTTTCCAACTTCACGTGTAATGTTCCACTTCAGATCTGGAGAGTGGAATGCCAGATCTGGTGTTGAGGTTGTATGCCAAGCCCTTGAGTAAAATGTTGGGGGATCCATTGGCTGGTTGATCAGGAGAAGTCCATTATCATCCTGCCAGCTCTCAACTTCCTCTCCTCTCTTGTCTATGTGGTCATAGCCCCAGCTCTGGGAATGGCTGTTAAAATCACCACAGACCATCAGTCTCTCTTTGTGTGGGATTGTTTCTAAAGCAAGTGGGCGGTCATTAGGACAGTAATAGTTAAGGAGCTGGAAATCTGTATTACTACTTTTTAGATGGATCATCTGATATTCGGCTCCTTCCATGAACACTCTCACCTGACATGCGCTGATGTTATTCTTAACAAGTGTGAGTACTTCTCCTTTTCTTCTGTCCTGTCGGTCTGATCTAAAACACTGGTAGCCTCTGATTTTAAAGGCGGCATCTTTGGTTAGGTGTGTCTCCTGTATGCAGCATATAATTACCTGCTCTGCAAAAAGTATGTTCTCTAGTTCCACCTTTTTGCTATAGCCATCTCTAACACTGCTGACACCCTCAGCATTCCACTGCATTATTTTAAGTTCTTGCTTTTTGGCTGTTTTCTTCCGTTGTATTTTTTGGCCAGTAGCTCTACTCTCATGTCTCCTGACTCCACAAGACGAACTGAGAGGATCACCAGTAGCATTGGGTGGACCCTTTCGAGTCAGGGGGCCCGGCACTGCACCTGCCTGGTTATAATAGATTTGGTGTATACATAATGAAATATCGAGGTAATCTTTTGGTGACACAGACTTTGCTGTGTATATGACACTCGTTAGCTGGGCCGTGTCGACATAAGTTGTGCTGGTTCACGTTACGCACGTGAATATCAGGGTCGACTTCCATCTTGCTTTTCGAGAGTTGAGGTTACTGGACTAGTTACACACATAATTCCAGCTCTCACTCTCACCTGCTGGATTAGTTACACACTGTTCCAGACATACTTCTCATCCAGGCTCGTTCAAAACTTCACGTTGACGACAACTGGTACAGATACTCAAGTAAATCCTGGGTAACGGTGACTTGGAACATTTATTGATGGGATGATGATAATGCTGATGAAAATAACATTAAATTCGACTGCCGGCTGGTTATCCCTGCCATGTGGCCAGTCCGTTCATACGTACAACTAAAATGTTCATCTGCTCCACGAAGACATCACACAGCTGGACAAAACACGTCCACACAGTTACACGTTCAAACCAAGACTCAAACTCCACCGACTCACCATTGCCCCTACAATTTCCTGTCACGGGTTTTGCAGCCCACGTGACCTTCTCGAAGGATGGCAACAGGAGAAAATTGAAAAGGAAAAACCTATAATAATGTCCTTGCTATCATTGTTATACGAATACTGCTATATGGTTAGTCTTCACAGGCCGAGCACTATTTTTGAATACTGCAGATAGAGACATTTCATTAGCGATAATGAGTGTTACCCTGATTTTTGCGATGCGCCTTTTGGCTGGGTAACTCCGACTTCAGCACCTTTCCTTGCTAGGGCAGACTGTGGTCTTGCTCGGACTGCCATGAAGACAGTGGTGTAGGCCGGCCTGGCCAAAACTTTGTTATCCAGCCTCTGGTGGCTGTACGTAAGTCCCTTCTCCATGTCAGATGATTTGGAGACAGTTCCACAAAGACACTGTGACTTTGAGATGAGGAATCCGATGAGTGCTTCAACGATATCCATTCCCCGCCACCTATAGTCTGCTGGCTCTGTTTTGTTTACATCATTCTGATAGCCATTGTTGTAAAGACCTGTAGGCTTGTCACGTCCTGGATTCATTGCTTCACACCAGACTTCCCTCATCCCCGCCAGAGATCTCCATGTCCCCATCCGTCCACCAACCGGACATTACATTTTACAAAAATAACAATTACAATTAGTGTTGATTGCTACAAGTTTCTGGGCTACAGAAGTAGGTCAGAGTTTTTAAGCAAACAGATCTATGTTCCTTGTCTCACAAACACTATGTTAAGATAAGTGTGCTCTTAACACAGTTGTTCACAGGTGAACAAACGTATCAAAATACTACCTCTTAAGAACAAGTTCCTCTTCAACAAAGCCAAGTTAGTACATCAAATTCTTTCACGGCATGCCCCGCCTTATCTATGGAACCTGTTTAAATTTAGCCCAAAGTGCAGCCAACGCTTGGACAACATATGTCTTCCACAACCTAGACTTGATCTTTACAAGAAAAGCTTTAGTTATTCTGCTGCTCATCTTTGGAATACCCTCCCATCCTATATAAAAATATATATATATATATATATATATATATATATATATATATATATAAATTATACTCCTTCCTACAACTACAAGCTTTCCCAATATCTGTTTGATGTCGACTAAATGCCTCCATGAATTATAAAACTTAAAAGTTATCTTAAACTGCTCTTACAGACACCGAATACAATTAATTGTTTTCTGAATAGTCCCGAAAATTTTGTTTAGTAGATAGTAATTTATAATGTATGTAGTTACTTCTGTACTGAGTGAATGTTTAAGAACGAAACGTAAATGTTATATTTTATTTTATGTCTCTCAGCTTCAATGTTAGTTATGTCTGTTATATGAACAGCATATTTGTAGAATGTCTGGAATAGAGTGAAAGATGTATGATAAAGGGCAGAATGTTAGACGGGCCTGCATGCCCAATTCTTAACCCTTTTGAAATAAAGATCAATCAATCAATCTCTGTGCCTCTCTCTCACTCTCTGTCTCTTTCTCTCTCCCTCTAAATTTTCTCTCTGTCTCTCTCTTTCAGTCTTTTTCTCTCTATCTCCCCCCCCCTCTCTCTCTCTCTCTCTCTCTTTCTTTATCTCTCTCTCTCTCTCTCTCTTTCATCGACAGAAAGAATGTCTACCTTACTAGTATTAATGTAAAGTAACATCTAGAAAATGCTTACAGTTCAGTGTTAAATTTTAACCGTCGATAGCTGTTTATGGTAATTAACATTTTATTCCCTTTATGCAGTATGTCATTTACAAAGACAGACTGATACTAGCTAACCATAAAACGCCAGAGGTACGCAGGTAATGTGTTGCTCTACACAAACAATGCGGGCCCATCTCGTCATTGTATCGATAAAGGCACATAAGATGCAGGTTTCTTCTCAGACATGTGTGTCTGATGTGTTTATGGTTGGTACATGTGTATGGCTTTGTTATTTACAACATCGTGGTGGCGTTAGCAGTGGTGCTGGATCCCCCCGTTGCTGCAAGCTAAAAGCTCTTGATAGCTGATGCCATAGTAAAGAACTTTATTATCCTATGTATAAACTATGAAAAACGTAAGAACAGCTTTATTTATTAACGAGAACACAGTTGTATCGTTTAGACGTGAGCCTTAATTGTACAAAAACACATAGGACGAAGAAACAATGAGAAGATAAACCATTTCTGAACACAGCCTCTTACAAGCCACAGCTTCTTACAAGTCACAGCTAAGTGCTCCATTTATTTTATTCTATTTTGTTTCATTCATTTTTTTTAAAAATCACATTCATGTGAATTTATATTTTATCTTCTCATTATTTCTTCTTCCTGTGTGTGTTTTTTTTTTTTTTTTGTATGATTAAGGCTCACGCCAAAATGTCACAGCTGTGTGTTTGTTAAGTAATAAAGCTGTTCCTACTTTTTTTCCATAGTTTATACTTTTTGTTATCGCAGGTTTACTCCAGTGGTTTCGTGTATAGTAATATACTTATACACTAATTATTCGTGTGTTAGTAAATTGATTGTCCTAAGTAGTTGTTCAGCCTTGAAATATAGACGGTTGTGAGCTGTATGGTGTTTGAAATCAGTTCTTTTCGTAGTTCATCTTATTTGGGAACGTAAATAGGAAATGTTCAACTGTTTCCTTATCATTATAACAATGTCTGCAATTTGAGATGTTGTTTTTCTTGATTTTTTTTCTATTCTCGACTTATTTATTTTGATATACTTAGGATCTGTTACTTATTGCTATTACATCAACTTCTTCTGATGCATATTCTTAATGTGTCTCTTTCGGTATTGTTTTAACCAAATGTCTTCCTCCAATTTGATTTGTTTTCCCCATTTATGATACATGTTCACCGTACATTGTTTGGACATTCAGTTAACAATGATATTGCTTTTCTAAAATAACTTTAAAAAATGTAATATGCTTCGTGACATTCACATCATTCTTCTGTAGCTAGTTTACATTTGTATCCAGTATTATCATATTAGGAAAAATTATTATTATCAATTAGGAAAAACTGGAAGATGTGAAGAGTTTTGAATATCTTGGATCACTACTAACCAGTAGGGGAGATGCAGTGAGGGAAATTAAAAGGATATTTATCGCTCTTCAGAAAGTAAAACAACTAAAGAATCTGTGGAGAGAACCAGACAGAACTATAAAAATAAGATTTTTAAGGGCATGCATCTTTCCCATCGCAACATATGCCTGTGAGACCTGGACACTTAACAAAACAGAGGAGAAACGCATAAATGCCTTTGAATGTAAATGCTACACAAGAGTTCTCAAATATCATGGACACAAAAAAGAACAAATATATCCATACTACAAGAACTTAATGTTGAAGAAGGCTGGCTAGTAAAGAGGATTAAAGAGAGAAAACTGAAATATTTTGGACACATTAAACGTCATGATAATCTAGAGAAAACCGTCTTGGAAGGGTACATAATGGGAAAAAGAAAGAGAGGAAGACCAAGGAGAAGATGGCTGCAATACATCGTTGATGATCTGCAAATGAATTCATAAGCAGCAGGCCATCTTGCTCACAACCGAGAGGCCTACAGGAGTGCTGTTTGGGAGGCAAAGTTCCGCAAGGGACATGCAAATGAGTGAATGAATAAATATCATATTATGCCAGTGGCGGGTGGGATAGGGTTGAGACATTCCTCAAATTTTCGCCACTTTTGGCGTCACTTTTCCGCCACAGTCACCACTGTGCTAGTTTCTATTTGGCTGGCATTGTTTGCACTCTGTCACATTGAAACTGCGCATGTGCCGTGGCCCTTGGCCGGCTGTACATAATCACTCCCTTCTATTTACGCTGACATTTTGCGAGTGTCCTTATTCAAGATTACACACGTCTGTTTCTCTATTCGCGCTAAAAAAAAAAAAGCGCCGAGAACTGAGTTGTTTATCACAACGTTACTAATTGCAGACCAGTGGGTTAACCTTCATTTTCTACAGCTTTCCAGAATCATAATCTTTACAGCGTATTTGGAGACTCGGTTCTGTCTATATATTACTCATATTATACAGAATGAAATGAGAACAATTTAACCCGTAGTTGATTCTTATAGTGGAATAATACGGGAAAAGTGGATACGGGTCGTACTTAAACTAAACTAATAAGCGCGATAGCAAACGAGGGAGAATGTGTGACGGTCTTGGGGTTATTAGCATAAAGAGAGTGTCAAAACTTAAGATCTTGCTTGTTAGCCTTGTTGAAATGTGGCGACCTGTCTCTATCAGACTGTAGTTCATATCTTATAATTGCGCTACTGTAAGCTTCGGGCAAATATTAAGATCACGCAGCGATTTTTTCCTAGGAGCCATCGAAAGTTTTGTTTGTTTGTTAACTACAACATCCTTAAACTGTGTGGTTGGAATGTGCACTGTGAAACAGAATCCAACTGTCTTCTTTGGTGAGCTAAGAGTGTCGCAATTAGTTTAAGCGTGAAAGTGAAGTTTATTAAAGGTGAGACGTTGCATTATTTTAACACTTGGCTCGTGCTTGAAAAATAATATACTTCAAAACAACGCTTGGAGAAAATAATATATGCTTTGCTGATCTCTTCTTTTCCAGCGTTCCGTAAGTTCAAGTCTTAGACATCTATATTTATTGATCTGTGGGAAAAGTTACCTTTCCCTGACCGTTTTGTAAATGAATGTACTCAGAGTAGATAACAAGTTAGTGGAGGAGGTCAACGAATTTGTATACCTTGGCAGCAGAGTAGTAGAAAATGGAGACAGCACAGAGGACATCAACAGCAGACTTACTAGAGCAAACCAGGCTTTTGCAATGCTGCAGAATATATGGAAATCAAAAAAACTAAGCATAAATATGAAAATCATGATATTTAAGAGTAATGTTTTAAGTGTACTACTCTATGGAAGTGAATGCTGGAAAATCACCAAAACCATAGAAAACAAGTTGAATTCTTTCCAGACTAAATGTTTACGAAGAATTAAAAAAATATTTTGGCCAAACACCATAAGAAA
This sequence comes from Achatina immaculata, assembly GCA_009760885.1. NCBI lineage: Eukaryota > Metazoa > Mollusca > Gastropoda > Stylommatophora > Achatinidae > Lissachatina > Lissachatina immaculata. Next base: position 65,123,124 of record CM019691.1, on the reverse strand, counting down.
TAACATCTTATTAGCAGAAATGCAGATGAAACCACTGACAACAATTATTGAGGAAAGACGCTGGCGATGGTTGGGACATGTGCTCCGAATGACTGACAACTCACTACCAAAAATAGCACTAAGATGGACACCACAGGGGAACAGAAGTAAGGGTAGACCAAAAAAGACATGGAGAAGAACAACAGAAAGGATGTTGAGCAATAGAGGGCTCACCTGGGCAAGAGCAGAAAAAAAGGTGAAGGACAGGCATTTGTGGAAAACCCTTGTGGAAGCCCCATGTGCCCTGGGCACTTAAGGTTCAGAGAGAGAGAGAGATGTTTCTTTCCGTGAATTTTTATTTGTCTGTTACGAGCGCGTTATTGTTTTTTTTTTCCTTTACTTCAAATTTTGAAATATTATCTTATATCCTTCCCGTGCCGTTAGACGTCACATAGGGCTCGCGAAGTAGTTCGCCAATTTTTCCTGTCTTCGGCGAGTCTTTCAACCTCATCAAGGGGTTTTATGCCTGTTAATTTGGCCTCTCATAACAATGTCCTCTTCAGGGTTTCACGCGGTCTGCCTCTTTTTCTTTGGCCTGTTGTGTTCGACTCGATAGCTGTTTTGGGATTCTCTGATCATTTCTTCTCATTAAGTGACCAACATATGTCCATCTCCTTTTCCTGATCACCCATGAGACTGGTTGTTGTTCAGTCATCTGTCTTTTCTCTGCATTGTTCTTGAATTTGTTCCACTTGATGCCGAGTATTTTAGTTAGGCATTTGTTTTCAAAAGAGTCTAATTTCTTGTCTAATTCTTTAGTTGTTTTCCACCTTTCACATGCATAAATGAGGGTAGATATTACATTTAAATTGAATAATCTTAACTTGGTTTTTGTGCTTATAACTTTTGAATGCCATATGTTCTCAAGATTCTTGAAGATTGATGCTGCTTTTGCAATTCTGATCCTAACTTCCTTTCTAGTGTCACCATCCTGGTCTATGTAGCTGCCAAGGTATGCAAATTGATTGACTACTTCAATATATGTCCCTTCTATGTGTATTATTCCATTTTGATTAAGGGGAATTTTCATTATTTTTGTTTTGTCCTTGTTAATTTCAAGTCCTATTTTGCTAGCCAGTGAAGACAGACTATCTGTTTTTTCTTGCATGGAATTCACATTGTTACTGATAAGAGTTATGTCATCAGCAAAATCAAGATCTTCTAGTTGGGTCCCATGTACCCAGTCAATACCTGTGTTACCTGTGCAGCATTTTTTTCATTATGAAGTCTATTGTAATCCCAAAAAGTAAAAGAAACAGTATACATCCTTGCTTCATGCCTGTTTCAGTCTGGAACCATTCGCTCATCCCTTCTACTGTCTTGACTGCACAAACATATCCATTGTAGAAGTCCTTAGTGATGTTGACAGTTTTAGATGGTATCCCATATAGACTTGAAATTCTCCATAATGAATCTCTGTGTATGCTATCAAATGCATTTTTAAAGTCTATGAAGTTCGGTATTAATGATTTCTGCTTTTAAATATGTTCTTCAAGTATTATTCTTAGAGTAAAGATCTGGTCGAGACATCTTCTCCCGTTTCAGAATCTTGCTTGTTTTTCTCTCATTGCAGTATCCACTACATCTTTAAGTCTATTCAAAATGGCCTTGCAAAATACTTTTGACACAACTGGTTACTCAACTCCAATTGTTACAGTCACTACGATTGCCTTTTTTTTTTTTTTTTTTTGGTATTTTAACAATGATTCCTTTTTTCCATTTAGAAGGGACCTTTTCTTCTTTCCAAATCTTGCTAAACATTCTCTGTAGTTGTCTCATGTTGTCACTACTGATAGCTTTTAGCATTTCGGGTGTTATTTCATCTTCACCTGCAGCTTTGTTGTTAGCCATTAAATTCACTGCTGTTTCAATTTCATGCAATTTAATTTCATCTAGGTTGACATTTAATTGTGGGGCTGATAAGTCAGTTTCAAGGTTTAACAATTCTTTTGGGTGTGGTCGATTAAGTATTTCTTGGAAGTGTTCAGCCCGTCTTTGCTTTTGGTCTTTATTTGATGTTAATAGGGTCCAGTTTTGCTAAGGATTGGTCTCTCTTTAGATGTAATAGTACCTGTTAGCCTCTTTTGTATGTTATATAAAGTTTTGCTGTCTCCTGTTTTTGCTGCTTTTTCTGCCTCTTTCGCCATATTGTCTATGTATTCTATCCCTTCTAGCTGAACGTTTTACTTTCTTGTCCAGTTCTTTGTATGTTGCTTTCACCAGATCTTTTCCAAGATCTGTTTTTGCATTCAACATGTCTGATTTGACTGCTCGTCTTTCATGTATATACTTCCATGTTTTTTTTCTGATATTATGCTTTTCTATTTCGTTTTTTCAGTTCAGCGCTTGCTTTTGCTGCTGTGATTATGGCTGTGCTGTAAGAATTCCATAATTCATCTATACCTCTCTTCTCAACTTCACTGGGTGTTTTGGAATGATTGGCAAGTTCCTGATTGAAATTACTGTTAGTATTTTCTTTTTGTAGGCTGTGACTGTTTATCTTTCTGTGTACTGATTTCTTGTGTTGGCTTTTCAATTTTAGTTTTATTTTCCCTATGCACAGGTTGTGATCACTGTTAACATCTGCACCCCTATAAGCCCTTACATCTATGAGAGATGATCTGTATTGCTTTCTAATACAAAAATGATCTATCTGGTTTCTAGTTCTATCATCTGGAGATATCCACGTTGTTGTATATATCTCTTTGTGTGGGAATATTGTGCCTCCAATGACCATGCCCTCTGTTAGACATATTTCAATTAATCTTTCTCCGTTCTGATTAACCATGTCAGTTCATTCTTTCCTCATTACTTTTTCAATGTCGGTATTATCTTTTCCTACCTTAGCGTTGAAGTCCCCCATAGCAATTAGGATGTCGTGTTTAGAGACTTTGTTAATGATTTGTTGTAGTTGGTGATAGAAGTCGTCTTTCACATCATCATCTGCATCGTTCGTGGGTGCATAACGCTGCATTATTGTCATTCTTCTGTGTCTTAGGTTGTATCGTGCTCTTATTATACGACTGTTCACTGGTTCCCATTCTACAAGGCTCTTTGCTGCTACGTTTGACATAATAATACCTACCCCATCTCGAAGTTTACCATCATTTCTGCCTCAGTTTTCCGCCGATCTTTTACCTGCTTCTGGCCATCGCATTTTACTGATGCCCAGTATGTCTAGATGGTATCTCTCCATTTCTTTGATGACCTGAGTAGTTTTGTTGGTGCAGCCATAGTTCTTACGTTCCAGAATCCAATCTTTGTCACATGTTTGGGGCCGACGAATGAGCTCCTCGGAGTTGGCATCCCTGATGCTCGGTTGGTTTCTGTGCGAGTTTCCGTAACGATATCTTTTTTCCCCATCTGGAGTCGCCTCTAGATAGGTCCCAGGATAAGGTTGTTAGCCTTATGCCCAACTCCCGGTACATATTATATTGTGAACTAAATTTGAAGTTTCACCGTTTTACTTTTTTTTTTTTTTATAAACAGAACTACAAATTTATTGAAAACTGAAAACGTATGTTAGTGATAACATGAGGTAGAGTTTATATATTGTCTGTCTGTCTGTCTGTCTGTCTGTCTGTCTGTCTCTGTCCGTCTGTCTGTCTGTCTGTATGGCTAGCTGGCTGGATGGCAGAAAGTAGTAAGTGTAATAATAGGAATTACTTTCAAAACCAATAATAGTAAATAAGAATATAAAATGACCCCTTACAGAAAAATTGTTACATAAAGAAAGACTTCAAATAGGCCATTTGAATGTAAATCACCTATTAGGTAACATTCATGAAGCAACACACACATATTAAATGAAAATTTCCACATTTTTGACTTCTCTGAAAGCCGTTTAAATAGGAACATAACCAATGAAGATATTAGAATTAATTGTTTTAGCCTGATCCTGCCTGACCCAACCAGAAAACTAGAAACAGGTCTAGTAATGTATGTCTCCACAACTATTCCGTTTGGAAGTAGAGAAGACCTCGAATCATCAGAGGTAGAGTGTATTTGGGTGGAAGTTAAATTGCCAAACCAGAATCCATTAGTTATTGGACTTTTGTACCGTAATCCCTGTGATATGATCACTTCACGACTATGATGGATTTCTTGGAGATTTCAACATAGATCTAGTACAATCAAATCCAGCTTGGAGCAATATTATATTATCCTACAATTTTTGCCAAATTGTCCCCAAACCTACTAGAGTAACAGAAGTATCATCCACATTATTAGATCACATATATGTAGGCCACCTAGAAAACATCACTGAATGTAACATCCCTCATATTTCGTTAAGTGATCATTACCCAGTCTGCTGTACGTGGACAAGAAAGGGGTATAAACTTCCTAAACACTAAACACAATCACACCAGTATGAAATTTAGAAGCTTCAAAAATTTTAACCTAGAATTATTCCTTGATGATTTCAAACATCTTCACTTACACACGTGTACCAGCTAACTGACCCTGATGAGGCAACAGAATATTGCCTAAAGATCTTCGGAGATATGTTAGACAAGCATGGCCCCATGAAAGAGGTGAGAGTAAAACACCAGACGAAGTCACCTTGGATAACACATGAAATATTACAATCCATGAGAGAACGTGACTGGGCTCACAAAATTAAAGACTTCAGACACAAAGTTCAACATTTAATAAGACAAGAGAAGAAAAAATACTTTAGGAATCTGCTACAGAATAAATCATACAGTAAATCAGTTTGGAAAGCCATAAATACCCTATCAAATAAAAGAAAGGAATTTGATTTTCAAGTCAGCAATCATGATTACACTAGCTCACATATTAGTATTCATTTCAGAGAAGAAATCAACGTTCTTAAATCATCAATATCAGCTCCTGTATGCGACTTACATGAACTACAATCATTCCTGGATAGCAAGTGTACTAAATATAAACAGTTACACATTTCATTCTTAAAAGTCAGTGAAGTTTACAATTATCTTTTATCCTTAAAAACAAAACAAAACCCAAAAAAAACAGTACAGCTGCGCTTGACGATATTAGCAATAAGATCTTACGCTATGCTGCACCTGTCATTTCACATACACTAACATACATTTACAAGCAGTGCATTGCAAAATGTTATTTCCCCGAGGTTTTTAAAACTGCTAATGTTTATCCTCTCTTTAAATCTGGTTCATCCGGCAATCTTACCAACTACAGACCAATGTACATACTATCGTCGTTATCAAAACCACTCAAAAAACCTATACACAAAATAACTCTACGACACATGCAAGAGAACAATTTCCTCATAGACAGTCAGTCAGGCTTTAGACCCAATCATTCCTGCCACACAGCTCTCACCAAAATGACAGAAAACTGGTTAGTAAACATAAATGACGACAGACTATGTGGTGCCATCTTTATCGACTTCAAAAAGGCATTTGATATGATTGACCAATATGATTGACCATGATATTCTTGTAAAAAAAAAGACTTATAGACTCCACCCTGACCTATTAAAATTAATTGCAACATTTCTTTCAGACAGACAACAGGTACTATTCTTCAACAATTCTCTATCAAATTCTGCTATAGTTGACATTGGTGTTCTGCAAGGTTATATTCTAGGCCCGTCACTCTTTGCTATCTATATCAATGATCTTCCATTCATCTTAAACAGTCTTCTTGTGACCTTTTTGCCGATTATTGCACAATCTACACCAGTGACTACGACTGTATTAACCTAGAATAACAACAAGATAGAAACTACAAAACGCGACAAAAACAACACTTCGTCGTTGTACTGAAACATCACAGACAGAAAACGTTAACGAGCACAAAACGCTAGGTCTTATTACTGACCAACATCTGACCTGGAACTCTCATGTGCAAGGTCTAACAAAACTCATCGCACAAAAAGTATACTAGTTAGCCAAAATCAAGCACTTCATCGATCAAGACACAAGGAAGATATACTACATATCACATATACAAACACATTTAGACGATTGCTCAACAATCTGGGATGGTTGCTCAGTGTCAAATACAAAGAGGCTATACTCACTTCAAAAGCGAGCAGTAAAGGTTATTAGCGACAAAGATAAAGCACAAACAACTAGCCAGCACAAACGTATCAAAATACTGCCTCTTAAGAACAGGTTCCTCTTCATTAAGAACAGTTTCCTCTTCAACAAAGCTAAGTTGGTACATCAAATTCTTTCACGGCATGCTCCGCCTTATCTATGGAACCTGTTTAAATTTAACCAAAAGTGCATCCAACGCTTGAACAAGTCTTCCAAAACCTAGACTTGACTTTTACAAGAAAAGCTTTACTTATTCTGCTGCTCATATTTGGAACAGCCTCCCATCCTATATAAAAAAATATAAACTATACTCCTTCCTACAACTACAAACTTTTCCAATATCTATTTGATGTCGACAACATGCCTCCATGAATCGTAAAACTTAAAAAAGTTATTTTGGACTGCTCTTACAGACACCGAACTCATTATTCTGAATAGTAATGAAATTTTTGTTTGGTAGATAGTCATTTATATGTGTATGTAGTTAGTCATTTTTATGTGTAGGTAGTTAATCATTTATATGTGTATGTAGTTACTTTATTGTTAATTATGTTTGTTATACGAGCAGCATTTGTGTAGAATGTCTGTAACAGAGTGAAAGTTGTATGATTTATGAATGTCAGACGGGCCTGTGTGTTCTTAACCTATTTGAAATAAAGATCAATCAATCAATCTGTCTGTCTGTCTGTCTGTCTGTCTGTCTGTCTGTCTGTCTGTCTGTCTATACATACATATCTTTGATGAAAAAAAAACTTCTTTTAATATTTTTAGAACAATTTTCAAATTTCAGTCTTGAAAACTGTTTCCGATTTCATAAAGTGTATAGAATTTTAGTTACAGTATATTGTCCTAGTGTAGAGAACCCACCTAGATCGACTTTTTTAAAAGCCAATTTTAAAATTAAAAAAACACAATGAAAATGTGTTAAATAATGCGAGAATGAGTTCAGCAACTGTGAATGTATGCATATACACCTGTTTGTACACTTTGGGATGTGTTAAAACCAACGTGTACTGAGCACGTTTTTCTGTTGCGTTTTTTTTTTTTACCCGCTACGGTTAATAAATATTCAATCTGTGACATTTGTTACCTGCTGTCTAATCTGCTGCTGTCGGCGATGGTCAGAGCTATTATAGTTAGAGATGTTATAGTTAGAGCTGTTATAGTTGCCGTTAACAATTTTTTTTTCCGTGATAAAACCACACTCTTGTTATGGGCGAATGTTTTTATTATCCTGTGTTATATTCGCCATGTGTTGATATGCCTATTACCAGGTGTATTTTTTCTTCTAGGTTACCCCGAATAACGCATCATCATGAAACTTCTTCGGACACTTGCCCAGGCCTTGGCTGTTTTACTTCTGGCCAGCAGCTACAGTGTACATTCGATTAAAAGGAGTAAAGTAGTTCTTGTCTCGATGGATGGGTTTAGATATGACTACCTGACCAAGGCCAGCACCCCCAACTTTGACAAGGTGATTGCTGAAGGTGTCAGAGTGCCCTATATGAATAACACGTTTGTTACCAACACGTTTCCTTGTCATTACTCCATGGCAACAGGTACGTGGCACTGAATTATAAAGAGTTAATAATGTTGGTTATATGTCTTCTTTTGTAACGCCATGAGTATGTAACATCACAAATCCTATCAACAGTATACATATCAAAGACAATAGCGTACACTTTATCGCCCTCACAGTCAACACCTAGGGTACACTTTATCGCCCTCATAGTCAACACATAGGCTACACTTTATCGCCCTCATAGTCAACAACTAGGCTACACTTTATCGCCCTCATAGTCAACACCTAGGCTACACTTTATCGCCCTCATAGTCAACACCTAGGCTACACTTTATCGCCCTCATAGTCAACACCTAGGCTACACTTTATCGCCCTCATAGTCAACACCTAGGCTACACTCTATCGCCCTCATAGTCAACACCCAGGGGTACACTTTATCGCCCTCATAGTCAACACCCAGGGTACACTTTACTAAACTTACAAAAATGTCTGTCATCATCTTTATCACCAACGGGCCTGAATGATCATGTTTCTCAGTTTTGCTCAGTCCTTTCATTTGCAGAAATTGGTTCTTTGCTTCTCCTGAAACTGACGAAGGAAAGATAACAAGCCACTTATCATACCATCCTCTAGGATGTGATAGGTCAAGGAAAATAATGACATTAAAAATTTTATATGCCTCAGTGCCGTGACGCAAACACTGTGTCTACAAACGTTTCTTTATCATTCCTCTCCCTCACTGCTTGGTTAGCTTGCTTACATATTTATCAGTTTCCAGTGCTGTAAAAAAAAATGTCCAGAGACTGTCATATCTCCTGAACGTCCACAGGGTTTAGCATCTGCTTCTTCCTTTCCAAATTAAAAAAAAAACATTACTAGTATATCCACTGTACTTTATATTTCAAACGTCTTTCCTTTTTTTATGTTTCGCAGGTCTATATTCAGAAAGTAATGGAATAGTTGGAAACAGAATGTATGATCCCGTGTTTGGCAGCTTTTTTTACATGTCAACAACAGAATCACGCTGGTGGGAAGGTGGAGAGCCTATCTGGATAACAGCTAGTAAAGCAGGGCTAAAAACAGGTTTTGTGACTTAAGATTGTTTTAAACTTCATAAAAGGTTATCCCAGTGTTTGAGTTCTAAATTTGATAAAGGCTGTCCCAGAGTTTGCTGTCACAGTACTAGATGTGAAAAAGGTTTTGTTTCTCTTATGTGAACATGTATGTCTTGTATTATGGAAGTCCAGTGCAGTTTTTTTTTTACTCACAAAAAACGCAAACTACCGGTAACACATATAAGATATCAGATCATGCATTTTCTTTCATCCAGAAATCGACAAGTAATGTTTCTTTCTGATGCAGCACTGACAAAAACTACCCATGGTTTAGTCTCTTCACTCTTTGATATTGTTGTTTGACAGACAATCTTTTTCTGTTGCTCGAAACATTTTTCAGTTATCTTGAATATAAGAGTCTACTTTTAAATCAGCACACATTTGTACAGTGGTTCTTTTTTTTTTGTTTGTGTGTGTGTGTGTGTGTGTGTGAGAGAGAGAGAGAGAGAGAGAGAGAAAGAGAGAGAGAGAGAGAGACAGTACTGCAACACACATCCTCATTATTTGTGCTGAGTTTAAGAATTGTAAAACCAAACACTGTGAGCCATTATGTACTGCTGTAAAAGAAGTATACATCTGTCAATTTAGGCCAGTGTTTTCCAGTCGTGTTTGGGCTGCTGCACTCTTTTCTCCAGGTCACATCCTCAATTTCCCCCCCCCCCCAACTTCCATGTAATACTCGTACAGTGGCCTATTATGCTAGGATATGCATTACACGGCTAAAAACTTCGTATAGCAAACCAGTTTATTTAGCAATAACAAAGAGTACATTTATAAATCACCTACTGCATTATTTTTTCAATTTTTAATGATGGAAGAGTTTCATGTAGGAACGCAAGTTTCTCAATATCAGGTTTAAAAATGCTAAGAAGTAATGTATTACTGCCCCCCCCCCCCCGCCCACCCTCTCTCATGCTTCGTTTCCCCCTAAAACCTCACTACTGTCCCTTTTTCCTCCACTGCTCTTTTTTCTTTCACACTTCTCCCAGTAACACACAATAATTAGTGTACAACTATACACGAAGAACTGCAGTAAATATGTGATACTAACATGTATAAACTAGGGAAAAAGTAGGAACGGCTTTATTACTGACTACAAAGTTGTGACGTTTCGGCGTGAGCCTTAATCATGCAAACACATACAGAACGAAGAACTAGAGAGAGGGGATAAAGTATAGATTCACATGAATCCTATGTTTAAAAAAATAAATAAATAATTCTCTCAAGCTAAGTGCTCTATTCATTTTATTTATTTATTTTTTAACACAGGATTCATGTGAATCTATACTTTATCCCCTCTCTCTAATTCTTTGTTCTGTATGTGTTTGCATGACTAAGGCTCACGCCGAAACATCACAACTTTGTAGTCAGTAATAAAGCTGTTCCTACTTTTTTCCTAGTTTATACATTCTCCTAGTATCATGCTCTTGTTCCAAAATAGCCAGGCTAACAGGATATGGTTCAACCAATAATGATAGAGTCTGTTTAAAAGGAGTAATAGCTGCAGTAGTAGAATTCATACCCATAACCAACATAAGGATTCATTTAATTACCAAACAGGTTAAATAATTACAATTCATTAAATAGTTATGATGCTTATTTATATTAAGGTTATATATAGTATGGATATAAATGCTACAGAAGAGTTCTTCAAATATCATGGACAGAAAAAAGAACAAATATAACCATACTACAAGAACTTAATATTGAAGAAGGCTGGCTAGTAAAGGGGATTAAAGAGAGAAAATTGAAATATTTTGAACACATTAAACGTCATGATTATTTAGAGAAGACCATCTTGGAAGGGTACATAATGGGAAAAAGAGAGGAAGACCAAGCCGAAGATGGCTGCAAGACATCATTGATAATCTGAAAATGGATGCATCAGCAGCAGGGCATCTTGCTTACAACTGAGAGGCCTAGAGGAGAGCTGTTAGGGAAGCAAAGTTTTGCAAGGGACATGCAAATGACTGACTGACTGACTGAGTTATGATAACTGTGCTTTACCATCATGTGATGTTCTGTCCAGCTAGTCATGAGGATATTATCTTAATAAATCATCATGCAGTAAGAACCAAGATAAATGTTTGAAGATGATAAACACATTATACCTTTATTATGACCAAAAAAAAAACAAATATTTTTATCAGGAGTAAGAGCTTAAATTTGCAGAGGCACAATTGCAGTTGTTCTTTCTTGCGTGTTGTAATAGATGCTTGTAGAGAAGATTTCTGTATGGTCATTAACCTTACATATGCAAGCATACTCAGCTGCTGAAATTAAGGAAGACAGCGGTAACAGTGCAGGTGAAGAAAAAAGATGCTAGTCTTAAAGTGCAGATCTAGAAGAAGCAGCAAGTAGAACTGAATTCCAGTTTCTCACTTAGCTTCCAAAATTAACTTCACTGGGGGGGAAAAAAAAAAACAGAGCAAACTCAGAAAGTATGCTAAGATCATTTCAGACTAGTTGCAATGTGAAAATTAAAGAGAAATCACAGCTTACAACTCTATAAGCCTTTGCCTCTGGGAGCAAAGACAATGATGATAATTTTGTGAAAATTTGTAATATGGGTTATATGCAGATGGGCAGTAATGTAGTTCCCTCATGTTTGTATTAGTTGTCTTTACTCTGTATAAATTATCTCTGAAGGCACTTATTTCTGGCCTGGAAGTGAATCAGCCATCCAGGGAATTCAGCCATTACAGTGGTTTCCATACAATACAAGCACGCCTTATGAAGTACGTGTAGAGACATTGATTAGATGGATGTCAAAAGAAGACTTTGATCTTGGAATAGTCTACTTTGATGAACCCGATACTAGTGGACATAGATTTGGCCCTGATGATGCTAGATTAGTTCCTGTCATTGAGAGGATGGACATCATTCTGGGCACAATGATTCAAGGATTAGACAATGCTGGTCTGAAGGTTTGTGTACAATCTCCCTCTTTTCCACCAGATTTACCTAGAACAGCAGCTTTTGATAAGTCTTAAACTATCAGTATTATTCAACTTTTCCAGTTAAGTTGATATTAATCTTCATGAATGTATGTTTCTGAGCATTTTTGCACTGTATATTTCATTTCTTTCATGGGCCTAAAGAAAATTACATTTAACAGCCATGACGTTGATATAAAAAATACCAGTGTATAGATAAGTGCAGAAATGTAAATATTGATAAAAAACATTAAATTTTGTTGGAGCTCAAGTTTAAGTAGAAAATCACTGGCAATTAAAATGTTCTGAATTCATGAAAAATTCAGAAGCAGTATGATGACTTTCATTAATTTCACATGCTGCATATATTCCATATTTTATTTTCCTCAGCGACTTAAGCAGACATCAGCAATATTCCTCACTGTGCTTATTAGTCTTGAATACAAAATAAAGATAAACACAGGGGAAAAAAAATATCTGAGGTCTGCTCTGCTAGAAAACCAAACCAGTTTGGTGTGGCCGTTATCATACTTAAGCTAAATTAAAAATACTTTTTAATATCTAGATGAGTTATAAAAATGATAATATAAAAATTTAAGATAGTTATGAATTTTATTCAACTTACATACAGAAAAACTTATAAGTGAAATCAGATTTGTACATCATCATCATTATCATCAGGTGCCATGCCGACTGGCGTTGGCTATTTTGTTTCTCCAGAGTACACGATCCTTCATGCAGGCCATCAGTTCAGTTGGTGATCTCCTCTCACACCATCCCTTCAGACTATCCAGTAACATTTCTCTTGGTCTTCCTCATGATCTTCTTCCTTCTATTTTTCCTGTTGTTACAATATTTTCAATGCCCCCTCTTCTTATTGCATGTCCTATGAAAGTACATTGTCTCTCTCTTATCTTTTTGACAAGGTTTTTTGTCTCTCCAGCTCTTCTCATACATTCTTCATTAGTTATTTTTGCTGTCCAGGGGATTCGCAACAATCTTCTAATAAGCCACATTTCTGCTGCTTCCAATGATTTTTGTGCAGACCTGCCTATTATCCATGATTCACCTCCATATAACAAGATAGGCTCAATATAGTATTTTAGGATTTGTACATGTTAGAACTTATTTATTTTGGGGATTTGATAATATTTCACTGTTTATCTCAATGCCTTTACACAGCTTATTCTCTCACTCATATTTAGTAGCAGTTTAAAAAGATTGATGTAACATAAGCATATTTTAATTTAATAAAAATAATATTTTCTGTCTTTTATTTACATAGGACAAAGTGAACGTGATAATTACTAGTGATCATGGCATGACATATCTTGATCCAGAGAACAAAGTAAGTTGAGGTACCTCAAAAGTGATTTACTGAGTGGAATGGATGTCTTCAGACTGTTACCCAATACATTTTTTTAATGGCATTTTCTTTTTCTTCCTCTTCTTCTCAAGATTACTGAAGGTCAGTCCTGCTTTTTGCAGTTCTAACTTCCTTTCTGGTGTCACCATTCTGGTCTATGTAGCTGCTGAGGTATGCAAATTGGTTGACTTCTTCAACAGCTGTGCCTTCTACGTATATTCTTCCTTCTTTATTAATGGGAAGTTTCATTATTTTTGTTTTTCCCTTGTTAATTTCAAATCCTATTTTGCTAGCTGGTGAAGAAAGGGTATGTTTTTTCTTGCATCAAATTCACATTGTTAATGAGAAGAGTTACGTCATCTGCAAAATTAAGATCTTCTAGTTGGTCCCATGTATCCAATCAATGTGCAAGATTTTTTCATTATAAAACCTATGGCAATTCCAAAAATTTCTTCCCAAAGAAAAGAATACTGCCAAAATGTAGCATTAACATTGATGGCACAAATCTGAAACAAGTTGATAAATTCAAGAACTTAGGAACAATTATAACAACTGATGGGAAATGTCACAGTGAAATAAAATGCAGATGTGTTCAGGCCAAGTCAGCATTCCAGAAAATGAGAAACATTTTGTGCAACAGATCCATATCAATAGGAACAAGGTTCTGAGTTCTTAAATGTTACATCGAGCCAATTCTGTTTTATGGGTGTGAAGCATGGACTATGAATGAAAGAGTACAGTGAGAAGTGGAGGCCATGGAAATGTGGTTTATAAGAAGGATGTTGAAGGTACCATGGACAGCTAAGAAAACCAATGAAGAGGTCTTAAGAGATGCTGTAGTTCAAATTATAGCAAAGATCAGAAGCAGACAATTGAGATTTATAGGGTATTTCCTGAGAAGATGAAAACTGAAACGCACTGTGGCAAATGGAAAATATGAGGGAAGAAGAGACAGAGGAAGACAGAGAGAGAGAAGTTACTGGATGGGCTATCTTTGTGGCTAGGAAATAAAGGTCACCAGCGGAGCTTATAATCACCTCAAAAGGCAAGGAATTTTGGAGAGAAATAATCACCTACACCACGCAGCATGGCACTTGATTGATTGAACTCCAAAAAGCAAGGGAGATAGTATACGTCCTTGTTTCATACCTGTTTCAGTCTGAAACCATTTGCTCATTCCTTTTTCTGTGTTGACTCCACAAACATATCTGTTGTAGAGATCCTTAAAGATGTTGACAGTTTTAGATGGTATTCCATATAGTCTTAAAATTCTTCACAATGACTTTTCTACTGTGAAGTTCAGGATTAATAGTTTTTGGTTTTCAGTATGTTCTTCAAGTATTATTCTTAGAGTAAAGATCTGGTCAAGACAGTTGTTTTTCCCTTTTCATCCACTTTATCTTTAATTCTGTTCAGAATGACATTGCAAAATACTTTTGACAGAGTTGATGGTAAGGTTACTCCTTTCCAATTACTGCAGTCGCTAAGGTTGCCTTTTTTTTGGGTACTTTAACAATGATTCCTTTTTTTCCATTTTGAAGGGGCCTTTTCCTCTTTCCAAACTTTATTAAACATTCTCTATAGTTGGCTCATATTGACACTATTAATAGCTTTTAACATTTTGGCTATGAAAAACTATGAAATACTGAGGGGCAATTACTGGTCCTATGAAACCACTCAAAAAGCTAAGTTCTGTGGTGCCTTATAGAAACTTTAAAAAAAAACAGAACAGTCAGATTTATCCAACAGATAGAACTGCACATATAGACAGTAAATGTGTATGAAGAAGATGACAGATGTATAGATTTTCATTACCTACACTTCATCGACTGCAAGTAACAGCCATTTACAGTTCAAATAAAATTACACGAAAATGAGAAGATGATATGCAATAAGACCATAAACAGATATTTTCAATATTGAAGATTATTTTGAACTATTGCTTTACATTTTCAGATTATTGACATTTCAAAGTATGCAAACAGCACAATTCTTCATTCTTTAGTTGATGAAGGATCAACAGCCCAAATTCGACCTCAGCCAGGCATGGATCTTCAGTTGCTGGAGGCTCTTTCAGGCATTGAGCATATGCAAGTCATGCTGAAGGAAGATATTCCTGAGCGCTTTCATTTCAAGAACAACCGAAGAGTAATGCCAATATTTGCAATTGCTGATGAAGGATGGTATATCACCAGTGTAAGCTAATATATCATTTAAGTTTATTGACTTAATGTCTTGCTTCCATTGTTTCTTTAAACTCAGACTTTATAAAAAAGTTGTATTTGGTTTGTCTTCAGCTCACACATTGCTTGACATGGACGTCATCTGTTTTGGAATTCTATGAATTGTGCTCTGTTCTACTGTTGATTTTAAGCTTTGCACACTTTTATTGATCTAAAATTTTTTTGATGATTTCTTTCCACTGAAAACAGTATGTAATGATCTCCTTGTAACTGAGTGTAATATGGTGTATATTATGTCCTTAAGTGCTCATGCAAACATTGTAAACATGTAGATTGTAACCTAAACATAAGAAATGGTAGGTATAAGCTTTACTATAATAACATAACAGTATGTAACACTGCAAGCAGTGTTCATTAAGCACAGTAACAACAACAGAGAAAGAGAAAAGAAGAGATAACAAATAATATAACAGTGGAATCATATGACACAGTAACATGAATGAGAGGATGCCGAAAAGTTATTGGCCAAACCAAGAATGGAATGACCTAGAGCCATGAAACTTGCATGTTATTTCACATACACATCCCAAAGTTCAGACACTTGATACATCATTTCTGAAGTTTCTTTAACCCTTCCACACACACACACAAAAATTGCATTATCTGATCATTGAAATACTGTTGTATCACCTCCGAAATTTCTCCCATTTCACTTTTTAAGGTTTTGAAACAGATAAATGGTCACATGGAGCAAGATCTGATAAGCAGAGTGGATGATCTATGCACTCAAACCACAATTTCTCTTTTAAAAGTCCAGTCTTGTAAGGTTTTTAAAGCAAGGCATTGACCTGTAAAAAAGAGAACACCTTCCACAGAATATAGTCAGTCATCAAAATACTTTCCTTATCTAAAAAAAAAACAGTGGCCATAACCTTTCCTGCAGATTTTTGGGTTTTGAATTTCTTTGGTCGCGGAGAACCCAAGTGCCACTGTTGTAACGACTGTTGTTTGGTTTCAAGATCATAGTGGTTTAACCATATTTTATCACCAGTGGCAAGTCATTCCAAAAGGTTATCACTAGATCGCTCAAAATGCTGCAAAATCAACTTGAAGGTGTCTGCTTGAATTTGTTTCTTGTCAGTATTTAAACATTTCAACACCCACTTGGCTGATAGTTTCAGCATACCAAAATGCTCATGAATTGTAAACCCAGTATATTCCCTGGATCTTTGAATGCTGGAAAATCACCAAAACCATAGAAAACAAGTTGAATTCTTTCCAGACTAAATGTTTATGAAGAATTATAAAAATATTTTGGCCAAACACCATAAGAAATAACATCTTGTTGGCAGAAATGCAGATGTAGCCATTGACAGCAATTATTGAGGAAAGATGCTGGCGATGGTTGGGACATGTGCTCCGAATGACTGATAACTCACTACCAAAATTAGCACTAGGATGGACACCACAGGGGAACAGAAGTAAGAGTAGACCAAAAGAGACATGGAGAAGAACAACAGAAAGGATGTTGAGCAATAGAGGGCTCACCCGGGCAAGAGCAGAAAAAAAGGCAAAGGACAGGCATTTGTGGAAAACCCTTGCGGAAGCCCCTTGTGCCCTGGGCACTTAAGGTTCAGAGAAAGAGAGAGATATTCCCTGGATAACTCTCATGTCTCAGTGATTGTTTTAGCTGAAAATCATTGATCTGTCAAAATCAGATAATGAACATGATCAACAGTTTCCAGAGTTGATGCTACTGATGGCCCTCTAGATCTTTCTGCAACTTCAGTCTTGAAATCTCCACACTCAAAGTTACCGATTCTTGACAGTTGCATGTGGCTGACACCTGTCACTCAATATTTGCAGCATAAACTCATGGATTTCCTTTGGAATTTTCTTCTGCAAGAAAAGGAATTTCAAGATAGCCCAGAATTCCGCACTTGAAAATTCCACACCTTTTACTGACATGGTCCTGTCATTAATCTGGAAAAAAAAAAAAAAACCAAGTAAAAAAATTAGCCGTATTATCCTGCAGTTTGGCACAGAACATAAAACAATGCCTTTTCCAGCTACAGTGACAGAATAGGCCTCAGATTTTGGGACGTGAGCCAGGTGATATTTTTTCAGCACCTCCTCATAATGTGACAAAAACAAACATTGATAGCAGTAAAAAAAGTAAATAGCTTGTGTAATACTGTGTACATACACCTGTAAGTGTACAATAAAATACAGTCGCTGTTGTAATGTTGTGGAAAATACTTGTAATTTGAGCATGAAAAATATCAAACATATCATCTCTATCTCTTTGGGAAAGCAGAAGAACACAAGCTTATTTCCTGGAGGAATAACTGCGAGGAAGTATTGAGTCTTGACCAGTAGTGGTTTGCTGCCCATGATAAGCATTCCAGTCACATAGTATTTTTCTCTTCAAGCCATTTCACTTTATAAAATGAACTGTACTATTTCATCTCCTTCGGTACAATCACAAGAAATGGATTGTTTGATTTGAATCTTTTTGGTTATTAATCTTTTCAGACTTATTTAAACAGAAAAAAAAAATGAATGGGGAATTCTCCCCCCCCCCCACCCTTTTTTTTTGGGGGGGGGGGGTGGGGGGGTGGAGATGAGGAGTTTAGGACCACAGATTGACACTCAAACTGTTGATTCTCTACATTGTAGATCAATGTCAACAGTGGGAGTCTGTCAGTTTGTGGTCTCAGTTCTCTACTCCATTGAAACCCTAAAATTCTCCACTGGCTGAGAACCCCTGGTTTAGAAAATATTTTTGCTTGACTTTTGATGAAAATGTTTATGTACAAAGATTCTTTGTGAACTGACATAAATTGTTAATGTTTCATATGTTAAACTGAGTTTTATGTGTTCGTTCATATTTACAGAATGTCACAAGAGTCCAAATGAGAAACAACGCTGGAGGACATGGGTATGATAACGAATTGATGACTATGAAACCAATTTTCATTGCCAGGGGCCCAGCCTTTAAGTCTGGTGTGACAGTAGATCCTATAAAATCTGTGGACATTTATCCTCTTATCTGCCATCTGCTGGAGATTGAGCCTGCATCAAACAATGGAAGTTTAGCCAGGGCAAAAACTTTACTGAAGAGCACAAATAGTGCACCACAATTCAGATTTTCTGTTAATTTTATTTGGCAGTTTATCACACTCTTCTTATTAAAAAACCAATTCCTGTAGCCTATACAACAATTACCATTGGTGGAAGCATAACTGCAACAGCGGTTATCACTGATGGAGTGTAATTCCAAGCATGATACCATATTTTTTAATACATGTATACAAGGCCCACCACATTAAAAAAAAAACAAACTGTACCTCTGTTTCATTTGACTGAGCAAGCTGAGAAAATCAGATTAGATCTCGTTCAGAATAGTTCTCATTTGAATTACCAAAAAGCTGCAGATGAGGTCAGCATTCAAAGGAATTCTGCAGATCATTTTTTGAAGGGCTGTTGAGGATTTCTGGCATTTTTACTTTCACATCTTCTACTGACAAAAACAGGTGTTCAAACATGGTGATGTTATGATTTGACAAAAACAGGTGTTCAAACATGATGATGTTATGATTTGACAAAAACAGGTGTTCAAACATGGTGATGTTATGATTTGACAAAAACAGATATTCAAACATGGTGATGTTATGATTTGACAAAAACAGATATTCAAACATGGTGATGTTATGATTTGATAAAAACTGCCTCACGAAGTGAAATGGGCTGGTGCATTGTCTTGTTGCAAAATCCAACCAACATTCATCATCTTTCATGCTTTCTCTGCCTTCTGAAAATCATCCATGCACTTCAAAAATGTGTGCACAAGACAAGCACTCATCACTGTAAGCTTCTGTCAATAACTGAAAAATTTCTGCCGCAGATTTCTTAAGCTTCACAAGCTTAAACTTGATGTTAACATGCTGCTCAGTCTTTGCACTCCGCCATTTTCCGATGAAGCATAAGAATATGTCTCATATTCAAATGTACAGCTGCTAGTGCTGAGGAAGGTGATGGAGTTGAGCCTTGTCTTACGATAACAGGTTAGAACATGCTCTGCAACCACCTCAGTGTCTCTTCCCTTCCACCCACAGTTCCCAAGCTGTAGGTTCAGTCTTTGTGTGTGTGTGTGTGTGTTGGATCTCATATATTCTAAGGACAAATAGCTAATATTTACTTTTATTATTCTGTTTAAATTTTAAGAGAAAAAGTGCAAGCATAAGGAGACCATTCCTGTCAACACAAACACTGCTTGTTGTTAATATCCTAATATGTAAATCCAGCATTGGGTGCCTCAGCTGTGAGAGGAGCTGCTCTGCAAGATGATGCTCAGTAAAATCCACAACCAATATCTACTACAGAAACAGTTTCTAAGATGAAAAATGCCATTATATATCATATATATATATATATTATTATATTATATGTTATTAATAAATACTATAAAGTATTAATATTATTATTATATATTTTATTCTTGTCTATCACTTAGTGATATATTGTGTTGAACATCTGTTAATGAAACAAATATGTATTTATTGCTGTTTAATTTATAAGTGTATAATGCATATAATTTTCAAATGTTAAATTATAAAATTTAAGCAGCACAATTTCTTTGAACAGTGCTACAGTACTAGTATCAGACTGATGCTAACAGACCATGTAAGAATGAAAGCTGAGACATGAATGACAGAAGGGCCTATATGCCCAATTCTTCACTATTTCTTAACTAAAATCATAATGGGTAGACTTTGTAAGAAAATAGAAGTCAATATGGTCCAAGCTGGTTTCAGGCAAGGAAGAGGATCAAGAAATCATATATTTAGTATAAGATTAATAATAGAGAAATATTTATCTTTTATAGACTATTCATTTGCATTTGTTCTCATTTTCTTACAGATACTGAAATCTTTATTGCTATAACAGTGTAAACCTAATTCTTCTCCAATAAATGCTTTAAATTTTGTTCCCTTTACATATACAACAGATGGTTTTATGATATTCATTACTGTCATTGGAGGGGGTGCTGAAAAGTTACCAACCCAAACAAGAAGAGAATGAGCTGGAGTCATGAAAGTCGCATGTTATTCCACACATTCATCCTAAAGTTCCAAACACTTGACACATCATATCTGGTTGCTGAAATACTGCTCTGCTGCTTTTATCACCCGTAGATCAGTAAAAAAGTTCCTCCCTTTCAAACACTTTTTAAGGGTGGGAAACAGAAAATTGTCAGATGGTGCAAGATCTGGTAAGAACAGGGTGGATGAAAAGGCTTTCAATCATTGTGTTTCAGGTAGTTGGCCATCATAATTTTGAATAATGGTTGTGTGTTATGTGGAGGTGCAGAATGCATATATGTATCAAAACATACAAGTCACAATCAGTTTATTTAAAATTTTATTATTTTTATCATTATAAATGTCAATCATTATTTTGATATATTTAAGTATGCTAAGTAATTCTTCAGTGATTTCAGCACTCAGCTGTTACTTAATCTTTTAACCTCTGAAATACTCAGATATTACAGATATTCTGCTGAAATGTGTACACAGTGATACTGCTATAGCAGCCAATCAAATGTAAGGTATCTTCCAACAAATACCACTGTGGACAGACAAATGCAAACCATCTTCTGGGCAATACTACTTTGGACACTCAAATGTGAGGCATCTTCCAGAAAGCACTACTTCAGACACTTAAATGTGAGGCATCTTCCAGAAAGCACTACTTCAGACACTCAAATGTGAGGCATCTTCCAGAAAGCACTACTTCAGACACTCAAATGTGAAGCATCTTCCAGAAAGCACTACTTCAGACACTCAAATGTGAGGCATCTTCCAGAAAGCACTACTTCAGACACTCAAATGTGAGGCATCTTCCAGAAAGCACTACTTCAGACACTCAAATATGAGGCATCTTCCAGAAAGCACTACTTCAGACACTCAAATGTGAGGCATCTTCCAGAAAGCACTACTTCAGACACTCAAATATGAAGCATCTTCCAGAAAGCACTACTTCAGACACTCAAATGTGAGGCATCTTCCAAAAAGCACTACTTCAGACACTAAGATATGAGGCATCTTCCAACTAAATATATGACATACATCAGAACTGATACATTCCCAGCTTCTCAGTGAGCTAAACTATAGCGTGAAGGGTGGGGTTGTGCAACTTGAACTAAGTGCTTTATACATATATCATCCACCTTACTCAAACCTAGACTGATGGCACCAGACCTGACCAAAGACCCTGTCCCACATCTTGGCTGGTGCTCCTGGTAACTGGCTCAGTCTAGCTGATGGGACAGGGCTCACTGTGGTTCCCCATAGTAGTGGAATCTACTGTTCAGCTCTTTAGGTTTTTAAGCTAGCCACTGAAACCTGATCCCAGTTCAGTATGTTTGTGTTTCAATACTTTCACATGATAGCTGCTAAGAACATCCAGCTTGCAATTCCAGGAAGATGGAGTGGCAACAACAACCAAAGTTCAAAACTACAACATGCTGTTGCTCTTAGACACATTACTTCAATGCCACACCTGAATATCATGACAGCAGGATGACATAGAACATAGAAGACAGTGGGTAGCACTGGTCATTAATTCATTTTATGACATTAATTATTCACACGGTCACATAGTATTGTAAAAAGTTTACAAATAAAGTAACTGTCTTTCCAGTGTTTTTACAGTTTTTGGATATTTTAAACTACTACGAGTTGTGTCTAAAAAGGTCGGTGAATAGTATCAGAAAACAGATAAAACAGAAGATACAAACAATTTACCTTTACTGGCCTTCAAAATGATCGCCTTCCTTCACAACACACTTTTGGCAATGCTCATAAAGCTTCTGGAAACTGTCAGCAAAGGCCTCTTTAGGAATCAATCTCGGAACTGCTGTCACACGTTCTTGGATTTCTGCCACATCCACAAAATGTGCACCTTTCATGACGTTTTTCAGGTGGAGAAACAGAAAGATGATTCCAGATCAAACTGGTAGCACCAGGTCTCATTTCCTGTGATGATGGTTCACAGAAAGGATGGATCCTGGCCAGCATGTCTGTGTTTCTGCTTGTCTACGGCCGACCCGAACATGGCTCATCCTCAGTCTTTCCTTCCCGTTGTGAAAGCTTTGAACCAGCTGTAAAGAACATTTTCTGCTCATGACTTCCGTCCCGTACACCTGCA
Source organism: Achatina immaculata (assembly GCA_009760885.1). Classification (NCBI taxonomy): domain Eukaryota; kingdom Metazoa; phylum Mollusca; class Gastropoda; order Stylommatophora; family Achatinidae; genus Lissachatina; species Lissachatina immaculata. The sequence goes on along the minus strand of CM019691.1, from coordinate 65,100,704 downwards.
CCATTTCATGCATCTCCATCGCTGTTTTCCCCATTTTGTAGCAGAACCTGATGCTCATTCATTGCTCCATTGCACTGTGACCTTACCTCTCACACTGACTACATTCAACTGCCCACAGCAGTTTACTCTGTCAATCAAGTATACTCCACGCTAGGTGGCGCTTCTCAATGTGTATCTGGATAGCCATGTGCATGGCCAAATACCTGGTCCATGTTGCCATTGAGATATCAGACCATTCACTACACTTTTTAGACACATCAAGTATATAAGCTAAACAGACATTGCATCATATGATTTTTGACATGGTAATCTGAGAATTAACATTCCCTCTCAAATATAAAGTGAACTGATGAAGAAGTTAGGAACCCTCAATGTTTTTTAAATTACTTTTAATGCAGATTAAAAGATAAATTAGAAACATGGAGGAGAACAGCCACCATTAAAATGCTATTTAATGAAAAAACAAATTTCTTCACAAAATATTATATTACAATATCAGTATGTGTATCAGCACAATCTTTTCATGTTGTTGTGAAGTGTTAATACAAAACAACAAAATATCATTCTGATATCTTTGATACAACTTTTGCTGAACCTTTGTAACTCGGTAGGTCACACAACATATTTGTAAGAGAGCTTGCCCAGGACCAACATAAATCTACAGACCATAATTTGAGATCCACTGGTCAATGTGATAATCTGGACATGCTGTCTTCAGCTGTCATTAGACTTCAGAGAAAATTTCTATCTTATCACCAATATTCTGTCAGTGGGTCAAACTGGTGATTTATATTTAGAATGACATCTATAGGAAAGTATGAATTTCGGTACTGAACAAAAACTATACATTAAATGAATCCACCATTAAATACAGTACACTAAGTGAATCCATCATTAAAAACAGTACATTAAATGAACATGACTTGATAAAACTTTTCATAATTATTTTTCTTTCTCCCTCTCATCCATTTTATCATCTTTTATTTACCCTTTTCTCTGCAGACTTCACAATTCACTCCTTTTTTTTTTTAATTTAGTGTAATTTTTTTTCCTCGTCTTCCACATTTTCCCTATCTTTGCTTTATCACTCTTCTACTGAAGCTAAAATTCTACCTCTTCTTGAGTATAAACATTCAGAATTTCACAATCTCATAATTTTCACACTGCCTAATGAAAGTCAACTGCATATGACAAAACAGATTTTCACAATCTTAAAATTTTCACACTGTCTAACGGAAGTCAACTGTGTATGATAGCACAGTGTCTACCATGTTTACAAACATGGTTAACACAAGTGCTCCAATGTCAGTGTTAGTACTGAAGCATTCCTTTATTATTTGCCCACAGGTGCTTGTGAAGATTTGTCTCTGGTGTAAGAGAAAATGTGATGTCTGACATGCCACTATAGTTAATATTCTTCAGGCTCTTTAATCCTATCTATCCACCTAATTCTGGAAAGTCCTCTGTTTCGGTCTTCTTCAATTTTGATATTATACACTGTCTGGTGGGTGTAGCAGGGTGGGGGAAGTGGAAGGGAAGGCATGGACCGATCTTAATGGAAAAATGACCTGGCAACAAGCAAGACTGATAATGAATGGCTACAACCGGTTGTACAAAGACTAAAAGGTAAACAGAAACGTGAACTAAATTCACAAGGTTCAATGACATGGCTATCCCCTTCATCTCCCTCCATAAAAATTTAACAGAAAGGTCTAGGACATGAAAACTCCTTCAAAGCCTACAGTTCACAAATTCAGCCATTCAGAAGCACTTAAATTATTCACACAAAAGTAGTTTTCAAATGTTCCTTATGCACGCTTAAACCATCATCGTCCATCATGCGCATAAGTGCTTTCTGTTTCTCCTCTTCTTCAGCCCTCCGTTTTTCTGCATATTCATCCATGATCTCCCGGATCCTGTCTTTTACAGCCACGATGTTTTTACTTTTCATGGCTGATATTTGAATTATATCCTCAAAATGTGGGAAATGTTTTGGATGAAATTCTGCATCAACTTTGTCCAATGAATCTGAAATATAAATCTGAGAATTTATTGAGTGATTTAACCAGGTTGATAGGGGGAAAAAAAAGGGAGATCTAAACAACCCCAAATGAGTTGGGGGGGGGGGGGGGGGAACCTAGATCTAAACAAGTGATTAATAATTAACCAGACACAACCAACCCCAAATGATTAAAAACCCTGTATCTAAACAAGTGATTAGTTATTCTATCAAACACTATCAACTCCAAATGATTTTTTTAAAAAAACCTGTGCCTAATTATTATTTCTAAAGTACCTGACTAACCCTCAAAATGACTTTAAGAAAACACTAGATCTAAACAAGTGATTATTCTGATAAATCTCAAATGGGTACAAAAAAAAAGATCTAAACAATCTACCAAGCATTATAATCACATACAGACTTTTCTACGCATAACATTCTTCAAACAGAAAAATAATATATTAAAAGCGTAAAACTGAAGATACCTGGTAAGTTACTTATCAAATCCATCAGTTTGTCTGCTGTACGGCCTGAGGTATCTGTGTCAATTTTGTTAAGTGCAAGAACAGATGGCTTCTCTAGCATTCCGTGACCATATTCATCAAGCTCCTTAAACAATAATGTTCACATTATCAAGAAATATTACTTATTACCTTAAACAATAATGTTCACTTTATCAACAAATATCACTCATTACCTATCTTAATGATGCTGCTTGGCATCTCATGGCAAGATGACATGGTTATCTGTGTCACAGTGTACAGTGAAACAGATCTGAAACTTGAACTTTAGCTTGACCTTTAAGAATAGTTGGAGTTCCCAGAAAAATGGGTGAGAATGTCGGAAAAATGGGATGTAACTAATGGCTTAAAAAAAGAAGGCGACAGGATTTCTTTATCTGACGTACTCAAAACTAATAATGGGACGTAACCAACAGAAATCTATGTCATGCCTGTACTGAACACAATTGCACAAAAATGTAGGAATCAATAATAAAACTCCATTCACTTTCTTCACTGCTATAAGCTCACAAAGCTTCTTCTGAATCCTTTCCATGTTTGATATCTTTTCTTAGGCTACAAGCTCAGGATCTTTCACACTGAGCTCTATAACATCCAGCCTGCTTCTTCTGTGCCAGTATTTATTCTGTCTTATCTCATTAACTTCCTCTGTGTTGGCTGCCTAGTATCCCTCTCTTCCTGAAACACGAGGGTCATACCGAAAGTCGTGAGCAAAAATTTTTTTTTAATCAGAATTTGTAGACAGAGAAAATATAAATGTATCACTTTAATCTGCATCATAGGCACTTCATGAAGAGGTCATGTGTCACATGACCCGCGGAGCATAAACAAAATGGCAGGTGCTGAAGTTTCGTTTTGTCAATGTGCTGTTAATAAGCTCCTCGTTAAATAGGAAATCCCTGCAGCAGAAATTCACCAAAGACTTCAACTTGCTTATGGAGATGTGTGTATGGGTGCTAGCAGTGTTAGGAGGTGGGTGAAACATTTCAAAGATGGAAACATGAGCATTCAATATATATGCCTCACAGCGGTCGTCCTCAAACTGCCTCCACTGAACGTAACGTGGAAAGAGTTTACGACATCATTAAAGAAGACAGATGTGTCACAGTATCTGAAATCACTGTAAATCTTGGAATAGGACACAATGCAGTACAGGAAATGATTGAAACCCTAGGCTGTAGAAAAGTTTGTGCCCGCTGGGTGCCACAGGAGAGAACGTCCAGAAAGTAGTGCATCCATGCCGTTGGTCAGCTGGAATGGAATTCTACCAGGAGGGTATTTTCAAACTTGCAGAGCGATGGGAAAAATGTGTGCAGAGAAATGGAGATTATGTTGAAAAGTGATAAAAAGGATGCTGATTAAGTTGATACATTCATATTTTCTCTATTTATAAATACTGATTTTTAAAAAATTTTTGGTCACAACTTTCGGTATGACCCTCGTACTTTCTCCATGATCTCAGCTAACTACATTTTACAACTATGATTAACCATGAGAATGTGAAAAATTGAGATAGTTCCCTCATTCTAAAGTAGCACTTATTTTTTTTATTGTTTTCTCCTTGGTTATATATTCATCATGCTGAGGTGGTTTTGTATGTTCTAGTGTCACCAATGTTCACGGTTAACATATATATATATATAGTCTCAGGGTCTAATTTGTTATACAGGCTAATACTTACATCTTACATCCTTCCTGTACCAATAAATGTCACATAGGGCTTGCATAGTTGTTTGCCAAGTTTTCCTGTTCTCTGAGAGTTTTTTCAACCTCATCAAGGGATGTTATGCCCACTAAACTGGCTTCTCTTAACAATGTCCTCTTTAGAGTTTCACGTGGTCAACCTCTTTTTCTTTGGCCTGTTGTGCTCCACTTGACAGCTTGTTTTGGTAATCTCTGATTGTTTCTTCTCATCACATGGCCTACATACATCTACCTTCTTTTTCTGATCACCCATGAGACAGGTTGTTGTTTGGTCATCTGTCTTATCTCTGTGTTGTTCTTAAATTCGTTCCACTTTATGCCAAGTATTTTCCTTAGGCATTTTTTTCAAAAGAGTCTAATTTCTTGTCTATTTCTTTAGTTGATTTCCAGCTTTCACAAACATAAATGAGGGTGGATATCACATTTGAACTGAATAATCTTAACTTGGTTTTTGTGCTTATAACTTGTGAATTCCATATGTTCTCAAGATTTTTGAAGGTCAATGCTGCTTTTGCAAGTCTAATTTTCATTCTGGTCTATGTAGCTGCCAAGGTACACAAATTGGTTTACTTTATCAACAACTGCTCATTCTATGTATATTTTTCCTTCTTGATTAATGAGAAGATTCATTATTTTTGTTTTGTCTTTGTTAATTTCAATACCTATTTTGCTAGCCAAGGAAGACAAGGAATCAGTTTTTTCCTGTATCAATTTCACATTGTCACTGATAAGAGTTATGTCATCTGCAAAATCAAGATCTTCTATTTAGGTCCCATTTACCCAATCAATGCGGTTTTACCTGCACAGCACTTTTTCATTATAAAGTCTATGGCAATTCCAAAAAGCAAGGGAGATAATATATATCCTTGTTTCACGTCTGTTTCAATCTGGAAACCACTCGCTCATTTCTTCTTCTGCCTTGATTGCACAAACATATCCGTTGTAGAGATCTCTAATGATGTTGACAATTTTAGATGGTATTCCATATAGTCTTAAAATTCTCCACAATGAATCTCTGTGTATTCTATCAAATGCCTTTTTAAAGTCTATAAAGTTCAGGATTAATGGTTTCTGTTGTTCAATATGTTCTTCAAGTATTATTTTTAGAGTAAAGATCTGGTTGAGACAGCTTCTCCCTTTTTGAAGTCCTGCTTATTCTTCTCTCACTACAGTATCCACTACATCCTTAACTCTATTCAGATTCACTTTACAAAACACCTTTGACACAAATGATAGTAAGGTTACACCCCTCCAGTTACTGCAGTCACCGAAGTTGCCTTTTTTAGTATTTTAACAATGACTCCTTTTTTCCATTTAGAAGGGACTTTTTCTTCTTTCCAAATTTTACTAAACATTCTCTGTAGTTGGCTCATGTTGTCACTGTTAATAGCTTTCAACATTTCAACTGTTATTTCATCTTCGCCTGCAGCTTTGTTGTTAGCAATTGATTCAGTGCTGTTTCAATTTCATTCAGTGTAATTTCATCTAAGTTGACATTTAGTTGTGGAACTGGTAAACTGGTTTAAAGGTTCATTAGTTCATTTGGGTGTGATCAATTAAGTATTTCTTGGAAGTATTCGGCCCATCTTTGCTATTGGTCTTTACTTGATGTTAATAGGTTGCAGGTTTTGCTAAAGACTGGTCTTTCTCTGGAGGTAATAGCACTGGTTACTTTCTTCTGTATGTTATATATAGTTTTGCTGCCTCCTGTTTTTGCTGAATTTTCTGCTTCTTTTGTCATATCATCCATATATTCTCTTTTGTGTCTTCTAGTTGAACTTTTTACTTTATTGTCTAGTTCTTTGTATGTTTCTTTTGTCAAAACTTTTCCAAAATCTGTCTTTACATTCAACATGGCTAATTTGGCTGCTCATCTTTCATGTATGTTGTTATCCAATATCCATCCTTTTCTACTTGTTGACTGCAGTCCAGCACTTGGTTTTGCTGCTGTGATTATGGCTGTGCTGTATGAATTCCATAATTCATATATATCTAATAGATATAGGCTAATACCAGACAGAGAGTAGTGTTGTTCTCCCAGATATGTGCAAAAGTGCCAAATATGGGAAATGCTTCAATTATAAATCAATTTCTGGCACAAGTAATTTTATTCAGACAACAATCCCATGGGACAATCTGTTTTTCTTCATTCTTCTTCAGACATCAATTTTGGTCTCAGATACAAACTGTGCTGTTGGTTTCTGGGATATGATGTCTCCAAATAACGTTTTTTAAAAATTTTTTCATTGGGACTGTTGAGGAGAGAGCCACATTTTTTTCCCCCTCCAATCTTCTTCAGCATTTGCAACATTACAGAACTTCATGCTCACGAGGACTTGTCTATCTTAAGATGACAGCTCCTACTTTCAGCTTAACTACTTGCTCACATAAAATCAGCTATACATATTCAGATTGATTAACCATAGCAGGTCAGGAGCCGGGATTGAATCCAACTGCCAAAGCAAGGAGAAGTCACTAGGACTACTCCTACATTCCTGAATAGTAAAAGGCACAAAATGTATCTATGTAAGCATATATACAAAGATCTATCTGAACTTCTTTTTTCAATTCTCTGTGATAATTTTTGTAAGATATCAGTTACCTGAATAAGCAGTAAAAGTGTTTCAAATGGTGATCTTTCTGGCCGATTAAGTGATAGCTGAAATGGGTTGATGTCTAGCATGTATAATAACAGCTTATTCCTTTCTGCATGACGTAAAAACTTAATGCCCATCCCAAAATTTTGGCTGGCTCCTTCAATCAGCCCTGGAAGGTCTGCAACAGAAATCTGAAATGACAAGATCATACATTCATTTCATATCAATGATCAGAAAAAGCTATCACTATGATGTCAGAACTGGAGAATTTAGATCTTGTCTCCTTGCCTTGTGGCACTCTGTGGAACGAGGCTGTTATCACAATGATCTGGTGAATAAGGTAGGGACTAATATGGCTCCTGTCATGATGGAGCTTACCTAAAAGGCTGGAATTCAGAAGTTTTAACAAAAAGTTATCCATTCTTCATGTGAATGCCCTAAGACATGAAGAAGGCCTTGATAGTCAGCTATCATTGCCATCTTTTATTACTATCAACTGATGGTAGAGATTCAAAATAATACAGCAATAAATATTTATGGAAAATGAAAAGAACAAATGTATAAGTGCAACATGAACTTCACAAAGAAATAAGGATCAAGAAAACAAAAACAAAAAACAAAAAACTTTGGCTGTATCAAAAGACATAATAATACTCTGAAGACCATGCTGGAAGGAAGAAGAAATGTAAGGAAAAAGAGTGAGAGGTAGACAGAGATGTAGATGGGAAGATAACATATAAGAGTAGACAAGATATAGCTTGGCTGAGTGCACTGCACCACTAGGGCAAGATAGAGAGAGGATGCTGAAGTTTGTGGATGATGATGAAATATTAACGAGACTTGGTCTATTTTCATGAAAGGTATCAGCTGCTACACCACATAATCAGCATGCAAATCACATCTTCTACAATGTATCTGATGGATACTCATTTTTCTATTTACAGTGTTATCTAGTACAAACCACTTGTTTTTTTTTAGTGCACTCAAAGAACAGTAAATTTTTCCAAAAAAATGTTCCCATACAAAATATTTCCAATATTTACCATTCTGCCATCTTCATATTCCATCATCCCAAGCTGTGGTGATATAGTTGTAACTGTGGAGTAAAATAATGATGCTATATGCAGCTGTGTAGTAAAGTAATATGATATGTAATTCAGTCACTTGCATGTCCCTGCGGAACTTTGCCTCCCTAATAGCTCTCCTGCAGGCCTCTCAGTTGTAAGCACGATGTCCTGCTGATGAGGCATCTATTTGCAGATTATCAACGATGTCTTGCAGCCATCCTCACCTTGGTCTTCCTCTCTTTCTTTTTCCCATTATGTACCCTTCCGAGGTGGTCTTCTCTAAATTATCATGATGTTTAATATGCCCAAAATATTTAAGTTTTCTCTGTTTAATCCTCTTTACTAGCCAGCCTTCTTCAATGTAATTTCAGAGTAAAATAATACTATATGTAATGTAGTGTAAAATAATGCTGTGAGATGTAATTGTAGAGTAAAATAATGCTATGTTATGTAATTATAGAGTAAAATAATTCTGTGATATGAAGTGGGGGTTTGATATGTAACTGCAGAGTAAACTAATGTTGTGATAGGTAAAGAAAAATAATGTTATACTAAGTAACTATCTAATAAAATAATAATGTTGTGACATGTAACTGTGGAGTACACTAATATCATGATATATCTTTCTCTTATGTAACTAAAGATACACGGTGATGAATATGAATTGAAATTTTACATGTTGGTAAGCAATAATCCTACAAACTTTGACTAAATTTGACCGGTAATATAAACTGTAAGGAATAAAAAAAAAACATTGTCATTCAAACCTCACATACACAAATGAAATTATATTTAGCACAGATTATTCACAGAACTGATGCAAAATTAGTCTATCTTGAAGTGAATCGGGAAAAACAAAGTACAAAGGAATAATGTTAAGAATTCAATGTACAGGTTTAGTTTAATATACACACTTTTGCGGAGATAAGAGTTTTTAAAAAAGTCAAAACACTCGTGAGACGAAGTAAAGTCTTTATTTTCACTGAACATGTCATAATAGGAAGGCTGGAACACAGAAAGACAAAAGTTTCAAGAAGACGTCAACTCAGAAAAAAAACTGGCCAATCTGACAGCACATATAATGCCATATAATGTTAAAAGATGCATTCTCTTCAACCTGTCAGCACAGTAAACGTGATAAGATCAGTATTAAGCCTCACAATCTGATATCATGGTACTGGAAAAATAACAGAAAGCTGATCAGCTGCACCAAATGTCAAATTAATCTTTAAAATTTCATAAATAATTAACATAACTTTTAAGGAAATAAGAAAATGCTTCGTGACATTTTGATAGAATACTCACATGGATATGCAGCTATTTTTGGTTTTGCTCTTGATACTGCTTTCAGAAAAGTTGACTTGCCAGCATTTGGAAACCTAATTTTTTTTTTTTTTTTGGGGGGGGGGGTCAAGAGATAAAAGCAATTTGAAAAGGGATGCAGGTAATAAACTTAACAATAAATGTCAAAAGCAGACAGAATTATTTTATGAAGCAGTAAACTATTAACATAAAATTTAAAATATTTATTCTTTGGTGCTTAATCAAAGAAAAATGGCACACAAGGGCAAGTTAAAAAATGAGAGTTTTTTAATTATCTCATCTGTACAATGAATGTTATGGTTTGCTTTTAATAATGTACAGTTTAATTATGCTGCAGATTTTAAAACTGATATCTGGTGGTTCATAGTTATTTTTTTTTATCTATGTTCCTAAAAAGGTCAACCGTCTATGTCAGGAATGTAAACCTATGATATGTATGCCAAAAGTGGTTCACGTGGAAATATTTGGGCACGTGAGAACCCAAAAAATTTTAAATTTAAAAACACAAAGCAACATCCTAGTGTTCAACAAGTGTTTTATTTTAAAATAAAATTGTGCCATTTCTGCATGCATCCTCTGAAAAGTTTACCTCTCCTGACACATGCCGCCTTGTTCAATCAGTGATGTAATGAAGTCATACTAGGAACCAACATTTTTTCCTACTTTTATTCTAGATTTAATCAACGTGTTTCCATGTCTCTGAAATTCTACAAGCACCTACATTCATTTTCTAGACAATATGTTCACTCTTGTGGGTGATGACCAGTCCATACTTTTAGAAAGCATTAGTGTACTCACTCACTTCCTTCACATGAATTCCAGAAATCTTCAGTTATTTTACTCTTTCCAGTTTATATTCCCACTCACAAACCTTTCTCTTGGTTATTAAATTTCATCATCATCATCAGGTGCCATGCCAACTGGCGTTGGCTATTATGCTTCTCCAGAGTACATGATCCTTCATGCAGGCCATCAGCTCGGTTGATGTCTCCTCTCACACCATCCCGTCAGACTGTCCAGTATCATTTCTCTTGGTCTTCCTCTTCATCTTCTTCCTTCTATTTTTCCTGTTATAATATTATCAAAGCCTCCTTCTTCGCATTGCATGTCCCATGAAAGTACATAGTCTCTCTTTATTTTTTTGACAAGATTTTTTGTCTCTCCAGCTCTTCTCATACATTCTTCATTAGTTATTTTTGCTGTCCAGGGGATTCGCAACATTCTTCTAATAAACCACATTTCTGCTGCTTCCAATGATTTTTGTGCAGACCTGCCTATTGTCCATGATTCACTTCCATATAACAAGATAGGTTCAATATAGCATTTCAGGACTTGTTTTCTAACATTCATTGATAAGGATGTGTTGCATAATATGTTTCTCATTCTCCGAAATGCAGAGAATATATTAAAGTCAGAAACACAGATATTATTAAATTTATTTCCGTTAAATACTGAAGTTCGCGTATTTTGCAACAAATTGAAAAACTTTTATTGTGGACATCCATGCACGGTGAAATAAAGTGAAAAGAAACAAATTAATTAACTGCAAATTCTGAGGTCCACAAAAAGTCCCTTTTTTTTTTTTACTGTTATAAATGACTTTATTATGAGAAAAAAGTGCAAAAGCATATTGTAGTATCTGTATGGAATACAGTGGGTCATTTATAATATTTGGGCTGAGAAGATATGCTTGCTTGCCCAGTCACAACAAAGAACACATGTCAACCAAAAAAGCATAAACATAAAGTCAACTAAGAAAACAAAGTCAACAAAACAGAAGGAACAGCCTGATTTACAAGGATGTAAATTAATGTCAAGAATTTTGTAAAAAAAAAATCATGAAGATAAAAATGGCAGAAACACCCAAGTCAGAAGCTCAAGCCTCAAATAAGTCACAGAGCTCAACTAGCCAGAAAGCATGATATTAGTGGACAAAAAGCATGACATAGCTGACAGAAGAAATCAAACCACTGACTGAGAAAGCTGAATCAGCAACAAATTGGCGTTACATCATGCACAGAAAATCTATACTATTAAAGCTAAACTAAAAAAAAAACACACAAAAAGTGTATCACATCAATTCTTCTCTATGGAGCAGAAACACAGATAATTGATAATAAAATAAAAAAGCACACTCAGATGATAGACAGACAAAGGATTGATGCTGGGTGGAGAATTTTTATTTCTCCCTTAGCTGACTCTAGGTGCACAACAATTTTTACTATGATGATGATGAAATGTTAAAGGTTGGCAGAGATTCATATATCTAATTTCATCTTCAAAAATAATGTTATGTTAGTTATCTTTTTCTAAAAATGAAGGAAACCAGTAACATGGAGTTAGAAATGCAAGTTATAACAAGAAAAAAATGAATTTATCACCACCAGGACAAAATAAAGTCTAGTGTAGTGTATATAAGAAAGCCTACCCGACAAGTCCCACATCAGCCAGGAGCTTCAACTCTAAGCCTATAAGATTATATTCTCCTCTCAGACCACGGAAGTGTGTATCCCTGTTACCACCCTTGCCCCCTTTTGCAGCAATACACAGGTCTCCCTCTTTGTTCAGGTCAACTGCAAGCAAACAAAGTGTGTGCAAAATTCTTGGACAAAAATCCTAATTAACTCTCTAACATTTTGTTATTACAGTTTAACTCCAGTGGTTTCGTGTATAGTTATATACTTAATTTTTTTTTTATATGCTTATACACTAATTATTTGTGTGCATTCACAAAAAGTTCACAATTCTGTCATATACAAGCATACACAGGAAACTCAAAATACTGCTATGTGAAATTTTATCAAAACTGGTACAGCACTTTCCAGACAAGTGACCCTATTTGTCCTCTATTATTAGTTGTTATGCATCATACACATAAATTTAGACTTCCTCTTTTGTTCTTATTCCTATGTCTTATATGTTTTTCTATGAATAAGACATAAGCTGACATGTTACAACTGCATGTTGAATTTTTAAAATAAAAGCTGCTCCCATTAAAATAAAAAAAAATAGTGTAATTATTATATGACATGATGATCAATAATGCTTGGCAAATAACTACACCGACTAACATCTACCTGCCTGCAAACTGTCGTCTCAGACAGAGAGTGCCACTATGTTATTATAATTCCATTTAAAAACCTATTACCAGCAAATGGAATCAGGCTCTAGAGAGGTAAACCCTGGATGGGCTTTGCAGAATTTGTAATTCATAGGGTGTGTCCTCATGATAATACAGATCCTGGACAGGAATGGATACCCACTTCACCAAACTTCAAAGTGGCTCTGTCAGTTCATATTACACTCAAAAGAAGATGCAGAGAACACATTCCTTCTGCAGTAGATGCTGATTAGTGAAAACATCAGAGATGATGATGCTACTATTTATACAGATGAATCAGTGCTTCATGGCAAGAGGTGTGTCTTGGACTTCACAGTCAGCCCATATGGTAAAAAAATCAAAGAAGACAGCATTGTTAGTACTTCTGCTGCAACATCAAGCAGCCATACAATGAAAACCATGGCTGTGATAAAAGCTCTTGACTGGCTCAAGTCACAAGACTCTCTCCCCCCCCACCCCCACACACATGCACACACACACACACACACACCTTAAGCAAGTCAGTGAACAAGGTAAAATCTGAGGTGACTCATTAAGGCAACAGTGCCTCAAATTCTTGCAGATGTCACAAATCCATGAATTGACCATCATTTTTGTACCAGGCCATGCAAGTGTCACAGAAAATGAAAAAGCAAATCAACTGGCCAACTCAGCTCTTGCAGAGGAAGGGCTAGCAATGGATCAAGCTGACAACATCAATGGTGTAAGAGAAGCTGGTCAGAAAAAATATTTCACTGACAACCATGAATCAGCGTTGTTGCCAAGAATGAAGAGGCTGGGGGTTAAGCCGAGTGTGACAAAACATCAAAGACTAATTGAAAGCTTCAAGAGGATGGTCAGTTAGGACAGGATGGCGTAGTAAGTTACTGTATGCCACTGGCAACATGAAGTGGAGATTGGAGCACCCATGGATGTGTCTAGACTACATAGATGATGGTCCTTCTTAACTAGCTAACTCTCTCTCTCTCTGAACCTTAAGTGCCCAGGGCACATGGGGCTTCCGCAAGGGTTTTCCACAAATGCCTGTCCTTTGCCTTTTTTTCTGCTCTTGCCCAGGTGAGCCCTCTATTGCTCAACATCCTTTCTGTTGCTCTTCTCCATGTCTCTTTCGGTCTACCCTTACTTCTGTTCCCCTGTGGTGTCCATCTTAGTGCTGTTTTTGATAGTGAGTTATCAGTCATTCGGAGCACATGTCTCAACCATCGTTAGCGTCTTTCCTCAATAATTACTGTCAGTGGCTTCATCTGCATCTCTGCCAACAAGATGTTATTTCTTATGGTGTTTGGCCCAAATATTTTTCTAATTCTTCGTAAACATTTAGTCTGGAAAGAATTCAACTTGTTTTCTATGGTTTTGGTGATTTTCCAGCATTCACTTCCATAGAGTAGTACACTTAGAACATTACTCTTAAATATCCTGATTTTCGTCTTTACACTTAGTTTTTTTTATTTCCATATAGTCTGTAGCATAGAAAAAGCTAACTAACCATGCATAACAATATGCACTGGAGAAACCACATGTTGCATTTCTGTGGTTTTTTTTGTCTGACTTTGTGCTGGGGACAAAGATGCTGTCTGATTAGGCTACAGGTGGCACACTAGCATCAGGCTTGGTGAACCATAGCCAGCCAAGACCCTGTCCCACCTCTCGGCTGAAACTCCCAGTAACAGGCTTAGCCTGGTTAATGGGTAAAGGATTGCTACGGTCTACATGGCAGTGAAGTCTGCTAAAGAAATGTTGCACACCCCTTCCTTCTTAGTAGTTCCACTCTGGGACAGGAAAAAACATCATGACCTGCTTCCAATCCTATATGATGCTGTGCCTCAACATCCTCATGCACTGGCTACAAAGAACACTACCTTGCAACACCCCAGGAAGACAGCAGAAGAAAAAGCAGGAATAATATGCAATTAAAACATGAGAGTGCACACAGGTTACTGGCTTTTTTCAAAGACACTATCAGATTCAGTTCTGATGAGTGCATGGTTGTGTTCACTCCATTCACATACAGTAAAAATATGATTCTTATCAAGCAGGGTTTACTTAAACCTGTGAATAATTGTAGCTAAAAACTAAGTTTCATGCATGACAAAAGACTGTAATAATGAAAATGGTAGCGGATATGAACTGTTACCAACATTCTCATCTGATTTGTGGACTAAAACTTTTTGTCCACCGCATTATTTTTCATTTTTGAATTACAGATCGTTAAAACTGAGTTGCAAAACACAGTTACATGTTGTATCGCTAAAATCACAATAATATATAAACTTAATAATCACTGTACGGCATAACTCTTTTTTAAATGCAACATGAGTGAAAGGCACATACAACTGTTAAGAACCAAACAGTTAAGAAAAAGTAAGTGGCAGCGAATATGAATACTTACCAATTTTCCCATCTGGTTTGTGAACTAAAACTCCAACTGGAACACTCAGCTCTAGATCTGCTCCTCTGTCACCAAGTAAATGGAATTTGCTTCAAACAGAAAAAAAAAAAAAAAAAAATTAAATATTATTGGCAGTAATAAAATAATACACCTTACAAAACATTTATACAAAGGAAGCTGAAATTTATACAAAATTAAAATGCTCTTTGGTTATGTAACTGACTGTCATAAATGTGAACTTGAACTGTTTGCAGGTATAATGGCATTTTTCATCTTAGAAAAACAGCTTTAAAGCAGGTGAATGTTACTTGTGTACAAATTATTAGTTATTAGTTGTCTTGACAACTGCTGTGGATAAAGCACCTTGCCCATGTTGCACTTTCCCTCCTTTTGACTTTTCCATTTGGCTCTAGAGTAAAGACAAGCCCCATACATCTGAAAATCTAGCATAGTTCAGAGAATGCCAGAAGGTAAGTGAGCTAAAGAACTTCACCACCAATAGCCTCTACAGCTCACACCATGGTAAAGATCTTGAAATCCTGGGATTTAGTTTGCCAGATTTTCAACTCTACTGTTTTTCTACTGATTCAATCTCTAGATCTGATTCTGACTCCATCATAAATGATACATTTCTACTGACTCTGAGGTCACTTAAAACAGCTTCTGACTTCACAGACCTCTGAATAATGGTCACTGAGTTAGACAAGAACTCGACTGAAATGGTTTTTTTTTTTACTTCTCAGAATGGACCTAAGAAATTCACATCTCATCACATTCCATGTCACAGGTTTCATGCTGAGTCCCTACACAACAGGCCAGGCTTAAGAAACACAATGACCTTTTCTTGGAAGAATTTTGTGGAAACAGAACAAGGTATAAATCAGTTCCTTCTTTGGTCCTAATAACAATGTTACCCCTTCAGAATGGTTTCCTTGGTTACTTAAAAGTGCTCTTTCAAACTAAATCTGGAACAAAGTGTCCATTTGTTAAGTGTCAGGCTTATCACAAGATTTTCAAGTAGGCGAAGTTCATCTTAACTCTTTCCACTTGCGCGAGCCCTATAAGGATCTTTGCGGTATGGCAATTCCCCCTTCGAGAGCCCTATATGGCATCGGAGTTTCTTTCTTTGAAAACATGATGTTACTTTTCATTTAACCAGTTAGAACTCTTCTGAATTCAAAGTTAAAATAGTGTTTTAAGCATGGGGGATAAAGACGCCATTTTGGATACACAGATAGGGGGTAAAATTCAAGTTTATTTTGAGATTGGTGGTAGAATGGTCACACCAACCGACTAGATCTATATATGTTTCTAGTAGCTGTAGATCTGTTAGATTTATTGGATGTCACAAACATCCATAAATATTGATTTTTCTGTGTTGAAATTTGAATGACTATGTATTCTATATTGGATTATGACACAGTTAAGGTATGTATAAAGTAGATTTTACTGCTCAGCCCTAAAATTCTTTTAGCGCCAAAAATCGTTCCATCATTTCACACCAGTTTTTTTTCATTTCTTTGTTTTTTTTTTATGACAAATAACTTTATGGAATCTTCATTCATTTCCACTTATTTTAATGTGTGATATATACGTTGTGATCATGGAATTAATTTGGTACAATAACTTTTACACAGGGACCCCTTCTCCAAAATGTCCGCGTCCTCCTCTGTCTGCGTCGTCAGAAACTAAGGAACATTTTGGAAGTAACGCAAGTGGAAAGAGTTAAGTGAGTGTGAGCATTTATTCAAAACAAAAGAACACTAAAAGATCATTCAGCAGTGCAGAAGTTTTTGAAAAGAGTGGCAACAATTTCATTTATTAACAAAGTGCACAGCTGTGATGTTTTCACTTTCATCTTATTCATACAAAAAAAAAAAAAGCAAACACAAGAAAAAAAACATACAGATGGGAACGAGGAAAAGAAAGGCTAAAATATGATGTACAATAAATTAAAGAGGAAATAAAGTAAATTGTATTCAGTACTTTAATGCTGAATTATTTTGTTCTCAGTTTAAGGAATAATAAACACATTTTATACTTACTCGCTGTCTTCTCCTGTTTCTGCTTTGCACATCTGTTTAGGGTACTTCTCTAACACCTGTCTCAGGGCCTTAACTTTTTTGCTTGCCACGATGATCACTTTACCTCCATCTCCACCAAAGCCTCCATATTTTGGAAGACCTTGACCTCCAGCACCTCCACGTGCTTGAATTTGCAAAAAGTCCACAAATGCAGGAACTGAGTTCTGTGAATATAACAGTAAGAGAGCATAATATAGAAAAAAAAAATCAGACAGGTGCCTTCTTCCTGAGACATACATAGACAGAGAGGAACACCCAAGACCAACCCATCTACCCACTCCACCCCTCCCCCCCCCCATACACACAGTGTTTAGGAGCACTCCATGTGAAAGAGCTACAGAACCTATACAGACTCATGTAGCAGAACAATTATTCTCCTCCTCCTCCATCATCATCATCATCATCATCATCATCATCATCATCATCATCATTTGTCACATTCCCAGGTAAGTTTGACTCTAGTAGATCCCCATTTTTGTTTCATCTCTTGCTTTCATGATGCATTTGTAAGCTGACTGCTGTCCATCTCTTGGTGGTGTCCATATACTGACACAGCTGCTGTTATTTCCCACCCCACCCCAATTAGTTTTTGGGTATATTATTATGCTAACAATATATCAGCTATTTTTGTTGATACTGTTGCTTTATCCATTCGAGTGGTGTCATCTACATGTTCAAGACTACGCTTCAATTAATGGCTAATCTGGCAGTTCACTGATTTTTTAAAAATGTTCTCTGTTGTCATCAGTTGGCTGACTGATATTATTATCAAAGTCATAAACCTAAGTTCCATGCCCACGGCGACGATCTTGGAAACAGGCATATTGTTGGACTGGGCGGGGGGGGGGGGGGGGGGGGGGGATCTACGAAGTATATTTCTTTAATACAATGAATCCATCCATACTCTTGACTGACTGATTCACATAACCCCACGATCTGAAACAACCATTATCGGAAGCTTGCCGAGAACAAAAACACTATATGGACAAGTTATGGTTCGTCAGCCATAATGTCTGCGTTACTTCTCTAACACACTCGCTTCTAATAACGCAATTTAAAAAGCAGAGACAAATCAACTGGATCATTTGGTGTAAAGGGTAGTGAAATATGCACAGATGATTGAAATAAATTTTCAACGATTAAATAGATAATTTTCTACTCACTTTCTCTGCTCTTGACGAGTAATACTTTACAGAGGAGATTAAGGCGCTTCTTCCGCAGTAGGTACAGCGGTATTTTACTTTAGATAAGGTTGAGAATAAATTTCTCGTGGACGTCGCCATATTTGTAGTGTGCTTCGTTCAGTCGTTCTTCAACACATTAGCATAAAATCTAAATAATTATTAATCCTGTTTGTTACAACCCGCCGGAAAATGAACGGAGAATAAACTTTAAACCACTTGCCTTTTTTTTCGGTTAAATTTATTATTCCTTGAGAGCAACGTTAATAGTCGGAAAAATTCCCACCTGATTCTTATATCCTTCCCGTGCCGTTAAACATCCCATAGGGCTCACAAAGTAGTTCGACAACTTTTCCTGTCTTCGGCGAGCCTTTCAACTTCATCAAGGGATTTTATGCCTATTAATTTGACTCCCAGTTGAATTCTTTCCAGACTAAATGTTTACGAAGAATTAGAAAAATATTTGGGCCAAACACCATAAGAAATAACATCTTGTTGGCAGAAATGCAGATGAAGCCACTGACAGCAATTATTGAGGAAAGACGCTGGCGATGGTTGGGACATGTACTCCAAATAACTGATAACTCACTACCAAAAATAGCACTAAGATGGACACCATATAGGGGAATAGAAGTAAGGGTAGACCAAAAGAGACATGGAGAAGAACAACAGAAAGGATGTTGAGCAATAGAGGGCTCACCTAGGCAAGAGCAGAAAAAAAGGCAAAGGACAGGCATTTGTGGAAAACCCTTGCGGAAGCCCCATGTGCCCTGTGCACTTAAGGTTCAGAGAGAGATAGAGAGAGAGAGAGAATTTGATCCCCCCTCCCTCCCCCCAAAAAACACGAATAGTTTGGCGGTATAAGTATATATAGGACTGACGAATTCACATACATCAGCAATATTAGATTAGAGAAATGACTACCATAGTAAAACTGGCTATAGTAATTAAGGTGGATAAAAATGCATGATTCAGTTTTACAAAAAGATAAAAAGAGTGATGAAAGTTGGCAGAAATAAGAATGGCAGAAAGCAAGATGAACACATATAAATGAAGAACATGCAACAATCCAATATTTTGGCAAAAAGTCTTTTTCAAGGATGGCATACAAAAACAACACAGCAGATAGAAACACGAAAAGTTTCTGAAAAAAAAAACATCGGCTCTTTTCTGAGAATCAAGAAACATTCATTACAGCAAAAAATATGCTAGACAAGAATCAGCCAGTAAAGCAAGGCAAGGTTGTGTCCTCTCACCAGATTTGTTCTCACTATTGAGTGACAATATCACGAGGGGTGAAAAAAACCTACAGAAATGATTAAATATAGTAACAGTAGTAACATAAAGTGAGAAGAAAGGACTCACCCCAAATAGTAAGAAAACGGAAACAATGATTACATCACAAAAGAAGAACCCACCTAAATGCAATGTTAGCACAAGGAGCAATCTTGAGACAAGTGCTACATTTATCTGGGCACGCAAGTAACGTCAAATGGGAAATGCACTTCTGAAATTAAGATAGAATATGTCAAGACAAAACAGCTTTTAAACAAACGAGAACCATGTTGCGCAACGCATCTGTCACTGAACATCAGAAATAGCACTCTAAATTCTACACTTAGTCTGTCCTACTCTGTGGAAGTGAGTTTTGGACAATGAACAGATCATGAAAAATTCGCCCGAGACAACAGAAATGTGGTTTCTTAGAAGAATGGTAACAGAACCATGGACAGCTAAGGTGACAAACAAAGAATATTTAACAAAAGCAAATGTAGATAGGAACCTAATTAAATTCATAAGAAAACGACAGTCGTCTTTCACTGGACAAGGAGAAGGCGAGAGCTTGAAAACATCGTAACAGGAAAGATCAAGAGGCAGGCAAAGATCAAGAGGAAAAAATGTACCTTCTTACGCGATGATACAATAAAGAGTTACAAGCTGTGCTGATGGCAAATATCAAGAACCAAGATCTACTTAGAAACATGACCTCCAACGCCTATCGATACGGCACCTGATGATGATGATGAGGAAAATATTTTGTACCATCTGACGACGATTATGAGTCTACGAGTGCTTGTGAACCCCTTCTTGGCCGTCTAACAATTTCCCCCACATTTCTTAAATAAACGACAGAATATGTAACTTTAAAACCACGCGCTAGGAAGTTAACATGAAACACAAAGTCAGCATTACAAATGAATATTCATTAAGAAGAAAATAGTATTATCATCACTGACAGTAAAAAAAAAAACTTAAATAGTTTTCATTCTGCCCGGAGCTAATGTTGTGATGTCACGAACATGGTGGATTAGATTTATTTTGGATCCTGGCAAGTACAGATCCAAAGGTTATGACAAACAGTAGCCAGTATTATTAGGTTTCGGATATATTTTATCAACTTTTCAGGTACATACAGTATGTTTTGATAAATGTACATAACGTCATTTTGTGATAAACGTAATGTGTGCGGAAAATGAGCTCTTCATGTCTTAGACATGTAAGGTAGAGGCCTGTTTTATGTAGGATGAATAATTAAATATTGTGCTGTTATTGTGTAGGTGAGCGTCAGCGCTTAAGACATATGTAGTAGTTATATGGAGAATGTATCGTTTGTGAGTAATGCAGTTCCCTTCAATTTTTACTTAACAAAGTGAAAATTAATTGTCTGTGAAATGTTATTTTTATTTCATATATTTAAATTAACTTTACGATGTGAATCTATATTTATCATTTATAGAATATTGAAAGGCATTTGATTGAAAGTTTGGGAAATAATGGGGAAAATGGGATTTCCAGCACATGTGATACAATTAATATCACTGGTGTATCTAGACCAACAGGCAGCAGTAAGAATAAATGGTGAAACAACAACTTGGTCTGACATTAAACAAGGGGTCCGTCAGGAGTGCATACGTTGCCTTACTTATTTAACTAGTATACTGAACATATAGTGAGGAATGTTAGAGAAGATGTAGACAAAGAATATTACGATGTTATAAAAATTGGAGGTTATGAAACACCGGAGATTAGGTATGCTAATGACACAGTATTACTGTCCACAACACAAAAAGGAATGGAAAAACTAATTATGTCAGCCCATAAGAACAGCGAAGAGCAAAACCTTTATCTTAATGCAAAGAAAACTAAATTGATGACAACTGACAAAACAAATAAGGCAGCTGAAATATATATCAACGAGGAAAAATTGAAAGAGATGGAGAGTTTTGAATATCTTGGATCACTACTAACTAATAATGGAGATACAATGAGGGAAATTAAAAGGAGGACATCTGTCGCTCTTCAGAAAGTAAAACAACTAAAGAAGCTGTGGAGGGAACAGACAGAACTATAAAAATAAGATTTTAAAGGGCATGCATCTTTCCCATCACAACATATGCCTGTGAGACCTGGATGCTTAACAAAACAGCTGAGAAACACATAAATGCTTTTGAATGTAAATGCTACAGAAGAGTTCTTCAAATATCATGGACACAAAAAAGAACAAATATATCCATACTCATTCATTCATTCATTCATTTGCATGTCCCTTGCGAACTTTGCCTCCCTAACAGCATTCCTATAGGCCTCTCGGTTGTGAGCAAAATGGCTTGCTGCTGATGCATCCATTTGCAGATCATCAGCGATGTCTTGCAGCTATCCTCGCTTTGGTCTTCATCTCTTTCTTTTTCCCTTTATGTACCCTTCTAAGATGGGCTTCTTTAGATTATCATGACGTTTAATGTGTCCAAAATAGTTAAGTTTTCTCTCTTTAATCCTCTTTACTAGCCAGCCTTCTTCAGTATTAAGTTTTTGTAGTATAGATATATTTGTTCTTTTTTTGTGTCCATGATATTTGAAGAACTCTTATGTAGCATTTACATTCAAAAGCATGTATGTGTTTCTCAGTAAGTGTCCAAGTCTCACAGGCATATGTTGTGATGGGAAAGATGCATGCCCTTAAAAATCTTATTTTTGTAGTTCTGTCTGTTCCTCTCCACAGATTCTTTATAGGCCTCAACAGTTTGCTTCATATAATAGGATATTTAATGCTGCTGTAATTTCTTCTCTCCATATCCTGTGTGGGCAGGCTCTTCCTCTGCTACGTACAAATCTTAGTGTGAATGCAAGCCATCGGTGAATCTCATAAAAAACGCAGGAAGAATAGATGGACTGATATAAATGGAAAATTACTCAGAAACGTTAAACTTCAGAAAAGCGATTCTTAAAGTATGTACTATCAACATATATGGCATAAATGATAAAAAGGAGGAATTAGTGGAGGAAATGAAAAGGAGAAAAATAAAGATAATGGGAGGAAACACCAAACTCTGAGGTAAAGACAGTAAACAGATACATCAGAATTATGTATTACTATACTCAGGAGTGAGCGAGCACGAAAGAGCAAAACAAGGGGTCGGAATGATCTTAGAACCAAACACCGCTGGCATAATCTTTGAAACAAAATGTATATCAGAAGGAATTATAACTGCCCAAATAAAAGAAAATGAGGAGACCTATGTCCAAATATATGCTTCTCGTAATGCACCAGACATGGAGGGAAAATGCAAGGAGTTCTTTAACAACCTCCATGATACATAAGTAAAAAGGAGAATGTTATAATCATGGGGGAACTTCAGTGCAAGACTGGGTTGGCTAGTAAATAAGATTAAACAGAGAAAACTTAAATATTTTGGACATATTATATGTCATGAGAGTTTAGAGAAGATCGTCATGGAAGAATACATACTGGGAAAAAGAAAGAGAGGAAGACAAAGGCGAAGATGGCTGCAAGATATCGTTGATGATCTGTGAATGGATTCATCAGCAGCAGGGCATCTTGCTTACAACCGAGAGGCCTACAGGAGAGCTGTTAGGGAGGCAAAGTTCCACAAGGGACTTGCAAATGATTGAGTCAAGGCATAGGTTTCATTTCCTCTTACTAACTTTTAAAACATCCTAGTTTAAGTCCACTGTGACCATTTGTGCTTCAGATTTATGCATTGTTAAAAACTGAATCACAAAGCAGAATTACACATAGAGTCACTGAAACTGCAGCAATATATAATCATAATAATTATTGTAAGGCATCATTATTTGTGAAATTGACAGTAATGAAAAATGCATATGGCAAATAGCATTTAAGAACAAGACAGTGAATGATAGTTGTAGGAGAAAAGAAACTTTGTAATCACAGCTTGAGAAGCAGCTAGAAATACAGTAAGGAAACTGTAGACAAGGTTATTCTGTAGCAGTACTATGGTATAGAGGATTCTAGTGAGAACATGGAGAAATCAGTAGATTTTGCAGAAGTTGATTGAAATGAACAGGAAAAAAAAAAGACAGATGTGGTGGTGGGTGTTGGTGTTCACTCTTATTCATCTTGTCAGGGTTTTTTTTTTTAAAATTAGTTCAGTCATTGTTGTTTGCCTGCACCAGTTGATAATTCAGTTAAGATAATTTTCTTCCACCTTCATCTCTCTTTTTCCTAATGGTCATCAAGTTCATTAACCCTTGTGTTCTATTAAAAGGATTTTGATTGTTTTTCACACTATTTTACTAAAGAATACTAGAGTGTCTTATAAAGGCAAGAACTGTCATAACTTTACTCATGAATGAATTTGAGGTTCACTAACAACTGGTTAGTGTCCATTTATCATAGACAGGATGGTGCCACAAGCATGCTCAGCTCATGAAAGATAGAAGACTTATGTAGCTGGTATAAAGATGTACTCATCATCATCATCATGTGCCATGCCGACTGGCGTTGGCTATTATGCTTCTCCAGAGTATCCGATCCTTCATGCAGAACTGCAATGTATTATGTTTAAGTATTTGGCTAAATATTAAATGTTTGATTGAATTCGGTGTTTTTAGTAAATTCATTTTTGTTTTATAGATAAGATGTTAATTAAATATTTCATTTGTGAGTAATAATGTGATGTGGCAAAGATTAAATGTACCATATTTTGAAAATCATTGTTGGAGTTCTCAATATTTATCATGAAAGTCACTGTCAGAGGTTCTCGACATAAAAATCACAGTCAGAAGTTCTCAGTATATAATGAAAATTTCCATCAGAAGTTCACAGAGTGTCAAGAAAATCACTGCCAAAAGTTTCCAGCTTTATGAACTATTGGTGTTATTTAGGAAGATTCTGAACAGGTTTCTGTGATTGCTGAGGGCAGAAACTGTGCGGGGGTTTTTTTTTTTTTCTGGTTCTTTTCAAATGCCAGAACCCTAGTGAAGGATGCTGTATCAAGAAATAATCTTACTTATTACTGTTGTTTTCATTTACTGATGTTCAGTACTTGACATCTCTTCTTCACAGATCATCTCCTGTTTGTTAGCACCTGATTTCCTGGAGCAATGAAGTAGTCAACAGTATACACTAGCAAAACAGAAAGGGGACCCCCAATCTTGAGCCAACTATAGGGACTTCTTGCGGGTGTGTTGTGGTGCTATCTTCAGAGGTATAGTTTGAAATCATTTATTACAGCAGGCAGTGTTGCTTGTTAGGATTAAGATTTACATAGTTGGTCTCTAAAGCTGTTGTTTCTAGTCATGCCATTGTTTTCCATTGTGCAAAATAAAACAAGAAAGGAGTTTGTGAATAATATGGTTTCTTTGTTTGATGTCATTAGAAACAAATTATGGATCTGATATATATATAAAAAAAAAAAAAGAAGACTTGGTTTGAACAAGTGTTACCTTTAGGGATTGAAATGACAGTGTTAGAACTTAATATTCAAGCAAGAAGGTGTATTGAGTACAGGTTGTGAAGAAGGATGTAATGTTTAATAGGGCCGAAACACTTGTCTGAGGGGGGGGTACTTCCTCTGATGATCTGAAGGAGTTGTGTTGTTGTTCTGCTCTCTATAGTAGAGATGTTTTTCTCGGGGTACGATGTGATGTAAGAGAAATGCCCAACTGTGGTAAAACCGGTTCTGGTAATAAAGGTGTACAGAGGGGTATGATCCAGTAACGCAAAAAAGGATAGAAAGAGTGAAAAAAGTGGACAAGAACGACAGAAAATAAGATGAGCACGTATAAATGAGGAATATACAATAATCTAATATTTCAGCAAAACATCCTTTTCAGGAACTACATTTCCTGCATGCATACAGGTGGTGAAGAAGGATTGTAATGTTGCTTGTGACTTAAGTAAAAAAAAAAAATGGCCTCACAATAGTTTAAGTGACAGAGAGAGTTCCTGATTTACATCACAGCCTTTGTTTCTTACCATAAATGTTGAGACCCAGTTTCAGCCTGTTTGATAGGTCCCAGTGGGAACCACTTTGAAATCCATTTACCTTGTCTCTAGAAGGCAACCCTTCAACTGTTGTTCAGCCAGAATATAGAGACTAACCAAATGCTTTGCCCACTGTAGTTAAGTGTGCTTCTTAGATCTGTTTCTTGGAGTAAGCAGATTCACCATAGCTCAGTTAACTTAATTCCTTTCTTTTAATGATCTTCATCGTGGAATCAGTTACTGAGATTATACTAGTGTGAGGTGCAATAAATAAAACCAGTTTCTGGGATGTAGCACTTCTATTTTTAAAAGTTAAAAAAAAAATAATGTTTTTAAATGTGTGTTGTAATACATGACCTCACTTGGTATAAAATATCATTTGAAAAGTTGAAATTATTATTATTTTGTTTGTTGCAGAACTTCTGAGAACTGAATCACAAAAAAATGAATGATGGCAGTGAAAATAAATGGGCATGCGAATTTTGTACATATGAGAACTTTCCAGCTGCCAAGAAGTGCACCATGTGCTTCAAATGGCGGTCTCCTCACTTGATTTCAGACACAATAAATGAGGAGCAGGATATTTACAAAATGGCACAACTTATATCCAGTCCTCTCTCGGAAACCAGTGTTTTCAGCAGTTGCAGCAGTGGAGAAGGTAGCAAGTGGGCATGTGAGTTCTGCACATATCTCAACTGGGCTAAGTCAAGTAAGTGTGTCCAGTGCTTAAATCCCAAACGAAAGTCATCTCCCCCTGCATCTGGATCACAGGACAAATTGCAGATATTGAGTGTGAACACCTCAGAGAGCCATTCTTCGGGTAATACCACACCTGCACGTCTGTCTCCCAACTGCCCTCCCAACAACTTCTTGACAGCTAAACCATCCAACAATGGCAATAATCTCAGCAAGCACCCTCATTTTCATAACCCTGCAAAGTGGACCTGCCCAGCATGCACATATGAAAACTGGCCAAGGTCACAGAAATGTGTAATATGTGGAGCTCTTAAGGACAAAATTATAGGAGAAGGTCAGCCCAGTGTTGGTTCTAGCCGGTCACATGAAATCATTAATGCAACTCCACAGCGTCAGAGTCCAACCTCATCGCTTTCTGGGCGTGGTATTGTTGACCGGTCTGACTCACATGGCAATCAGGCAGGGGCATCTGCCTCATCATTTACACTGTCACCAACATCACACCCATCCTCCCCACCACTGGCAAGAGAAAAAAGGCTTGCAATGTTGAGGTCTAAACTAAGAGACTCGGACTGGTTGTGGCTGAATGCATGCATGGGGGCAGTAGATGGCGACATGGAATCCATTCATGCCTTTATTGCGGGTGGCGGGCACCCATCACGGCAGCTGACTGTTCAGGAGGTTGAACTTCTTGACAGACCAAGTGCCTTTCAGGTAAGAACTTAAAAGTCTGCTAAAAATATGTGGTTGATAGTTTGCAACAATAAAAATAATGTAATGGAAATTCTAGAGTGTGCTTTTAAGTTTAGAAATTAATTTCATTATTACAGTGGCTGTGGTCTGATTTTATCATTATCTGTAGTAATTTTTTCATCATCATCATCATCACTGCCACTACATTTTGCCATCACAGTTTGGAAGATTGGATCTCATTCATTTGATCTCCTTAGAACTTTTCAAACTCTTGTTCTTCATAGCTGATCCTATGGCAGTGTTAAGACACAGTACAGGGTGATCATAAAGTTCTTCTGTAATTAAGAAAAATCGTATCTTAAAAATTGTGCTAGATAGGTTAGTTGTTTATCAGTTCTTGAATGTAAGCCTTCCAAACTGATGTATTGAGAGGAATGACCCAGCACCCATCACCACCATATTCACCAGACATTACCCTCCCTGACTTTTTTTTTTTTTAATGAGGTTATACTAGGGACAAAATGTTCAGTTCATCATTTCTTGATATTGGAACTTTGAAGTAAAGGATGGTTGATGCTTTAGTGACTGTGACGAGAGAGATGTTGGAGAACACAAAGGAAGAAAGTGAATATTGCTTAGATGTTCTATGGGTAACAAATGGAAACATATGTTGAAGTATATGAATAAAGTGAAAGATTTTTTAAGTAGAGGTAAAATTTGCAGAGATAAGCACATGTCTGTACCCAGCATAGTTTTTGTTAATAAATGTTTGAAATTAGAGAATGATTTATGCTTGGTCTGTATTTTGATGGTTTGGGAATGGATCATGCTGGTCTACTTGAAGTCTTGGAATGGATTATGGTTGTCCACTTGAAGTCTTGGAATGGATCATGCTGGTCCACTTGAAGTCTTGGAATGGATTATGGTGGTCTACTTGAAGTCTTGGAATGGATTATGGTTGTCCACTTGAAGTCTTGGAATGGATTATGGTGGTCTTCTTGAAGTCTTGGAATGGATTATGGTGGTCTACTTGAAGTCTTGGAATGGATTATGGTGGTCTTCTTGAAGTCTTGGAATGGATTATGGTGGTCTACTTGAAGTCTTGGAATGGATTATGGTGGTCTTCTTGAAGTCTTGGAATGGATTATGGTGGTCTACTTGAAGTCTTGGAATGGATTATGGTGGTCTTCTTGAAGTCTTGGAATGGATTATGGTGGTCTTCTTGAAGTCTTGGAATGGATTATGGTGGTCTTCTTGAAGTCTTGGAATGGATTATGGTGGTCTACTTGAAGTCTTGGAATGGATTATGGTGGTCTTCTTGAAGTCTTGGAATGGATTATGGTGGTCTACTTGAAGTCTTGGAATGGATTATGGTGGTCTACTTGAAGTCTTGGAATGGATTATGGTGGTCTTCTTGAAGTCTTGGAATGGATTATGGTGGTCTACTTGAAGTCTTGGAATGGATTATGGTGGTCTACTTGAAGTCTTGGAATGGATTATGGTGGTCTACTTGAAGTCTTGGAATGGATTATGGTGGTCTACTTGAAGTCTTGGAATGGATTATGGTGGTCTACTTGAAGTCTTGGAATGGATTATGGTTGTCCACTTGAAGTCTTGGAATGGATTATGGTGGTCTTCTTGAAGTCTTGGAATGGATTATGGTGGTCTTCTTGAAGTCTTGGAATGGATTATGGTGGTCTACTTGAAGTCTTGGAATGGATTATGGTGGTCTACTTGAAGTCTTGGAATGGATTATGGTGGTCTTCTTGAAGTCTTGGAATGGATTATGGTGGTCTGCTTGAAGTCTTGGAATGGATTCAAGAAGCAGGTTCTTAACACCTTCCACCACGATGGGGATCAAACTAGGCTGAAGAACCTCTTCAGTCTTTTACAAGTAGCACCATGTAGAGGTGGGATTGGATTGTTGCCAGATCTGATTCTCCAGCCTAGATACCCATGCTGTCAAAATAGCATTCATTTTTACTCCCTCCAATGAAGGTTTTAATAAAGTGATTCTTCATTCTGCTTAATTAGGGTGGCTTATTTCAGAAAGTTGCACTGAAGGAACTGTTTATTAGGAGCAGTCTGAAATAATTCTCTGCCCTTCTTTGTCCCTCAAAATGTCTAGAATCAGTCTCTGCCCACCATCATCCATCAGATAGTCTGTCCTTTGAGTAAAGCAAAAGCTGAAATGTTACAAGTATGTGGTCCTTTAATGAAATAAGCTGTTCCAGCGTTTTAAACATGTCTACTTACCTGCCATCCTTCGTCCCTCAAAAAGTCTGGAATAATTCCCTGTCATCCCTCAAAAAGTCTGGAATAATTCCCTGTCATCCCTCAAAAAGTCTGGAATAATTCCCTGTCATCCCTCAAAAAAGTCTGGAATAATTCCCTGTCATCCCTCAAAAAAGTCTGGAATAATTCCCTGTCATCCCTCAAAAAGTCTGGAATAATTCCCTGTCATCCCTCAGAAAAGTCTAGAATAATTCCCTGTCATCCCTCAAAAAGTCTGGAATAATTCCCTGTCATCCCTCAAAAAGTCTGGAATAATTCCCTGTCATCCCTCAAAAAGTCTGGAATAATTCCCTGTCATCCCTCAAAAAAGTATGGAATAATTCCCTGTCATCCCTCAAAAAGTCTGGAATAATTCCCTGTCATCCCTCAAAAAAGTCTGGAATAATTCCCTGTCATCCCTCAAAAAGTCTGGAATAATTCCCTGTCATCCCTCAAAAAGTCTGGAATAATTTCCTGTCATCCCTCAAAAAGTCTGGAATAATTCCCTGTCATCCCTCAAAAAGTCTGGAATAATTCCCTGTCATCCCTCAAAAAGTCTGGAATAATTTCCTGTCATCCCTCAAAAAGTCTGGAATAATTTCCTGTCATCCCTCAAAAAGTCTGGAATAATTCTGTGTCCCTCTTCATCCCTCAAAAGGTCCACTCCCTAGAAAAGCATTTGATCAAAGAAATGCGTATTGTAATGGATAAAGTTAAAAAAATGAATCTGTTATTTACTGAAAGCTTAAATGCTAAAGAATACATTTTAAGTTATGTGAGAAAGTTGAGACTCCAAGAAAAGCTCACAATGCATGCATGTAAGTCTACACACGTGCACCTCACTCACATTTGCAAGCAGATGAGCAGAATTCTTACTTCAGAGACATGGCACTTTCTTCATATCCACTTCTGCTAGAAGCAAGGATCACAGCTTGAAGAGTGGAGGTACCAGTTCAGAGAGACTTTACCCTGCAGCTTTAACATGCTTTGCCATTTCTGTAACTAGTTGTGCTAGTCAAATTTTAGTAGAATCAATAGTGAGGGAAGTTGCAGAACTACCAGTGCATGATGGTTCTGTAAACAGTTGGCACCTGCCTTCTTCAGCACTCATCTTCTAAAATGAGAGATTTACTTTGTATCTGCATATATAATTGTTGTACAGTTTAAGTTGATAGAGACAGAATTTGTAAATAATGTTTTACACTAGAAGCAACAGACATCTGTTTTCTTAGAAGAAAGTTTAGAGTAGCGTGGACAGCTAAGATGACAAACAAGGAATTGTGAACAGAAGCAGATGTGTTAAGGAACCTACTTAAATCCATAAAAAAATGACAGTCATCATCCATTGGATATATGATGAGAAGAGGAGGGTTTGAGAACATCTTAACAACAGGGAAGATAAATAGGAAGAGAAAAAGGTGAAAGCCAAAAGAGAAAATTGTGAAAAATCTAATGTGATGGCACAATGAAAGCCACAAACTAATCAGATGGATAATATCAAGGATTGAGATCTGTGGAGAACCACATCCACTAACTCCTTGGCATAGCACCTGATGATGATGAGATTGCAGACAGAAACATTTTACATATTCATTATTCTTGTGACAGGTGTCAGTGAAAACACGTTATGTATTTATAACTCTACAGGCAGGTTATACCTTAGTGCACTTAGCAATTAGATTCCAGCGAGAGGATATGCTAGCCATCTTGCTGACCGCTACCGATGCTGCTGCAAAAGCCACCAAGCGCTTGCCATGCATGGCCTGCCCTGATCTGGCTACAGATATCAGGAGGCAGGTAGTTGCATCACTTCGCCAGCGAAAAGGGGACTTCCCATGCTCTTTTTTGACCGATTGTGTCACTTTTTCACTCCCAGCTGGTATGTTTTGGCTGTGTGTTTATTTGCACCTAGCAATGGTATTATATAATTAATAGACAGAAAATAATCATAAATGTAAGGGATTTTTAAAAAATTTTAATGTCCAGCTGAACACAGTAGTAACAGAATTAAGTAATTTCATTTAAAATGAATATAATTATTTTCATGAAGATTCAAATATAATGCATATGTTTGATTCTTATATGTGTGCATGATTGATATATATATATATGTTCATGACTGAAACATATATGCATAACTAGTTTCAGTATATATATATATATATATGTATAACTTATGGAAAACAATCAATTTTCAGACATTGAAGACTTAGCTAGGCATATACAAGAGCAGCTTTTTGATGAAATATTAGATCGTCACGTTCAGAATGGTGAGTAGTTTACTTCTTATAGGAGAGCCATAATGAAGGCAAATTTTTGTAACGAGTGCTTCTTTGTGTATGTTTAGTGTTTTGTGATTTGTCTGACAAAATGAGTTTCTTTATTAACTTATGCTGAAGGCCTTATACCGGAATCAGTTCACTGGTTTCTATTCATGTTTTAAATGCTTTTGAAAAATATATTTTCAGATTAAGTCTTACAGCGTGTCCAGTCTTTGGTTTGATTTTTCCTGTGATGTTTATATAAGCACACCATATTTGAAACATCTGCCATTCACATTTTGCTTCCTTTTGAGGATTTTTTTTTTTCAAGATATAAAAAAAAAAACAAACCCTTCTTAGAGAAGCATCTATTATTAGCTCTATCTTTATTGTGCTGCATTTTTCTCTTAAGATGCATCTTCACACAGTTAAGATTTGGTAGTTTTTTTTTTTTTTTCATCATCCACTCCCAACATTGGTTACTTTTTTTCTTTTTTTTAATCATAGTCCACTCACAAAAAATTTTTGAGTCATCTGCAGTCTTGCTTGTCATGCTCCATAAGCGAAACTTTGAAATCTTTCCACGATTTTTACCAATTAAAAATGGTACATGGGTAAATCAAAGAATTTGAACCCGTCTGAGCAAGACATGACTTGAGGTTTGTGTCCTACACCATGATAGATCTTGTAGCACTGAGCAAGTTCTGGGAGGGTAACAGTTCACTTCCTTATGTACACGCAGAGAAGTCAAGATAGTCACTGCTACTATCATTATTACCATTAAGCACATCATTATTATGATCACGGAGCATGTGCATGAAGCACACAGATAACAAAGACAGAGAAGCAAGATCACTACATCGACATGACCAGTCAAAATGTGTCATGTGGTCAGTATTGTTTTCATTTCTTATATTCAACAAACGAAAATAATGCATTAGAAATTGTTTGTATTGCTGTTTATTTTGAATGGATTTGGGATGATTTTTTAAAAAAAATGTAATTAATTCAAAAAAATCCGGGGGAAAAGAAATCAGTTTGTAGAAAACATGAGAATATTAAAATGAATATTTCACATTCATTTCTGTGATTTCTCTGAAAGTTGACACTAACCTATACTGTTTAGAAACTGAAAAATAGCATGGCTGACGCAGAAATGATTTATGTTGTAATTTGATCTGTAATGTTTATTGCAGAACTAGAAGTTGAAGAAGCCATTATAAATTGGAGCATTGAACTGACAGAAAGGTTGGGTAGCCGACTCTATGCCTTGTGGAACCGAACGGCTGGAGACTGTCTCCTAGATTCCGTCCTTCAAGCCACCTGGGGAGTGTTTGATTTGGATAACTCCCTGCGACGTGCCTTGGCTGATAGTTTGAGAGAGGGAGCCATGAAGTAAGCTATATCCTTATTCTTGTCTTGGCTGGAGTGTCTTGTGATTTTTACATTTATCTGGGCTGAGGATTTTAACTCTTACCTGGACTGGAGGGTGTTATCCTTACCCTTGTCTGGACTGGAGGGTTTTTGATTTTGCTCTTATCTGGACTGGAGGGTTTTTGACTTTGCTCTTATCTGGACTGGAGGGTTTTTGACTTTGCTCTTATCTGGACTGGAGGGTTTTTGACTTTGCTCTTATCTGGACTGGAGGGTTTTTGACTTTGCTCTTATCTGGACTGGAGGGTTTTTGACTTTGCTCTTATCTGGACTGGAGGGTTTTTGACTTTGCTCTTATCTGGACTGGAGGGTTTTTGACTTTGCTCTTATCTGGACTGGAGGGTTTTATCTTTGATCATGTCTGTATTGGAGGGACTTATCTTTACCTTTGTCTGAACTGGAGTGTTTGAACTTTTATCTGGACAGGAGGTTTTATTTTTTATGTGTACTAGAAGATCTTAACTTTATTCTTGTGTGAACTGGGGTCTTATCTTTATTCTTCTCAGGACTGAGTGGTCTTACCTCTATTCATGTTGGAGCTTTACTTATCTTTACCTTTATCTGGACTGGAAGGTCATATTTGTGCAAAATTCTTTTTCAGCTGATGTTTTAAAATTTATTGTGTTTTAGATTTCTCTGGTTGTCTGATTTCTATTTACAGGTTGGTAGCTCAGATTATTTCCACTGCCTAGTGTGTCTGCTCCATTTTTTTTTTTTTTAAAGAGAAATTAGTTTACTGTTTTCATGTAGTTGTTATTTACAGTGGGAGCTGGTAACTGTTGTAAAGTGGGTTTGTAAAAATAAAGTGGAATAAAGCAGGAACATAGTCTTACGGTGAAAGAAATAAAACAACAGTCATCACACGGTGACAATTACTGTAATCTTATTTCTTCTAGGAGATATTAAAATAATTACATGTAAAATATGTGTTTGTATGTGTACATGTTTGTCAGAGAGAGAGAAAGAGAGGAGAAAATGAGAAAGAAGTACTGGAATGAAGTAAAACTGAAAAAAAAGAGAAAACAAACAAAAATAAATTATGTAATAAAACACCTGAACTATTTAGCTATATTAAGAAGCATAATAATAATTAATATACTGAAAAGAATACTGGCTGGTAAGTTTGAAGTAAAAAAAAATTGCTAGTAGTGCAAATGAGCGGACAAAAGCAAGAAGTGAACATGGAGCGGTGTTTTGAGTTTATAGTCAAGGGAAATAGTGCTGTAATTTCATTGTTTTTTTTAAATTCCAAACAGTAAAGGGACAAGATGTTGATAATGATGAAGAGGAGAGAAAATATAGGGATAAAGGATAATATTCTGACTATTGCAAAAAAAAGGGGTAAAAATTTAATTTCTTAACTAAGGAAGATACTCGGCATCAAGTGGAACGAATTTAAGAACAATGCAGAGATAAGACAGATGACTGAACAACAACCAGTCTCATGGGTGATCAGGAAAAGGAGATGGACATATGTTGGTCACTTGATGAGAAGAAATCAGAGAATCCCAAAACAAGCTATCAAGTGGAACACAACAGGCCAAAGAAAAAGAGGCAACCACGTGAAACTCTGAAGAGGACATTGTTAAGAGAGGCCAAATTAACAGGCATAAAATCCCTTGATGAGGTTGAAAGACTCGCCGAAGACAGGAAAAATTGGCGAACTACTTTGCGAGCCTTATGTAACGTTTAACGGCACGGGAAGGATATAAGATATAAGAAAGAAGAATGAACAGACTTTATTTTCAAAGGGTTAAGAATTGGGCGTGCAGGCTCGTCCACCATTCTGCCCTTCATTCAGCTTTCATTCAGTCACAAATATTCTATAACTAGCTTCAAGTGGACCTTTCCACTCATACCTAAAGAAAAAAAAAAAAATGTTTTTATAAAACAACTGCACTTTCATGTTTTTCCTGTTCATTCTTTCATCATTGGCAATCACACTGTTTTGGAAGAACTGTCCGAATTTCACTATATACACTTAACCATGCATGTTTCAGCTTTTACCCACGCTGGAAAGAGTATGAGTCGATGCAAGCAGAGACTCTTCATTTCACATTGGATGAAAGCCAGTGGCAGCATGACTGGGCAGTGCTGCTTAGTCTTGCTAGTCAACCAGGTAAGTTCTTTGTTCTGCTAGAACCTTGCAGCAGAATTGAAAGTTTGGTAATTGAACTGAAATGTTTGATGTTTTTTACATTCATATCATTGTAGTGTTTTTTGATCTTTGGGTATGTGTAAATGAAAGATATAAAGTTCTGTATTTGTGAGCAGTTTTTGTTTCAAACTAAGAGACTGATCTAGTACCATCTAATGAAGATCTGGTACAGCATAGTTAAGATTTAGTACCGTCTAGTGAAGATCTAGTGCCATCTAATGAAGGTCTATTACAATCTAGTTAAGATTTAGTACCATTTAGTGAAGATCTGTTACAATCTTGTTAAGATCTAGTACCATTTAGTTAAGATCTAGTGTCATCATCACCTTGGATGAAGATGAACTGCATTGGTTTTTCTTTGTTTCCTAGCATGAATCTGAGAAATAGACCTCTCATCAAGCTTCTCTGCCACAGGTCAGACAACAACAAGTTCACATAAGATCTTGACCAACCATGAATGCAGATCTTCACTATGAGATGAGGTTTCTCAGAAGAGAAAGAACATCAGATAAGAGCCAGAGAAAAAAAGGAATTTAATAGAAACCTTAAGAAGAGAACAATAAACATTCATTTGGCATCTGATGAGAAGGAGGATATGAAAATAATAACAGGAAGTGTAAATTGGAAGAGAGGCAGACTGAGGCCTAAAGAGAAGATGATACTTTCATAGTAAATCACCAACAAATTTGATGAAAGGTTGCAAAAAAAAAAAATGTGTGAAGTATGATTGTCCACATAAATTGACACAATACAAGATTATGATGATAATGAACACATTCCTGCTATCTTCTCTGTAGTTGATCATTCTTCTCATTCAAATGGCAGAAAAAAAAGAGACATGTACTTGAGTTCAGTGAAGAATTTGGCTCCAGAAAGCTGTTTCTCTTGTCCATTTTGAATATTTGGTCATGCTTTTTTACTATTTTTCTTGTTTTACAGGAACGTCTCTTGAGCAGACGCATATATTTGCTCTTGCCCACATATTGCGACGACCCATTATAGTTTATGGTGTGAAATATGTCAAAAGCTTCAGAGGAGAAACCATTGGCTTTGCCAAGTTTCAAGGTCAGTTTTGAAAACATGTAGCTACTTTCTTGGTTAACATAGCGGAAAAAATTTCATTGTAGTGATAAATGGGATACATATCACTAATATTTTCCCCCTGGGAACAACTGTGTTAAGAGCACACTTATCTTAACATAGTGTTTGTGAGACAGGGAACATAGATCTGTTTGCTTAAAAACTCTGACCTACCTCTGTAGCCCAGAAACTTGTAGCAATCAACACTAATTGTAATTGTAATTGTTATTTTTGCAAAATGTAATGTCAGGTTGGTGGACAGATGGGGACATGGAGATCTCTGGCGGGGATGAGGGAAGTCTGGTGTGAAACCAATGAATCCAGGACGTGACAAGCCTATGGGTCTTTACAACAATGGCTATCAGAATGATGTAAACAAAACAGAGCCAGTAGACTATAGGTGGCGGGGAATGGATATAGTTGAAGCACTCATCAGGTTCCTCATCTCAGAGTCAGAGTGTCTTTGTGGAACTGTCTCAAACCATCTGACATGGAGAAGGGGCTTAAGTACAGCCACCAGAGGCTGGAAAACAAAGTTTTGGCCAGGCCAGCCACACTGTCTTCATGGCAGTTCGAGCAAGACCACAGTCTGCCCTAGCAAGGAAAGGTGCTGAAGTCGGAGTTACCCAGCCAAAAGGCGCATCACAAAAATCAGGGTAACACGCATTATCGCTAATGAAATGTCTATATCTACAGTTTTCAAAAATGGTGCTCGCCCTGTGAAGACTAACCAGGCAGGTGCAGTGCCGGGCCCCCTGCCTCGAAAGGGTCCACCCAATGCTACTGGAGGTCCTCTCAGTTCGTCTTGTGGAGTCAGGAGACATGAGAGTAGAGCTACTGGCCAAAAAATACAACAGAAGAAAACAGCCAAAAAGCAAGAACTTAAAATAATGCAGTGGAATGCTGAGGGTGTCAGCAGTGTTAGAGATGGCTATAGCAAAAAGGTTGAACTAGAGAACATACTTTCTGCAGAGCAGGTAAGTATATGCTGCATACAGGAGACACACCTAACCAAAGATACCGCCTTTAAAATCAGAGGCTACCAGTGTTTTAGATCAGACCGACAGGACAGAAGAAAAGGAGGAGTACTCACACTTGTTAAGAATAACATCAGCGCATGTCAGGTGGGAGTGTACATGGAAGGAGCCGAATACCAGATGATCCATCTAAAAAGTAGTAATACAGATTTCCACCTCCTTAACTATTACTGTCCTAATGACCGCCCACTTGCTTTAGGAACAATCCCACACAAAGAGAGACTGATGGTCTGTGGTGATTTTAACAGTCATTCCCAGAGCTGGGGCTATGACCACATAGACAAGAGAGGAGAGGAAGTTGAGAGCTGGCAGGATGATAATGGACTTCTCCTGATCAACCAGCCAATGGATGCCCCAACATTTTACTCAAGGGCTTGGCATACAAAATCAACACCAGATCTGGCATTCCACTCTCCAGATCTGAAGTGGAACATTACACGTGAAGTTGGAAAACAACTTGGAGGTAGCGACCATCGACCAGTCTTCCTGACAATAGAAAATGAACTCCTTAACACCAGTAACCCTCTCCCCAGATGGAACTATAAAAAAGCAAACTGGACAATGTACAGACATCGTACAGGTACCCTGGTGGGACAGCTGTCCATAGAAGGTAAGGATATTAACAGCATAGTGAAGGAATTCAATGCTTGTATCCTTCAGGCCGCTCGTGAAACCATTCCCAGAGGAGCTCGCAGGGACTATAAACCATACTGGTCTAGTGAGCTGGGAAAACTCCATGATGACGTGGAAGCAGCTCGAAAGCAAGCAGAAAATAGACCATGCCAAGAACACCACAATAATTACCAACATTCTAAGGCCAAATTTCAGAGAGCCAAGCTGCAAGCCAGACGGGAAAGTTGGAGAGAGAAAACAGAGTCCCTAAACTTTGAAAAGGATGGAAGGAAACTGTGGAAACTAATCAAACAGTTAAATGATGAGAGTACTGGAAGAAGTACAAAGGTTACACTAATAGAGGATGGGAAAACTCTTACAGGTAAGCAGGTAGCAGATCACTTTGCTCGCATGTTTGCACAGGACTGCAACATTGATATCCATCCAGAGAAGGAGCGTACAGTGCGCATCGAGCCACAGAAAGAGGAGGAACAAGTCAGAAAAGTGGAGGTCATGGATGCACCAATCACACGCAGCGAGTTAGATCTAGCAGTTAGTAAACTGAAACCAAGGAAATCACCAGGACCAGATGGAGTGTCCAATGAAATGATCAAGAACCTGGGAATGACAGCAATGGGAAAGCTGTTGGATATTTTCAATATGTGTTGGAGCATAGGTAAGTTACCTCAAATCTGGAAGGAAGCAAGCATGGTACCACTGCTAAAACCAGGGAAAAACAGTGATACTGCCTCCAGCTACAGGCCAATCAGTCTCACTAGCTGCCTATGCAAAACGATGGAACGCATCATTGACCTGAGGCTAAAATGGTACCTAGAAAGTGAAAACCTTCTCGTTCCACAACAAGCAGGATTTAGGCAGTACTACAGTACGGAAGATCAAGTGACCTATCTCTCTCAAGAGATTGAGGATGCATTCCAAGAGAAAAACCTTGTACTAGCAGCGTGGATAGACCTGAAGAAAGCCTTTGATAAAGTATGGAAAAAAGGTCTGTTGTGGAAACTAAGAAACTGCAATGTGAATGGAAGACTGTACAACTGGATAAAGTCCTATTTACACAATAGAAGAGCTAGAGTAGTAATGGATGGACACAAAAGCCAGAAAGTACTTCTGCGACACGGTGTACCACAAGGAGGAGTCCTTTCGCCTACACTATTCCTTGTATTCATTAATGACCTGGTCAAGGAACTTCCCTATGGAATCAAAGCAGCACTGTATGCAGATGATCTGGTCATGTGGTGTACAGATGAATATGCGACAGTTGCTACACAGAGACTCCAAAGAGCAGCAGACATCTTGACATCATGGACAAACAAATGGTGTGTAAGTATCAACACAGAGAAATCAAGCACCACTCTGTTCACCCTCTCATCTAAACAGAAAGCAGGTAAGATCTTTGTAAATGAAATACCCTTAAGGATGGACAACCAACCTACTTACTTAGGAGTGACTCTTGACTCAAAACTGACTTGGAAGCAACACATCAACAGTGCAGAAGCAAAAGCCAGAAGAAAACTAGCCATATTAAGAAAATTGAGTGGGACTACATGGGGAGCTAGTGAAAGAATCCTCAAGAACGTATATCAGCAAAGTATTCTACCACATTTAGAATATGGCTCAACATCTTGGTGCACAGCATCAAACACTACGCTGCATAATCTAGACAAGGTTCAAAATCAGTCACTACGGATTATCACAGGTGCCATGAGGTCCACACCAATAGTAGAAATGCAGAAAATAGTTGGTGTTCAAGCGCTAAAGGAACGTAGAGACACAAAGGTCATGACCATGGGAGAAAAATTCCTTAGCTCTGTAAGCCATCCCCTGAAGGAGAGATTCAATAACTTGGCATTAGGACGGCTTAAAAGAAGCAGCTTCATTCATCAGGCCAAGCGTATGCATAAGCTGATACCTGACCTTCCAACTGTAGTCACTCCATTATCATCTGTACCAGAGCATACACCATGGAAAGAAGCAGATTATACACAAATAACTATTCAGACTGAAGTGAAAGGTGTGCAGAATGGTGAGATGCAGAGCAGTCTTGTAAGATCAACAGCCACACTTAGTGTTCTAGATGACAAATATCCATGTGACACCTGGATACGTGTGTATACAGATGGATCTGCACATAATGCCATAAAGAATGGTGGGGCAGGAGCATATATTGAATATCCAAACAACACCATTGACAAGATTTCCATACCCACTGGTAAATACTGCAACAACTTTGATGCAGAAGTTAGGGCAATTATTGCTGCAGTTGAAAAACTATCAGACTCCAGAATTGATACATGTCCTGTAGTAATTCTCACAGATGCAAGATCAGTACTGGAGGCTCTTCAGTGCAACAAACTACCAGACCTTAAGGATGCCTTGTCAAAAATTGGCTTACAACATGGAGTCACTTTGCAATGGATTCCCTCCCACTGTGGGATACCAGGCAATGAGAAAGCTGACCATCTGGCCAAAGAGGGCACTGAAATGGAGCAACCAGACATACCAGTCACCTATAATCAGAAGAAAAGCATGATAAAAACCTACAGGAAGCCACAAACACCACCACATGATGACTATCACATGCTAAACAGAAAGGAACAAGTCACCATCTTCCGTCTCCGAACAGGACACAGCCGACTCCGAAGTCATATGTATACAAAGTTTAAGGTTGGTACTACTAATCTATGTACATGTGCCCAGGTGCCCCAAACCGTGGAACATATCCTCCAGAACTGCATCAACTACGAGACACTGAGAAATAATTACTGGCCCAGTGAAACCACTAAAGAAGATAAGCTCTACGGTTCCATACATGAGTTACAAAAAACAGTGAAATTTATCCAAGAGACAGGACTGCAGATATAGACAGACAGTGCGAACGAAGAAGAAGAAGAAGACTAATATTTTGATGCATGTTGGTACATTAGAACCTCTATCAAATATCTGTAAATTGGTGAACAAATTGTGTAAAATGTTTGAAGAGAATATTTGGTGAAAAGTGAGAAAAGTACACTTTTAAAGCCATTGTACTGCGGCAGCATGTAAGTGTAGTGTGTCCAGTCATATTTTTATGTAGTTTGGTCACAGTTTGATAGACTATAGCAAACTGCTGCCTGAAAATTTTCTTGAATGCATGCAACTGATTTACCAGTGTGAAAGTTGAGAGGTAAAAGTCATATTGTTAGAAGAGCTGTATGCCACATTCTTTACCTTTTAAACAGATGGGTCATAAGAAAACCTAGGAAAAAGGTTTTTAAAAAATAAGAACCAGCCTAAACGATAACATCAGAAATCAGAAAAGGAAGAATGCTGCACAAAATTTTGATGTAATGAACAAAAGCTGCCAATCACATAATAGAATATGGGCAACATAATCCAATATTATTTCTATTTGTATGAGTGCTCATATTCATCTGTGACTGTCGCTTATTCAGCTGTCCAGCCCTCAACAAAATTAGAACTGCTCATTATTCTCTGCTGCCTGACAGATACAACACCACATGCAACAATATAAATACAACTGATACGAATACAACAGTAATGATATGATATTATCAGCTTGGAAAAAGTTTTATGGTGTTTAGGCTGAAGAGTATTATTCTGTTCGATAACAAGAATGAAAACATTTAGAAAATTTCATTTAGTTTTTTTATATTGATTGTAACCATGTTACATGGTTTCTCTTGTTTTTCTTTTTTAAATATCAGTAATGACACAATTTATTTCATATTTCGGATGAATGCTCAGTATCTTTGCTCTTCCATTCTGAATAATTTCTTTAAACAATGTAATTTCTTCCTGCAGGTGTGTACCTGCCTTTGCTCTGGGAGTCATCATTTTGCTGGAAGAACCCAGTTGCTCTTGGTTACACACGTGGTCACTTCTCTGCCCTTGTACCCATGGAAATGGACATGGATGATGGGATAGGCGCAGGTGCTAACACAGACTCAAGTGATGGTGAGCAGGTGGCTTATCTCCCCCTGGTGGACTGTGAAGGAAAGTTACTTCAGGTTG
Source organism: Achatina immaculata (assembly GCA_009760885.1). Lineage (NCBI taxonomy): Eukaryota > Metazoa > Mollusca > Gastropoda > Stylommatophora > Achatinidae > Lissachatina > Lissachatina immaculata. The sequence goes on along the minus strand of CM019691.1, from coordinate 65,059,189 downwards.
AGATTTGACATCATGGGCACAAGCCATTAAGTTTGCCTATTCAGCCTTGATGATTAGAGTCTACAGTCCAAAGACAATTGAATCTGATCCCCAGTGAAACTCTTGAGGCAATGCTAATGCAGTTGTTTTGAAGGGTTTTTTTATTGGAGACCTAGTAAAAGAAGATGGACATATGTCGGTCACGTGTATAGAAAGAAACAGTCGGAGAACCCCAAAACAAGCTTTCAAGTGGAACACAACAGGCCGAAGAAAAAGAGGTCGACAGCGTGAAACTCTAAAGAGGATGTTGTTAAGAGAGGCCAATTTAGTAGGCATAAAATTCCTTGATGAGGTTGAAAAATTCACAGTAAATAGGAAAGCATGGCAAAAAACTACCGTGCGAGCCCCATGTGACATTTAACAGCATGGGAAGGAGGTAAGATGTGGCTTGGTAGAGGCTAAGGGAGTTTGCTGCAGGTGTCAGGGTTCTCATTGGGTTCCATAACAGGCTCTGCAGCCGGATCCTCAGCAGGCCCCACAGCGGGATCCTCAGCAGGCCCCACAGCGGGATACTCAGCAGGCTCCACAGCGGGATCCTCAGCAGGCTCCACAGCGGGATCCTCAGCAGGCTCCACAGCGGGATCCTCAGCAGGCTCCACAGCGGGATCCTCAGCAGGCTCCACAGCGGGATCCTCAGCAGGCTCCACAGCGGGATCCTCAGCCAGCTCCGCAGTCATTAGGGGACTGTGACTGAGTTGATAATGATCTAGCTTTTGTATCAAGGGTAGTGGATTCATTTCTTTCTGTGTTTGTACATCATTTGATGCAATTGTAGTAAAATTATTCTCCATCATCTTGTGTTTTGAAATTGGAGAATGTCTTCCTATGAGATAGTGCATGCCAAAATACACTGTATAAATGGCCATCTTAGTATCCCAAGTGTAAACAGATGTTCACAAGTTGAATTATGCATGAGATAAAAGTGGGCATATTAAATACAACAATGCCTGTAATGAGTCTTCATTAAGACAATAGCTCTTGCTAGCTGTCTTCTTCTTCATTCATTTGTGATTCTGTTCTTAAGTGGTATAAATGATCATTTTAATTTTGTTTTCTGAAGAAAACTAATACATCTAATCCAGGTTTATAATTATTAGAGATTTGTTTGGTAAGGTTGTATTATCAGTTTCAGAATTGAGAAACATTTCTAATGCAGTTTTTTACTCAGTGTTTTAAAAATTTAGAGCTTTGTCTTGAATATCTAATTTCAGCATTTCTAAAGTTATAAAATTATTTTTTTACTTGATATTCTAAAGCATTATATTGTACATATGGAACTGTATTGCATTTTTTGTACATTTCCTTTGTACACTGCATAACTTTTTAGATTTTTGTCATGCACAGTTATATTTTATTTTTAAATCACTTACAGCTTTGATCTGTAAAGTTATACTGTGTATTTTAGAACCTTTTGGAAGAGAACATTGTGGCCTGGTTGGCTGAGTGGTTACATGCTCAGTCTAATAATCCAGTGGTATCGAGTTCAAGTCCCAGCATTGGGGATTTTTTTTTTTTTTTGGGTATCACCACACCAAAAAGGCCCAGGGATCCTCTAAAAATGGATACCAAAGAAATCTGGAAAGGCAAATGTTGCCAGGTATGACACTGACCACATGACTTTCATGTGCCGAAGGTCTTAGAAATATGGACTTAACATCATATCTCAAATATGCCTTGACGGCATGGAAGTGGGGATTTTACCTTTTACCTTGAAAGAGAACATAATACAGTATTGTATAATAATATTACACTAAAGTCCTTACGATTTATTTTTTTTAAAAAAAGATCACATATTACTGAAAAATGAAGGTGTCAGTAGATATACATCAGTGTTGACGGTAGATTTAACTGAAATGATGATTAAAAAAAGTAATTGCATAAAAGTACAGAACTGTGCAAAGTCTTGTTCTGGAAATAATGCTCCTTTGTTACAGAAGTGTTATTCTACATAATGTTCCTTTGTTACAGAAGTCTTATTCTACATAATGTTCCTTTGTTACAGAAGTCTTACTCTACATAATGTTCCTTTGTTACAGAAGTCTTACTCTACATAATGTTCCTTTGTTACAGAAGTCTTACTCTACATAATGTTCCTTTGTTACAGAAGTCTTACTCTACATAATGTTCCTTTGTTACAGAAGTCTTACTCTACATAATGTTCCTTTGTTACAGAAGTCTTACTCTACATAATGTTCCTTTGTTACAGAAGTCTTACTCTGTGTAATGTTCCTTTGTTACAGATAGGTCATGAAGAAATAGTGCTAAGAGAGTGGCTGCACTGCCAGAAGACTAAAGGTGGCCTGCTGGTTGCTGCCCAGTATTTGGGCAAGAGGCCTGTAGCTGTCAAACAGATGGTAGATGAATGGTTGGACTACTACCGTCGACTCCAAACACAGCCTCCAGCACTGTCAATCACAAGCACATTTTCAAGCGATGGCGAGAGTGATGATGAGTGAGAGAATGGTTCAAGTTTCAGTTCAGACACGGGCATTCAGTACATTAGGGTGGGCATTCAGTACATTAGGGTGGGCATTCAGTACATTAGAGTGAGCATTCAGTACATTAGAGTATAACGTGATGTTAATATTTTTTAAAAAAATTTGAATAATGTTGTTTGTTTAATAGCATTGCAACTTTTATTTTAGATGTCATATTTCATCCATTAAATCTCATTTCTCATCTGTTAAATCTCAGTATTTCATCCATGAAATCTCATTATTCATGTCTGGCGAGTTTAATGAGTTCTGAAGGAGAATCTGTACAAAACAAAGAGAAGTTCATCATTTATAAATTTATTAGTTATCTGTGTGTCATCGTGTACATATGCCTGCTGTATATTTGAGCTGTATATATGTTGCTTCAGTCCTTTACCTCCAATGAGTATGATTATATTTGCCTTTTTCTACAGTCAGCTGTAATATATTGTGCTTATATTAGCAGTAGGTGTGATTATATTTTGCTTGTTTTACTCTGAGTACTAAAATACTGTGTTTCTTTTAGCAGTAGGTGTGATAATATTTTTCCTTGTATTTACCTCTTTTTCCTTTAAGTGTGGCTATTTTTTTTTTCTTTTTGTTTGTTAATACTGTGAGCTGTGTTATATACTACATTTCTTTAGTAATAAATGTGACGTGACTATAATTTGGTTGTTTGTGCTTCTTTTCCCATAAGTATGTCTATATCTTACCTGTTCTACTGTCATCTTGAATTTTGCATTTATGTTTATTTCAACTTGAACACAAGGAGAGCAGTAGATCTCTTTTATTTTCTATTTTACATATCCATTAAATGAGCAATATTATGGATTAATGAAAAATATAAAAAATTTTTTTGTGTAAAAATGAAACATAGTGAAATATGGTATGTAAAAATATAAATGAATAATTGTAGATTACAATTATTTCAAGCAGTATGTTTTATAGAGCATTCAGAATTGTATTCATGAGACTTCGTAAATAAAATCCTTCTATTTTGAAAGAATATACAGAGACTTTTTGTTGCCATTTTTAAACAGTTCTACAGTTTTTTTGTATTTGCCTGCTTATTGTGTTATTAAAATGCTGTAATTCTAAAAAAGAATATTTGTAGAAGTTAACTTAGAGAGATCAACAGGCTGTTGGACTGAATCTTCTGTTGAGTTAATTAGTCTGTAAGAGTTAAACTCAGAGGGATCAGCAGGCTGTTGAGGTAAATATTCTGTAAGAGTTAAACTCGGAAGGATCAGCAGACTTGGATTGAATCTTCTGTAAGAGGTAAACTCGGAAGGATCAGCAGACTTGGATTGAATCTTCTGTAGAAGTTAATTTAGAGGGATCAGCAGACTGTTGGACTGAGTATTCTGTAGGAGTTAGAAGGATCAGCATACTGTTTGCATTGAATCTTTTCTTCTACACTGATTGTTTTATGATGATGAAAATTCCTGATAACAAGGGATGAAGCAGGAGCATCAGTCTCCACATATAAGAAAAAAAGATTCTGGCAAGTTACACCTAGATAACATCAAGTAACACTCTGTCATTACTTAGAAAAGCAATGTTTTTTGCAAAAGATGACAAACAATCTACTGGTGTGTCCAGTTCACACAGATTTATGTTGCTCAATGGCGCAGGAGAGATCAGTCAAGAAGCGGACAATATGGAACTGTCACAAAATCCTAGAGGAGATGTGGACTTGGTAACAGGGCTTCGTGTTTAATATGACTAAAATCCTAAACATTAAAGAAGACAGTCTGATCGCTTGTGGGTAAAAGATTCTACCAAACATAGTTACGTCTAAAATGTTCAGTTCTTCCTCAATTTACATGTTAAGCTTTTCTACGATTCAGTGTCCATAAATGCTCATCCACTTAACCAATCTCTTCTTCTTATCTGCTTATGCCATTTGCGTCACAGGGAGTTAAGACATCGGTCCAAAGCAAGGTGAGAGGCCTGGGTAGCTGTCACATGTTTCATCCCATCTATCCACTTTTGTCTTGGTTATCCTCAGATACCAATCCCACTGGCATCAAATGTGGAACAAAAATTTTCAAAAGTACATTTTATTGACTTTCAAGTGCTCTCTTTCTCTCTCTCTCTCTCTCTCTCTCTCTCTCACTCTCTCTCTCTTTCTCTCACATCTCCCTTTGAGTCCAAGGCGCAAGGAACTGCTTGTAGTAAAAGATTTGTGTTTTTTTTTCAGAGCATTGCTATCTTCAAATGCTAGGTCTTGCTAAATCTAGAGGTCTGTTACCAGGAGAAAGTATCATTTTCATAAAGAGCTGATCTGTGATGAGATCTTGCATAAGGAGAGTGCTATGCTTATTAATTTTAGAATATACTGTGCTTATTAATTTTAGAATATCTTTCAAAAAGAAAAAATAGTTATTATAAGTGTATTAGCTGATTGTCCTCATGTAATATGTTCAAAAGAGTGACATGAATCATCCTGTATCCATTTTCTGTCAGCATGAGTTATGTGTCAGTCATTTGAAGACTAAGTTTTGTATTAATAATCATTCTGACCTCTTATGAGTTATATTTCTCAGTGAGTTTATCAAGAGTTGTGCCAAAATTGTGTGAGAGGTCATATCCCCAAGAATCTTCATCATTCTTATTTTATGTTTTGTTTGTACAGTTCCTCATTCTTTGCTGTTGTACTGTACAGCAGGGGTGGCCAAACCACAGCTCACAAGCCACATGGTGTTTTTACATACAATATGCAGCTTGCAGAAATATGTTGGTTGAACTCCTTTTCACATTACAGATAATATAAATGGTTTGAACAATTTCAAGTTTTATAGTTATTTGAGGTACATAAACTGGCAGTCCGCTGGATTAAAACATAATATTCACGTTGCTAACAAATATTTAAGGATTTAAAAATGCTAGATTTGAGCCAAGGATTAAGTAAATTTTGGATCACCAAGGATCATGGAGGAATTGTGCTGGAGATTCAGCTAACATACACAAGCCAGTGCTGACAATGAATAAATATTATGTGCATGCATTTCATAATATTTGTTTAGAGTTTTTGTAATAAAATATGCATGTAACAACAGAAGCATACATAATATTTGTTCAGGTCATGTGGCTCTCAAACATCTGAAGTTTATCACATGTGGCTCTCAAACATCTGAAGTTATCACATGTGGCTCTTGAACACTTGAAGTTTATCACATGTGGCTCTCAAACATTTGAAGTTTATCACATGTGGCTCTCAAACATTTGAAGTTTATCACATGTGGCACTCAAACATTTGAAGTTTATCACATGTGGCTCTCAAACATTTGAAGTTTATCACATGTGGCTCTCAAACATTTGAAGTTTATCACATGTGGCTCCTACTTTAAGCAAGTTTGACCACTCCCGCTACACAGTATGCCACTTCTCGTTCACCTTATTGTCCATTCATTTTATCTGTTTAACAGTCAGAAAATCAGTGCAGTTTTTTTTTTTCATCTTCCATCTGTTGCTTTAGACACTGATCAACAAACCAGTCAGCATCCAGTACATCTTATGACATACAGCACAGCAAAAAATTGTCTCCACTTTTCACAGTCTGCAGCCGGTTTTTGCGTGACATATATCTGTGTTATATGCTGTCCATCTTGACTTCAACAGTTCTTCATCACATTGTCTTGATCTGCCTCTCTTCTTCTTTCCTACAGATGTCTGAACATTTTCAGAGTATATAGCAGTCAATTTTTAGTGCCTTTTTTATCATATTTATGTGCACAAAATCCTGCCTTTTTTGAGGTAGCACATCTCTATTAATGTATGATCTGTGGCCAGGAAATTTTCAACATCTTTCTGAGGCAGGTTGTATAGATAATTTTGATTGCCCTTCTACATTCAGCACCATACACAATTATAAATAGCATACATTTTTTATGTAATTATTTTTATGCTGTTTTGAATTTAGAGGACTTCCAGATGTTTCTCCAGTCTTTCTTCACAAGAACCAAAATACATCCAGCCTGTCTTTTGTGTGAACTTAAACATATTATCTGAATACAAGAGCCTAAAGTGTTTGCCCCAGTGTGAACATAAATATATTGTCTAAATCTGTGACCTAACCCAAATTATACCATCCCACAGTAAACCTAAATGGTCTGTCATTTTGATTTGTGAGATGAACCTGTATGTTTTGCATTCAAGGACTATGATGAGACGAACCTGTATGTTTTGCATTCAAGGACTATGTCCTTTATAAATAGGTCTAATGTGTTGTGATCTTTATAGGTCAGAATAGTTTTGAGAAATAGTAAAACATGCTTTTATCAAAATTTGTAAACTGCTTTGTTGCCTTGCATCTTTGTTTATCCGAAAGACAAATAGCATCAGTTTCCTATGCAATAATACTGCCAGCATTCAAAATCATATTATCGGAGCCTGGCAGGACAACTTATAGTGAAGTTGGGTAATAGATGGCCATCCTGGTAATATCAAAACAACAGTAGCACTCATATAGGCATGATTATCTGTTAACAAGAAATGGCCACAGTATTGCATCATAATATCACGATACCTTGTATTTAAAAAAAATGAGTTTAAAGCAAGCCAGTGTTTCAGCTGAATGTAGCACACATTCATTCATTTGCATGTCCCTTGCGGAACTTTGCCTCCCTAACCGCACTCCTGTAGACCTCTCGCTTGTGAGCAAGATGGCCTGCTGCTGGTGCATCCAGGTAGCGAACAATATATGGGAAAAGGGCATGTATTTTGTCCAACATGGCATTAGTGGAGTGTACCTTATGTAAGAAATGTTTTAATTTTTCTTTTGTGCTTTCGCTTAGAAGATCCCTTTTGTGAAATCATAGACTTGTTGAGTGATTTTTTTTTTTTCATGCAAAATCATTGCTTACTTTTCTCATATAACTTTCATTTCCATTACACCGTTTCACAGCATACTAATATTTTGTCCCCACTGTGTGAAGATGAAAATATAGTTCAGTTCATTTCTATTTACAGCATTTAATTGGTAAATCTCCTTTACTCTTGTGTCTGCAAATGTGACATCATTACTTCCAGTTATCTTTGCTTAATTAGTAAATATCAGATTTCATAGTAAATATCAGATTTCATAGTAAATATCAGATTTCATAGTAAATATCAGATTTCATATATATGGCTAACATATGAAAATATAGTTTCATTGTTTCCAACTTTCAGCTTTTCAATGAACTGTCTGTAAATATACATTGAAACCATACCACAATTTATGTCTCTTCTTTGATAAGATAAAGTACTGAGAGAATAATATTCATTGTGCTATACTCAGCTTTTATGACACTGTCAACAAATAAAACATGCAAATTTTATCAAATTTTTTCCAGGAACTTGGTATTTAGAGCTGTTTATTGTTGTTTTTTTTTCTCTTTTGAAGATTACAAGCTCATATGAGTATATGAATTCACTTTCCTATGTTATATCACTTTGCATATTTAACATCCTTCTTGTGCTGTTAGTGACAGTTGTTTTGTTATATTATCAATGTATTGTTAACTACATGAAGATTTACAAACATTTTTCAAGATGCATATAATCACATACTGTGTGTTTCATATACATAATGGTATATCTTAAATGTTTAATTCTTGTTCGGCTTCGTAATTTCCAACATTTTAGAAGAACATTTGGAGAACTTCTAGCCATTTCTTCAGTCTTTCTTCACAAGAACCAAAAAAACATCAACCCTGTCATTTTTTAAACTTCAGTATTATCTGTCCTTGTGAATATGTGAACGTGAGGTGCCTGTTCCAGTGTGATGATCTGTCTTCTGAATTTTCCCTCAAAAAAGCCTTTGATTGTGGATTTGTTACGGTTTTCAGTGAGTCTGTGATATCTACACCTTTCAGACTGGCACCTCCAACTTCAGTATGGTTTATTTTTAGGACTGGGTTTTCCTTCCCATTTCAGTCCCTCTTCTGTCAGCCAAACTGTTGTCTGTTTATTACTTATTTCACCACAGGCTGTACAGCTGTTTTCAGTCCGACTTCCCTGTGACTGCATGGTTTGTTGCAATATCTCAGCATCAGTGTAAATCTTGAATTCTTTGCTTCAAGTGCTATAGAAAAGGTCTTGAAACTTGGGCTGCAGTTGTTTCTTTGAATCATGGATGATACCCGAGAAGCAAGCATCTTAGCAGGTAATGTCTTCTGCTTTGATGGCCTGGTCAAACTAACAGAGCAGGCTCTTTCTGGAAGGGCCATGAGGAGGCAAGACAGGATCTCGGCCAGCTCAGGTTCACTGTTTCTGATAAACATGCCATCCTCTGGCAGCCATTTTTGATTCCATAAATGCAGCAGATTACCATAGAGTTTAAAAATTCGTAAATCACTAATCTGTATTGTCTCTGTTGAATTTTTCATTGCCTCAGCTTGTTCATCAGTTTCAAATGTTTTTGTTAATGCTGAATGTAATTTGCTCATTTTGAAATGCTGGGATTAAGCCCAGTCTACAATACATTGATTCCTGATTACTTAGAAGTGTTATTCATTTGAAGTTTCTTTCACCTTCAGTTGCACTTTGGCATTAGTTTTAAACTACTCGAATGTTACTCATTTTAAAGCCTTTCTCATCACCTAAACATCAAGCTGTTGCTTGGGTAGAAGTGTCTCATCACTCAATCATCAAGTTGTTGCTTAGATAGAAGTGTCACATCAAGTAGACATCAGGTTATTGCTCACTTAAAAGTATGAATTAAACCAGGGTCCGGCATAAAGCATCGCTGGATTTTAAAAATGGAAAATAAATAAGCGCTATACATGCAGAGATAAGACAGATGACTGAACAACAACCAGTCTCATGGGTTATCAGGAAAAGGAGATGGACATATGTTGGTCACTTGATGAGAAGAAATGATCAGAGAATCCCAAAACAAGCTGTCAAGTGGAACACAACAGGCCAAAGAAAAAGAGGCAGACCACGTGAAACTCTGAAGAGGACATTGTTAAGAGAGGCCAAATTAACAGGCATAAAATCTTTCGACGAGGTTGAAAGACTTGTCAAAGACAGGAAAAATTGGCGAACTACTTTGCGAGCCCTATGTGACGTTTAACGGCACGGGAAGGATATAAGATATAAGATATACATGTTTTTGGTAAAAAAAAGTGAAACGAAACTCAGAAAAGTGGGTATTTTTATTATTACTGACAATCATATTTAGGTTTTGAAAATTACGCTGGTTAGATGACCACCATTACATTTGATACATTCAGCCCAGACTTCTTGAGTTCATTCAGGTGTCTGTTGAGTTCTTGAACGACCAGTAGACTTGTTATTAAGGCAATTAGCGGTTTCCTTAAATTTTTTTTACCCACCTCAAAATTGTTTTGTTCTCCGATCGGGAACATTATCACAGGGATGCAGCTCAAAATGGCGACGAAACTTTCATTGTACAGTAATAGATGATTCTCCACTTTTAAAATAAGTTTCAACTGTGATTGCGCAATGTTGTGGTTGCCAAGAAGCCATTGTTAAAAATGACCGTTTGTCAGCTTCATCTCTGTCATGTTTTTTTTCACACTTATTCAGTTTCTGCAAACTACGTCAGTTAAATCCAGCTATGCTTTGTGCCGGACCCATGTGGGAAAAAGATTGAGGGACGCAGACTTTGCACTTCCAGTAGTTTATGAAACCTTTCAGCAGTATAAAGACAGGACTCTGATGTTTGGCCATGAAACATCCTAAATAAGGGATGGTTTCAAAACCAACTCTTTCATACAGCTATCTTGTCCTGTGGCTCCTGGAATGTTAATAAAGTAAGCTCGGAAATTTTGTTCTAGAATTTAGATTATTGCAGGGACCAAAGTGCATACATCCAGCTACAGACAAAGGTCTAACTAAAATGTCTTGCTTACATAATAATATCAGACATCAACATTTATGGTTTTCAAAGCACATCATGTATGCATTGCGGAGAAGATAGTAATGTACCTTTTGATAAATTAGAGGAAATGAAAAAACTAATGAGTGTGTATCAAAAATTGTACATATTGATATGAGTGACTAAAAATGGTGATATCTGCTAGCCTACTGTATCTTTTATTAGCCATGAGTGTCTGGAAATAGTGATATCTGCTAGCCTACTGTATCTTTTATCAGCCATGAGTGACTGGAAGAACATATTCTGCTGGCCCACTGTGTTGAGTTACAGGATGTAGGTGACTTATAACCCACTGTTTGTTTCATTCATAAGTTAGTTTTTCATGCTTTGCAAACTCATGGAATATGAAAACCAGTTCAATCACTAATGAATCAGTGTGGATAAAATTTGTTTCATAAATGCTGATGTGTACATTTTAAATTTATGCACACATTTATATATGTAAACAATAGGGGGACATTCTGACCCCTTTATTATTAAATCTGACATTCTGCAAGGTTGCATCTTATCACCGCTGCTATTTATAGCATATATCGATAACATCTGTAGATAAGCTGGACTGATAAGGACAGCAAAAAATCAAGAAAATGAAATAGAACAAACAGAAGATGACATAAACGAACTATTATTTGCAGATGACCAAGCTCTAGTTGCCAACTCAGAAGATCACATTAATAGACTGAATGATGCATGCAAAGAACACAATATGAAAATTAGCCTAAGCAAAACTATCATGACTATTGCAAGAGTAGACACACCAATAAACATTACACTGGAAAACCATACTATGAAGCAAGTAATGCATTTCAAATACCTTGGAAGCATTTTCTCAACAACAGGAAAAATAAACATAGAGATCAAAAACAGATGTAACAAAGCGAACCAACTTATTGGGCAAATGGCTCCCATACTAAACAACAAGCACGTCTCACTGGAAACCAAAAGAACTATTTATAAGACAATCTTCATACCAACTTTGTGCTACCAATGCCAGGCATGGACGCTGACAGCAAAAGACAAAAGGAAAATTACAACAACTGAAGTGAGATTCTTGAGAAGAATTCTTGGAATATCAAGAATGGACAGAATTAGGAATAATGTCATTAGAAATAAAGTAGGAGTTGAACCTGTTCTAAACTATATTAAAAAATAACAAATAAAATGGTTCGGTCATGTATCACGACTACCAACAGAACGTGTACCACAGAGAGCAATGTTTTACAGACCACACAAAGTCAGAGGAATTGGTCACCCATGCAAACGATGGACTGATGGTATAGCAGAGACCTTGAACATCTCATTGTACGAAGCCAACAGGCAAGCATTTGGGAGACAATTCACTTCACCTCTACACCTAGCAGCAAATGAGGAAGAACAAGACAAGACAAGACATTTATATTGTGAGAACATGACTTATTCTGATGTGGCTGAATATACACACAAAAATTTCTGGAAAACTTAATGCACAATACTTTTTTCTTATGTAGACACTTTTTTGGAGGGAGCAGAATATGAATATGTCATGGCTTCTTATATTAAACAAGCTGGATTCTCTTTAAGCTGGTATTGCCCTAAAGTTGACCCATCTGCAAAAATGAGTAATCAGTTTACTATACTGGGGACAATAAGGATAGTTAAGTATGCTGCAGAATATGTACACCTGTGCGTAGATTTTTCTTGGTGGATCATTAGGTAGAGCCATTGTTTTATATTTTCTACATGGCACAGATTTCATCAGTTTCCGTACGATGAGGAATTTATTAAAGAGGAGATTGAAGCACCACTGGATTTATCCAATAAGCAATGGTGTTGAGCCTGAAGTAATACATATGTCAAAATTTGTAATGTTTATTGCAAAACTGCCCTTTGTTTGTCAGAAAACTGATTGATGGATAATTTCTCTTTTATCTGTGTACATAATGGTTGACATTCACTGTATTTCATTGATTGTGGTTTCATTAAAGATCATAGCATTTATTACATGAAAATTTTTGGCATCTAAATGGTACCCCTTCCATCTGTGCTATTTAAGTGGAATGTAGGGCAGACGCTGTTTCTGTTGTAAATGTTTCTTATGATTATCTTGTATTGTTGAAGTTTTGCTGTGTACTTGACTATAGTGCCTACACGTGAAAGTAATTATCTATGACATTATGGGATTATCTGCAGAAAACCTTGTATGTTTTTATTGTACTGGGACTCTTATATATGTTATCGTTTTAAGTCTCAGGAGGGGTGGGTAAAAGTTTGACAGTTCAAACATCATGTTAAAACTAATCCAATTTAGAAACGAAACAAAACAAAACTCTGTAGTCTCCAAGCTATGAATATAAAATATGTGACTTATTTTGCTGAATCATTGTATTAAATTTTAATAACAGTTAGTATTATTTTTATATTAGTTAAATAAACTACATTTCATGTCATCTTGTGCATCTTTTTAAATCATAAATTTGAACATGAATTTTCAGAATATTTTCACCTTGTTTTTAATATATTTTTCATGATTGCTTTCCATGTTTCAGTGACTATTAAAATCAGTTAGAGGACATATCACATATAATATATATGTGCTGCATCACGTATTTGACTCACAGTGAAAGGCACAGTTTCATTAATTCTGTATTAATGTATTTTGGTTACCATGCTGCCAATAATGTCTGAATAGATTTTGTAGCAGAAAACATCTCCACGTGTGAACCTAATAATTTTTTTACTTCGAGGCAGAAAAAAATATTGTTGAAGATGTGACCCTGCAGATTTGAGAGTGAGATATATGAAAGTACATTTCAAGAGGTTTGAATGTAGTAATTCTAGTTCTCTTCATTTTTTTTTTTTTATAATCTCATAAGGAAAGTCAGGGTTGGTTTTTTTTTAAAAGTTTAATAATTGGAGGCCATGCTAAATTCATAACGAAAAGTGAATAGTAATATTACTGAGGAAATTGAAGCTGACTTTTTTTTCTGTTATCTCGTTTCCAGATATAGTTGGATAAATTTTTGTTTCAAAATCAGAATAGTACTTTTATTTTTGTTTTGTTTGCGACAACAAAGAAAGTCAGTGTAATCGTATTAGCTGAGGCTTATATATGATATTTACAATTTAGCATCATTTGTATGTACTTGTTGTTATTTAGCTTTGCAAGAAAAACTTGTGGGGATAACATATGTAGATTTGTCACGTAGTAATTCATTTTTTTAAATGGACTTTGAAATTGGAAGATTGATGCTTAGGATAAAACTGCGGCAGATCTTTCTTTGTGGGAAGGATGTTATACTGAAAAATATAAATGTATGTATAATATATATATATTAAAATATATATTAATATATATATATATATATTAAAAGTGAGTTTTTTGTTTTTTTTGTGCATGTTTAAGTGAAAGAGAGGAGAAGCAGTAATAAATAAAAGTTAAATCCATAATTTAACATTATTAACCAGCCTGTGATTTATTGTTTTTATAATAATATGAGTATTGTGACAGTCTCCGAGGTCTAATCTAAGACACAAGACCGGGTACAGAACCGATTTACAAAACAAAGGCAGTTGACAGGGTAATAAACTGTATTGCAGAAATGATTTGACACAGAAGATGTTGTCACCATGAGAAAAATGAGGCAGAATGTGAACTAATGTCATTCACACCAGAGTGTGAATAATAAGTGAGTAAAATGTTGTGATGGTTTGAGTGAATACGAAACAGATGACTGTTTAGAGTGAACTTATGAGGAGTTTTGAATTTGTATACGTTTTGTGAAGTTTTATTTTTGACATTTTCAGAATAAATCGGCATTTTAACATTGAAACGGCTCTAAACTGAAACAATCTTAACTCTTAACCTGCTATGAGCTGTTTAAGTGGAGAAAAATAATTTTAAAAAAAAAACAAAACTAAAATGACTACAATCATATGGTTCTATTCTGCAGCTGAGAGTTCCTAATTTTAAACTGCTGCAAATGTTAAAAATAAGCATCATGTCATTTCCCAGGTAGCAATGACTTTTAATCACTAGTACAAAAAATGTTCATGTGTCATGTGTGATGTTTGGTAGATTAAAGAATTAAATGTAATAGCAATATAATAACACATTTTACTGTGGAACTACATGTGTGAACACAGATAAAGAGTTAACTGTTTTCAGTAGCTGAATATGCCAATGTTTTTTTTTTAACTTTCTTGAGCTAAGTGAGTTCATACTTGATTTTTGTCTATTCTGAGAGTTAAGGTGTATAATATTTTCTGAAAATCTAAAAGCCTGAAGTTATTTTACTACAAGTTTTTGTGAATCTAGATACAGATAGTTGTCATAACTGAGCACTGTAAACTAATGCATCACTCTTTAGTGCATGTGACCACAGATTTGATGTCAGCATTTGTGCTTTATAACGGGGAAGAGATTCTGGAGCTTGTCCTGTATCATCCCTCATGTACCTTTCATTACAGAGGGGGTAGATAGTTTTTGATGAGCATATTGGTTTGTTTCAAATAAGTTTTTGATGAGCATATTGGTTTGTTTCAAATAAGTTTTTGATGAGCATATTGGTTTGTTTCAAATAAGGGGATATTTAAGGTATCTGGAGCATAATAACTGAAATTGTCTAGGTTTCTAAATGAAAGCAAAATATTAGGAATAAGCTTCTGCTAATAATGGGCATCTTATCTTATCTTATCTTATATCTTATATCCTTCCCGTGCCGTTAAACGTCACATAGGGCTCGCAATGTAGTTCGCCAATGTAAAGTTTATTTCTCCAGAAGTACCTTTGGGTGATTTACTTCAGTTTTGCAGTGATGCTTCCATGAACATGTTGGGATTCTAGATAAACACAAGAATAGGTTTTTAATGGTTTTTGTCAGTAACTACCATTCTGACTCATTTAAACTGCTACAAACTGTCTCTCAGTTCATTTTTTACATACCATGAGGATTTTTTTACACAGAAGTTAACAGCAGCAGGTTCGGTTGATTCTGGTTGCATATGTTAAGGGAAAAAAAAATTGAAACAATTTGGCTGCGTGAAAACTTATATGGCATTTCTACTGCAGTAGTTTTGTGTGAGATAGATAACTGGAAACCCGTTAAAAGTCATTAACAAACTTGGATGACTAATTTCACAGAAAGAGCCAGTGAAATCTCCCCCACCTCCCACCCCCCCGCCCACTTTCTGACTGGTTTGCAGTGAGTGTCAGAACATCCAGTTTAGGTTTTATTTTGTACATGATGTAGTGATTATTTGTGATTTCAAGTTAGAAAATAGAAGTATTATGTGAGTATTATTGTAAAATACATTAATGAGTACTAGGCACAGAGAAGTGGTTGATTCATTAAAAATATATTTGTGCTTCATGCCTTGTTTCAGTGTATATGGGTGTTATGATGTGCAGGTGAACACTTTCATATCCAAAAGTTGGAAACACAGAGAAATGCATGTCCTCTAGACGAGGCATAAAGACCACGTGGGGCCATGCAAAGGATAAGCTGATAGAGTAAATCGTAAAGAAGAGGTGGAAAGAGGGAGGGAAACAGATGGGGAAACGGCAATTAAAAACAGCCACTAGAGGAGAAGGTGTCGGGGAGGGGGCGTCAAGTTCTTTCTGAAGAAAAGACGCCATCCCTCTATTCCTACGTCTACTATTCTGCGCCTTACACAACTTGTCCTCTGACTCAATTCATTTGAATTCAATGGGCTTTACTTCGACCAGATTAGTGGTGTGGCCATGGGTACAAAAATTGGCCACAGATACGTATGTCTGTCATGGGCTACTTTGAACACAAGGTTCTGAAAGTCTATAGAGGCCCCTTTCCAGCCTTCTATAGATGCTACATAGATGACGACATTGGGGTCACATCAGTACCAGAGGAAGACCTTGACAACTTTATCAGTTTTATTAAGGAGTACAATCCTGTCATTTCTTTCATCTCCCATGTCTCTACTACCTCCACTAACATTCTTGACATTGCCGTTACTATCGGCCCTACCGGGCTTACTACTTCTGTCCACTATAAACCTACAGACTCTCACAGCTATCTTTTGTATTCTTCCTCCAATCCCAGATCGTGTAAGGACTCTATTCCTTTTTCCCAGCTTCTTAGGTGCGACGATTGTGTACTGAGGATGTTGATTTCCAGGATCAAGGCCATAAAATACTAGATTTCTTCCGTCAACGCTGCTATCCAGAACATGTTCTCTCATCATCTTGGAACCACATCAGCTATATATCGCAGCAGCAAGCCCTCACTCCTAAACCGCACTATAGCTCGGAGAGAGTTAAACTGGTACTCACACACTACCCTCATAGTTTGGCAGTTAAAAACATACTGTATCGCCATCTCCAGACCAAGCCTGATATGCGTGAACTTTTTGGGGAACCCCCATTAGTGGCCTACATACGGGACAAGAACCTCAGGGATCTTTTAGTCCAAAGTCCCCTTAAGACAGATGACACTTTTTATGGTACCAGACATGGACGCCGTAGATGCAACACTTGCCCATTTGTTGTTGAGGCTAGCCAGATATCCTTCCCTAAGTCCATGTTATCATTTCAGGAGGGTTTCACCTGCACTTCACGCAATGTTATTTATGCTATTATATGCAAACGTTGTGGTATGAAGTATAATGGGGAGACCGGTTTACACTTAGGAGATCATTTTCGCCAACATCTTAATGATATTTCTAAGAGGGCCTGGACACCTGTGGCTAGAGAACATTTTTGCCTTAGCAACCACAGGGGAAAACAGGACATTTCTGTTAGTGCGATCCGCTCTTGTTCTGCTGATGTATGATCTCGGAGAGTCCTAGAACAGCGCCTTATTTTCCAGGCTGCCTGTCTCCACCCAGCTGGAATTAACAATGTCTTCAGCTTCCTTTAACAACATGCTTTCCACCTTTTATTTCTCCTTTTTTGTGATGTATACTCTACTTGTTTCTTTCTCCTAGCTCCCCCTCCCTATCGCCACCTTCTCTTTTTTCTCTGGTGACCTAAAGGGTCTTGTCCTATTCACCAGTTTCACATTTTCTCACTGCAGGTGTTTATGTTCTTCATTCACTATCTCTCTGCTTCCCCTTTCCCTCTCCCTTTCCCCCACCTGTTTCCCTCCCTTTTTCCACCTCTTCTTTATGATTTACTCTATCGGCTTATCCTTTGTGTGGCCCCGTGGTCTCTATGCCTCGTCTAGTGGACATTCATTTCTCTGTGTTTCCTACTTTTGCAGGATGCCACATTAAGATAAGTTTTTCATTTAGTTATACGTTTTTGTCTCGTTTGTGTATGTAATTCTTGAAAAAAGCTCACGCCGACATATCAGATGCTGTTGTATGTTTTTCATTTATACATTCTCATCTCGCTCTCATACTTTCTATTCGTTTTTCTCACTTTTCTCACTTTACTCACTCCCTCTGCCACTTTGTAAAACTGCACCATACAACTCTGTCTACCTTTATTATTAGAACCAGTTTTACGACAGTCGCCATCCCCTTTTATATGGCATAATAATCCCATATTTATCATTATAAGAAGAATGTGTAAATTCATTGATTCAGGGATATATTGACACTTTTTTTTGTCTAGCAGGATGGTTTTGAAGCAGGTGGATAACAGATGTTGTGGGATTGTGCCAAGTATCATCCTGCAGAGCAGATCCCATTATGGCTGACTCTACCAATGGCCATCATGGCTGACTCTACCAATGTTGGATTCACATATTAGGCCACATTAGCACCAAGCAATATTCATGTTCTGACTACATGTTTGAACCTCTTTTCCTCCCCAGATGATGCTGTCCCAGAGTTTCTGTCCACGTGACTCAGTCTCTTTGGAAGTTCTTCCCATACCACAGAACTGATAGAAAAATCTCCTCTTGGTGACTTTAAAATGACTTTCTGTCTCAGTTTTGGTCTACTACTGTGTTGTCATTTTCCCCTCAATAAATTCTTCAAATAAAACCTGTTTCAGAATATGGTTGCCATACATTCTTGCCACATCCCCCAGTCGCCTCAATCTTTTGCTGGGTTAGACCATTAAATTACCCTGTCATCATCATCAGGTGCTGTGCCGACTGGCATTGGCTATTATGCTTCTCCAGAGTACACGATCCTTCATGCAGGCCATCAGCTCATTTGGCGATCTCCTCTCACACCATCCCGTCAGACTGTCCAGTATCATTTCTCTTGGTCTTCCTCTTGATCTTCTATTTTTCCTGTTGTTATAATATTTTCAATGCCCCCTCTTCTCATTGCATGTCCTATGAAAGTACATTGTCTCTCTCTTATCTTTTTGACAAGGTTTTTTTGTCTCTCCAGCTCTTCTCATACATTCTTCATTAGTTATTTTTGCTGTCCAGGGGATTCGCAACATTCTTCTAATTTTATTTAGAATTTAATTTAATTAAATTACTCTGTATCTGACAGTTAAAAATTTCTGGATATGACAAAAATTAATTGGTACAAGTAATACCATCAGCTGCAGTTATTGTATAAGGTGGCACCTAAAACTGGTCCCCATCCACAGACTGCATTTTGCTGGGGGGGGGGGGGGGTGGTTTTATGTGCATCACCCTGTGATATGGATCCTGGTTTCCTGGGGACAGTTCTCGAATAAATGGCTACAAATAAGAGATTTGACAGATATAATCTGAAACTTACTTTTTGGGTCCACTCAAGGATTTCAAGTATTCATTCCTTCATTAGATGTCCTGCCAGCGAGTATTGGTGGTTGATCTTTTCTGTTTTGTTACGTCTAATTTTATTGACTGTCTTTTTTTTTTTTCACCCCTGTGCCACTTTGATTTATTTTGTTATTCTGCCTGATTTGTATTTTTTACTTGGAATTTTCAAGTGATTGACAGAATCCCCGAGCAAAAGCCTCTGATGCCAAATATAAAGAATTTTGTCTTTTCCTTACGATTTTTATTAGTTTTCAATAAGTTTTCAATCGCTCTTGCTTCCTGTTTCTGCAGTACTTCAACCAAATGATAATGAGATCATATTATCAGACCAGTGCAGTGGCTTATTTAATATGAATGTAACTAAGTTCACAACAGATGTGGATCTAACACAGACTGCAGAAGACAATAAACTACTTAATAAGAAAAAGACTAAATTCTTTGAATATCTCAGGAGAGTCAGTGTTGAAAAACTTGATAGCACTGGAAAAACTTGAGGGAAAGAGAAAAATAGAGAGACTAAAAGAAAGATATCTGGTGGGCTGACTACCTGGCATAGTGCAAACTGGAAGCTATCCAGGCTGATCTGGAATACTAGAAGCATACAATAGAATAGACAAGTGTGATCATTGATATTTACCCAGCATAGCACATAATCAAACATAGTACAGATTGGAGAAATATATTTGATTATGTGCTGCATTCGGTAAATATTAATGATCACACATCTCCATTCTGTAATAATGTACTAGTATAACACATCTTACAATTAAATTTGCATGATTTTTATTTGGTGATGTTAGTGCAGCAGTCTGTCACCATCACTGTTAACATAATTTGAAAATGGAGCAGGAAACTCACTGCTTTACAGAGCAAAACAAAACACCTCATATCATCAGTTCTTCCAACACCCCCCCCCCCCACAAATGTTTTGGGCCTTTAAACCCCACTAAAGGGGTAGCCCCCTCTGAGTCATGACTCCCGGAGGTCTGCGACTTGTTGGTTTTTAACCACATCGTAAGGCTGTGTTCACATCTGCAACTTGCTAATGCTCCTTACTGTTTGCTCTGTGGATTCTATATTTCTTATTATGTTCTACATGCTGCAACCAAGTCCTGTCTTGTCTGCTTGTGCTTGCTGGGGCACTGGTCTTCTTTCTCTCATCATTCATGTTTTGCTGCACTTAAAAATAAAAAAAAAAATTGTCCTTTTATTGAACTGAACTGGTTCATTGTGTAAGACATTGCCAGGATGTCCTAAAATATACCATTTAAATGAATTCAAACTGAAATAAAATGTTTCATTTAACTATTTAATTTTATTTGAAACTGATTGTCTTGATTCCTATGCCATCCTGTAAGATGGTAACCAACTGTTGTACAAACTGAATTCATTTACTCCGTAACTTTATACCCATGGGCATGTGACTGCACTCTTTTCATCCTGGCGCATGGCTGGTTTTCTTCACATCAAATCTTCCTGTACTGTTTTAATTATGATCATTTCTTGCATTCCTGCTGTTTAAACTTGTTCCGCTGTTATTCAGATCATTAGCTCACAAGGTTAACTTGGCATTGAAGCTCATGACTTCGTCCTGTCCATCGCCTGGTTAAATCTGGACTCATATAATCTTCTGCTCTTACAAACTGTTTAAATGATGACTTTTTAAAGCTCCCGGCTGTTTAAAATGTACTTCTTGAAGTGAACAAATTCTGCCCAAATGCAAAATTGAACCAAGGACCTGATTTGCTGGTGGGTGCACTAACCACTTTGGCACCTGGCTTGAAGACTACCAGCTGTTAAAACTATGACTTAAGGAATTCTGGATGTTTAAGCAAAGCCTTCTTCCAGCCAACTATGAGGTCTTCTAGTTTTCACAAATAAATGTTACTGTTTTCTAATAGTTTAAGTCAAAACTGAGTCTATTTTCTAATCATTTATACTATGTCTTTTTTTATGTGATATTTATGCCTGGCTATTTATTCATTATCATCTTTATTATACTGCTCACTTGTATGCTTCCATTTCTTTTGCCATCATTTCCTCCTGCTCTTGTGATCATTTTTTTTTCTTTTCTCCATAAAAATTTCAAGTCACAGTCAACTTTAACGGCCTCAGATCTTTGAAAAGAATTTAATTAAAGTCTCATTCCTCAAAATAATTTTTTTTCATGTCTGCTTCTGTCTTCTGGCCATTTGAACCAAGACTACTTTGTTCATTAGTTGTTTAAACATTGACTACTTTCTGTTTATTGGCTGCTTAAAACTTCACTACTTTTTGTTTATTAGCTATTCAAACCTTGACAACTTTCTGTTTATTAGCTGTTTAAATCATGACATTTTCAAGTTTCAACATTTTTAAGCCAAAATTTGTATGTTTTCTAGCTGTTTAAATGACTTGTGTTTATGCCATGGCTAACTGCTCACACATGGCTACTGACAGTCATCTATTTTCCTTACAAAACACATAAAACAAACCATTAACTTCACTCACAGCTCGTTTATTCCACAATATATAAATCACTGTTTCAACCTATAGTAACTGACACACTATTTCTTGCACATTATGTAAAGATAAATAATGTCAAGAAACCTAGTTTATGCAAAAATGGCTAAATTATTCATCACATATGCACGTTTAAAACTTAAAAAACCAATTGTTTAAATGAAAATATGGGTATTTGATATTGTAACCGATAAACTAAATCTGAGGTGAAATGGGTTTCAGATATGTTCACCAATGATTCAAACTTCTCAAACTGATGAGAATTTGAGACAATATAAGAGATAATATGTGGTGTGATCAAAAAGTATCCAGACTTGGGGCATTAATTCGGAACCGACTGACACAACTGGAAGAGAACAGGCACAGGTTGATCTTGGCATGCAATATGCATATGGATAAGTCATATCTTCCCAGCTTGTTTGCCTACAGTCCTGGTTTGTTTTTATCACTGTCTATCAGAGAAACTGGATCAATGAATCTGCCCATGTTTCAGCTGCTTGTCACCTAAGTGAATACGTCAAAAATGATGAAAACTTTAAAAACCATCATAACTGGTGATAAATGTGGGTTTATGGGTATGATCTGAAATTAAGGACCCAGTCTTCGTAGTGGAATATCTTGATGCTTCATGACCCAAAAAAGCACGACAGAGCCACAGCAATTTCAAGACAATGCTGACTTTTTTTTTTTCAATTACAATGAAACTGCGCATCATGAATATGCTTCATCAGGTCAGACATCAACAAGGAATACTACTGTAAAGTTCTGCACCATTTAAGGGATGCAGTCTGTTGCAAAACGCCGACAATGCATAAGAGCGGCAAGTGGCAACTCCACCATGATAATACACCTGCCCATGCATCGCAACTTGTGCAGTAGTTTTTTGCTAAGAACCGCATTCCACAGGTCTAACAGCCAATATATTCGCCTGATACTGCTTCCTGTCACATTTTCCTATTCCAAAAATAAAATATCACTTGAAAGGAAAAATATTTCAGGATGTCGAGGAGATACAAAAGAATGTGGCGAAGTAGCTATTCCCCATATCAGACGATGTCTTCAAAAAATGCTTTGAGCAGCTGAAATACCATGGGGCTAAGTGTATTGCTATGGAATGGGACTATTCTGAAGGTGATTAAATTACACTTTGCCTATTCCTGTAGTTCTTTTTTTTTTCAATAAATCCAATCATGACAGTTTTTGATCACACCTCACGTGAAAAAAAAAAGTCCAGGAAAACATTAATTAAACTTCATCTGTGACCACATTTTGAGATCATAATGGCTCAACAATCATCATTCTATAGATTACTTAGGGATTTTAAAAAAAAAACCAGTAAAGCGTTTTAAAAAAACAAAAAGGTTCCTTAAATTACAGGTTCAATTTTGTAAGAAATGCAGGGAACTCACCTAAAAGACACGTTTAGTTTTGTAAGAAAAGACAAAAACAGGTGGTTAAAATAAATAATTTGCTAGAAGATGCTCCCAAAACTAGCAAGGGAACTGGAAAAAAGAAACTTACATTTGATATCTGTAGTAAATCATCATTTTTTTTTTAAATTTAAAACTCAAAATGTTTCTTGTCAAATGATATTTAACTACAAACACTGATATGCCTCTAAAAGAAACCAATATCACATCAAATGATAACTTCTACTGAGGAACAACATATAACGAGATAGAAACATGTTTTTCCTTTGTTGTGGTATGAATTTAAACATGTTTTTTCTTTGTTGTGATATGGATTTTTTAAAAAATGTCTTAGCTCTGAATGTTAACCTGGCAACCATCACCTGTAAATAAAACCTAATATCAAAATTAGTGCTCACAGATTTTCGAAGGAAAGCTACCGAGACAAAGCCATGAACATATTTTTGCAGGTTTGTGGAAAATGTTAAACCTGACTACCATACATCATCAGTGAACAGACCTACTAAAGAGACCCAAAGAAGAAGGGTGGAAAGCTGTGCTTTCATTTGGCTGGAAAACCAATTTAGGCTCAGTAAAGTTATGTATCACTAATATATCAGGTTATGACATGAAGTTTAAATAAGACACTGTCAAAGGCATAACATAGCAGCATTCTCACAGATTTAGCAAGACAAGCCACTAACATCACATGTAGTGTTTTTGTCATTTTTTGTTTGTTTGTTTTGAGTACCTGCATGCTAACTAAATGGTAGTGTAACATTCCAATACTTATCTCCAATTTTCTCTCTAAACAAAAGAAGCATGTGCTAACACAGCTTAGTGTCCCATTTATATTATTAATGCTATGTTCCTCTTAGTGTCTCATTTCTAATATTAATGCTATGTTCCTCTTAGTGTCCCATTTCTATTATTAATGCTATCTTCCTCTTAGTGTCTCATTTCAATTATTAATACTATGTTCCTCTTAGTGTCTCATTTCTATTATTAATAATCTCATTTTTCGATCAAAATTGAATCAATATCTCACCAAAAGAAAACCTCTCAGCTGCTACAGATAAGACGTCCATGAGCATAACCACTTCCTATCAATGTACACTGCTACGGTAAATTAGGAAGTTTCCGAGTTCACTAATTCTATCTTGAAATCGCGCTTTCGATAAATAGCTGAACATGTGGCAAGTATTACAAGCATTAATACAAAGAATGTAACAGTTACCAGCATAGAAATATTAACTCTTTTATCTAACACTACAAGGTGCTAATAGTTTTCAGACGTGGATTAGTCAATAGTGAACTGAACTGCCATGTCAAAGTTGTGGTCTGGATACCTACTACTGGCACCCTCCAGCCAAACTGCCTCTAGAAACTGGGTTATGCTGTAGAGGCAACTGTTGCTGCATGAAGACAAAACAAGATGTCTTACAAGTCCCTTTCATGTAACTATGACTGAGTTCTTAGTGGGTCATTAAAAAAATTGTTTCCATTTATGCATATGTAGATATGTGAAGGAAGATGAGCGTGGAACGTGGAAACAAAGTATGGAGAAATTGTCTAATAAGTTAATCTTTAATCTGCGAATATGTTGGTGGATGAACATGCTTACACCACTGTTTTATTTAAACACAGAAGTAATACTACTACAAGACCTGCTGTGATATATTTCACATTAGTGTTTAAAGAAAATATTTTTGTATCAATTAAATATGTAAATAAAACAGCCTTGCTCTGTTGTTTCTGGTAAGGCATACAAATTGACTTACACAGTGTCAAACGGAGCATAAAGTGAGCAAGCTTGATTCATGTGCTGTGACATCATGACACAGCATACAAACTTAAAGCTGACATTTACATTCTGATCAGGAAGATGAGCTCCCCTGGGTTATATTCTGCCCTCAAACCTCGACTGGCCCAGCAAGCCACCAGTGGATCTCTTTACCACTCATAGAAAACAAAGGAAGAATAGACGGACTGATATAAATGGAAAACAACTCGGAAACGTTAAACTTCAGAAAAAAGATTCTTAAAGTATGTACCATCAACATATATGGCATAAATAATAAAAAGGAGGTATTAGCGGAGGTAATGAAAAGGAGAAAAAAACAACATAAGTAAAGAGGAAAATGATATTATCATGGGGGAATTCAATGCAAGACTGGGAACTAGTAGAGCTGATGTAGGAGTCCACATGGATGCCTTTGGTGACCAGCCAATGAAAATGAAAATGGTAGCAGACTGCTAGAACTATGCAGCCAGCATCCAAACGCATTCTTTTAACACACAGAGTCCCAAATATATACCTGGTACAAATGGAATGATTTGACACAGAGAAGCCAAACTGATTTCATACTAGCAAGGAACAACAAGAAGAGATCAGTCATGGATGCAAGAGCAGTACCCAACCTGAGTTCACACACAGACCACAAAACAGTAGTAGCAGTCATCAGAGCACACAGGAAAAGCCATAACAGAACTCCCAAGAAGAAAAGTGAAAAACTAAGAAAGCTCAAGAGAATGTGAAAGAAGAATATATGAAGAAAATAAGAGAATTGTTCATAAACTTACCAACAGAAACAAAATCAGTGGAAGAGGATTGGGCCTTATTCAAAACCAGGTTTTTTGTGAGCAGCAAAAGAAACATGTGGTACTATGAAAAAAGGAGGTAGAGAAATGAAAATAACAACATGGAATGATGAGGTGAAAGAGGCTGTAAAAGAAAAGAAAAATAAATATAAATAATGGATGAGAAGTAAAGAAGGTCTAGACTACACTGAATATTGAATTGCAAGAAGACACTCTAAGCGGGTAATAATAGAAGCAAAGGGAAAATTACGGCAGGAATACAGTGAAGTATTAAACAACAATCACAAAGAAGCTATGAAAATCTTTTATAAAAAGATCAGTGCAATGAGAAAGAGTAGAGATTGTGGACGACATTAACAGTGATCCAATATGTGAACCAGAGGGCAGTACAGCGACAGAGACAGTATTTTGACAGGTTACTCAATATTCCATCTGAGGCAAGCCAAACCCATGATAACAACACAGCTGGCCCCATAGAACTGGAAATGGTCATACTACTAGCTGAGATCAGAGAAGCCATCAAAAAGGTCTCAATGAACAAAGGCCCAGGGTGTGACCCAATGAATTAATCAAATGTGTGAAAGAGGTTGGAGTAACTTGGCTTCAGACTATTACTTAGTAAGGGAAAAACAAAAAAAAAACCACAGGACCGAAGAAATGCTGCAATTACTACAATATGGAAGAAAAAAGGCAGTAAAAGGGACTGCAACCAATATAGAGGCACCTCACGGCTAAGCCATGCTGGAAAAATGTTCTGCAAGATCCTAGAGAACAGACTGTGACCAGTGATTGAACCACAGTTAAATGAAACTCAAATGGGATTTAGAAAAAAACAGAAGCTGTACAGATGCCACCTTTTCTCTAAGAAAACTAACAGAAAAATCAATTGAACACAATCAGATACTGCATATAGCTTACGTAGATCAAGAAAAAGCATTTGACAGAGTAGACATAAAAAATGTGGGAAATTTTACAACATTATTGTACACATCTGATCAACCTATGCAAAACCTATATGAAAACAGTCAGTGTACAGTTAGAACAAATGCGGGACACTCTGAACCATTCGTCATAAAATCCGGAGTGAGGCAAGGCAGTGTACTATCTCCCTTACTTATAACATACACTGACAACATCTCCAAAGCTAACATACATAGTAAAAACTCCACCACAAAGCTGCCCGACAGCCCAACCCCAGAAAGAATGCTGATAAACCCACAACACCCTTCAGAAGATACACCCAACAGGAGGACCATAAATGAACTCCTTTTTGCTAACGTTCAAGCACTTATAGCCACATCAGAAAAAGACTTACAGAAGAACATGGATAATTTAGCAAGGTAAAAGCCACAACATGAAGATGAAAAAAATGGAAGTCATGACCATAGTGAGAGAAGAGATCCAAACAATGATCTTCCTAGACAACCAATTACTGAAACAAATGAAATGTTTCAAATACTTGGGTAGCAAAATATCATCCTCAGGGACAACTGACACTGAGATTGAGAACAGAAGCAATAAAGCAAATTTGTTAAAAATCAGACAAATGACTCCTTTACTGAAAAACAAATACATCATAACTGAAACAAAAAAGGCCACTGTACAACACAATTTTCCTCCCAACTCTATGCTATCAATGTCAAACATGGACACTAACAGCCAAGAACAAAAGAAAAATCATCATGAAAGAAATGAGATGTTTAAGGAGAATACTAAATGCGACAAGAAGACACCAAATAAGAAATGCCACCATATGGGCAACGGTTGGAGTAACACAAGTATTACACTATATCCAGAAACAGCAAGTCAAATGGTTTGGCCATGTTATATGGTTGCACCTGACAGTATGGCTCAGAAAACATTCATACTAAGATTTGTAGGTAACAGAGGAAGATGGAAAGAGGAAACTACAGAAACCTTAAATATCCCATTATATGAAGCAAACTGTTGGAAGCCTATCAAGATGTCTATTTGTCCCAACACTGAAAGGTACATGAGGGAGACAAGACAAAACATAAACAACCACTTAAAGCTTAGACTTCCACACTTTGCCTTGTCCTCATCTGTGGCTGCAAAATGTGTGCAATAAAATGAATAATCTTTCAACCAAAAGCATACAATAAACTTTCTTCACCAAAACATACACTAAATTTGTACCAAAATCAATCATCAAATAACATGCTAAAAATCACAGTAGAACAAATTGTTCGTATTCAATCACTTTCAAAGTCCTCATACGTGTGAATTATGTTTAATGTATCATTCATAATCAAGCCTTGTCACGCTTTTCTTTATCCCCACACTGAAAACCACATGTTCCCAACATCTTCTCTTCACCCCTACACTGAAAACCACATGTTCCCAACATCTTCTCTTCATCCCCACACTGAAAACCACATGTTCTCAACATCTTCTCTTCATCCCCACACTGAAAACCACATGTTCCCAACATCTCTTCATCCCTACACTGAAAACCACATGTTCCCAACATCTTCTCTTCATCCCCACACTGAAAACCATATGTTCCCAACATCTTCAAAACTATCAGCCCAACAGAAGCTTCTTATGCTTGTCCCAATGACTCACTTCTTTATGAACAATCCTACATGTAACAATGAATATGTCACTGTCAACAATCTTCTTAATGATTGTTTTAGTCACATCCAGGTATTACTTCCTTGATATCTTTAACAACAGCCATCAGGTTGAATGTTCCTTGACTTTTCATACATCATGATCAATCATCAAACAAACAAACAAACAAAATATTTCACCATACTACATCATTCTGGATAAAACATGCCATTACATGTTTTCAAGTATGTGATTTCAAATCAATTGGTTAACATGAACATTTACGAATAAAATCAAGTGTATTAAAGAACATTTAATATTAGGACGCCATGAAATCGTAAACAGTGTTATGCTTGAAAATTTAAGTATTAGACTTTTTAATGAATGTTACATATGAAAAAGTTCAACTTTGACATAAAAGTCTCCAAAAATGTTCATCCAGATATAAAATATATGTACTAAAAAAAACAATAACTAGAAAAAAAAACAACACAAACATGTTATTTAAGAAAAATAACTGTGATTTAAGCTCTAAATTTGCAGAATTATTTGCAATATGATGTGTCTCAATGATGATTTTCAAATAAATTTCTTGCATACAATGACAATTATTTGTTTTTTAAAAATCTGCTTTTGTCTGTTATTCCAATTATAGATTTGTATGCCATCAGAACAGGCAAAGATGTTATAACCATAGAAAGATCTGGGAATTGATAAAGGATATTTATTATAAAAAAAAAAAGTTTACAGGATACATACAATCACAAAGGAAATATAACTTGACATTCTTAATCTACCACGAGCCACTTAATAGGCATTTTTGTTAAGAAATAAAAACATAAAATAACTAGTCATGTGGTTTGATTCCACAGTTTACAGTCTGTCATTTTAAACTGTCATAATGCTAAAAATAGGTTCTGCATCATTTCCTGAAGGAGTTGCAGTGGTGTA
This sequence comes from Achatina immaculata, assembly GCA_009760885.1. Taxonomy (NCBI): domain Eukaryota; kingdom Metazoa; phylum Mollusca; class Gastropoda; order Stylommatophora; family Achatinidae; genus Lissachatina; species Lissachatina immaculata. The sequence continues at coordinate 65,030,082 of CM019691.1, read as the reverse complement.
GGGGTCAGTGAACTCACATGCACATCAGAATGTCCCTGGTTTTGATTTTTTTCAGACCGACTGGCACTGGGGTCAAGCCAGCCTAGAAAAATGGGCACCTGAGGTTTCCCTGGGAAAACAAAGCCAGAGTGGACAGGTGTTAACATACAAACTTCTAATGCTGTATTGGCCCAGAAGGCACTAATACTTTACACCCTGCTACAGCATGAAAATGCTATGGGACATAGATTTTTTATAGATCATTTCCTTGTAAAACATTGCATCTGTGATGTTCATACACCATGGGTAGTGTCCAGTAGGTAAAGAGTTAATGTAAACCTTCTGTAGTAATATTATTTTGTAAGTATGCCATAAGAGAACAGAGAGAAAAAAAATGCCTGCTAAATAAAGTTCTACAAACACATGAATAGAGAACAAGGCCTATGGAATGAGCAAAAAATTAATATACATACATCAATAATGAATATGTTATGTAACTTGGCACATGGAAAATATATCCTACTTCTCTGTGAAGGAAGATGTTCAATTCAGTACAAAGCACATACAACATACCACAGTACTACAGATAAAGCCGTAATGGAGGAGCATAGCTAGCAACAAGGAAACTGCTCAACAAAAGACCTGTTCCCCTGCAAAACCAAATGGATCAATATTCACAGTAGTACATGATATGTATTATGTTCCACAATTTTGAAAAAAAAAAAGTCTTTGATAGCATTACATTAAAAAGTCTGTGATGCAGGTTCAAAGGTTAACTTTCAACAAATGATTACAGCCAGAAGAGGCTAAGAGCTGTTTTACATCAGCATTTCAAGATAATAAAGTGACAGTGAAACAGGCAGTGATGGACTTTGTGCCTGACATCTCAAAAGAGAGCAGTAAGAGAGTGTTCTGGCTAGGTATAATCATGGTCATTATCAAATCATATAATACATTTTGACTCTGGCTTATGAATATAAAATGGTTAGTCAAAATCATATACACAGAAAACAAAAATATTATGTTCCTCTCTGACAAAACTTGGCATGAGGGTGAATGAAGTGAAAGTTAAAGAATGCACATAAAATTTATGAAAGAACAGATAGAAATCCCAGCTACTGCTATCACCAAAGTCAGTGATGACAGTAAGCAGAGAGTGCCATTGTTGCTAAGAAGCAAGTTAAGAACAGAACATGTCAAGATGGTGGCTAAGCTGCAGACACACTCCAAGGAAGAAATGTCTTCTATCATTTGATTCTTGTCCACCAAAGGTCTGAGCCACTTAGATACACATTATGAAAGACACATACCTGTGGTATCTGACAGTAAGAGCATGTGCAATGCTACAGTCTATAAATGAGTCAAGATAGGTGTAACAAACTTAAGCGATGCCAACTGTTATGTAAGCAAATACACAAAGGATGTGGTGCACTGGTGGATGAGAAGTCTAGAAAAAAATTTTTTTTTTCCCCTTACTAGAATTCAGGCTATTAGAAAAATATTTTGGCCAAACACGATAAGAAATAACATCTTGTTGGCAGAGATGCAGATGAAGCCACTGACAACAATTATTGAGGAAAGACGCTGGTGATGGTTGAGACATGTGCTCCAAATGACTGACAACTCACTACTAAAAACAGCACTAAGATGGACACCACAGGGGAGCAGAAGTAAGGGTAGACCAAAAGAGACATGGAGAAGAACAACAGAAAGGATGTTGAGCAATAGAGGGCTCACCTGGGCAAGAGCAGAAAAAAAGGCAACGGACAGGCATTTGTGGAAAACCCTTGCAGAAGTCCCATGTGCACTGGGCAATTAAGGTTCAGAGAGAGAGAGAATTCAGGCTCTAGTTCACAAGTGAAGCAAGTGCACTGGTGGATGAGAAGTCTAGAATAAAGTTGTTTTTTTTTCTTACTAGAATTCATGCTCTAGTTCACAGGTGAAGCAAGGAGACTGAAAACTAAGGGATGTTACTTTTCCTGCACTAAATAAAAGTTTTGTATCAGTCACATTTTACAACTTTATATTCAATTCACCCTCAGATTGTAAGAACTATTAAAATTTTATGTTAAAAAAAATTTGTGAATTAAATTCTTTTATATATGACTAATGCACAGAAGATGCTTTCGGTGAGAGAAAAGATGAACATTAACAAAACAATATACTGAGACTATTCTTATAACCAAGTAAATGCTCAAACAAGCAACACGTTCATCAAACACATATGTCAATGACTCATGTGGAGAAAACAACTGAACAGGTAGCAAGAAGTTCACCAAACACACACATACCGTCAATGACTGATGAGGAGCAAATGACTGAGCAGGTAAAATTCACCAAACACACACATACCATCAATGACTGATGAGGAGCAAATGACTGAGCAGGTAAAATTCACCAAACACACACATACTGTCAATGACTGATGAGGAGCAAATGACTGAGCAGGTAAAATTCACCAAACACAAACATACCATCAATGACTGATGAGGAGCAAATGACTGAGCAGGTAACATTCACCAAACACACACATACCGTCAATGACTGATGAGGAGCAAATGACTGAGCAGGTAACATTCCCCAAACACACACATACCATCAATGACTGGCACAGAGCAGAAGAAACAAGCAGGTGTCACAGGTGTATCATGTGTCTTGAGGTTTACCTGACTGCACAAGATCTCATACTTAAAGCAAGCTTTTAACTATAATACAAATATCAAAAAATCCTTATTGCAGCTTCTTAAACCATGACTAACTGGAAGAATTTTATAGCTTTCAGTGCAAACAAAAATGAAGACTAAAAAATCTACAAAATTCACCCACTGTCAAAACAGATTTGGGGACATCAGAAACCCTATACAGCAAACTCTACATACAAGAACACCCACACAGATTAAGACAGTCCACTTAATAATTAAGTGTTCCTACTTTATACATTAAGAGAGTCCACTTATCTTCAGGATCAATGACAAAACAAGGATATGCTATAAAACTACCATGTGAAAGATAAAAAAATGAAGAACTGCAAAGATTCGTAATACTTTATCAAAGCACTCTTGACTGCCTATCAACAGATATTATACAATTACTACAAAGAAGAATCATATGAATAAACTTAAAAAAAAATAATTTTATAAAAGTCATTTAAGCTACTGATATTTGATATTTACTGGGGCAAGTTTTATCAACAACAAAAATGATGACCCCCCTGAAAACAAAATATTCAGTCTGTGACCTAGCTTTATCATGCACAGGCTGACAGCAATGCTAGTGGAAACAAAACATGGCATGCACTTTCAAATTATTCATGAGGAACCTCGGAAAAATTATAGTACAAGTGTGGGGGTTCACTGGGTTGAGAAGGACAGTGAACTATCCACTCCACCATTTCACATCATGCTGTCCTCTTGTAGCCAGGCAACTATTTGTGGAGGTCTATGGTTCAAGTCAGAGTCATTCTCTTATTATTTTTCTTCCTCTCTCATCTTAAAGGCTTTGTATTTTTGAAGGTAAAACAAGCAACACTTCACTCTGCCAATTTACTTTGTGACAATCTCATTATTTCCTATATTCTGGGTCGAGGAGAAGTCACTGCTACAATACCCCAGAAGGGAAAAAAAAAAACATAAATCAATGTCAAACATCATCCAATAGTTTCTTTGTTCAAGATCTCTTTGTTTCAATGTCTGTCTATTATTTTGTCTCACCATTTTATGTTTAATATGTTGTCTCAACACTTTATGTCTATTATTTTGACATGTCATTTTCTGGTTTTTTTTTTTTTTTGCAAAGGCACTGAAAATGGAAACTGATAAAACAAACCCCCCCCCCCCCCCCCTCCTTGCTTTGAATATTCTGTTCATGGTTTCAGATCCACATAAAAGAATGCCAAGCACAAGAGTCCAACATATCAGAACCTTTCTCTTTAACGTTAATCTTCTTTTGCTCTTGCTCTTTTTCACACTTTGCAGAATGTGACAGCTGCCTTTCCTATTTGTGTATGAGAATTATGGGAAATATAAGTACAGAAATAGCTGATGAAATCTTCAGTCTTTCAGATACAGAAAACAGAAGTTCTGAAATAAAGAACAAGTATGGTTATCTGGTCAGCTACACTAGACAGTCATAACCAGCTGAAGATTAAACTTCAGATCTACAGATGCTTAGTTTTTTTATAAGCTGGAGATTCTTATCCAGATGCTGTGAAAGTAACACCAGAATATTTATCCAGTTGCTGTGAAAGTTAACACCAGAATATTATCACAGCAGTGAAATAAAAATCCTTGAAAGCTGTGACACCAGAACATGACTACACAAGTTAAATTCATTTCCACTTATGTGTGATACACAAGTGGTGATCACAGAATTAATTCGGTACAATAACTTTTACACAGAGACCCCGTTCCCCAAAATGTCTGGGAACATAGCGAACGTTTTTGGACATAACGCAAATGGAAAGAGTTAAGTAACAATCCTTGAAAGTTATGCCAGAACATGACTACACAAGTTAAGTAACAACCCTTTAAAGTAACACTAGAACAATTTAAATAACAATCCCTGAAAGTTATGCCAGAACATTTAAAAGTTAAATAATAATCTCCAGGAATAACAGTCCTTAAGGATTTTACTTGTCTGTCCTGTTACTGGCTCAAACAGATGAGTAAATTAACAGGCTAGCCAATCAAAACCAGTGATTCATCCAAGGACATAATGCTTAAACCTCATGAGAAAAGAGTATAAGGAAAGCAACTATTATGTAATATTAACAGCAGACAAATATCTCAAAACTTTGATCAAGTGTCTCAGTCTCATGTGTCCAGGTCATGGCAAAGACTGATGATGATAATATTTTCTTGTCATTTATTAATGTAATGTACAAGAATACACACTGTCCAAATGGACATGGCGGAATTTTATCCTGTGCAGTGCACTCATTTAAAAGTGCTTCACCTTTTTTTCCATATATGAACATATTTCACAGTTTGGCCAGACACTCTTTCAAATGCAACACAAACTAACTGCCCATACTTTCCTGTACAATAAACTATACCTGCCTGCTTCAGTACGGTCTGCACGTCTCATCTCTTCCTCACAGACATACACTCAATGTAAATTTGCATTTCAAAAACCACTCATTAACATTATTCTCAACAGTCCTAAAGCCTTAACAAACAATACCTGTGTTATAATATCATGCATTATCTATTTGCGGTCACATTAAAATACTGTTTACACAATTTGTGGTCTCTTATATCTCCCCAGCCTCCATTAGGTTTTGGGTCTCGGAGCTTGAAGCGTGAATCACCTGCCAGGGACACCATGTTGGGATACAAGTGCTGGTGATTCTCCTTCAGTTTGCTCTCTGCCTGCTTTACTTTTGCCATTGGATCACAGTTCTTGGATTTTTTGTGCATTCCGCTGCGTCAGGAACAAAGAATTATGACTTCCTTTTAATGTTTCTTTAAAAGCAAAGAATAAATTCTGTTAACTATCTGTTTATATAATGTTTAAAGACAAAATTAATACAAATTATGTTTAAAAATAATTATAAACAGGAATTTCAAATTTCTAAGATGTTATATTTTAATTTTATAAAATAAAATGTGTTGTACATTTATTTTAAGCATACTGCAATTTACGACTTAAACTGTGATGTAAAAAAATGATTAGCATAATTTTAGTTAAACTTAAAAAGTTTTAAAAAAAAAGAGAAACTGAGAATTATAAAACGGGGGATACCAACCACTCTCCTATATGGAAAATCCTTGATGCTTTCATCATGAGAAGTCTTACTTTATTTGGAATGCAGGTCATGCTCAAGTGCTGTAATGTCCAGTCCCAGTTGTAGTCATCAAATTTACAGAATTCCTGTACAGACACATGGAAAATGGACTCCTTTATAAGAGTATAATAATGCTCAATGATGACAGATTTCCTGTACAGACACATGGAAAATGGACTCCTTTATAAGAGTATAATAATGCTCAATGATGACAGAATTCCTGTACAGACACATGGAAAATGGACTCCTTTATAAGAGTATAATAATGCTCAATGATGACAGAATTCCTGTACAGACACATGAAAAATGGACTCCTTTATAAGAGTATAATAATGGTCAATGATGACAGAATTCCTTTTACAGACACAGAAAACTGAACATGTATGAATGGTTAAAATAAACAGAATTCCTTTACAGACATAAAAGTGGACGTAACACTGAGAGAAGCTCTCTATGGACATAAAGTGGAGATACAAAGAGTGCCCAATACCCATGGATTTGTGAAACTACACCATCAGAATAATCAGCTGCGATCTGTACGCATGTTCTCTGTCTCCTGATTTTGCTGTGTGTTTGTGTAGCTTGTAAAGAACCAACAACAAATCCTATGATGAAGTGCAAATGATGGTAAATAGTGATACAATGCTCTACTAGAAGGGTTTTTATATCATTTATGGCTGCAGACCCCCAATGGATTACCAAACTGGAAATCATCATCATCATCATCATCATCTATTAGCTACTAGCATGATTTTTTAAAATATTAATAGTTTTATTTTATATAAGGATAGCCAGGAACAGAACAGCTGAATAAAAAAATTCTATACATCTAACAATTTTTCTTCAAAACTGTTCTGAGATCACATTTTAGGTCTCTGTCATTTTGGTTCAAATACCCCCAAGGGTTGTGGATGGCCCTCCCCCCTTTACGAAGCCCTGTTGTAACAGGAACCCGTGATCCCATAAAGCGACAAGTCATAATACAAAGCTTTCAGCGGAAGACAGTAATGCAATGTTTTGTACAAGTGAAGACATGGAAGAATCTCTATCACTTACCCAAACAATAAATCAAACACATCCTAACACATGGCATCTTTACAACAATGAAATAAACTCCCAACTAAGGAGCAAAACTACATGACTGGAGCAAAACTATATGACTAGTTATGTTAAATTTTAAAAAAAAAAACTGTTTCCATAGCTCATGGTAGTTTAAGAGTCAAGTTACCTTCCACATCTTAATGGTAGCGGCTGGTTAAGTTTCTACACTGGTGTACTTATAAATACCATATTATGCCAGGAGTAATTTATATAGCAGTGGAGAATAAAACAGAGATAAAAACATACCATGTTATGCCAAGAGTAATTCAGATAGAAGCGGAGAAGAAAATAAAGACAAAAACGTACCATATTATGCCAGGAATAATTTGTAGCATGGCCTTGTAAGTAATTGATTATTGCTGTTATTATTATTATTATTAATGAATATGATTATGAAAATATACTGTAAACAAAATAGTAACATCGAATAGCGGCAGAGAAAAGTGGGTAGGAATGGAAGAGAAAGGCATAGAACTTCCATGACACTAGAACAAGACGCAGACAAAAGTGAACAGTAGAAACAGTGAATAGAAAAAGACGAGACTCAGTGACGCTGAGATATAGGTAATACAAAGGTAATACGCCAGAAAGTAGGATGGTCCAGTGATAGCAAAGCAGTGACTGGATGTTGACATGTGTAAACAAAATAGAAAAGACGAATAGAAAAGGCAGGCACAATGAAAAGCGAGGACACAATAAAACCTCCGACATGAAAGAGCAAGATAATGACTTAGGTAAATAACAACTGTATAGACGAAACTGACACGCGTAGGATGCGATTACACACAGTTTTTAAATAAAGGAGTGACCAACTCGGCCAGCTGACCAATTAAATATTTAGAGGCGTGGCCTATTGGACAATTGACTTATGAGAGATAAGTCACGGGGCAGTTTGAATGACGGACAATCAGAGAACCAAGAAGGAAGAAGTAGAGGAGAGAGGAGACAGAGGACGGGGTCCGAAGACAGAGGACAAAGACGGTCAGTGAAAATAGACCGGTCCAGACAAGAGAAGGACAGACAATCAGAGAAGAACAGCAGAAGGAGAACACACTCCAGAGAAGACATGAGAGAGAAAGAAGACGTAGGTAACGACAGATGGACACCTAGAGCAATAGATACTCAGGAAAAGCAGTTTGAAGGAGTAGTTTTAGGACAGATTGAAGCTGTTTCAAGTGATTCAAGTGAAATGAATATTTGTTACTCTGAAACTTTGAGTACAATGATTTAGTCATGTAACTGATTGACCATATGTTGCAGATCTGATATAATACTGAGTTAGGTCAAGTGATTCAATCCAAGTGATGTCATCAACAATACATCTTGAACTTATTTGTGAGAATTACATGAATTCTATAGAGAACATTTCATTGGACTTGCTCTGATTAGTGAAGTGGTAATGTTTATGTGTTATGATCAAAGAACAAAGAACTTTGACGTCGACTTCATCAATAACATAATAGTTCACACCTATACAATGTTATAAATTTAGATAGAAGCAGATAAGAAAATAAAGACAAAAATGTACCATATTATGCCTGGAATAATTCAGATAGAAGTGGATAAGAAAATAAAGACAAAAACGTACCATATTATGCCTGGAATAATTTAGATAGAAGTGGATAAGAAAATAAAGACAAAAACGTACCATATTACATCTGGAATAATTTAGATAGAAGCGGATAAGAAAATAAAGACAAAAACGTACCATATTATGCCTGGAACAATTTAGATAGAAATGAAGAATTCATCTTTTTGTTAATAAACATCCTTGGGTTACTATTAAAATCAGGAGAGCAACTATATTTAACTATAACTGTCTCACCATAATATCTGTCTTTCCACAACTGTCTCCTCATGAATTTGTAACCTGCTAAATTCTACTTTAAATGATTCTTCTTCTTCTTCAGCTTTCCGAGCCACTAAGGCTCATTGCTGCAGATAAAGTTTAAATGATTCAGTTTTTCTTTTTTCAAAATTGTCAGTCCCAGACAGTGGGGTGAGGTGTGCGTTTTTTGTTGGTTAGACACATATTGAGTGCACCTCCATATACGTACACTAAGGCGGTGTAATTTTAAAATTATTTTTAATCAAGGTACAATAATCAGGTCAAGGATATGAGGAGAAAAAAAAAAAAACGGGAACCCAGTTATTTTTCTCAAGACTGAACGACCATGAAATTAGTTGGGAGAAAACTGATATCTTAATTTCTCTTCCCATCACTTGTTACTGGTTATAACTAGTATAATAATAAAATAATAATTTTATTAGTTGTAAAAATGTATGCACTTAGTTCTATCAGTTGTTTACTAACATCTTCAGCACTTGTAATCTCTACTGCTCACAACTATTTATATTTATGGCAGTTTACTCACATTGGCACATTTTTTAATGTCATCCCACAGAGAGCGATTGAAGGTCATCCCCATATTGTGTTTCGAAGAAATCCAGAATGCTCTTTCAACCTACAAACACAAAATAATGCACTGAAGCAGCTGACAAGCAGAAGGAATTAAAAATTCCCATCATGACCAAAATTCTCCACATGCTGAGACAAGCTTTTTTTTTCTTTCAGAATTTCTTCCATTGCTTTGCCATTCATTCCTCATCAGCAAGATACTAACACATTTAAGAAAGAACATGGTAAATCTAGGGACATGTTCAAATAAACATCACAGTTTAGACTGAGCTAACTGTCTTGGTTGCACATTTGCAGGTTTGAAATTTCTATTAGGTTGGGCTAACTGTCTTGGTTGCACATTTGCAGGTTTGAAATTTCTATTAGGTTGGGTTAACTGTCTTGGTTGCACATTTGCAGGTTTGAAATTTCTATTATTGGGTTAACTGTCTTGACATTGTGTACATCCGCAGGTTTTAAACTTCTATTAGGTTGGGCTAACTGTCTTGGCATCATGTACATCCACAGGTTTGAAATTTCTATTAGGTTGGGTTAAATGTCTTGGCATTGTGTACATCTGCAAGTTCTATTAGGTAGGGCTAACTGTCTTGCCATTGTGTACATCTGCAAGTTCTATTAGGTAGGGCTAACTGTCTTGCCATTGTGTACATCTGCAAGTTCTATTAGGTAGGGCTAACTGTCTTGCCATTGTGTACATCTGCAAGTTCTATTAGGTAGGGCTAACTGTCTTGCCATTGTGTACATCTGCAAGTTCTATTAGGTAGGGCTAACTGTCTTGGCATTGTGTACATCTGCAAGTTCTATTAGGTAGGGCTAACTGTGTTGGCACTATACTGCAAGAATGAAGTTTTGTATTATTTGAGCAAGCAAGGGCTGGCAAACCATAGCTGGACATAACTAGGGTAGGAATTCCCTGTGGGGCTTTGTGGTAACAAACGGATTTAACACTTCACAAAAGTGGTAGAAATATGAATCCTGCTGTGACAGTTTTTACTGAGAAGTGTTACAACAAAGAATTCTGGGAAGGAATCGTTCACTGGTCTTGTGTTGTGAGACAGTCTACTCTTATTAGCATCCACATCAGGATTTCCCAGTGTTTTCACACTCTCCCTAGTGGACTAAACCAAGGAACCTGTTAAGATACATCAGTAACTTTCTTCCTATACTAATGTGATCAAAGCCAAACTAGAAAAAATGTTTTTAAAAAAAAAGCAGAGGTCATGAACACAAAGATTTCTAAACACTGGTCTATATCCATCATCATCTCAGTCACTGCTGAACAGAAGAGCAAAGAGCTCTGTCCTACATCATTCTGACCAGCAACAACAGCTCTGTATGCCATATAAGGTACAGATGTCATTTATAAGCCCTGTACCAAAAGACACACAAACCAGGAAGCTCACCTTTGACCCACCGACAGCATAGTTCTGGTTCTTGTCATAATTACCCAGGACCAGCATACGACACTCGGGGCAATCTCTAAAATTGAACAAAATACAAATCTGCTTTACAAAGGCACTGTTGGCAAAAAGAAGACAAAATATGACAGAACAATTGAACATGCAATAAAAGTACCAATAATTTCCTTTGAAACTGGCATAAAAATAGTTTGCAAGTAAACAGTCACCAATAAAAAGTTACACAGCTCAATCATGTTTTATCTCCAGCATGTGCTTTGGCTCTTTTGACTTTACATTAATTTTTGTTATTTTATCTCACATTCCAAGGAAATGATCATTTTTCATCAAAGCTTCTGCCTCCATGTGCTGAAAAACAGGCAGATATAATTTCTCAACAGCCAGACTGTCACTGCTCACAATACTGTGGGAGAACATGGCAAAGGTAAGGAAACTGCAAGATCATATAGAAAAAAAAAAGTTCTAGCCACCTGAAGGACTTGATCTGGAACCTTTTGCTCATATGTGTAAGCTTCAACCAACAAACAATGAAAGATTAAACTCTCTCCAAGTCCCTTCAACATACATGTAGCAAAGATGATGTCCTCTGACAAGCAATAGTCACATATAAGCTTCAACCAACTAACTCCACACATACAAAAGGAGCAAACCTCTCTCTGAATCCCTTCAACATATGTGTAGCAAAGATGATTTCCTCTGACAAGCACTAGTCACATATAAGCTTCAACCAACTAACTCCACACATACAAAAGAAAAAGGAGCAAACCTCTCTCCAAGTCCCTTCAGCATATGTGTAGCGAAGATGATGTCCTCTGACAAGTAGTAGTCACATATAAGCTTCAACTAACGTAACTCCACACATACAAAAGAAAAAGGAGCAAACCTCTCTCTGAGTCCCTTCAACATATGTGTAGCGAAGATGATGTCCTCTGACAAGTAGTAGTCATCTTCCAGAAGCATGACATTGCCTTCAAAATCTTTCAGAACATGTATGCTTTCAAACACATGCTGAAGCTGGTACAGAGAAACAACAGAGAGTATAATTCTTCACATGACAAACAGATCAATCAAAAATTGCATTATAACTTGAAGTAAGTTGGTTTCAGACATTTATTATTCTGATAAGGAATAATGTATGTCAAGTAGTGTCCACATTCAGGAAAATTATTTTTGTCTAATCTCTAATGCACACAAAAATCTGGGAAAGTAGGTGGAGTAATGTAACCAATAGACTAAAGGCTTACAAAAAGAAGCAGTAAAAGTGTTAACCAGGAAGTAAAATGAACAGAAAAAAAACATGGAAGAGACTGGGATTTCACCACGTACTCCGCTCACTGAAACAATAGACTTGAAGAAATACTGAAAAATATTTGAACTAGACATCAAAAGTTATATGAGATATATTAAGAGGCATCATTCATTCATTCATTCATTTAGGAACATCAAAGCACTCCAACTCTATAGTGCTGCCACCTGCGAGGAAATATTTTAACTAAAACATGGAAATGGAAGGCCACAGTAAGTTTCTGTGTTGAAATGGATGAGAAATATTTCCAGCTTAAGCTATAGGCTTTTTTTTTTAAACATTCATGTAATATTAGCATTCCTAATTTCAGATCATGGATGTTAGCTGCTGGAATGATCATTAAATTTTAGGAATGCCAGCTGACGTCTTCAGCACCACTGTTTTGAATTCTCATTTTAGTTCATTTTCACTAGCTGTTAAGTGGTGTATGGAGACGGTCTTAAACATCATATGCTACCTTATATTCAGAACATCTGGTAATCTGGTATCTGATATATGACTTTTGTCTACCCTCACCCCTCCTCTCTCACAGCATAAACCACGCGTTCACTCTCATACACATAAACTCATTTGTCTTAACATACCTTCCAAATCCAGTGATGTTTAGCTTGGCAGTACTTAGCTTCTCTATAATGTCCATATTTATCTGGGGTTTCAGCATTGTTGCATCCCATTTGGATAGCTCTGAAATGGCAGGCATTATGTCAGAAAGCTGGACAAATATCTACATGCAAGTATTTCCTCAGTAAAATCAATGATGGTTTAGCCGGAAGCACATAAATAATGAGATTTGTTGAGACCAATTTAACAATTAAGGTATAAAGTGTACAAAAAAAGGTATAAAGTGAACAAACCAGGGTATTAAGGGACAAACTAGGGCATTGGGTGAACAAACTGGGATGTAAAATTAACAAACAAGAGTATTAAATGAACCAGGGAATAAAGTGAACAAACCAGGGCATAAAATGAGCAAACAAGGGCATTAGGTGAACAAACCAGGGCATAAAGTGAACAAACAAGGGTGTAAGTGAACAAATGAGGGTATAAAATGAACTAACTAGGGTATAAAAGTGAACAACAACAACCTGTGGTAACAGAAAGTTGATTTGTACCAAAAACTATGCAAAGAAAGTTTTTAGGATGAAATTTTCATCAAAGCAAGTACAATACAAATTTATGCATGTTACATATTTGGAGTAGTTACTGGCATCATAATTTCTTCTTCGCTCACTTCTGCCACCAAGATCGCACCGTGATCATGCTGAATTTACTCCTGTGGTCCTTGCTGTCCCGTAGTCCCCCTGTGGTCCCCGAGAGGCCCACAAGAGATCCCTGAGAGGATCACAAGAGGTTCAGAGTATCGCAGGGCTTGGGCATGAATTCTTAGTGGGTCGCAGAAGCATGACACCGTGGTTTGCACTGCACCAGTTTAATCTAGAGTTGGACTTTCTCACCGGAAAACCTCGGCATGGTTTGGATATCAGCACATCCCCACTGGGTGAGAGGTGGTTGCTCATCCAGCCTAGAGTTGGACTTTCTCACCAGAAAACCTCGATGTGTTTTGGATATCAGTATATCCCCGGTGGGTGAGAGGTGATTGCTCATCCAGTCCAGCGTTGGACTTTCTCACCGGAAAACCTCAGCGTGATTTGGATACACATACATCCCTGCCGGGTGAGAGGTGGTTGCCTATCTAGACTGCACTGGTCCAGTGTCTCTGACTTCAGCATTTTGTGGTTGTGTCCGCTACCCTTTCTAGTTGTGACAAGGACGGAGCTTCTGTTCAGGAGGACAAATCCTCACCACTATTAAGTTTCACCCCTGGGTTTAGCTGGTTTAGGCATATTATCCCAGTATGGGCGTGTTTAGGACGTGACCGACCTCTAGAAAGGAGACATGAGTAGCCATCAAGTTTCACCCCTGGTTTAAGCCAGTTTAGGCATATTTCACAAGTATGGGTGTATATCGGACATGGCCAGGCTCTAGAGCAGAGGTGCTGTGGTATGTGTAGCTCTCGCTGCGAGACTACGGGACATACCGATTAAGCTTCACTTTATCCTTTCGATCATCTTTTCACATCGTCACCGCACGGCAACCCTAACCACTTTTCTGCATTTTCTTCACTGGCCAGGAGGAGTTCACTCCACGTGCGGCATCTGAAGAATCTCGCCAGCAGTATCTTAACCCCTGGGTTAAGCCGGTTTAGGCCCGGTATGAGTACACATAGGACGTGGCCGACCTCCAGAGCAGAGGTGCCGTGATTTGAGCAGTCCAGACCTTGAGACTACTGATTACTTCACTGAATCCTTTCTTTCACCTTTTCCAAAGTTGCGCCGCGCGGCAACCCCATTTGCACCTTTCTTCACTGACCGGGAGGTGCCCCACTCCACGCACAGCAGGTGAAGAATCTCAGCAACAGGGATGCTCAGCAAAGAGCACCCGTGAGAATGAGCCAGCAGACAGTAGGGCAGGAGACAACGGGCAGTGAATTGGCGCGAGCCAGACCACATGCCTGTGCCTGAGATCCAACTACGAGCTTTTAACTGCAACAACTTTAATATACGCTATTGGAGCTGGAATTACCACAGCTGCTGGCACCAGACTTGCCCTACAACAGATCCTCAATAAAGGGTTTAAAGTGTACTCATTCCAATTATGGAGCCTCGAAAGAGTCCCATATCGTTATTTTTTGTCACTACCTTCCCGTGCTGGGAGAGGGTAAGGTGCACGCCTGCTACCGTCCTTGGATGTGGCAGCTGTATCTCATGCTCCCTCTCTGGAATCGAACCCTGATTCCCTGTTTCCCATTACAAACATAGGCATGTCATGTACCATTGACATTTGATAGGGGAGACATTTGAAAGATGCATCGCTGGCACAGAAGGCCATGTGATCAGCACAAAGTTATCCAGAGTCACCAGTTGGGATGCAGCGCCCCATGAAGGGCAACGACGATTGGTTTTGAACTCTAATAAAAGTGCTCTTTCCACGAGAGTCAGAGCTTGGTAAGCATGTATTAGCTCTAGAATTGCCACAGTTATTCAAGTAGGAATCTAATTTAAGGAACCTCAAATGATTTAATGAGCCATTCGTGGTTTCACTGTAAGTCAGTGTGAATTTAGACATGCATGGCTTAATCTTTGAAACAAGCATATGACTACTGGTAGGATCAACCAGATAGCTTTCTTCACTGAACCTTAGTGTGATATCTGCCAATAGATCGATGCAGGGCAAGGGAGACAGCGCTCTACTCAGAGCGGATCCCTTTCGACCCTGGCGCTCTCTGCTCTAATGAACAAGAAGAAAGCCCAGCACCAAAAACCAACGCACATTACAGACTGCAGACCCGATACTCTTTGCGAGAGATAGGCTAATTTCGAGACCATCGGTCGACAAAACCGTAGTACACCACAGACGAGCTAGCATGAACCTGGCTGGCTAGCTGTTTATAGGCTTCACTCAATAGACAAACTACTCACTTCTGCATCGAAACACCTTAACTCTCGCCATCCGGGAAGGGAGTGAAAACCTTTCTCCCTACGCACGGAACTCGAGAGAGCTTTTTCGCCAAAAGAACGGTTGGCATGCGCAAAAGCAGTCCGCGCCGTGCAGCTCTGCATGGCTGACACTTCATAATTTAAAAACCCTGTACTGGTAACATTGGCACTGAAGGGTACTGAGAACTCTGCTAGAGAACCTTGATTTTGTGGATAACATAGCGCTTATTAGCATAAATGTGGGAACAATACAAGAAAAAATAGATACCCTGCACTTAATGGCTAGCAAAATAGGACTTTAGAACAAGGAAAAGACAAAAAATAATGAAGAACCTAGTCACACACAAGTAAAAAGTATATCTGGAAGGAACAGCAGTGGAAGAAGTAGACCATTTTGTATACGGAAGATGCATAGATCAGGAAGGAGACATGAGAAAAGAAATTAGAACCACAGTAGCAAAGGTAGCATTGGCCTTTAAGAATCCTGAGAAAATATGGAAATCATAACTCCTAAGCACAAGAACAAAGCTCAGGATATTCAACTCAAATGTAATCTTTACGCACGCATGTGGAAGTAGGGAAACAACCAAAGAAACTGAGAGCAAACTGGACACATTTGAAAACCAAATGTCTAAGAAAAATACTGTGTATACAACAGAACAAATTCAAGACTAAAGCAGAGAAAAGAGAAATGAGCATGCAGCAAACAGTCTCACCAGTGATCAAGAAAAGGAGGTGGATATATGTGGGCCACATGTAGAAAAGAAATAAGAAACAATCTGAGAATCACAAAGCAAGCCATCAAATGGGGAACATCTGGAAAAAAAGAGGCTGATCTCAAGATACCTTAAAGAGAACACTGAAAAGAGAGGCTATTATGACTGGCATCAAATTCCTTGATGAGACCGAGAAGCTGGCTGAGAACAGAGACTCATGGCATGACACACTGCGAGCCCTGTGTGACCCACTGATGGCACAGGAAGCTGTTGTCAACACTTTTTTGTTCATACATACGGTTAGTACCAAGCAACTTTGTATTCTGGCTTACTTATGGGTATGCTCATGCTCTTGCACCATATATTAACTGCTTCATTTACCACCACAGGACAAAACACGTTTGAGATGTGAGGAAAGGAGAGTATTTTTATTTTATCCTAACTATAGATCCTTACACAGTCATGAAATGTCATATATAAACTGGATTAGGAATACATATTTCATCATTTTTTTGTACATAAATAATTTTTTAAATTCTCTCATTTTTATGCATCATCAAATTCAAACTTGTTCAATTTGTCCCAACAAATATCAGTGTCATGGCCTCATTCCCTTTTCAGGTGTCAAAACTTTCAGGCAGACAGGCATTGATGGCTTTGGTATTACAACATCTATATTTGGGGGTACAAGATAGCACTATACTGACTAGACAGCTGCTCATCCTACCAAAGTCCATGGTTCAAATTCCAGGTAATTCTCCTTTCATTTTTCTTTCTCTCACATCTAAAAGTGCTTTGTCTATTTTCGAGGTCTAAACCATACAACACTGTGTTATATTACTTTACTTCTCTCATTTGTATAAAATGTGCATAGAATTAAGTATCTAAAACCTTGGCTTTTTAAAAAATTCTGTTTTGTTTTGTCCTTTATCTACGGGGTACATCATCATTATCATCATCATGTGCCGTGCTGACTGGCGTCGGCTTTTATGCTTCTCCAGAGTACATGACTATGTTACTGAATGCCTATAAAATGACGCTCATTGAATCAATTCATTTGAAAAATCAATATGCAAGTATGGCTCATCTCACTAAAGAACAACAACTCATCATCACTGGACGTTTACAGACTGGACGGTCACAAAGTGTAATGGCCAGACAATTTAATGTGGTTAGAAGCACCATTAGTCACCTCTGAAGATGATTTCAAGAAATTGGCTCAGTTGCAGACCAGTTGCACAGTGGAAGACCCATAGTCACAACTCCTGCTGAAGACCGCTTCATACGGCTGCGTCACCTCAAGAATCGATTTGCATCTGCGTCCTCAACAGTCCAGTCAATGACAACAGCTCGTCGAATTTCAGATCACACGGTCAGGAATCAGCTGCACGACGCTGGTCTTTGGGCTAGAAGACCCTACAGAAGTCTTGTTCTTATGGACCAGCATCGCCAGAATTGACTGCAGTGGACAAACCAACATTGTCAATGGACCGTTGCGAATGATTGAAGAAGAGTTTGGTTTAGTGATGAATCATTCTTTCTGCTCCAGCAACATGACAGACGGAGAAGAGTTTACCGCAGAGTCCATGAGTGCTACGCCCAGAACTACATGGATGAGGCTCCTCCACATGGTGGTGGAGGTGTACTGGTGTGGGGGATGATCAACTTCATGGGAAGAAATGACCTGGTGCAAACTGAAGGAGACTCCTGAATGCCCAACGATACGTCACTGAAACTCTTCATCCTCACATCCTTCCATTTCTGGCTACACCAGGGTCGATTTTTCAGCAGGATAATGCTCAACCTCATATGGCACAATTCACCACTCAGTTCCTCACTGACAACAACATCCAGACCATTCTGTGACCATCCATGTCATCAGACATGAACCCAATAGAACAATTATGGGATGAACTCAGTAGACAAGTCCGCCAGCGAGACATGGGGCCAATCAATCTCTGACAGTTGTCTCTTGCACTGCAGGAAGAGTGGGCCAGCCATCCCAGAACAACAGATCCAACCATGTCAAGGAGATGTCATTCTCTGATACAGGCCAGAGAAGGCCATCCACCTTAGTGAAATGGAGGCCTCAGTTGCAAAGAATGAAAGTCCAAGCCAAATTTAATGAACATTATTTCATTGTTAAAGTCTTAACGTTTCTTCATACCAAGATTGAAACATTAATTCCATAAAATAACATTTTGATGCAAGTTCGAAATTTGGTGTCCATTATGACTACAGTAGCCTTGCATTTCTTTTAACAGTATATATAAAACTAAACCTTCTGCAACAAAACACACAGGTAGCTGCTGACACAATTTATTACATAATCTCATTATCTGACAAGAGAGAACTGAAGATGTGGCTTACTCAGCTTTCTTGACATTTCTAGGGCAGTCATTTGGGTGCTCCCCAGGAAATTCTTGGCTGTATATTTGTTGTGAGAATGGGAAAAATATCTGCATCACCTGTGCAAGGAAGTGGTAAGTTATTTGTAACACCTGCAGCAGAAAAATAGGTTGAGTTTCACTAAGAACATCTGTTTTGATAGTGGAGGTGAAGACACACTCAAGCTGAATGAGATAGCAGAAAGTAAATATCTGACTGCTCATGTCTGGTTTAGCAAAAATGTAGTCTGTCATTTGTATCTCTGGTACTCCTAGAAGCAAACAGTAGCTTGGCCAAGTGAATAGGGATCACAATGGGAAAGCAAATCCTGCCCCAAAAAATGAGTCAAACTAAAGTCAAATCTACTGGGCTGAAAAGCATATAACTGCAACATTACACAACCAATGCCCTTTTGAGGATGAATGCCGAAGTAGTTTTGATAGTTCACATGCCTTCCACAGTGCAGAAAAATTAACAATAATTTCAGTTACAGGAAAATTTACTTGTTTATAACATACTGTTTACTAATGAAATAACTCAGAACCATCATACATTCTGTTGACAGTCTATGATTACATTTGATGCTTCATAAACACGCCAACAAATTTCAGTTTACTGCTAAAGCACACCAGTTTGAAAACCCTTGTCTGTTAAATATTCCTTTTGTGGTTCAATTTAGTAAACAATACCTGCAGATCTTGTAAATCTGAGAGTTAGGGTTCATATAAGCATAAATAATATGAAATGTATTAAAAATTAAACACTTGTTTCTGTATGAAACTTAAATTAACATCAATCTATTATCAACAGCAGAAAACAAGGCCAATACTCAGGAAAGAGTGAAATAATGCTAGCATGATGGATCTAAAAAAAAAAAAAATGGGGACAAAATACCAGTAGGACAAACTAGATTCCTGCACCACAAGCTAGATTACAGTAACACAAACAACTGCTCAGTTACGAGAGGACAGGGAACCAGCCAACAAGCACCCATCATGGCTGGACCATTGCTCAACCCAAGGTTCAGTTCTGAGTCATTGTGTTGTACCCTTTCTTTCTTATGCATCTAAGGGCTTTGTACTTTTACAAGGCTTGTCCCAACTGTTTCACATTCTACTTCTTTCTCTTTACACCTTCTGTTCTGAAACAATGATTTATTCTGTTTCAAGAAAGGTTATATCTATCACCACCTGTTATATGACTATAAATCAGTAGATTATAAAGTGGAAGTTTTGATTACTTGACATATATGATCACACTACTACCACATCCACTAAGTATCTCAAGCCCCTGTAATCACTTTTCACTTAAAGCATATGATTAACTGTCCGTTAAATTTGGAAAGTTCTATTAACTCATAAATTAGTGAGATTTTTTTTTTTTTTTAGGTTCAATATCCCATTAGATGGAATGTTAACTCTTTTTTATGACATACTGATGAGACATCTGAGATTGAACCCACTAATATATATTAAAGCAAATGATCGTTGGCATGTAATAAATCTTGCCCTCTATAATCTCCTTCCTCATATACCTTTCAGTTTTACGGCAGCTCAGCTGTTTGGTTATTTACGGTTTCTGTACTTTCCTCCCTCTACCTGTTGTGTGGGTGGCCTCTCCCCGTTTCCCACAATTCTTAGCATGAATGTTTCTACGACATATACTGTCTGGCAATAGTTGTGTAACACTGCCAAATCATTGGACCTGTTGTTGCTGGATGTAATGTAATTCTGGTGTTACTGCAACTCTTGCCTTGATGGCGTCATTCTAAGTTTGTCTCTTGTTTTTACATTTAGTACTCTCCTCATACATTTCATTTTGGTCGTGATGATTTTCCTTTTATTTTTAGATGTTAGCATCCATGTTTGACACAGACAGCACAGAGCTGGGAGGAAGACTGTTTCCACCGCTCTTTTGCTTCGGTTGTAATATTTTTGTGTCTTCATGAATGGAATACATCTGACTGCAGTGAATATAGTATTGAGTTTTTTCATTGTGTAAAAGCATCATGAATATTAGGGATTGATCCATAGTGTGACACCACAAACTCAAAATAAAAATCTCAGACAAGGAGAAACAATAATTATGACTAATAAAACACCTTCTCCAGTTTTTAAATTAACCAGGCAGTCTCGAAACTATCACATGCTTTAACATTTTTCAGGGGGGAGGGGTGTCTGTAGCATGTGATGGACAGCAGAGCACAGAAGTGTCTTTGTCCAGGCAAAGATGACCATCATTTTCCCCTTATCACCTTCAGAAAAAGGATGACGACTGTCTGAACCACAGAAAAATACCTCAATTTTAGGTTAACCTACATCTTACATCCTTCCCATGCCGCTAAACATCACACAGGGCTTGCAATGGTAGTTTGCCAAGATTTCCTGTTTTCGGCGAGCTTTTCACCTCATCAAGGGACTTTATGCCCGCTAAACTGGCCTCTCTTAACAATGTCCTAGAGTTTCACGTGGTCAACCTCTTTTTCTTTGGCCTATTGTGTTCTACTTGATAGCTTGTTTTGGTATTCTCTGACTGTTTCTTCTCAGCACATGACTGACATATGTCCATCTTCTTTTTTCTGATTACCCACGAGACAGGTTGTATAACCTATATACAACCCACATGTAAAAGGTAAAGTTTCTCAGGTATCAACCCTGAACTAAACATTCTAATCAAGAAAAAAAAAATATGTGCAGGCTACTGACCATCTTGAAACAGCATTCCCAAAATATTTGAAAAAGGTGCTCAGTGAAGCATGTGATTAACAATCCAATGTCCCATGTGGAACAAACAGAACAACTTACAGAGCAATATGAATCTTAAAATAAACTTACTAGGTAAAGAGCGTGACAAGGGAAAAATTATCATGGAAAATCGTGACAGTAAAATGATTTAGTAATGCACGAAGAGTTAGTGTATAAGTATATAAAACTAAATATATAACTATACACAAAGTTACTGCAGTAAAGCTATAATAGCAAAATGTATAAACTAGGAAAAAAAGCAGAAACAGCTTTATTAATTAATGAGCGTACAATTGTGGCATTTTGGTGTGAACCTTAATCATACAAAAACACCAGAAGGAAGAAATAGAGAAAGAAGATGAAATATAAATTCATATGAATGCAAAGTAAAAAAATAGGAATGGAAAAAAAAAGAATTAAATCATTATTAAATCAATATTATTTTATTCTTTTTTTTTCCATTACTATTTTTAACTTAGCATTCATGTGAACTTAAATTTTATCTTCTTTCTCTAATTCTTCATCCTATGTGTTTTTGTATGATTAAGGTGCAAACTAAAATGTCACAACTGTGTGCTCATTAACTAATAAAACTGTTCCTAGTTTTTTCCTAATCTATACATGTTTACAATATAATAAATTCTCAGTCAGTCAATCAGTCATTTGCATGTCCCTTGTGGAACTTTGCCTCCCTAACATCTCTCATTGTAAGCAAGATGCCCTGCTGCTGGTGCATCCATTTGCAGATTATCAACGATGTCTTGCAGCCATCTTCGCCTTGGTATTCCTCTCTTTCTTTTTCCCATTATGTACCCATGCAAGATGGTCTTCTCTAAATTATCATGATGTTTAATGTGTCCAAAATATTTACGTTTTCTCTCTTTAATCCTCATTACTAGCCAGCCTTCTTCAATATTAAGTTCTTGTAGTATGGACATATTTGATCTTTTTTGTGTCCATGATATTTGAAGAACTCTTCTGTAGCATTTACACTCAAAGGCATTTATGTGTTTCTCAGCTGTTATGTTAAGTGTCCAGGTCTCACAGGTATGTGTTGCAATGGGAAAGATGCATGCCCTTAAAAATTTTATTTTTGTAGTTCTGTTTGTTCCTCTCCACAACTTCTTTAGTTGTTTTACTTTCTGAAGAGCGATAGATGTCCTCCTTTTAATTTCCCTCATTGTATCTCCATTATTAGTTTGTAATGATCAAAGATATTCGAAACTCTCCACCTCTTCCAATTTTTCCTCATTGATACATATTTCAGGTGCCTTATTTGTTTTGTCAGTTGTCATCAATTTAGTTTTCTTTGCATTAAGATAGAAGTTTTGCTCTTTACTATTCTTACAGATGGACATAATTAGTTTTCCACTCCTTTTTGTGTCGTGGACAAAAATAACTTCTACAAACTGATATACAGAGCAGACATACAGGACAATATATGACTTTGGAGTGACAATCAAACAATGTTACCTGAAACTCACAAAATGAGTAAGCTACATACAGAAACTGACACTGAGTACAATATGTGGCATGGAATTGATACTATGATGATGTATGACTTGAAACAGATTTTCAGGACATCATGTAAGATTGGAGTTTTTCTTGGCTTGTCTTGTGCCATCTCCCTGTAACTGCAAGCTATTGCTCTCTGCATCCGATGCTGTGAAGGTGTTGAGGTTTAACATTGTATCAGCATTGGAGCAGGTTATGGCATCTACTTTTTCAGTCCTGGAGTGCAGCTAAAAAGCAGGGGGTGTGCATTACTTCTTTAGCAGACTCCACCACCATAGGGACTATGGAATCCCTGCCCCATTAGCCAGGCAGTTAATGGAGGTGCCAATGGAGAGGTGGGACAGGATCTTGATCAGCTATGGTTCATTAACCCTGACGCTAGCATATCAGCTATGGGCCGCTGATCAGGCAGCATCTTCACCCCCACTGGAGTTTATATCCAAGTATAATACAGGGCAATATGTGTGTGACTCGGAACTGATATATTGGTAACATATGACCTGAAACAGACTTTCAAATTAATGTTGAACTGTAAGTGACATACAGTTCATTGTATTGTATGGTACTATACACAGTTTATTGTATTGTATGGTACTATATACAGTTTATTGTATTGTATGGTACTATATACAGTTTATTGTATTGTATGGTACTATATACAGTTTATTGTATTGTATGGTACTATATATGACTTGAAACTGAGATACAGTTACCTATAACATAGTGCGCCTTGGAATTTGCAAACAGGAAATATGCAAAACATTTACGGATATAAACAGGCACACACATAATTATGTACCTTGGAACTGACATAAAAACTAGCATACAACAAAATCTGATTTAACATGACATCTGACCAATATCTTCCTGGTCGGACGCTGGGGCATGGGGCCAACAACCCCGTCTCTGTAAAACTGACTAGCATTATGAAACAGACAGGAAAGCCTTGAAATTATGGAAAACAACAGACTGAGGTGGCTCAGGTGTTTAGAGAGAATGGAAGAGGATAAACAAACAAATATGGCCTGTACAGAAGTTATGAAAGGGACACAGACCTAGATAATGATGGCAAGACAACTTATAACTCTCTTGGAATCAACAACTGACAAGAAAAGACCAAGAACAGAGAGGAATGTAGATACATCTTGCCTGCAGCCATGAGCCCTGATGACTCAGAAAGCTGTTGAATTCAGTAGTTGTTCAAAGAAGAAGCAGCTGCTGAATTCAGTAGCTGTTTAAAGAAGAAGCAGCTGCTGAATTCAGTAGTTGTTCAAATAAGAAGCTGCTGAATTCAGTAGCTGTTCAAAGAAGAAGCTGCTGAATTCAGTAGCTGTTCAAAGAAGAAGATGTGACCAATATCCAACTTAAAATATATATACTCAGCTATGACAGCTCAATGCGTGACCAGACTGAAACACAAACATATACAGGACAGCATACACCTCAGACATGACATAAAAGCAATATATGACTTACTTATAAACTGAAACAAGCACACAATGCTTAAGTTACGAGTGACTTACAGGACAAAAATCCACAGACTCAACTATCTCATTCAGCTGATGGGAGTAGACATCATGGCTGATGATGAGCAAACACTTCTCCATATCTCGCACTTTCCTCATGGACTCCAACAGAATATGCAGATACTCGGGCCTGTCATGGGTCTGGACGACAATCACCAGGCTGTCGGGACCCAAGCTCAGCCCATACTTGTCCAGATTATGTATGTGTTGTTCTGTGTTGATGCGGGCCACTTCCAGCTTCAGGGCCTCTGTATCATTTGTAGGAATGTTTCTGTGGTACCTGTTGGGGGGGGGGGGGGGGGGGCAACAATACATTTTCATAAACAACTTCCTCACATTACCTGAATTAAAACATGCAAAATGGAAAGAAACTGGGGGACTGAGACAACTTTTATATCCAGAAGAATGAGACTTATTTCATACAGAATAAAAGATAAATAAAGGATATGCTGAAACAACAGAAGTCGATAAGAGAAATCACTTTGGCTAAAGTAATTTCAACATAATAAAAGATAAAGTAACTTACTGAAAACTGCTTTGAAAGGAGAAACATGAGGAAAAATGAGTAAGGAGCAGCAGTAAATACAGGTGAGTGGACAAATAAAAGGATAGACAGGAATGGTCTAACCCGGTGACCAAGAATGAGGATTCACTTCCTTCTGCCTTCTCCAGAAATATGGAAAATGAAGATGAGGAGGACTGAACTCTACTTTCATATTTCTTGTTTGTAAAAATTTTCTATTTCTTGTCTATATTATATTGATTCAAGAAACTTTTTTTTTTTAAAATCCTTGGCTGGGCCCCAAAATTTTCTCATCCCTCCCTTGCTGAACCCTAAAATTTTTTTTTGTGGCCTACTTTTGGGGGGGGGGGGGAAATCACTGATGTTTGTGAAAAAACATACCTTTGCTGTGAAAGTACTGTCTGATTTCCGGTCTCATTAACAACTTTAGGTGTAATGACCAAGCTTAGCTTCTGGGTCACAGTTTCCTGGTTTATGCTGTGTTGTACGTGGATGTCCAGACCTTGGCCTTGTGACAGAGTCCCCGAAGATCTTGGCTTCTCACTGTATAAAAGAAAGCGAAGACACTGAACATCTAGTTTTAATCTCTTCCAGCTGCTTAGTGTGGAAGTTAAGCATTTTAAATGGCCTCTAACAAAATCATACATTCACATGCCTTAGACCAAAGTGGGTGATTATGTGCGCGCGCGCCATCTCCCATGGGCAACCAGTGGCCCGGAGGGGTGGAAAAGGGGGCGGTGAGGGAAAAGGTAGTAATACCTTCCTTCTTAGCAACTTTTCAACCTGGTATTAGGAAACTTGTGTCCCTACATGAAACTCATCCGTCATATTAAAAGTTGAGGAAAAGAATACAGTAGGTGAGTTATAAATGTCCCCCTTCATACTGTTAAATAAACTGGTCTGCTAGGTTGAAGTTTTTAGTTGTGTAATGCATATCCTAGTTCAGTAGGTCATTGTATGAGTAGTACATGGAAGGGGGGGGGGGGTTATATGACCTGGGAGAAAATGGGGTGACAGTCCAAACAAGCCTGGGAAACACTGGCCTAACTAAAACTATAAATGAATTAGATTTGGAAAAAAAAAAACTAAATATTCTGTGCTACAGACGAAAAACATTTGGGAAAAAATAATTCACCACAACAAAATTGGCCACCTGAATGGCATAGTGATTAGTATGCTAATCTTTCATGGTGATGATCGATAGTTCAAATCTGGCTGGAGGCGCACCACAGTAACCCAGTTGTACAAATGGGTACCCAGCTTCTTCCGCAGATGGAGGAGGCGTGATGTTGATCACACCACTGTCTAGTGTGCGAACAGGTCAAGGAAAATATGGACACTAATGTCATATTCCCTAGGTGCCTCCATGGCATAATATGGCTAGCGTTACTCTACTTTTATTAAAAGGAAAATTAGTTATATTACATTTTACATGTATAACATGAAACTATACACTTCAAAATGTATTTGCTGAGCGCTACTGAGGAGATTAGTCCGTGTGTCTCTCATGGTGAAGATCTTTGGTATGAATCAGACTGGAGGTGCTCCACTTACCCAGCAGCAGAAACGGGTACCTGACTCCCCCTGGTGCTGGGGAAGGGATGGCATGGCGCAGATCGCATTATCCTCCCATGTGCTGACAGGTCAAGGAAAATATGAGCGCAAACACAAACTCTCCTAAGTGTCTCTATTGAGCAAATCTACATCAACCTCCTTACAGCTGAACAATGAAGGAAGAACCATATCTTAACTTCACAAGGTGAGATACATCAACGCACCTGCTGTCAGAGTTTGGCGTGTGGTAGAATACATGGAAGTTGAGTACTACGAACACCACCATTGTTGACACCAGCACAAAGCGCAACGCACGCCGCAGGGTAAGGCGCATGACCGCGCCAAACCAGGGTGTGCAACTCCTCTGCTCCACACCAGACTCAGTTTCTCCAGGTATCTATTCCAATGAAATAATAACAATAACAAATGAAATCAAAATGACAAAACGATCATTTCATTCACTTGACATGTAAGCAAGAATTAACTTCCAATGTACAGAATTTCAAATTCCAAACGCCTGCTACATCTTCATTCATTCTTTTGCATGTCCCTTGCGGAACATTGCCTCCTTAACAGCTCTCCTATAGGCCTCTCGGTTGTGGGCAAGATGGCCTGCTGCTGATACATCCATTTGCAGATCATCAACGATATCTTGCAGCTACCTTCGCCTTGGTCTTCCTCTCTTTCTTTTTCCCATTATGTACCCTTCCAAGATGGTCTTCTCTAGATTATCGTGATTTTTAATGTGTCCAAAATATTTAAGTTTTCTTTGTTTAATCCTCTTTACTAGCCAGCCTTCTTCAATATTAAGTTCTTGTAGTATGGATATATTTTTTCTTTTTTTGTGGCCATGATATCTGAAGGACTCTTCTGTAGCATTTACGTTCAAAGACATGTATATGTTTCTCAGCTACATTACATGTGACAAAACTCTGTCCAGCTAGCTCTTCACTAAACGAAAGCTGAGTGAATGAGCAGCTGAACACTTCATGTATTCACAGACACCAACAAGTGTCGTTCTAGATCTGATCATTTTAACAAAAATATTTCTTTCAAAATTTAACCATCCCGAGTTCAAAGCGAAGCATGAATGCTGACAGCAGCAATAATAAAAGCTACAGCATTAAACTAAAGAAATAGACAACAAATCGGACTCTTCTGAAAACAAATGCCTAAGGAAAATACTCAGTATAAAGTGGAACGAACCCAAGAACAACGCAGAGATAAGGCAGATGAGCAAACAACAACCTGTCTCACGGGTGGTCAGAAAAAGGAGATGGACATGTATCGATCACGTGATGAGAAGAAACAGTCAGAGAATCACAAAACAAGCTATCTAGTGGAACAACAGGCTGAAGAAAAAGTGGTCGACCACATGAAACTCTAAATAGGACATTGTTAAGAGAGGCCAAAATTAATAGACATAAAATCCCTTGATCATGTTGAAAAAACTCGCCGAAAACAGGAAAACTTGACGAGCTACCATGTGAGCGCTATGTGACATTTGACGGCACGGGAAAGGTGTAAAATTAATCTACTAACAAAGCTGGACATCTGATTTTGTTTTAAAAGTGTGGAAATAAGTGCAAAACAGATGGACACAGTTCACCTCTACCATGTAAATCAAACTGGTATCAGCAACGACTGTGTGGTCTTCTCTAGATATGTATTTTAAAACAGTGCTGAGACTGGTTGCTTCCCCAACAACGCATGTCACTCGTGCTGCTGATGTGGACGTTGTGGGCTTTTAATTAAGCTCATCATGAAATTATTGATGACTACAAGCCTGCTAACATCAATCAGTCAAGCAAACTACCTGCTGTTCTTTTAGTTTAACATACAAAATTAACGGAACATGCAGAGAGAACAACTCTGAGCAATTAAACGATGTTAAATCTCTCCAACCTTCTACCTCATTCACTTTGTGTGTGTAAGTGTGAGAATGTGTGTGCGCGCGCGCATATCTGTATACATTCCGCACCTTGACAACTATCTGAATGTACTAGTTAAAATCACTTGATCAGCTAAAATTCTGCATTTATAAACAGGCAACAATGCCCCCCCCCCCGGGCAATGGCAAAATCAATTCAGATGCCCCACTCACTAACCCCCCCCCCCCCCGCCTAACTGTATACTGTTTGTCAAAGAAATTATTTTACTAATGTGACTCAATAAACCTATTCTTTTACTGCATGCCCCATCTTGAAGAAAACTAATGTGACATACTGGGAAATGTGAGAATCGTCTCACAGGTTCAACAATCTCTACAAGGTAAACTAAAAACAGGAACTTTTATTTTTTTTTAAAAAGTGCTATTTTAACATGTTAACACAATTTATACAACAAATAATGCATTCCCAATGGTTTCTTGACTCTGGAGTTGACCAATGAACGACACGGAACGTGATTTGTTAGCACACGCAACCCCGAGACAACAATCCTATGACACGTAGAGCAAACACACAGCTGAACGCAGCGTGAAACTATTCTTAACTTGTTCATGCTTTGATAAGGGAAAAAAAATTATTTTCAATAACAAAAGTCATATAACATATGTTGCGTTCTCTTGTGTACATCATTATCCTGGGGAGCAAACATTAACAAGGAGCAAATGTTAACTAACTACTCAAGTTTTCGTTCATTACTTCCCTGTTCATCTCTCAATGTTTGTCTATTTATGACGCCAGTTTGGAAAAAAAAATGAATCAGGTTAAGGAGCTGGGATGGGGGAAAAGATAAGAAAAATACCCCCCCCCCCCACACACACACACACAACAAAACAAAAACTGGATACCTGGATTTTCACCTCAGTTCTAAAAAAAAAAAAAAACCTCACAGTAATCAACTGTCAATCACAAGCAAGCGTTACATTACACGCACTGCAGTATTGCATTACGGACCGGTTTAACTTCAAAACTCTCCATCTCTACCTGGTCTTTAGAATTCAGTTTCGCGAATTAGTTACATTATTCCGTTTACACATCTAAAACATTTTTACACTGCAGATGCAACCCTGTCTGATCAAGCCCTCGTTGTTAACCGATTAATAACACGAATATGTTCAATCTTCACCGTCATTTCCTCAACTGTGTCCATACGACTTCTCTATCCAATTTCTCATTTCCCTTCCCATCACTGGCATCCTGACATGACTGGCCCAAAATGCCTTTTTTATACCACAAGACTCCAGTCGTCAGTATGTAAACAAGGCAATTTCTACTTGATGCAAATACTGGAGTCTAGTCTCAAACTATCAGAATGAGAGCTGTGGATGTGGCGGAGGTAAAGAGTCGAAAACAGAAGTACAGTGAAACCAGCCCACACCCACACAACTAGAATACCTTTGAGCAGCCTCCCTTCCTGTCTCCCAGCAACTCCTCAATCTCAGTAGTGAATAGATTCCCTAGAATTCTTTCTTCAATACCCAAGCATGCACTGACTGATCAGCAACATAATGGCCAATGCTAGAGAGGGCATATTTTTTTACGTTAACCAATGGCGTTCAGGGACAACAAAAATATAGTCAGCGAGAACAGGTAAGCTCCCCTTGCTTCCTCCCAGCTGACGCACTTACACTGAAAATAGCAGCAGACACCTTGATAACAGAAGCAGCCGGGGCAATATTGTTTTCCTCTAAGATGATCTGTTAAAAACAAGTCAAGATCTTTAGACTCTGCACAGGCTACAAACTGACTGTGACGTAACGAGTAATACACGCGGAAGGCAGGCACAGCACCTGTGACGCTAGAAATACGACAAGCAACATTTGTTGCAAGTCTGACTGCGCATGTAGATATAAGATGGCATCACCAACACCAGCCCCGCAACAATATCTGGCAAACTGTTACATTCTTCGGAGTTATCCAAGCTGATATGTTCAAAGAAAAAGAAGAATTCTTTACTCTGTTATTTATGTCCTGATCGTATGTCTGTCCCGTTCCCCCGAATCTTATAAGAAACAGAGGCATCTATTCTAGTTCTAGTGAGCCAAGAGCATACTTAATTTTATGTCAACGTTTCTTGGCAGCAGGTCATGATATAACTGTGACAAAATGTTAATAATGCCATTCACGTGCACTTTACGAAACGTCATTTATGCCATTATGTGCAAGCGTTGCAACATAAAGTATATAGGAGAGACCGCTTTACGCTTAAGACAGCGTTTTCGTCAACATCTTAACGACATATCCAAGAGGGCACGGGCACCTGTGGTAAAACACCTCTGTCAAAGAAAGCACCTAAGGAAACTGGACACTTCTGTTACTGCAATCTGCTCCTCTTCTTCCCATGTGCGCCATCTTTTCCTGGCTGCCTGTCTCTACCCACAGCTGGAAATAACAATAAAATTGGCTTCCTTTAAAACTTCTTTAGATTTTCACTCACTTTCTGTTATCTTAGCTCTACTTTCTTGTCTTAGCCTCACTCATTTCGATGGCGTTCATTAGTTTTAGCTTTACACCCCCCACCCCTCTTTTCTTTTCCAGCAGTTATAATATATTTATAGCGTCTCTTTCTCCCTCCCCCCCCCCCCCAACATTGTTCTCTCCCCTTCACCACCTACGTCACAACTTTGGCTGTCTCAGTTCTACTCTACTGGCACCAGATTGAGAAGTTATTTTTCGTCATCTTTCAACCAGTCATCGTTCGCAATGTCTTCCGGGCGCATTTGTTGCCACTTTTCCAACTAGGATACCACAAAGCTAAGTTTTTCATTCATTTTTTTAATTATTTTTTTTTAAATTTATGTATTGTGTTGTTCTTGGGTGTAATGCCTGTAAAAATGCTATCGCCGAAATACTGGATATTGTATGTTTTTCATTTATACATTCTCATCTTACTTTCATATCTTTCTGCTATTGGTTTTTTTTTTTAACTTTCCTCATTCCCTCTGTCGTATTGTAAAACTGGACCATACACCTGTACTACCTTTATTACTAGAATCAGTTTTACTACGGTCCTTATTTCTTGTATCTCTCACTAACGCCATACTGGAGCATACTGAGATGTCTGACATGGTAGCTGCCTGAAAAGACATCAACCCATGTTCTTATGCACACCACCAGATATGAAGATGATATCTACTTCCTCAATCCCATATGACAAATGCAAAAACATCACCACTATCAGGTAAATGTGTACTCACTCCCGTTGCATGCAAAAGCTAAAAAACAGTATCTCCACTCTGGCATAAGGCAAATCTGTAATTTACTCAAATTGTGCTCTGACAAACAAAGTTACATCAAATCACTAGCCATTACCAGCTTTTTGTTAAGAGATTGCAGCAAACATTTCTGTTTATGTTAAAAAATGGTGACAAACTGTGTTAAGAGATGATTTACATATTTTCTGTTTCTTATAACCTGTTTTCTTCTACTCTGATAAACGTGTCACACAGAGAAACTATGTAATACTGATGGACATACAGTTCTGTTGGAAGTAAAAGTGGAGTAGCTTTTGAAGAAAGATCAGCAAATACTCTAGGCAGCCAGAAAAACAAATGAATAAGTCCTGAACAATGAAAACTAATCAAAATTATAAGAAAAAGACAATCAAAATTTCTTGGACGTGCCACAACACGATATGAATTAGAGAACTTGGTAATGACCAGAGATTTCAAGGAAAAAAGGAATATGAGAAGTCGTTAGTTTATTTCAGTAGACTGGCCAACCGGTGTGGAAAAGAGACAGCATTTCTACTAATCAGAAACATCAAGGAACTAGTCTCTCGTGACGGAGTTTGGGGGAAAGGGAAGGGGGGTGTTCGAATCCGGTCAGAGGCGCCCCAGTTACCCAGCCGTAGAAACGGGTACCTGACTTCTTCTAGGGTTGAGAAAGGGAAAGGGGGGGGGGTGTTCGAATCTGGTCAGAGGCGCCCCAGTTACCCAGCCGTAGAAACGGGTACCTGACTTCTAGGGTTGAGGAAGGGAAAGGGGGGGGGGTGTTCGAATCCGGTCAGAGGCGCCCCAGTTACCCAGCCGTAGAAACGGGTACCTGACTTCTTCTGGGGTTGAGGGAGGGAAAGGGGGCCAGGTGTGGTGCCGACCAGGTCACTCTCTAGTGTGTCGACAGGTCATGGAAAATATTGGCACTAAAACCATATCCCCTATATGCCTATAATGCATGACAGGGTTACCTTTTTAGAAACATCAAGGATAGTGAAAGATGGAGAACCACAGTAACGAACATTACCCTATACAACACATGATGAATAAATGAAAATTATTTTTACAAAAGATGTATTATATTCAATAAAACATTCATGTTTTTCCCCCTTGCATCTGGCCACTTCTAGTTCAAGCTACACAATATGAGCATATGTTTATATTTTCATACAATGGCAACTGCGTGAACAGTGTACTTCCGCGCACCTTGTCTTGCAGGCATACAAGAAGAAAAAGAAGAATAGCAGTTTTCACAACCCAGACATCATAAAACTCTATACTGTAATGTTTAGCAAATGTATCACACAGTGTTGGCCCAGAAGACTGAGCTATGCTGTTTCTCGTGAAAGGAACAGAGTTCATCTGGACTTAACATTTCTCTTTCATCTCGCACTAACTGTACCTCTGACATATGTTTACATACAAGGCCAATATTATGATATATATGACCACATTATGATTCAAGCAAGACGATTATATGTGATATATATATATTAGAGAGATAGAGAGAGAGAGCTCCTAGAGACTCTGTGGACCAATTCAGTCTGGGGTTGTTTTTTTCCTGATAACCTGGGACTTAGAAATAATTTCAAATGTCATTTCTCCATGTTTCACATGACAAGGGGCACATGTAAGAAGCGTTGAAGCAGGTGCCCAACCTGAGTGCACCTGCCTTCTTCAACCAGACAGACCTGTTTCACTAGCACAGGATGGACGTAGGGGATGCCACTGTGTCACACAAGGTGTCAGGCCTGTATCTTGAAACACTGGATGACTATGCAAATGCGTGCTAAGCTTCTTATATTAGTGCAAGTTAGCATATGTCAACCTGCTCCTCAGCTCGTGCACCGACCTCATAAGAACACCTACTCTCCATACATACACACACAGAAAATAGTTGAATCTAACAATAACATATAGCTCAAAGCACCCTGCACAATATTGTCTGTTGGACTTCTCGAACTAGGAGCCTCAATCTCCTGACAGTGGATGTTATGGTTAGGAAGTGTATATATATCACATTGGTTGAATATACTACAGCAGCAGCTCTTTTTCTTTACTTCCCACTGAAACATTATACTATATGAAGAAATAACAACAGTGACTTTCTTTACATCTCACAACAGCATTATACTACATGAAGAAATGACAACAGTGACTTTCTTTACATCTCACAACAGCATTATACTACATGAAGAAATGACAACAGTGACTTTCTTTACATCTCACAACAGCATTATACTACATGAAGAAATGACAACAGTGACTTTCTTTACATCTCACAACAGCATTATACTACATGAAGAAATGACAACAGTGTTCTTTACATCTCACAACAGCATTATACTACATGAAGAAATGACAACAGTGGCTTTCTTTACATCTCACAACAGCATTATACTACATGAAGAAATGACAACAGTGACTTTCTTTACATCTCACAACAGCATTATACTACATGAAGAAATGACAACAGTGACTTTCTTTACATCTCACAACAGCATTATACTACATGAAGAAATGACAACAGTGACTTTCTTTACATCCCACAACAGCATTATACTACATGAAGAAATGACAACAGTGGGTTTCTTTACACCCCACAACAGCATCATACTACATGAAGAAATGACAACAGTGGGTTTCTTTACACCCCACAACAGCATTATACTACATGAAGAAATGACAACAGTGGCTTTCTTTACATCCCACAACAGCATTATACTACATGAAGAAATGACAACAGTGGCTTTCTTTACATCTCACAACAGCATTATACTACATGAAGAAATGACAACACTGACTTTCTTTACATCTCACAACAGCATTATACTACATGAAGAAATGACAACACTGACTTTCTTTACATCTCACAACAGCATTATACTACATGAAGAAATGACAACAGTGCTTGATGTATTTTAGAGCTGTGTGTTCTCTAAACTGACTTGTGCTTGATGTATTTTAGAGCTGTGTGTTCTCTAAACTGACTTGTGCTTGATGTATTTTAGAGCTGTGTGTTCTCTAAACTGACTTGTGCTTGATGTATTTTAGAGCTGTGTGTTCTCTAAACTGACTTGTGCTTGATGTATTTTAGAGCTGTGTGTTCTCTAAACTGACTTGTGCTTGATGTATTTTAGAGCTGTGTGTTCTCTAAACTGACTTGTGCTTGATGTATTTTAGAGCTGTGTGTTCTCTAAACTGACTTGTGCTTGATGTATTTTAGAGCTGTGTGTTCTCTAAACTGACTTGTGCTTGATGTATTTTAGAGCTGTGTGTTCTCTAAACTGACTTGTGCTTGATGTATTTTAGAGCTGTGTGTTCTCTAAACTGACTTGTGCTTGATGTATTTTAGAGCTGTGTGTTCTCTAAACTGACTTGTGCTTGATGTATTTTAGAGCTGTGTGTTCTCTAAACTGACTTGTGCTTGATGTATTTTAGAGCTGTGTGTTCTCTAAACTGACTTGTGCTTGATGTATTTTAGAGCTGTGTGTTCTCTAAACTGACTTGTGCTTGATGTATTTTAGAGCTGTGTGTTCTCTAAACTGACTTGTGCTTGATGTATTTTAGAGCTGTGTGTTCTCTAAACTGACTTGTGCTTGATGTATTTTAGAGCTGTGTGTTCTCTAAACTGACTTGTGCTTGATGTATTTTAGAGCTGTGTGTTCTCTAAACTGACTTGTGCTTGATGTATTTTAGAGCTGTGTGTTCTCTAAACTGACTTGTGCTTGATGTATTTTAGAGCTGTGTGTTCTCTAAACTGACTTGTGCTTGATGTATTTTAGAGCTGTGTGTTCTCTAAACTGACTTGTGCTTGATGTATTTTAGAGCTGTGTGTTCTCTAAACTGACTTGTGCTTGATGTATTTTAGAGCTGTGTGTTCTCTAAACTGACTTGTGCTTGATGTATTTTAGAGCTGTGTGTTCTCTAAACTGACTTGTGCTTGATGTATTTTAGAGCTGTGTGTTCTCTAAACTGACTTGTGCTTGATGTATTTTAGAGCTGTGTGTTCTCTAAACTGACTTGTGCTTGATGTATTTTAGAGCTGTGTGTTCTCTAAACTGACTTGTGCTTGATGTATTTTAGAGCTGTGTGTTCTCTAAACTGACTTGTGCTTGATGTATTTTAGAGCTGTGTGTTCTCTAAACTGACTTGTGCTTGATGTATTTTAGAGCTGTGTGTTCTCTAAACTGACTTGTGCTTGATGTATTTTAGAGCTGTGTGTTCTCTAAACTGACTTGTGCTTGATGTATTTTAGAGCTGTGTGTTCTCTAAACTGACTTGTGCTTGATGTATTTTAGAGCTGTGTGTTCTCTAAACTGACTTGTGCTTGATGTATTTTAGAGCTGTGTGTTCTCTAAACTGACTTGTGCTTGATGTATTTTAGAGCTGTGTGTTCTCTAAACTGACTTGTGCTTGATGTATTTTAGAGCTGTGTGTTCTCTAAACTGACTTGTGCTTGATGTATTTTAGAGCTGTGTGTTCTCTAAACTGACTTGTGCTTGATGTATTTTAGAGCTGTGTGTTCTCTAAACTGACTTGTGCTTGATGTATTTTAGAGCTGTGTGTTCTCTAAACTGACTTGTGCTTGATGTATTTTAGAGCTGTGTGTTCTCTAAACTGACTTGTGCTTGATGTATTTTAGAGCTGTGTGTTCTCTAAACTGACTTGTGCTTGATGTATTTTAGAGCTGTGTGTTCTCTAAACTGACTTGTGCTTGATGTATTTTAGAGCTGTGTGTTCTCTAAACTGACTTGTGCTTGATGTATTTTAGAGCTGTGTGTTCTCTAAACTGACTTGTGCTTGATGTATTTTAGAGCTGTGTGTTCTCTAAACTGACTTGTGCTTGATGTATTTTAGAGCTGTGTGTTCTCTAAACTGACTTGTGCTTGATGTATTTTAGAGCTGTGTGTTCTCTAAACTGACTTGTGCTTGATGTATTTTAGAGCTGTGTGTTCTCTAAACTGACTTGTGCTTGATGTATTTTAGAGCTGTGTGTTCTCTAAACTGACTTGTGCTTGATGTATTTTAGAGCTGTGTGTTCTCTAAACTGACTTGTGCTTGATGTATTTTAGAGCTGTGTGTTCTCTAAACTGACTTGTGCTTGATGTATTTTAGAGCTGTGTGTTCTCTAAACTGACTTGTGCTTGATGTATTTTAGAGCTGTGTGTTCTCTAAACTGACTTGTGCTTGATGTATTTTAGAGCTGTGTGTTCTCTAAACTGACTTGTGCTTGATGTATTTTAGAGCTGTGTGTTCTCTAAACTGACTTGTGCTTGATGTATTTTAGAGCTGTGTGTTCTCTAAACTGACTTGTGCTTGATGTATTTTAGAGCTGTGTGTTCTCTACCCACAACAGCATTATACTACATGAAGAAATGACAACAGTGGGTTTCTTTACACCCCACAACAGCATCATACTACATGAAGAAATGACAACAGTGGGTTTCTTTACACCCCACAACAGCATTATACTACATGAAGAAATGACAACAGTGGCTTTCTTTACATCCCACAACAGCATTATACTACATGAAGAAATGACAACAGTGGCTTTCTTTACATCTCACAACAGCATTATACTACATGAAGAAATGACAACACTGACTTTCTTTACATCTCACAACAGCATTATACTACATGAAGAAATGACAACACTGACTTTCTTTACACCTCACAACAGCATTATACTACATGAAGAAATGACAACACTGACTTTCTTTACACCTCACAACAGCATTATACTACATGAAGAAATTACAACAGTGACTATTCTCACTTTCCAAAGCGGACCTAATAATTACATTTCTAATTAAGCTTCACTATATCTGACAGCACATCAGTCAGTTCCATGCTGTTCAGGCCATGGTGTTTACAAGAGCTGGTTATGAAGAGTACTGTTTGGAAGTTGGCCAAGGGCATCACAAGTTTTGGCTCAAAGGTTCTGAAGATTGTCTCATCTACTGAAATGCAGTGCAGTTGTACAGTAACTTCTTAAAATGCCATGGGGTAACATTCAGTAAATGTATAGTGTCCTGAGTGTTCTTCCAAAGCTACAGATAACTGGTAGCATCTCATATAGTCTCTAAAGCTACAGACAACTAGTAGCACACCATATAGTATCTAAAGCTACAGATAACTGGAGGTACATCATACAATCTCTAAAAGCTACAGATAACTGATAGCACATTATACAATCTTTAAAGCTACAGATAACTAGAGGTACATCACACAATCTCTAAAGCAAAAGATAACTGGTAGCACATTATACAGTCTCTAAAGCAACAGATAACTTGTAGCACATTATACAATCTCTAAAGCAAGAGATAACTGGTAGCACATTATACAATCTCTAAAGCTACAGATAACTCATAGCACATCATACAATTTGCAGCTTCCCCCATTAATTTGATATGTCTTTCTGACAAGCTCAATGTTATTTCAGAATACAAAACAGCAAAACAAAAATGAATTAAAACAAACCACATCATTCCATGCTTTTTTTTTTCCATGTCATTCTGAACTTTATTATTTTTCAGCTGAAGTATGTACAACAACAGTCTGCAAGAGAAACTAATGAACTTTAATTACGGATGTAAAGCACTAATATGTGATGTGATACCTATATATTACCCTGAATTCTGCCTTGGGCATTTTTTTTTAACTGACTGGGCATATTTTTGAACTTCCTGTTCTTTGCAATAACCAGTGCTAGATGAGTTTTTGAAATGTTTTATAAAATGAGATGTTTTTGGGGTTTTTTTTTTTTACTGGGTGTTCTCTAAACTGACTTGTGCTTGATGTATTTTAGAGCTGTGTGTTCTCTAAACTGACTTGTGCTTGATGTATTTTAGAGCTGTGTGTTCTCTAAACTGACTTGTGCTTGATGTATTTTAGAGCTGTGTGTTCTCTAAACTGACTTGTGCTTGATGTATTTTAGAGCTGTGTGTTCTCTAAACTGACTTGTGCTTGATGTATTTTAGAGCTGTGTGTTCTCTAAACTGACTTGTGCTTGATGTATTTTAGAGCTGTGTGTTCTCTAAACTGACTTGTGCTTGATGTATTTTAGAGCTGTGTGTTCTCCAAACTGACTTGTGCTTGATGTATTTTAGAACTGTGTGTTCTCTAAACTGAGTTGTGCTTGATGTATTTTAGAGCTGAGTGTTCTCTAAACTGACATGTGCTTGATGTATTTTAGTGCTGAGTGTTCTTTAAACAGACCTGGGCTGGACCGTTCTCTAAACTGACCTGGGCTGGACCGTTCTCTAAACTGACCTGGGCTGGACTGTCCTCTAAAATGACTTGGGGTGAGCTGTCCTCTAAAAAGACCTGGGCTGGACTGTTCTCTAAACAGACCTGGGTTGGACTGTTCTCTAAACAGACCTGGGTTGGACTGTTCTCTAAACAGACCTGGGCTGGACTGTCCTCTAAACTGACCTGTGGTGGACTGTTCTCTAAACAGACCTGGGCTGGACTGTCCTCTAAACTGACCTGTGGTGGACTGTTCTCTAAACAGACCTGGGCTGGACTGTCCTCTAAACTGACCTGTGGTGGACTGTTCTCTAAACAGACCTGGGCTGGACTGTCCTCTAAACTGACCTGGGTTGGACTGTTCTCTAAACTGACCTGGGCTGGACTGTTCTCTAAACAGACCTGGGCTGGACTGTCCTCTAAACTGACCTGTGGTGGACTGTTCTCTAAACAGACCTGGGTTGGACTGTTCTCTAAACTGACCTGTGGTGGACTGTCCTCTAAACTGACCTGTGGTGGACGTATTTTAGAGCCCTATGATTTTTTTTTCTAACCGAGTGTGATGGCCGGGTTTTTTGGTTTTTTTTTTTTTTTTGCTGCGGGTTCTATAAAATGAGTTGTGCCGAAATCATTTTTTTTAAAAGATGTTCTACAAAAACGACCTGCGACTGGTGTATTATTCTAACTGAGATGAGTCTCGTATAAAACTGACCAGTGCTGTGTGTATTTCTGCCGAGTGTTCTACAAATCCATTGTGCCTTAATTATTTTTTTTTTTGGGGGGGGGGGGGGTGTGTGAAGTTCCATAAAGGACATGTGGCTGATATATTTTGAGCTGAGCGTTCTATAAACTGACTCGTGGTGGGCATATTCAGGGCTAAGTGCCCTATAAATCAAACTATATCGGACGTTCGGGAGCAATTTCATCATTCATTTCCCAGGCTCTGCTACAGCAATTGAGCGATTCTTTCCCGAGACTATACCGTCACTCCTTGACATTACAACGCCAGCTTCCACCAGGACTGTTATTTCATTTACTTCTCTTACAATAATAACTGCAGATGTCAGGTTTGGTTTGTTTGTTTGTTTGTTTGTTCATGCCATGGCAGTGTGATGTGCTAGCACTTTCAGTTTTCCAAGCCACGGCACTGTGGGGACAGGGAGACCAGCACCTAGCCCTGATGTCTTTACTTTCTCAGGGAAAGAGTGCCCATTTCTTGAGAATCAAACCTCAACCCTAGAAGAGATTCCGTCTAATGTAGCGTGACCATCTTTTCTACGTTAAAACACGAGACAGTCGTGTCGTGGTGCTTGTATGTGTGTGGGGGGGGGGGAGAGGGGGTAAATTTTAACCCTAGATTTGAAATCAGTCAGCTAAGTTTATAATATGTGATAACTAAATCATTCCGAACATGGGGCGATCAAAGATGAGAAAACCCCACAATATAGGGCATATGCCGGATTCGACGCCATATTAGGCAAAGTGATAAAGTGACCAACCGTCTCATATTTTAAGGATCTGTCACGGGGTTTGTGTTATTTCTGTCTGGAGTCCACAATGCCCCCTGTTTTAAAACACGTGACCTATATCACGCCGTTTTCTCATCTTTGATCGCCCCATGTTCGAATGATTTAATTATCACATATTATATATATATATAACATCTTGTTGGCAGAAATGCAGATGAAGCCACTGACAGCAATTATTAAGGAAAGACGCTGGCGATGGTTGGGACATGTGCTCCGAATGACTGACAACTCACTACCAAAAATAGCACTAAGATGGACACCACAGGGAAATAGAAGTAAGGGTACACAAAAAGAGACATGGAGAAGAACAACAGAAAGGATGTTGAACAACAGAGGGCTCACCTGGGCAAGAGCAGAAAAAAAAAAGGCAACGGACAGGCATTTGTGGAAAACCCTTGCGGAAGCCCCATGTGCCCTGGGCACTTAAGGTTCAGATTATATATATATATATTCACATACATACATACACGTAAATACAAATAAACATTCTAAACCGCCAATATATTCAATATATTCTGTTCGGATACAGAGAACGAATAAGATCACCCAAGAACCAGAAGAAAATATGACAATCCATACAGAAAGGACAGTCTGACTTCTCCGAAATAGTGGCGAGTTAACCACAAACCAGATCCCGAAGCCTAACTTAATAAGGACCTCCGCCTCTTCTGGTTCACACAGTTTATTTCATCATCATCATCATCATCAACAACATCATCAACCTCCCTGGGACTGCGAGCTGGTGTTCTCTGCAGCCGATGCGCTAAAGATGCCAAGGCATGGCAACGTGTCGGTGTGTATGAGCTGGTTACCAATAATCTGCATCTGCAGAATTTTTACTTCCTTCACTCTGGACCCCTTTGCCCGCCCCGCCCTCCAAGGCTTAAGTCTGTTCAGCTTAATGGATAATACGCCGCTGCCTTCAACGTGCCATGAGACAACGCAATAATCATTGAAGAATTCCAAACAAAGTAGTAGTGGTAGTAGCAGTGGTGGTGGTAGTAGTAGCAGTAGTAGTAGTAGCAGTAGTAGTAGTAGTAGTAGTAGTAGCAGTAGTAGTAGTAGTAGTAGTAGTAGTAGTAGTAGTAGTAGTGGTAGTAGTAGTAGTAGTAGCAGTAGTAGTAGTAGCAGTAGTAGTAGTAGCAGTAGTAGTAGTAGCAGTAGTAGTAGTAGTAGTAGTAGTAGTGGTAGTAGTAGTAGTAGTAGTAGTAGTAGTAGTAGTAGCAGTAGTAGTAGTAGTAGTAGCAGTAGTAGTAGTAGTAGTGGTAGTAGTAGTAGTAGTAGTAGTAGTAGTAGTGGTAGTAGTAGTAGTAGTAGTAGTAGTAGTAGTAGTAGTAGTAGTAGTAGTAGCAGTAGTAGTAGTAGTAGTAGTAGTAGTGGTAGTAGTAGTAGTAGTAGTAGTAGCAGTAGTAGTAGTAGTAGTAGTAGTAGTGGTAGTAGCAGTGGTGGTGGTAGTAGTAGCAGTAGTAGTAGTAGCAGCAGCAGCAGCAATAGTGGTAGTAGTAGTAGTCGTAGTAGTAGTAGTAGTTTTTAAATATGTCTACAAATCAGATCAAGCGACGTGAGAAGAGAGAGAGAAAAAAAAAACATGTCCTGAGCACACACAGTCCACAGGAAGTGAAAAATCATAATCGATCAGGCCTGCTTTCCAGGTACTTAATCACGCTGATAAATCACTTTCGCTGCCAATCAATCCAGATAACAGAGCTTCTTTCACAGCGTATTTCTTCAACCATCCCATACATTTCTGACCCTTTATATATCTCCTAGCACATTCTGCTAATATAATGTGGAGAACAAAGAAGGTTGGGCAAAGGTAGAGTGTGAGAGTAAAGAGTAAAACAGTGTTTCCCAGTGTGGGGCGTACGCCCGGGGGGGGGGGAAATTTGAATATTTTGGGGGGATGGGGGGGGGCAATTATAATATACAGCATTTATATTATACATCTTCAGAACTTGGCTGACTATTATGCTGAGAGGTGGGGAATCAAAATCTCTGAGGTGTTGAGGTGGGGGCATTATCTACAAAAAAATGTTGGGAAACACTGGAGTAAAGGAAGGAAGCGCCTTCTAACCACGGCAAATAATCCATATATACGTGGAGAAAGAAATATCGGAAGAGAATAACTGGGAATCGATCCTCCACCTCCTGCACGGGTGGGCAAATGCCACTAAGGGAGACGACAGCACATCAACCAATCGGCTCTGAATCTTCTCTGTAATCCTTTCTTTCTCCGACTCTGAATCTAATAGGAAACAGGACTCCACAGAAAGTCTACATTTTATCAAATCTAAAAAGAAATAAGACTTCACAGGCCTTCACTTTATTTTTAAAACTGGTAGGA
Organism: Achatina immaculata; assembly: GCA_009760885.1. NCBI lineage: Eukaryota > Metazoa > Mollusca > Gastropoda > Stylommatophora > Achatinidae > Lissachatina > Lissachatina immaculata. The sequence continues at coordinate 64,987,326 of CM019691.1, read as the reverse complement.
AAATTGATTCAACAGAAGGTCGGCACTTTATATAAAAACTGATAAGAAATAGCTGACAAGAAACAGGATTTCACAGGTCTTCACTTCGTAAAAACATCGTAAATAACCTATTCCTTATCGGTTCCCACAGGTCTTCATTTTGTAAAAAAAACTGATAAGAAATAGGAATCCACGGGTCTTTCGTTTCTTAAAAAGTAATAAGAAACAGGATTTCACAGGTCTTCATTTTACTTTGAAATGAAAAAGGAATAGGATTCCCTCGGGTTTTCACTTTATAAAAACTGATAAGAAAAATATGCATGCTAACTGCACGAATAATTTGCATTCACAAAGTAACACTACCACTTCAGACAAGTCACTTCAGTCACATCTGCCGAGCACTTAACACATCTTCAAAGCACACAATACACAACGGCCACTACACGCCTCCTTCACACATGTCCGCGCACCAAGCTTTCACTGAAACACTCGAACCACCGATGCTGGCGACCTTATACACAGATATGCAGACCAGAGTCCCTGCAAGAGCCCGTAAACATTGTCTCGAACTGTTTTGCTGTCTGTACTAGGCAACTCGTGGAAAATCTTTAGTGGTAAGCTCGTATTCCCTCCATCTCTCTCTCTCTCTCTCTTCAGAACTCCGCGCCTTTAGGGGTCACTGCTACAGACAGACGATCAGCCCCCAATTCAACCCTGTTCATCTCTCTCTCTCTCTCTCTCTCTCACACACACACACACACACACACACTCATAAACTGTGTGGCGTTGTCTTTGTTGATTTCAAGCATTCCGTATGACTGATCTTGAATTTTTGCAAAAAAGCTGGAAGGTTATAGATTGTAAAAATAGATTATACAGGGTCCGGCATAAAGCATAGCTGGATTTAACATACGTAGTGGCAGAAACTGAATACGTGTGGGAAAAAAATGACGTCAGAGATGAAGCAGACAAACGGTAACTTTTAACAATGGCTTCTTGGCAAACATAACATCGCGCATTCACCGTTGAAACTTATTTTAAAAGTGGAGAACCGTCTATTACTGTACAACGAAAGTTTCGTCGCCATTTTGAGTTGCATCCCCATGATAATGTTCCAGATCGGAGAACAGTTTTGAGATGGGTCAAAAAATGTAAGGAAACCGCTAATCGCCTTAAAAACAAGTCTACTGGTCGTCCATGAGCTCAACAGACACATGAACGGATTCAAGAAGTCCGCAACGCATTGCTTCGTAGCCCTCGGCGATCATCTGTTAGGCACGCTCTGGCATTTGGTATGTCGGATCTCTCGCTACGTCGCATCATTCATAATCATTTGCATTTCCACCCTTACAAGTTGCAAGTTGTGCAGCAACTGAATGATCTGGATAAAATGAATAGACTTGACTTTGCTACCGATTTTCTAGCACGCACTGAAGAAAATCTGAATTTGCTCAATAACCTCATAATGTCTGATGAAGCACATTTTGAGTTGTCAGGAAGTGTAAACAAGCAGAATTTCAGATACTGGTCAGATGAAAATCCACAATTACTGCATGAGAAACCGCTCCATAGTAAACGAGTAACCTTGTAGTGTGGCGTGGAGTCATTGGGCCTTTTTTTTTTTTTTTGAAGACGAAGACGAAGACGAGCATCCTCTTACTAATCACTGTGTGCAGATGCTAACTGAATACTTCATTCCAGAGTTGGCCAATAGAAATAAGAGACTAATATGGTTTCAGCAAGATGGAGCAACTGCCCACACAGCCCACCAGTCCATGGCCATGCTGCGACAAGCATTTCCCAATTGTCTTATTGATTTGGGAATATTCATTGGCCGGCAAGGTCACCGGATTTATCGGCCCTAGACTTCTTTTTTGTGATTTGGGGGGTGGGGGGGTGTACCTCAAGAACACGGTGTATGCTAACTGGGGGGGGGGGGGGGTGTACCTCAAGAACACGGTGTATGCGGGGGGGGGGGGGGGGGGTGTACCTCAAGAACACGATGTATGCGGGGGGGGGGGGGGGTGTACCTCAAGAACACGGTGTATGCTAACAGACCACAGTCAGTTGCAGACTTAAAGGATCGAATCCGACACTGCATTCAAAATATCCATTTCAACATGTTAAATTGTGTTATGCAGATTTTCCAGATGCCTGGCTGAATGTATCAAGTGTAATGGCGGTCATCTAACCGGCATAATTTTCAAAACCTAAATATAATTTCAGTAATAATAAAAGTATCCACTTTTCTGAGTTCATTTCACTTTTTTACCAAAAACATGTAAATTAAAATGTTTAATTTATTTTCCATGTTTAAAATCGAGCTATGCTTTATGCCTGTACTATAGATAAAAATAGATTATACTATAAAAATAAATGATACGTAGATTACACCCTAACCTGACAAAACGTATTATATCTTTTCTCCCAGGTAGAAAACAAGTAGTTTGCTTCAGAAATAAAATATCTGACTCATCTACAGTTGATACTGGTATTCCTCAAGGTTCAATTCTTTGTCCTCTTCTCTTTGTTGTCTATTATTAACGATCTACGCTACACTTAAAGCACTCTTCCTGTGACCTTTTTGCTGATGACTGCACCATTTAAAATAACGACTCTGACATAAATAACCTACAGGAAACGCTACAAAATGACAGTTATTAGATGGAGTAGTAATAACTGTATGCTGATAAACGCCAACAAAACTAAATCTATGCTCATCACTTATAAGACAGAAACTGCAGAATGCAACAAAAACTACACTACATCTTTGTGCTGGGACTACAGAAATGGAAAAAAGTTCATGAACATAAAACTCTCGGACTCAGCATTGATCAACATTTAACTTGGAATTCTCACATACAAACACACTTAGGTTACTGCTCCACCGTCTGGGACAGATGCTCCGTCTCAAACACAAAAAGGCTACACTCACTTCACAAACGAGCATTAAATCTGATTTGTGGCAAACACCCATCACAGACTGCAGATCAGCACAAAGAATTCAAAATTCTACCCATCAAATATATAATTATTTTTAACAAACTCAAATGTGTTCATATAATTTTGTTGCACAATGCTCCGTCTTACTTGCGGCCATTGATTTTAAGTCCAGCATTAAACATAGCCAACGTTTAAGAACTTGTCTTCTTCCTAAACCCAGGCTAGATCTATATAAGAAAAGCCGTGCATATTCTGCGGTACAGCTCTGGATTTCACTCCCCTACCATCTAAAATCCATTAGTAATACCTCATCCTTCAACTCAAGCCTTTTTTCAATATTTACTGGCTTGTAACTATATGCCTCCATAGAATATCTAATAGCCTCTCATACCCTGACTCGCCAGCCATCGAGTTCTGTTCTAAAAGAACATAGTTCTAAATATAACTTGTTAGATCTTGTATCTTGTTAGAAAATATCTTAGTAAATATGCGCGAGTGGAATGTCAGAAGAACTCCATTGAAAATGTATTTGTGTGTGTGTGTGTATATACATGTGTGTATGCACTATCTTGTTCGATCAGTTATCTCTTATGTAGTTCATTGTCTTATGTTTGTGAATACAATTTCATCTTTCATTCTTAGATATTTTTTATGTAATCTTGTAATCCGTATATTTATATTTCATATAGTTTCATCTTGTATTCATACATATATATATATATATATATATATATATATATATATTATGAGGGTCATACCCAAAGTGGTGAGGACATTTTTTTTAAAATCAGAATTTATAGATAGAGAAAATATAAATGTATCACCTTAAAATGCATCCTTTGCACTGCTATGAAGAGGTCACATGACGTCACCATCATGTGCCACGTGACCGCGCGGAGCATAAACAAAATGGCGGGTGCTGAAGTTTCGTTCCGTTAACGTGTTATTATTGAGTTCCTCGTTAAAAAGGAAATCCCCGCTTCTGAAATTCACCAAAGACTTCAGCTTGCTTATGGAGATAAGTATATGGGTGCTAGCAGTGTTAGGAGGTGGGTGAAACATTTTAAAGACGGAAACGCGAGCAGCCAAGATATGCCTCGCAGCGGTCGCCCTCGAACTGCCTCCACTAAACGCAACGTGGAAAGGGTTTACGACATCATTAAAGAAGACAGACGCGTCACAGTATTTGAAATCGCTGTAAATCTTGGAATAGGACACAATGCAGTACAGGAAATGACTGAAACCCAAGACTATAGAAAAGTTTGTGCCAGCTGGGTCCCATAGGAGAGAACGTCTAGAAAGAAGTGCGTCTGTGCCGTCGGTCAGTGGAACGGAATTCTACCGGGAAGGTATTTTCAAACTTGCAGAGCAATGGGAAAAATATGTGCAGAGAAATGGAGATTATGTTGAAAAATGAAGAAAGTGAAGCAGTTCAGGTGATACATTTATATTTTCTCTATAAATTCTGATTTTAAAAAATCTTTGCTCGCGACTTTCGGTATGACCCTCGTATATTCATGTAATTCTGCATACCTTATTAAATGGAGTGTGTTGGAAGAATGAAAGATGGAGTGATAAAGAGCAGAATGTAAGACGGGTCTGCACGCCCAATTCTCCCCCCCCCCTTTTTAAAATAAAGATCATTCATTTCTCCCTCTCTCTCTCTCTCTCTCTTGCTGTTTATTCCAAATCCTCTTACGTCTTCTTCTGTGTTGTCCCTCCTCTGTGTTTTGGTCTGCCCTTTGACCCGCCCCTTTCCACCTCTTCTTTATGTGCCAGTTTTGATCCATATTATGCCATTCGACATCTGTTAGCTTTCATAAAGGGGATGATTAGTGATCCCTTGCACACTGTACAAGCTATAACTGCAGCTCCACCAAGTATGAAAATCTGGTATCATGGCGAAGATATAAATGTGTTCAGTTTCCTGAAATTTTAAATCAGTTTGTGATCTTCCTTACGATAATCAGATGGTCTTGCTATGTAGATAAAGAGATTTTTTACTATTTCTGATCTTCCTCGACTTAATCTGTTGGGCTATCTATGTAGATAAATCGATCTTCTACTATTTCTGATCTTCTTGCATATAACAGCAGTCTGTTGGTCTCTCTGTTTAGATAAACAGATGTTCTATTATTTTTTTTTTATCTTCATGAACGCCTATTGGTCTCTCTATTCAGATAAACAGATTTATTGTTTCTGATCTTCACTGGTCTCTGAATACAGACAGATAGATCTTCTGATTTTCCAGAACATTTGCTCTATGATGTCGACACAGTGAATATGTTGAAACACGGGCATCGTATCATGTGGCTTGCTATGTGACCTGGACTGGACCCATGCAACACTTGTATCGGCAGAATCTGCATAATGCGGCCAGCGAAGATCAACCTGTTACTAACATCATCATGTAGCTGTATGGTCTTGATCAGCTCTAGTTTGTTCTCTCTAAGCCGCGGGGTTACGAAAATAATAATAATGCCACGGAAGAATTTGTATATGTCGCGCAATATACATATTAGTTACTTTTTTTATTTTTCGATTCCCTGATGTTACTTTGTGCAACAGCGCTGAAGAAATATGCAATAGCGCTATATGGGTTTGTCTTTCTATTTCTTGTGATTTTAGCATTTTTTCCCCTATGTAATTCAACGTTTCAGGGCACATTTGGACACAAAATAATTTAAAGAATACATTTGTGCGCCGGCTGAAGATTTTTGCACCCGATCGGCAAACCTTTGAGAGCACATTGTTGCCAACGCTGACGATAAGAGAGATCAATCATCTTCGTTTCCAGACAACAGACAGACAGAAGCTGTTTTCAGACGGTTAAATATCTAATAAAAGACCCCGTTTGGCTCGCTCTCTCCCTCTCCCTCTCCCTGTCATACAGCACCCCTATTTCTCTCTTCTGTTCTTCCTATTTATTTTCAGAATAGCGTAATGCTGCTGTAGACGGGATATTTCAAATTGAAACATTTTCTCACTATATTCTTCCGTTCAATAATTCACAAGCTGTGCTCTGTCACGGCATGTACAGGATACAAATCTGTCAAACAAGAAACAATGAGACTTTTTCATAGTAAAGTGATTAACTGAAGTGCTGTGTTTACTGTTTTCTCATACATAAAATAATGTGCTACATGACTTTACAGTATACACACACACACACACACAAGGCATATGTATGATAAAAATGGCAAGGAAAAAAAACAACAAACATTTATATTTCCATTAAAAAGTTACTACCTTTGCAAAAAAACAACGTGTTACCAAGTATTAGGTAATAGGACAAAAATAAGAATAATGAAAAAAAAACCATGTCATTCATTCATTAACATGCCCGTTGCGCTACTTTGCTTTCCTAATAACTTCCTTGGAGGTCTCTCGGTTGTAAGCAAGATGCCCTCCTGCTGATGTTAAATACGATAGAGACATAAATCCGTTCCTTTTCGTTGATGTAACGTTTCGCAGACACGGTTTCTTTTTCACAAATCTAGTGTTAACATTACAAAGTACAGTGTTAACACTACCAAGTGCAGTGTTAACCCTACCAAGTGCAGTGTTAACCCTACCAAGTGCAGTGTTAACCCTACCAAGTGCAGTGTTAAACCTACCAAGTGCACAGCTAACCCTACCAAAGTCAGTGTTAAACCCTGCTAAAGGCAGTGTTAAACTCTACTAAAAGCAGAGTTAAACCCTACGAAATGCAGTGCTAACATTACCAAGTGTAGCGTAATGGTAACCTTACCAAGTGTAGTGTTAACCTTACCAAGTGTAGTGTAGTGCTATCTTACCAAGTGTAGCGTAGTGTTAATCCTACCAAGTGTAGCGTAGTGCTAACCTTACCAAATGTAGGTAGTGAAAGCCTTACCAAGCGCAGTGCTAACCTTACCAAGCGTAGTGTTAATCTTACCAAGCGTAGTGCTAACTTTACCAAGCCCAGTGCTGACCTTACCAAGCCCAGTGCTAACCTTACCAAGCGTAGTGCTAACTTTATCAAGCCCAGTGCTAACCTTACCAAAAGTAGAGACATCTCACTGTATTCAGTGCTTTTTGCGTTCGCGAGTTGGTCAATTGTTCACAAAACAATAAATGCAGATATAATGTAACAAATAAAGTGATTATATAATGTAACAAATAAAGCATGGATATAATGTAACAAATAAAGTGTATCTTAAAGCTTCAAAAAAAATTACTACGTGTTTCACATCCTCCCTCGATGAACTCAACCTCCCCCCCCCCCCCCAATATGAATTCTTAGTGTTTCACTTGAATACCAGTTTTCCTTCCTACAAGACATCGTGTAAGCAGTTCATTCTACATCTTCTCAGAGCACAGTCTTACAGACCGTTTTCTGTGGCACAACATTTCACTAACAGGAGATCTGCAAAACATTAGAATGATAGAACTTGTACCTTCTATCTGCCCTTCAACTTTAAAAAATCGGATCACTAAATACAGACATATTTTTAATGTATTTTCTTATTCTCACAAAATAGTGGCCGAATGTTTTAATTAGTCTGTATTCATCAATTTTTGCAGATATAAACCTTTCACCAACAAATGAAATTTTTTTTAAAAAAACGAACTTAAAGGAGAGAATATATTCTAAAGGAGTGGAAGGGAAGGGGGGGGGGAAGGAAGGGGGTTAGAAGATATATGGTCGACAACAGTTATTCAGAAACTCTGAAAACATCGCGTAAAAGGACGTTTACCGCTTCTGAGTATTATGTGGTATGAGAGAGCATTCCAAAAGTGAGCAGAAAGGTAAATGTGTCTTTTCTTGTACAGGTTTTTCAAAGGAATCTTTTTTTTTAAAGTGGCTAAGCTATTTCCCAACTAATGAAGAATGTGGGAGAAGAGCTGGAGAGACAAAAAACCTTGTCAAAAAGATAAGAGAGAGACAATGCACTTTCATAGGACATGCAATGAGAAGAGGGGGCATTGAAAATCTTATAACAACAGGAAAAATAGAAGGAAGAAGATCAAGAGGAAGACCAAGAGAAATGATACTGGACAGTCTGACGGGATGGTGTGAGAGGAGATCACCAACTGAGCTGATGGCCTACATGAAGGATCGCGTACTCTGGAGAAGCATAATAGCCAACGCCAGTCGGCACGGCACATGATGATGATGAAGCTATTTCCCACGAGTACCTAAGGTGAACAGCATAAGATGTCTGACCAGTTCTGCTTCGCCAACACTAACCACTGTGTCATACCTTTACCCACACCAATCGATGCAACGGAGGCAGTATAGTTTGTACAAATCTTACAAAAATTATTGAATATCGACCAAGTAGAACTGAACTCAAGGCCACCAAGGAATCCTGGGGAAAAAGAGATGGCAGCGTCCTTGCAAAAACAGGTGCCAAACAGTTAAAAATCCCTTGCAATGCATGACCTCAGAAGAAATGCTAGATTGTTGGACGCGAGAGGACACTGAAAGCACCCAAAACAAAGATATGAACATCATACCACGTGAAAAGACTAAATCAACCCATAATATCTGTAGTATAAAGAAACAATATCTGATACTATAAGCAGCTATGCAGAATCAACAGCACACATAACTCAGATTATAAGTCTGACAATCACATGGAAATAATAGAACATTTCACATAACTCAGATTATAAGTTTGACAATCACATGGAAATAATAGAACATTTCACATAACTCAGATTATAAGTTTGACAATCACATGGAAATAATAGAAAATTTCCCACTAAAAGGCCTAAGACGAGAACTACGATGAGTCATTCCCAAAATACCACACAGTTCATAACTGCTTGTACTCCACAACTAACAAAATGTCCGAAAAACGGTCAGATTCTTCACGTGGCATCAACAACTTCTATGTTCTCAGCTAGCAAACCACAAGGTCTATGCTCTCTGCCAGCAACCACAAGGCCTAAGTTATCAGCCAGCAACCACAAGGCCTAAGTTATCACCCAGCAACTACAAGGCCTAAGTTATCAGCCAGCAACCACAAGGCCTAAGTTATCACCCAGCAACTACAAGGCCTAAGTTATCAGCCAGCAACCACAAGGCCTAAGTTATCACCCAGCAATCACAAGGCCTAAGTTATCAGCCAGCAACCACAAGGCCTAAGTTATCAGCCAGCAACCACAAGGCCTAAGTTATCAGCAGCAACCACAAGGCCTAAGTTATCAGCCAGCAACTACAAGGCCTAAGTTATCAGCCAGCAACCCACATGGTGAGTTCAGACACCGACGCAAATAACTTGCAGCTCTCCAGCTAAAAAAGAATTTTTTAAAGGGTTATTTTTTTTCTTTTACATCTTCTGTTGTTGTGACCGTAATGCAGCTCCATAAATAACGTACTTACATCGGTCTGTACACATAATCTTCGAAATCCAAGTCATAATGAGGCAACGGACACAGAATACTGTTCTTCGCAGCGATTATTTGTGTTACGAGCACAAATGCAAACAAATCAGCTACGGCCAATTGCACGAACACAAGAGATCGTGTTACTGGTCAATACACCTGCAACACTGACTCAACACAAATCTCACCCCGCTGTTGTTCGAGACGGCACATCTGCAAACATCAACAACAGGAGTAAATCCACACGCCCAGCGCCAGTTTAGTTTACCGCAGGTCACGTGAAATAATCCATACAAACACTGCAGGATAGAAATCACAGAACGCAGACATTTACTAAGTCGCTGCGAGCGAACTTTTTTTCCCCCACGTGATAACGATTGAAGTGATTGCGTAAAACAACAGGATCACGTGAAACGTCTTCGCTTCTGCGCTCATCATATTCATGCATTAGGTTGCTGTAGCATAACTACAACCGAGATCTTGTTGGGCACGCACAAAGCTGTGAATAATTTCCTGCATTAAATGCGACCGTGTATTTACATAAAGAAATGCCGCAAGGCGGTGAAAAGATTTAAAAGCAACGTGGTTGACCCGACAAGACAAAATGAGCTACATGTCGGGTTTCTTGAACGTGTGTCGTTATCACAAGAAAGGTCTCTCAATGAAAGTAAAGCCGAAAGAAACAGCGGCAACAACGTAACAGGAACCTAGTGAGATATCTCGCTGGTACTGTTACATAGAAAAGGAACAACAAAGAAAGAAGGTCTAGCAAATTCAGTTCTATTCATGTCTTCCACCTCCCTGCAACTGCGAGCTGATGTTCTTTGCAATCGATTCTGTGAAGGCGTTATGACACAGCATCGTGTCGGATTGGGAGCGGATTATGACGGCTGTTAGTCCTGTGTGGGGCTAAAAAGCAGGGGGTGTGCTAAGCTTCTTTAGCAGACTCCACCACCATGGGGACTATGGCGATCCCTGCTAAGCCTGTTACTAGAGGTACTAACGGAGAGGTAGGATAGGGTCTTGGCCTGCTGTGGGTTTGCCAACCCTGACGCCAGCATGTAAGTTATGAGCTTATAACATCGTTTAACACGACCGTTGAAAGCAGCAACAAGGATGGGACCCCACAACATCTAATAAAAAGACAATAGGAAGAGACTGGTAAGAGTTTTCAAAATTACAAAGTTATGAAGCAGGAGTGGCTATGTGGTTAGCGCTAAGATGGTTCGAGTTCTGCCGAAGGTGCAGCAAGGCGTGATGCTGACCACTTCACTCTGTAATGTATCAACAGGTCAAGGGAAATTATTGACACTATTACTATATCCCATTAAGTGTCTCTACAGCATAATAGGGCTACCTTTACCTTTTTTTTTTTTACTTTTACAACAAAGTTAGAGACGAAATTGTGGTCGAAATACATTTGGTAAAGGGGCATCGCGTTAGAGCTTTGGATGTCACTCGCCAACCAGGTTTCTATTTCAAAACGTGGGGTTTAACCAGCCTGAAGAAAAATAGGTACCAGGGAATGACGCTGCTAGCTACGGAGTTCGTGCTGATGGCGACACTAGGCAGTTTCTGGTAGAGCGCTTATGGTCTGACCGCGTGCAACGACGCTGGTTCACTGCTCGTACAGTTATCTTTTACATTCAGCAAATTAAAAACGTCTATGCTGTGCAAACGTTTATTCAATTCAAAATATTTCAGAAGATCAAGTTAAGTATGCGCAAAGCTACTTTAAGACTGTTCTGTGTGGCTCAGAAACTTGGAGTAAAGCGAAACAAGATGAAACACCACAATATTTTGGGTACAGAAATTGCAATGAGCCTTGAGTACGTCCTCTCTCTCTCTCTCTCTCTCTGAATACCGTTTATGTTGTTTCTCTAAGGCATGTTTCGGTATTCTAGCAGAAAAGGCAGGATATTTGTACACAGCTGCTCAATTACTTATATCCCAATATAGAACAGACACTTGCACAGATTTATTCAGCAAATACCATATACCATGTTGAGAACAAGACATTAATATGTTGTTTATCACACAGAAAAGGTGTTACTATTGCGTGGTCTAATCTAGAAAAAAAAAATTATAGCAAAAAATAAAAATCCCACTAATAGAGTTCCACATAACAAGTTCCACATAACAGGCTAGACATCTTGACTGCAGGAAATGGATAAAAAATTGCTTAAGGCAAGCTGCTCATGGGTAGAGATAATAAATTTGTTATCTTTGGATTTTACTGGTAGATATCTTTCTTATACAAGTACACTGCTCGTGAGTAGTTAAAAGTGAAGACTTGCTCTGTATTCAGAAACACTGTCTTTAAAAAAGAGGTAAATTATGTTCTTGTATGCCATGGAGGTACCTAGAGGGCATGATGTTAGCGGGCATATTTTCCATGACCTGTCGGCACGCTAGACACCAAGCCTCGCTGCCTTTCCATCCACAGCTCCAGAACAGGCCAAGTACCCATTCTTACAGCTGGGTGACTGGGGCACCTCCGACTGGATTCGAACCACTGACCTGACTGAGAGAACAGTGTACTAAATCACTATGTTCGCCCAGCCGCCTACTCTGTCTATAACAGCGCATGAACTCGAGACTGAAAAGAGACTGTTGTGGAGAATGTAGCACAGAAACGTGCGGATGTGCGTGTGGATGTGTAGGAATATGAAGGAGACAGTTGTGGAGAATGTTACACAGAAACGTGTGGATGTGTATGAATATGAAACTGCCATGAGGAGATATATAACTAACCATGACAGCAGAATACATGAAACTGCCACGAGAACATATATAACTAAACATGAGAACAGAATACATGAAACTGCCACGATGACATATATAACTAAACATGACAGCAGAATACATGAAACTGCCATGAGGATATATATATATATATATTATATATATATATATTATATATATTATATATATTATATATATATATATATATATTATATATATATATAACCGTGACAGCAGAGTATCAATTTTAAATGTACAGCATTTCAATAACACCGAAGAAGAAATATATGCACAAATGACATATACAAACAACAAAAACGAAATCATAACACTCCATATTTTGAACAGGAAGTCGATACGTCAGCGTCAAGTTCACAAAGTGGTCAGGTGGCGAGACATTATGCACAAGTTTTAAAAAAACAAAATTTGAAACGGTAACTGCAGTAGCGCGACTAGCGTGAGACACTGGACCTCTCTCTCTCTCTCTCTCTCTCTGGAAACATCCGTACCAGGCACAGCCGCTGGTAAAAGAGGCGGGAAGTCATTGGAAATGGCTGTGCCGCACACGAATAATGCCAGCATGTTCATGCGAGCCACGATCAGCACCAGAAAAAGGCATCAAAGTCAATGAATGATATACGCTGCTGGGACGGACACGTATAAACCGTTGCGATTATTTTTAAAAGTCTAAAGAAAAATGTCCTCATAGCTTCACACACTGATTATATTTCTACAGACAGGAAACAACGAGACTTTCACAATGTGAAGAAAAGGGGCATTCATCCATTCATTTGCATGTCCCTTGAGGAACTTTTCCTCCCAAACAGCACTCCTGTAGGCCTCTCGGTTGTGAGCAAGATAGCCTGCTGCTGATGCATCCATTTGCAGATCGTCAACGATGTCCTGCAGCCATCTTCGTTTTGGTCTTCCTCTCTTTCTTTTTCCCATTATGTATCCTTCCAATACGATCTTCTCTAGATTATCATGACGTTTAATGTGTCCAAAATATTTACATTTTCTCTCTTTAATCCTCTTTACCAGACAGCCTTCTTCAATATTAAGTTCTTGTAGTACAGATATATTTGGTTTTTTTTTTTTTGTGTCCACGATATTTGGAGAACTCTTCTGTAGCATTTACATTCAAAGGCATTTATGTGTTTCTCCGCTGTTTTGTTAAGCGTCCAGGTCTCACGGGCAATCTTATTTTTGTGGTTCTGTCTGTTCCTCTCCACAGATTCTTTATTTGTTTTACTTTATGAAAAGCGATAGATGTCCTTCTTTTAATTTCTCTCATTGTATCTCCATTATTAGTTAGTAGTGATCCAAGATATTCAAAACTCTCCACTCGGAAAAAAATCATAGACAAAAAAACACCTTTTAGACGTGGGATAAAGAGAAATGACAAGAGAATTAGCTGGGATTTGAATCACAGACTCCAGCAAGAAGAACAACCGCCTAGCCACAAGAAAACAGTGCGTCAATCAACTTTCTCTCCTTGCTGGACGATTGCTCGTCCTACCGGAGTCCGTGGTTTGAGTCCCAGTTAATTCTCTTCCCATTTTTTTTTTCTTTCTCTCACGTCTAAAAGTGTTTGTGTCTATGATCATACTGTTGGTTTTTAATACTGACTGACAAACTGCTGCAGATCCAAACAATATTATACAGCGATCTTTGTGGGGGAAAATACTCCGGTGAAACTGATTAACAGGAAGCGAGAAAAGTAGGCGATGGTTTTCAAAAATGTCAAAGTAAAAGTCGGCATTTTCTTCTACTTGTACATATTTATCTCATGTCACAGAGTTGGAAATGAAATATTGTACAGTTACGAAATGACTTACGGCCGAGCGAGCTACCATCGTTCGTACTTACGGCCGAGAGAGCTACCATCGTTCGTACTTACGGCCGAGCGAGCTACCATCGTTCGTACTTACGGCCGAGCGAGCTACCATCGTTCGTACTTACGGCCGAGAGAGCTACCATCGTTCGTACTTACAGCCGAGGTCCCACGGGAAAAATCGGAAATGTTTAATGTGTTTGTGGTTCATTTTGTGTTTAATTTACAAACATTTACTGTTCTACAAACATTACAGATCCACCACAAGACAATGAGATGAAAAAAAAAAAGCACCATCACTTAGTGACTACAGAATACAAGCATTTGGCAGTGTGTGCTTATACATTTTTGCATCACTGAAAAGTTATCGCAGCATTGTTTTTATTTATTTGTTTGTTGTTATTAACTTCCGCACAGCTATTTTTGCTAATGTGAAACGTGTTAGTGTTGTAAAATGGTAAACACGACTATTCGTGTGGTAACGTGTTACAGCAGTGAGCTGTACTGTAATGTCTATAACGACCGCCATACAGTCAAACCGCTTACGGCCAGATGGCCGGTCCTAAATCAGCATTAAGTCAGCGCATGGCCGTAACTCGTTTTGAATACTGATGCATCTCATCTCATCCAGCTAGGTAAAGATATTTGAAAGAGTTACAATAGGTGTGATGAGCAATACTTTTTTTTCCCCACTTTTGACCCAAAAAAAAAAAAAAGGGCAGCCACAGAACGGTACAATAATCATGACGTCTTCTCTGAAATACTATATTACTACAGTTCCCCTTCTATCAAAACCACACAGACACATCTGCAACTTCCTGGTGATGCTGAAGTATTCTCTTTTCGTGCTAATGCTAATCTGCCGTGCAGACTTCACAATCTTAGACTGATGGAAACGTATGGTTGGGCTTAAGTAAACGTCTACCTAAAGCAAGCTGCCTACGTATAATAAGACTTGGATGAATGAGATCCAACACGCTACGGTCTGTGTTAAAAAGTTATAATATGCCTGAAAATAAAGTGTATCTCAAGCACAGACAAGCGTAGACACTGAGATAGCTTTTTATATGCAAAAAAACAAAGTCTCATGTGCCATATATGAAGAAAATTTACATCTAAATAAATCTGAATAACTGATTCTTTACACCACAAGCTGGGGAGCAGAGATGCAAACGGCAACAGTAACCGCCAAATTACTTGATGGAAGAAAGACATCCAATATTTTACTCTGAAATTCTCAACATTCACGTCTTTCTCCAAAAGTGATGTGCATCCAAAAAAAGTACCCGGATTCCGATCCGGGTCAAGGGAAAGAGATCTGCTCCTTAACATTTGTTATCGGAAGTCAGCCATCTAGATGATCTATACATCATTCTGCCGCCAAGATTTCGTGGCAGAGATGTTGATTAAACCCTACTCCGTCCTCACAAATTATGATTATATATATATATATATATATATATATATATATATATATCAGAGGATTATAATGGACCCTTGACACAGTGCTGGAGGACCTTGACTTTGCGGACGACATTTGTCTATTATCAAGCAGTCACAAAGATATGCAGGATAAAATAAACAAGTTAACCCAGAATGCAAACAACATAGGACTAAAGATCAATGTAGGAAAGACAAAGTTAATGAAGCAAAATGTGAACAACAGAAATGTACTCAGAGTAGATAACAAGTTAGTGGAGGAGGTCAACGAATTTGTATACCTTGGCAGCAGAGTAGTAGAAAATGGAGACAGCACAGAGGACATCAACAGCAGACTTACTAGAGCAAACCAGGCTTTTGCAATGCTACAGAATATATGGAAATCAAATAAACTAAGCATAAATATGAAAATCAGGATATTTAAGAGTAATGTTCTAAGTGTACTACTCTATGGAAGTGAATGCTGGAAAATCACCAAAACCATAGAAAACAAGTTGAATTCTTTCCAGACTAAATGTTTACGTAGAATTAAAAAAATATTTTGGCCAAACACCATAAGAAATAACATCTTATTGGCAGAAATGCAGATGAAACCACTGACAACAATTATTGAGGAAAGACGCTGGCGATGGTTGGGACATGTGCTCCGAATGACTGACAACTCACTACCAAAAATAGCACTAAGATGGACACCACAGGGGAGCAGAAGTAAGGGTAGACCAAAAGAGACATGGAGAAGAACAACAGAAAGGATGCTGAGCAATAGAGGGCTCACCTGGGCAAGAGCAGAAAAAAAGGCGAAAGACAGGCATTTGTGGAAAACCCTTGCGGAAGCCCCATGTGCCCTGGGCACTTAAGGTTCAGATATATATATATATATATTCCGCTTTTGTGATACTCTTGCTGTACAAGTAGTTTCGGTGGATACAGTTACAGAAACGTTTACCTTCTTTTCTAGTGAGTGTAAGATTCGGACAACACTGGCCAATCCCACAAGATTTCG
Source organism: Achatina immaculata (assembly GCA_009760885.1). Taxonomy (NCBI): domain Eukaryota; kingdom Metazoa; phylum Mollusca; class Gastropoda; order Stylommatophora; family Achatinidae; genus Lissachatina; species Lissachatina immaculata. The sequence continues at coordinate 64,971,028 of CM019691.1, read as the reverse complement.
CGACTTACAGCTGTAAGATGAATGTACAGTAAGAATAAAAAATTTTTTACAGCTTTGGGGGGGGGGGGAACGACGACACTTTTTTAACAGTCCCGAAATGGAGATTTATAATTTTCTTGACAATTTTCTGCCCCCCTCCACCACCATCTCTCCCCGGGAGCTGGCTAGTTCTTTGGCCAGCAGTAAAGACTGTCCTTGGAGACAGTATTTAAAACACCATAAATAAAAGCTACAAATAAAACGTAAAATAACACCCTGCAAAAGAAAGGTAAGAAACAGAATCCACCAGCATGCAGTATTAAATTAAACGGAACTGTTCTAAAGCAGGTGCAGAAATTCAAATACCTTGGAGCAGTAATAACTTCAGATGGGAAATGCAGAACAGAAATTAGGAACAGAATAGGCCAAGCAAAAACTGCATTTCAGAGAATGAGAAACATATTAACCAACACATCCTTATCAATGAATGTTAGAAAACGAGTCCTAAAATGCTATATTGAACCTATCTTGTTATATGGAAGTGAATCATGGACAATAGGCAAGTCTGCACAAAAATCATTGGAAGCAGCAGAAATGTGGTTTATTAGAAGAATGTTGCGAATCCCCTGGACAGCAAAAATAACTAATGAAGAATGTAGGAGAAGAGCTGGAGAGACAAAAAACCTTGTCAAAAAGATAAGAGAGAGACAATGTACTTTCATAGGACATGCAATGAGAAGAGGGGGCATTGAAAATATTATAACAGGAAAAATAGAAGGAAGAAGATCAAGAGGAAGACCAAGAGAAATGATACTGGACAGTCTGACGGGATGGTGTGAGAGGAGATCACCAACTGAGCTGATGGCCTGCATGAAGGATCGTGTACTCTGGAGAAGCATAATAGCCAACGCCAGTCGGCACGGCACATGATGATGATGATGAAAAGAAAGGTTCACACGACCTCCCTGCATGATGAAATAAGTTTCTGTTGTACTACACATCTTATAAATACTTCAAACTCATTTCTATTAACATAGGATTTGGAAATAAAAGGAGACGAAAAATAATCTACAAGTTTTAGATAAAATCACTGTTCCTTGCTTTTTTTCCCCTACGTTATACATAAAAGCAACTTCAGTAATCCATCAAACTACTACAAGAAGCAAACTTCCTTATCAAACTACTACAAGAAACAAACTACCCCATCATACTACTACTTGAAACAGACTACCTCATCAAACTACCACTAGAACCAAACTACCCCATCATACTACTACTAGAGACAAACTACCCCATCAAACTACTACAAGAAACAAACTACACCATTAAACTAGAAACAAACTACTCCATCAAACTAGACACAAACTACCCCATCAAATTAGAAACAAACTACCTCATAAAACTAGAAACAAACTACCCCATCAAACTACTATTACAAACAAATTTATCCTGTTATCTGAACACTTCGCTCGAGCTCTGATAAAAGTAACTCACACATTAACAGAAGGGGTAGACAACCTTAGATTTCAGATATCAGAGTTTACTCGTCCAATCCATCAGATCCTTACCTCAGCAAGCTCACGCTACCTCAAGCAGCTTATCTGGTGTTTATTGGTAATAGATTTCTTTGTGCTACTTCAAAAGCTCCTTAAACAGTTTATACTGAGTTTGTATTGTTTTCCCCATCAGCCATGGCTAGGTTCAAAGACTAGTTAAGTGATGAAAGTCAGTCGGGTAGCCCTCTATAATGGAGTTCGCGTATATTTATGGAACATTTTTTTTTCCCCTCGAAGTGTCCGTGAATCCATTAGATAGAGTCCTATAGTTTCACTGTATTCCAAACAGCTACTAGGTGATACAGGTCACCAATATTGGAGCTGATTAACAGAAACCGTTAGAAGCTATTCAACTACACAAACCTCGTTTAATTCATTAACCAAAGCAAATTGATGAACACAAAAGATCGAAACTGGTCCGGTGCAAGAACCCACCCACCCACCCACTCACACCCACACACACACACAGAGTAACCATTAAGTCGGAAAATTAGACCTATTAAAAGTTGTCATTCGGGCACAGGAACAATCGAAGAGGAACTATCTACAGGAAGATTCATCGGGCACAGGTGCAATCGAAGAGGAACTATCTACAGGAAGATTCATCGGGCACAGGTGCAATCGAAGAGGAACTAACTACAGGAAGATTCATTGGGCACAGGCACAATCGAAGAGGAACTAACTACAGGAAGATTCATCGGGCACAGGTGCAATCGAAGAGGAACTAACTACAGGAAGATTCATTGGGCACAGGCACAATCGAAGAGGAACTAACTACAGGAAGATTCATTGGGCACAGGCACAATCGAAGAGGAACTAACTATAGGAAGATTCATTGGGCACAGGCACAAACGAAGAGGAACTAACTACAGGAAGATTCATTGGGCACAGGCACAATCGAAGAGGAACTAACTACAGGAAGATTCATTGGGCACAGGCACAATCGAAGAGGAACTAACTACAGGAAGATTCATTGGGCACAGGCACAATCGAAGAGGAACTAACTACAGGAAGATTCATTGGGCACAGGCACAATCGAAGAGGAACTAACTACAGGAAGATTCATTGGGCACAGGCACAATCGAAGAGGAACTAACTACAGGAAGATTCATTGGGCACAGGCACAATCGAAGAGGAACTAACTACAGGAAGATTCATCGGGCACAGGCACAATCGAAAAGGAACTAACTATAAGAAGATTCGCTGACTCTAGTCACAAAGCACTACAGACTTTTTTTTAATGTAGTTTTGAGAGAAATAATACTTTCCCTAGAAATGAAAGGTCAAGATGCCTCTCTTATGAAGGATCAGTCATTGGGCACAAGATCTGGCCTTCCTAGCAGATACTACAGGATATCTGCACGCTCTTAACATCAAAACTACAGGGAAAATATCGGTTGGTACCAGATATGCACGATGCATTGGTAAGTTATCTAAAATCACGATACACTGGTAAGTTATCTAAAATTACCTTATATCCTTCCCGTGCCGTTAAACGTCACATAGGGCTCGCAAGGTAGTTCGCCAATTTTTCCTGTTTTCGGCGAGCTTTTCAACCTCATCAAGGGATCTTATGTCTATTAATTTGCTTTCTCTTAACAATGTCCTCTTTAGAGTTTCACGCGGTTTGCCTCCTTTTCTTCGGCCTGTTGTATTCCACTTGAGAGCTTGTTCTATGATCGTTTCTTCTCATCACGTGACCAACATATGTCCATCTCCTTTATCTAAAATCACCAGGCACTGTAAATTATGTAAAGAAGCTGGTTGCGTGGGCAAATTAGTTAAAAGAAGGTACTCTGGCCCGCTTGCCTATGCCTGAACAGTTGAAACACTAGAGTCCAAATTGCACCTTTTCATATTATGATGACAAAATAGAAAAGATTAAAGATGAAATCTCATATGCGCTTTAAAGATTTTAAGGAGAACCAAGAAGCTTCCCCCCCCCCTCCCTCTCCTATTCCCTCCTTTCACGGGTCTTTTTTTTTCTTTTGATGTGAAGAAATCGTCCATTTCCGTACAAATGAAACCAACTGATCTATAGTATGACCCAGTTATGATAAGAGTAATACCGAGAAGTTATGAGCCCCCCCCCCAAAAAAAAAAAATCTGCTCCCGTTTGGGGCAAACATGTCCTAATATTTTTCTTTTTCTTTGAAAGTTTGCCGCACAAACTGTATGTTACTCTGGAAGCACGTACTTAGTGTGAACAGCTGTTTCCGTGTATGAAAATCAAAACAGCTCACACGCGAATCTTTCTGCCATAACGAAGGCTGTCTTTAACTGCAAACTTTTGGAAGCTGGTTCCAGACAAATGTTGTAAAGTATCTGGTTAAAAAAAAAAAGTTATTCATGTACACTGCTTAATCTCACTATTACTATTTCATATAATGTGCAATAATTTTGATTTTCATTATTCATTCTGTTGATCAGTCACATTTTTATTTTCATTATTCATTCACAGTATGGCAGGATCAGTCATACTTTGATTTCCAGTTTGTGAGTTCCCAGTATCATCCTTAGGTTTATTAGTGACAGGGCAGTTTGACAAAGCACGGTACTGTATGGTTAGGCCTAAAAAAAAATCATAGACAAATCACTATTACACGCGAGAAAAATGACAAGAGAATTACCTGGGATTTGAACCACAGACTCCAGTAGGATGAGCAACCGTCTAGTCACGAGAGAACAGCGCATTAATCAGCTCTGCCATCTCGCACCCCCAATGTAGTGTGAGGCTTGCGAGAGAAAACACTTATGCAGAATATGACCCGTGGCCTCATTCAGAAGCCAAAATCCCCCACATATTCTTTTTTTTTAAAGCCCTGTGGCAAATACACGCGATCCTGAAGCCGCTTCGATAATATAAACAACAAAAAAAACCCCCAAACAATGAATAGAACCAGGAGGGGAATAATAACAACAAAAGACAAAGAACTGAACCAGCAAGTGCTACACAATTTTTTTACATGCAAGTGTTGTTTAAAAGAAGAACAATTAGGTGAAGGATATCCATGGCTTATACAATTATGTGACACGTGACAAGTGTTGTGACAGAAGCGGAAAAGACAGCCAACAACAGAGGCCACTGTTCGCAGGCGATCTTACCACACTCGTACCGAACAAGAACAGAACACAACTACAGCTACCGTTGGGAGGAGGGGAGACGGGGCAGGGATAGAGAAAGAGGAGACGTGTATTTTAAGCAATTTACCCCCCCCCCCCCCAAAAAAAAAATCCTCACATAACCACCCCGCCCCCTTTAAGCTCCAAAAATGCCCTTAATTTAAACAATGAAAAACATGTATAATGATGAGATGAATGTCTCCAGCCAGTCTTCTTGTCTACTTCACGTTCAAACACAAGTGTAGGGATGAGATGAATGTCTCCAGCCAGTCTTCTTGTCTACTTCACGTTCAAACACAAGTGTAGGGATGAGATGAATGTCTCCAGCCAGTCTTCTTATCTACTTCACGTTCAAACACAAGTGTAGGGATGAGATGACATGCACTCTCCGCTACGGGGAAAAACACGCTCAATCAAAGATGTAATTACACGTGATTAAAGTTCATTGTCTTAATTCTGTTCTTCTCTCTCCTCTCTCCCTCTGTGTCTCCCTCTTTCTCTGTCTCTCTCTCCCTCCCTCTCTCTCTCTCTGTCACTCTCCGCTCTCTCTCTCTCTCTCTCTTTCCGCTCTATCTGTGTCTCTTCTCTCTCTCCCTTTCTCTCCCTCTCTCTCTGTGTCTCTGTCTCCCTCTCCTCTCTCTCTCTCTCTCTCTCTCTCTCTGAGCAAGAATTGACGGCAGGTTGTCGAAAACGCTAATGAAAACAAAACTGCGTGACCCAAAATCACAGCCGACAGAAACAGAAAGGTCATCATAACGATATCAGAAGCATGATAACTTGACTAAAATGACATGTAATACTTGTATTATGCTCCGTGTATCTTCAACTTTACAAACTGATGCTCCACATTGTGTGAGGCGTAGGGGTGGTATGTGAGAGAGAGAGAGAGAGAGAGAGAGAGAGAGGGAGTGAGAGAGAGATAATACGCTGTAAACTGTTTTATCATTAGATGTCTTTTGGCCGAGTTACAAGAGAGAATCCGACCAGATTCGAACCATCTACCTTTTCTACATATGTGTAAGGATGTGTATGCATCAACTCATAATTTATCCAACACACATTACAATTATAACAACGCAGGACAAAAGAACACAAACACACACAGTATCAAGTTACATTACAGCAGCTACTATTCAAGTCTCCGTGCACAGACTTCATTTATCACCTGATATTCTTCTTCTGTTGTTGCTGCTGCTGCTGCTCCTCCTCCTCAGTTTATTGGGTCATTAATCTCATCATATTCGTGAACTTCATCACCAACTACCAGTTTTCCTTACCACAATAGCTTGGGAGTTATGGGGCGCCATATCACTGACCTGATGAACCCTGGACATCTTGAGCGCATTACGTCCATTTCCATGTTTTGATCTCTAGTTACCTCAAATTCACAGCCACAAGTGTTCATATTTTTTTCCCATGCAAATTACCTTTTATTCATTAATACTTGAAACAATGCAATTCAGTAACAAACACGTGTAAAATGAACCAAAATAAGCCTTGCTTACTCTGTTCTGTGTCCAGTTGCTAGGTAGATAATTGCAGTCGCTGACGACGGGTATAAAGAGGAACTTCCAACATTAACCCTAGTCCTCCACGTTTATAAACACTTATAATCTTTGCAATATTAACTCTTTCACTCAAGAACAACGCTGGCAAAGTTGGTAGATCCTGCATGTCATGGGAATCAACGATATATATATATATATTATATATATATAATATATATATATATATATATATATTATATATATATATATATATATATATACATACATATAATGAAAAAGAGGCGTATTTCAAATCCAACCAACGTTTTAAAATTATAGAGTGGCTCCCTTTCATTTTCTTTGCATCCAGTTTTTCTCAGCAAAATGTATTCTGTACCATGATGGAAAACAAATCAGCAGAAAGAGTTAACGGGTTTATTAGAGTACTTCTCGTAAATTTGGAATGTCTCTGCCAGCTAAATCTGGCAGTATCCATATACAATTCAAGGGGGTGAATACTCGAATAATAGGAATAAATACGCACTTGAATCTCCCCTCGAATATTGAGCTCAACTACAGCACACAAGTCCAAATGGCAGGATTCTGAATACGAAAGTCTCTAACTCTGACCATGGTGGTGGAGTCTGCTAAAGAAGCAATGCACACCCCCTGAATTTTTAGCTGTACTCCGAGACTGAAAAAATAGCCGCCATAACCCGCTCTCACGCTAATACGATACTGTGCCCCAACATCTCCGCAGCATCGGCTGCAAAGAACACCAGCTCGCAGTTATAGGGAGCTCGTACAAGTTCTAACCCTGACCCGCTAGTATTGTACATCGCCACAAAACGTGAACTTGGACAACTACATCTGCTATTTCATACATGTTACTTCCTGGTTGGTTCACAAACATGTTCCGACTTAATTAACATTTCAGATGTCGCTCTAGCTATTTCAGTCGCCCAAACAGAAAGGAATTTGTATGAGACTTCCTATGACTAACTTTCTGTCTGTACAAGTTCAGAACGGCTAGAAAACTTTCTTCCTTCCCAGAACCTTACTTTCTGTCCTTTATATAATAATATCTCAGAACAGATGGAACATTTTTCAGCTTCTTTCTCCTCACAACTAGAACATTTCTCTATTTTTTTTTTCGTCTCATAATAAGCGGGAAGTTCATTCCCCCCCCCCCCCCAAGAGAACTTCGGAACTGACAGAAAAGGTCGCCTTCTCTTTTCTCTATTCATGAGTACTTAATAGCTCAAATTGATTTTCAGTGTGTGTGTGTGTGGTGATTATGAGTGGAAGGAAGGAGAGTGGAGGCGGTAACCGTTACGCCATAAAATTAGAACCATTAAAAGAAGTCACCTGACACTGGCATGTATCTATAGCATATCTGGGAGGCTTCATCTAGTCTCCCTACTCCCAGGGTTCTGGTCATGTTAAGACATCATTGTGGGGTCCACTGACTCATAAAGGGGGGGGGGGGAGGAGGGAATCCCATCCTTTGTGAGACACGAACCAGAACTATACTGTTCAGTAGCAAGCGGGCATCTAAGTTCACCTGTTCAATATTTACGGAGTACATTAACGTGAGAATGTCTCGTGGCGTCGGACAGATGTCCACAAGCACGTGAAAGATTTCCCACAACAGACCGATAGATTAATGATATTCATAAACTTAATCTGATAAACTAATCTTTGCTTACCTAAACGGAACTTTCATCCTATCAAAAAACTGTTTATTTAACGTAATAATGAAATCATTTCAACTGCTTGCAAACTTACTACGGAAGCATGTAAACCGTGTGTTTTCATCTCCCTACATGTTCACTGTTCTGCGGCACTTATCAAAGTCAATGATTCAAAATAGTAAAAAAGGTAACGGTAAAATTACAGTATACTGAGGATACGGTGTTAGGCCCGTAGTTCCAAGACCATCGGCACATGAAAGTGTCATGTGGTCAGTATCACGCCTGGCTGCATTTACCTTCACAGGTTTCTCCTCAGATCTTCTTCCCAGATTTCTCCCAGGTCTTCTTCCTAGATTTCTCCCAGGTCTTTTTCCCAGATTTATCCCAGGTCTTCTTCCTAGATTTCTCCCAGGTCTTTTTCGCAGATTTATCCCAGGTCTTCTTCCTAGATCTCTCCCAGGTCTTCTTCCTAGATCTCTCCCAGGTCTTCTTCCTAGATCTCTCCCAGATCATCTTCCTAGATTTCTCCCAGATCTTCTTCCTAGATTTCTCCCAGAGTATTTTTTACACGTTTTTTCTGATGACATCATTCACCAGACCAGGAAAATAGTGTTGAGGTGACGAATACTTCACCAGATCCCAGCGGACTATTAACAAACCATGCTCACGGGATGAAGGTAGCGAAAGAGAACACGCGCGTTCTGAAAGTAGGTCACATAAAAATTATTTTTATACGCTGAAGCTTCTTTCAGATGTCTCCCGCTGATTCTGACGGCGTATCTCTTGTGCAGGGACTTGGAAATCTGTTTCAAAAGCTTGCCTACTTTACAAGAAAGAAAGTAGCAATATTTCTCTCTAAGCTTAGAGCAACTGATCTTATGATCACATGCCCAATATATCCCCACCCTCGCTACACATTGTCCCTAGATTCCCCCCTCCATCTCTAGACTGTCGAAATCATCACACACTAATCCTGTTAGGTATCAGTACGACTTTTTAAAAAAAGATCAAAAGCCTGGTTTTACTTTATGTATGGTTAGCTAGAAACATAACAGCTGAAGAACAACTGTAATCTAACAATATTTTTAACAGTGTCCTGAGATCGAATCCCATGCCCTCAGAATTTAGATCCCATGCCCTCAGAATTTAGATCCCATGCCCTCAGAATTTAGATCCCATGCCCTCAGAATTCAGATCCCATGCCCACAGAATTTAGATCCCATGCCCTCAGAATTTAGATCCCATGCCCTCAGAATTTAGATCCAATGCCCCCTCCCTCCCTCCCCCCCCCCCCATCATCTGGATCCCATAATCTTATAATTTGATTCCCATACCCCATCAATTGGATCCCATACCCCCCATCATCTGGTTCCATCATTTAATCTCCATATCCCAATAATCTGGTTCCTATATCACACCACCACCCCCCCCTCCACCCAAGTTAAGAATCCCTGCTCGAAGCGAACACAACAAATGAACCCTCTGAAACGATATGCTGGAATGCACCGATCTAGCACACACGCACATTCCCTCATTTCACTGTCTGTAAAAACGTGCTGACTGCTAGACCATGACTTGGACATTTCCCTTCGCTTTCCCTACCTGAGTCACAAAGAAATGGAAAAGACTCATCTAATTCACAAGATAAACTGTCATTACAATCTTCTGAATATTAATGGGGTTTTTGAGGGGGGGGGGGTTTGCGGAGAGAGGGAGAGAGAGCTGCCATACTCTTTTCTCTGCCCTCACTTCTACAAAAAAGCCCCCTGCAACGATATGTTCAATGCTAATGGAAGTCGTGTAACCCGCCCCAAAGCGAAAAGTCGTCAAATCGACGATCTTATAAACTGTAACATCAACTTTCTAAATTACATCAAACATCCCCTTCACACGCAAGCATTTATGAATAAAAGAAAAACTGTTGATAAACGAGCATGACAATTTTTTTAAATAAATTCAACAATTTTTTTTTTCTGACGAACGTACGTGACAAGTCGTTTTCAACAGGGGATGCTGTGATTTCTTTAACGTGCTGTTAAATTGTCATTACTTGTCTTACAAAAGTACGAGAAGAACACCAAGGCTGTAAGTCTGCCGCGTATTTGTGTGAGCTTATCAGCTTAAGGTAATGAGCTAAGGATAAAGTCTCATCACGTTGGTATAATAACAGCTTAGTTTTTAAGTGTTTAATTTTTTTTTAAACGCAATGAGTGAAAGAGGTCAGAGCATTCGTGTATGCACCCTGGCGCTTGCGTTATGAATATTTATGAGTTATGAACTTATTTTTCTCAATGTAGGCCTCCATAAAAGGTCTTATCTTGTCTTGTCTTGTGCTATCTTCCTGTAACTGCGAGCAGGTGTTCTTTGCAGCCGATGCTGTGGAGGTGTTGAGGTACAGCATCGTATCAACGTGGGAGCGGGTTATGGCAGCTAATTTTTCAGTCCCAGAGTACAGCTAAGAAGCAGGGGGTGTGCAATGCATACTCCAACACCATGGGAACTATGGCGATCCCATTCCCGTTAGCCAGGCTAGCCCTGTTACTGAGGGTACCAACGGAGAGATGGGACAGGGTCTTGATCAGCTATAGTTCGCTAGCCCTGACATTAGCATATCAGCTATGGGTCGGTGACTGTCTAATCGGACAGCCTCTGTTGTTCCCAGCCCCCCCCCCCACAATAACATGTAGAGATTTAATTCACGGAGTACTTTGAAAAACAAAATACTTTTTACTAGCCGTACGATGAATACATACGGGAAGAAGACAGAAGGGTCAACCAAAGACAACCTGGCAAAACAACTATGGAGGACCAGATGAGCAGTATGTAGCACAGCGAGGGTACTTTACAAAGACTGGCTGAAAACTTCGAGAATTGGGGAGGATTTATTGCTTCCTAGCAGGACACCACAAGGCATACTGGGAGGTGATTACTGAGGGCAATGAACCAACAAAAAGGGTACTTGACGCGATAGGAAGACACTGCGTCAAGAAAAAGGGTACCTGACACACTTGGAGGACAATGCACCAACAAAACGGGTGACACTCTTGGAAGACACTGCGCCAACAAAACGGATACTTGACACACTTGAAAGACACTGCGCCAAGAAAATGGGTACTTGACACACTTGGATGACACTGCCCCAACAAAATGAGTACTTGACACACTTGGAAGACACTGCGCCAAAAAAACTGGTACCTACCACACTTGCCTGGTCACTGCGCAACCTAAACGGGTACCATCTGCCAGCAGACATCAAATAAACTAAAAACAACACAGACCAACCAAGTATGGCAACGGTCACTTTACATCAGAGAGTAAGTGTGGGAATATCAAATGTAATATGATGCATTTATTGGGAATTTACTGGTGCTGGTGGATCGATACTTCTGCTTACTGGCGAATGGCGTCGAAAAGATGATCCTGTATTCACTGCGAAACACGCTGCATCAGTAACGAAACACTCATGCTGTTTCTCTGCCACGAATTAACAGCGTTGTTACTGCCCTGTTTTCACAGACCGATGTAACAGGCAAGGGGGAAAGGTTTTCAAACCTGTCTGATACAGGGTCCATCCCCACCAAAACCCTCACGGTTATAAAACATCCACAACATGGAGAAGCTAAATGCGTTACATAATAAACAAGCACAATGTGACAAACTAGAAAAAAAAAAAAAGACAGATAATGCTATCCTACAGAAAACATGCCAAACCAATGTATCCACATAAACTTATTGTATGATCTTTTGTAATCACTGGAACAAACATTACATGGTCGCTAATTGATTTTTTTTTTTACTTTTATATTTAATTCTAAACTCCATCTGCGCGTTAAATGCACATGAAGCCGCTACAAACTTCCATAAAGGTTATTAACTTTGTTGCGTGTTAAATGTATAGAAAGCCGTTAAAAACTTCTATAAAGAACCATTACATTACTCTGGACGTTAAATGTACAGAAAGCCGCTACAAACTTCCATAAAGGTTCATAAACTTTGTCTGCGTGTTAAATGTATAGAAAGCCGTCAAAAACTTCTATAATGGACCATTACATCAGATGCGCGTTAAATATACAGTAAGATGTTAAAAACTTTCATAAAGAACCACAATATTAGTTGTTACTTTTTGTTGTTGTTGTAAATGTACCGTTAAAAACTTCCATAAAGGACCACCACTAACCAGCAGAAACCATTATACATACAAATGTTTTAAGATACATTTCTCTGGGTGTCTCCAAACATAATTACGTGTCTTCTACGTCTTCAAATAACAGCTAGAATTCAGCTTACACAGGATAATACCATCTTGATATGGAAACTGCAGTAAATGTTTAATTCTTTTTAACAATCTGCTTTCAAGAAACTGGTTCGTGGCGCGATCACAGTTTAATGATGCTAAGGGAAATCTCTCACATTGTCCCTCACATGACAAATGATGGAGAGACAAGTGATGAAGGATGAGTAGCTCGCGATTGTTGCAGTTCTTTTGGAACGCCATAAGCCGCTGCAGCTCCTCTAGCGTGCACATACATAACAGAACAATAATTACATCTCAAACTGTATTGTACTTCATAGACGTATGTCTGGGCGCACTTAGTAGGTACTACATTCAAAGATGGCAGTTTTCTGTGACTTTTTTTCCCTTTAATGAGGCGGTCATTACGTTCACATTGGTTTATAATATTTCACGTTTTAATTCATATAACTATAAACAACTGTTCTCTATATTCAAATCTCTGATTATACGAACATTGTATCGGATATGGAGTGGGTTACCGTGATTTGCCTGAAGTCGAAAAGAGTACTCGAGAAGTTGGTTTCTCGGCAGATTCAACTATCATGGGACATGTCGGCCTCAACTATCATGGGACATGTCAGCCTCAATTATCATGGGACATGTTAGCCTCAATTATCATGGGACATGTTGGCCTCAACTATCAACTATCATAGAGCACGTTGGCCCCAACTATCAACCACTAGAAGGCACGCCGGCCTCAACTATGAAATATGGGGGAATCATGTCCAGCCCTATTCAGTCAATAAAACTAGAGAGGTGCAATATTACATTCATATCTACCAGCTTTGATTCGGAACGACGTGTAACATGTTACACAGCGGATCAATAGACCTAATTTATATACGCCTTGCGTCGTCGCCGCTGACTGACTGCTTACTTGGCCAATCCGGTAATTTTTTCCTTCATTATCATCTCCCCACACACACACGACCATGTCTGATACTTCCAAAAGATTTTCTCTGGGAAAAAAAAGACACGCTATACATTTCACTACGCCTGAAAACACTACTGGAAGTGTCTTTAACTTTCTAGTGTTTTCAAGACTGACAAATTATTCATCCTGTAGAGCCCTGTAGCAGATCCAACGACGCCTGCGCTACTGATCTTGTCCACAAGCTCCTCAGAGAAAACACGAAGGCTCATACATCCGTGGGTCGAGTTGTCCCATACGTCAGAGAAGATAAAACTGAAAACCCATGAATTCCAACGTCGCGACAATTATTCTTTACAGCTCGCTGACACGCTACAAAAACACGTACAGATACTTGCGCCACCGGAACACTAAACATATAAGAGCGACGCATATGTACGGGACAATGTATGCAGCCAAATGATGTAACAAATTTACAAGACCTTAACTATCGTTAACAAAATGGCCACGCGATGATATAGTAAAGAGAGGGAGGGAGAGAGAGAGAGAGAGAGAGAGAGAGAGAGAGTATCTAAAGGTTACTACGGAAACCATAAGCTAACGTTATAAAACACATTATGTCCTGGATGCTTGGATGGAAGAAATTTGGTTACGTAATTAAACAAGGGGGGGGGGGAAACAGCAATGTGGTTGTTTAAAAGCCTACTCTTTGCTTCCCTGATCAGCCACTGGCGGTGGTGACTACGTGGCCCACTGTAGCAAGCTATCGTGGACTTTGCCACGTCCTGGGGGCTTTACATGAAACCATAAATCGATGCCTGCGATGCCCGGCTTTTCAGAAAAAAATAAGCCACTATAGGGAGCACACTTTTTTTTAATTAATAAATAAAATACATAAATATAACAAAAATAAAACCAAACCACATGGGTAAACATAAATAAAATAAAAATAGAATAAGACAAAATAAAATCGGACCAAATAAGTAAAAATACAAAACTAATATAAAATCATACATGAAAGAATAAAACAGCTTTGCCAAATTATAAGTAAACAGAATACATGACAGAACTTAAGAAAACAAAATACATGACAGAACTTAAGTAAACAAAATACATGACAGAATTTAAGTAAACAAAATACATGACAGAACTTAAGTAAACAAAATGCATGACAGAACTTAAGTAAACAAAATGCATGACAGAACTTAAGTAAACAAAATGCATGACAGAACTTAAGTAAACAAAATGCATGACAGAACTTAAGTAAACAAAATGCATGACAGAACTTAAGTAAACAAAATGCATGACAGAACTTAAGTAAACAAAATGCATGACAGAACTTAAGTAAACAAAATACATGACAGAACTTAAGTAAACAAAATACAAAATTAAACTAAAACCAAATGAAATAGGCACACACAACATATAACAGAACTAAAATCAAATGACATGAATAAAATACGTAACAAAACTAAAGTGAGATCATCCAAGTGAATAAAATATGTAACAAAACTAAAATAAGATCACAAAAGTAAACAAAATATGTAACAGAATAAGATCATCCAAATGAACAAAATACATACGAGAACTAAAGTAAGATAACATAAATAAACAAAATGCGTAACAGAACTAAAACAAGATGACATAACAAAAAAAAATACATAACGGAACTAACATAAGATTACATAAATCAACAAAAATATGTAACAGAACTAAAATACGATGACATACATAAACAAAATAAGCAAGAGAACTAAAAATAAGATTATATAAATAAGCAAAATAAGCAACAGAACTAAAATACGACATACGTAAACAAAATAAGCAAGAGAACTAAAATAAGATGATATAAATAAGCAAAATAAGCAACAGAACTAAAATAAGATGATATAAATAAGCAAAATACGTATAAGAACTAAAATAAACAGACCAAGGATGAATAACTTAACGGAAGGTCAAGAAATGCAATATCAGCTATACCTAAACCTTCATATTTTGCAATATCAGCTATACCTAAACCTTCATATTTTGCAATATCAGCTATACCTAAACCTTCATATTTTGCAATATCAGCTATACCTAAACCTTCATATTTTGCAATATCAGCTATACCTAAACCTTCATATTTTGCAATATCAGCTATACCTAAACCTTCATATTTTGCAATATCAGCTATACCTAAACCTTCATATTTTGCAATATCAGCTATACCTAAACCTTCATATTTTGCAATATCAGCTATACCTAAACCTTCATATTTTGCAATATCAGCTATACCTAAACCTTCATATTTTGCAATATCAGCTATACCTAAACCTTCATATTTTGCAATATCAGCTATACCTAAACCTTCATATTTTGCAATATCAGCTATACCTAAACCTTCATATTTTGCAATATCAGCTATACCTAAACCTTCATATTTTGCAATATCAGCTATACCTAAACCTTCATATTTTGCAATATCAGCTATACCTAAACCTTCATATGTTGATCTATGTTTAAGAGCTCAAGTGGCACAATACACACTAAAGAGCTTTTCCCACACTGATAAGTCTAGCCCCACATCATCCACTACACAGAGAGAAGTTTTGAAACACTAGCAGTAACCAGTACTGGCCATCCAGTTTCTAGGAATTAAAGATGCTTAACTTTTTTTTTCATTACCAAGCAAAAATTCCAAGACCACATAAAAAATGTATAATAAACACAGTCGGCATGTTTTTTTACCCAGAAATAACTAGGGGCCCAGAGAGAGAGAGAAAGACAGAGAGAGAGAGAGAGAGAGAGAGAGAGAGAGAATCACCAGCTAAATGTTCAAATCTGGCTGTTGCTCCTGGATGGTGCGGTAAAACTTCTTACTAAGAAAAAAAAAGTTAGACAGAGATGCCTGGCCGACCAGTTTTACAAACAAACAAAAAAAGACAAGAGACTGAAAAAAGCCGGCACGAACGAGAGTGGCAGAAAGTAAAATGAGTACGTATAAATGAAAAACATACAACAATCCAATATTTCAGCAACAAGGATCACAAACAAAAACAACATAACACATAAAAACAAAAAACAACAACAACAACAAAAAAACAGATGAAAAATTAAACACTTAGATTTTTTTTGGTACCCTCCTTGAAAGAAAGACGGGAATGTTGTTGCATGTTCTTTATTTGTACGTACTCATCTTACATTCCGCCACTTGCCCTCTTTCCTCACTCTTTCCCACACCTGAATCACACACCTCTGTGTACCTCCTCAGTTTTCAAAAAATGTGTCTAAGACATACACTCATCGCAAATCTAAAACTACATACAAGTTGTGTATAAACTTGTATATACAACATGTACACAAAGTTTTTAAATGGTTTCCTACCCAGTTCATTACTTACACAATTACTCTTCTGTCCTTCTCTTGTTTAGACACAGCATATGCGGGTGACTTTAGCACGATGAAGGGAATAAAAAAAAAACTGTGCGTCCGTAACTTTAGTTAGTTTGGCAAGAGAAACATAACATTTTCACACCTAACCCAAGTACACGTTCCAATTAGGAGTATTTCATCGTGGTCAAAAATGTCACCATCAAATTCCGATTTGTGTGGCGTGTGCAGACAAAACGACAGCCCGCCAGATCATATCCACGATATTGATTTTTCTGGCCAGGACTCTAGTCATAAATTATTTGGTCACTTAATGAACTGCACACTCGGCACTTCTGTGCGTGTGAAGAGTCCAATCTGTGTATGTGTGTGAGAAGTCAAATCTGTGGGTGTGAACAGCCAAATCTGTGTGTGTGTGTGTGAGAGAGAAGTCGAACCTGTGGGTGTGAACAGCCAAATCCGTGTGTGTGTGAGAAGTCGAATCTGTGGGTGTGAACAGCCAAATCTCTGTGTGTGTGTGAGAGAGAAGTCGAATCTGTGGGTGTGAACAGCCAAATCTCTGTGTGTGTGTGTGTGTGTGAGAAGTCAAATCTGTGGGTGTGAACAGCCAAATGTGTGTGTGTGAAGAATCAAATCTGTGTGTGAAGAATCAAATCTTTGTGTGAAGAATCAAATTTGTGTTTGAAGAATCAAATCTGTGTGTGAAGAGTCAAATCTGTGTGTGAAGAGTCAAATCTGCGTGTGTGAAGAGTCAAATCTGTGTGTGAAGAGCCAAAAATGTGTGTGTGAAGAATCATATCTGTGTGTGAAGAGTCAGATCTGTGTGAAAAGTCAAGTTTGTGTGTGAAGAGTCAAATCTGTGTGAAGAGTCAAATTTATGTATGTGTGAAGAGTCAAATGTGTGTGAAGAGTCAAATCTGTGCGTGTGAACAGCCAAGTCTGTGTGTGAAGAGCCAAATCTATACATATGTGAAGAGCTAAATGTATATGTGTGAAGAGTCAAATCTGTATGTGTGTGCAGAGCCAAATCTGTATGTATGTGAAGAGATAAATCTGTATCTGTGTAAAGAGCCAAATCTGTGGGTGTGAAGAGATAAATATGTATCTGTGTGAAGAGCCAAATCTGCATGTATGTGAAGAGATAAATATGTATCTGTGTGAACAGCCAAATCTGTATGTATGTGAAGAGATAAATATGTATCTGTGTGAAAAGCCAAATCTGTGGGTGTGAAGAACCAAATCTGTATGTAAGTGAAGAGATAAATATGTATCTGTGTGAAGAGCCAAATCTGTATGTGTGAAGGGTCAAATCTGTGGGTATGAACAGTCAAATCTGTGTGAAGAGTCAAATCTGAGGGTATGAACAGCCAAATCTGTCTGTGAAGAGTCAAATCTGTGTGTGTCAAGAGTCAAATCTATATGTGTGTGAAGAGCCAAATCTATATGTATGTGAAGAGATACATCTGTTTCTGTGTGAATAGTCAATTCTGTGTGTAAAGAGTCAAGTATGTATGTGTGTGAACAGCCAAATCTATGAATGTGAAGACCCAAATCTGTATTTGCGTGAAGAGCCAAATTTGTGATAAGAAGAAGTAAACTAAGTAATTACTAGATTTGAGTCCTATTTCCACGCTGAGTTTTCTTCAACTTTTGTAACAAACAGAGAAAAAACTGGACGGTGTTCACATATGAGTCGATGTTTTTTTTTTATTTTCTCCTTAATGCCTTGTTTTCGAGATCGCATTTATCTCCTCGTCTAGACTGAACTCATTATACACTAGACGGCGTCAAACAACGCTTTTACGACTTAAAACTTACAACTATTTTCCACAAATATGAGGGATATGTACCTTATGTAGTTACAATTACAGTATTTATCACATATAAGAAACCACGAATTAATGTAATTATAACAAGTTATCACATACAAGAAATCACGAATTAATGCAGTTACAACCATTTATCACAGGCTGCACAAGAAGCCAAGACTTAATATAGTCACAACTACTTATCACATATAAGAAACCACAATTTAATATAGTTACAAACATTTATCACGTGTAAGAAACCACGACTTTGTGCATAAAAATCTACTTCGTCATTCAGGCGGTCTCTGAAGATTCAGTTTGTGTCACATTTTATTTTGTGACAACCTATTTCTATCTACTTTTCTAGTCTTGTAACTGTCAAATCAAGAACACCATCTAACGGTCATAAACCTCTAATCTAACAACACATTCAAGCGGTTATGAAGGCATTTCGACCGACCACGTCGGCTCACCAGTGTCCTGCTGCGAAGTAGCGCCGTGGCCGCGATCTGTGTCAGTGAGACGAGAAGCTGGACAAATGGGAGCTGACCGTCTGGATTCGATCCCAAGGTAAATACGATACTGATGAAGAGAAAGCGGCCATATCGATTCCACCAACCCTAGACTCGGCTCTGTTTTGTCCAACCCCGGCCAAAAAATCAAGGACAAGTGTGGAATTTAGCCCAGCGTGAAGCGTTGATCAAACACGGATAAGAACATTCCCACATATAAAAACAAACAAAACAACAACAAAAACAAAACTGTTAAGATTTAATGGCTGAACCTGACAATGAGGTCGATGTGACAAACAGATCTGTGTATTCGTCAGGGCTATACAACCAGAACTGACCAATAACGTTTTTTTTTTTTTCGTTCACACAACCTGGCAATTTCTGTACTGGTGGAAGGTTTGGGAGAAGAGCCTTTTAGGTGCCTGGTTACCTTTTTTTTTTCCTGTCCCAACTTCGGATATTAAATAACACCACCGTAGCCCGCTCCCCATCCTGAATCTCAAGATCCTCACCACAAAGTCCGCCGCAAACCCGTTAAATGACCCCAGTCTGTGAGATTCAAACGAAATAGCCAACGCTTCACGGGTAAGCCGACTAGAAGCGATCTCTGCCCTCTGCTCTATGAGACTAGCATGCGGTGCCAGACATGGGTAGCAGATCAATACCCGAACGTGCAAAACCTGGCCCTATCTTCTCCACCCACCCACCCCCCAACCTCTAAATATCTTTGCAGTCTCACCTAAATTATTCACGGCAATCCAGTATGGGCTGACAGCTAAAAGTGTTAACTGAAAAAAGTGGACTAAATTGTGAAAGACTCAAGCAAGTGAATGCTTTCTTACTCGCTTGGGCTCATAAAATATGGAGGCGGAAAAGATTGAAATCATCACGGGATCAGTGATTACTAACTTCAATTTCACCAGAAATCGTCAAGAGAATACACACGGCTAAAATTCCCTTTGGAGAGAGTGCTGCATCCCCCACACAAATAATAGTACAGATATTAAATCTAACATATCCACATTTGAACACATTGCTGCATCCCCCACACAAATAACAGTACAGATATTAAATCTAACATATCCACATTTGAACACAGTGCTGCATCCCCCACACAAATAACAGTACAGATATTAAATCTAACATATCCACATTTGAACACAGTGCTGCATCCCCCACACAAATAACAGTACGGATATTAAATCTAACATATCCACATTTGAACACAGTGCTGCATCCCCCACACAAATAACAGTACAGATATTAAATCTAACATATCCACATTTGAACACAGTGCTGCATCCCCCACACACATAACAGTACAGATATTAAATATAACATTGCCACACTTGAAGAGAGTGCTGCATCCCCCACACAAATAACAGTACAAATATTAAATCTAGCATTGCCACACTTTAAAAGAGTGCTGCATTCCCCCCCCCTTTTCACAAATAATAGTACAGATATTAAATCTAGCATTGCCATACTTGAAGAGAGTGCTGCATCCCCCCACACAAATAACAGTACAGATATTAAATCTAGCATTGCCACACTTGAAGAGAGTGCTGCATCCCCCCCTCTCACAAATAATAGTACAGATATTAAATCTAGCATTGCCACACTTGAAGAGAGTGCTGCATCCCCCCCTCTCACAAATAATAGTACAGATATTAAATCTAGCATTGCCACACTTGAAGAGAGTGCTGCATCCCCCCCTCTCACAAATAATAGTACAGATATTAAATCTAGCATTGCCATACTTAATGACAATGCTGCATCCCCCCCCCCTCACAAATAATAGTACAGATATTAAATCAAACATTGCCACACTTGAAGAGAGTGCTGCATCCCCCACACAAATAACAGTACAAATACTAAATCTAGCGTGCCACACTTGAAGAGAGTGCTGCATCCCCCACACAAATAACAGTACAGATATTAAAACTAGCATTGCCATACTAGAAGAGAGTGCTGCATCCCCCACACAAATAACAGTACAAATACTAAATCTAGCGTGCCACACTTGAAAAGAGTGCTGCATTTCCCCCCCCCCTCACAAATAATAGTACAGATATTAAATCTAGCATTGCCATACCTGAAGAGAGTGCTGGAGAAGAACAACAGAAAGGATGTTGAGCAATAGAGGGCTCACCTGGGCAAGAGCAGAAAAAAGGGCGAAAGACAGGCATTTGTGGAAAACCCTTGCGGAAGCCCCATGTGCCCTGGGCACTTAAGGTTCAGAGAGAGATATTAAATCTAGCATTGCCACATTTGAAGAGAATGCTGCATTCTCCCCCCCCCCCCACACACACACAAATAACAGTACAGATATTAAGTCTAGCATTGCCACACTTGAAGACAGTGCTGCATCCCTCACACAAATAACAGTACAGATATTAAATCTAGCATTCCCACACTTGAAGACAGTGCTGCATCCCCCCACACAAATAATAGTACAGATATTAAATCTAGCGTGCCACACTTGAAGAGAGTGCTGCATCCCCCACACAAACAACTGTACAGATATTAAATCTAGCGTGCCACACTTGAAGAGAGTGCTGCATCCCCCACACATATAACAGTACAGATATTAAATCTAGCGTGCCACACTTGAAGAGATTGCTGCATCCCCCACACACAAATAACAGTACAGATATTAAATCTAGCACTGCCATGCTTAATGATAATGCTGCATCCCCCCCTCACAAATAGTACAGATATTAAATCTAGCATTGCTACACTTGAAGAGAGTGCTGCATCCCCCACACAAATAACAGTACAGATATTAAAACTAACATTGCCATACTTGAAGAGAGTGCTGCATCCCCCACACAAATAACAGTACAAATATTAAATCTAGCGTGCCACACTTGAAAAGAGTGTTGCATTCCCCCCCCTCACAAATAATAGTACAGATATTACATCTAGCATTGCCACACTTGAAGAGAGTGCTGCATCCCCCACACAAATAACAGTACAGATATTAAATCTAACATTGCCATACTTGAAGAGAGTGCTGCATTCCCCCCACACACATAACAATACAGATATTAAATCTAGCATTGCTACACTTGAAGAGAGTGCTGCATCCCCCACACAAATAACAGTACAGATATTAAAACTAACATTGCCATACTTGAAGAGAGTGCTGCATCCCCCACACAAATAACAGTACAAATATTAAATCTAGCGTGCCACACTTGAAAAGAGTGTTGCATTCCCCCCCCTCACAAATAATAGTACAGATATTACATCTAGCATTGCCATACTTGAAGAGAGTGCTGCATCCCCCACACAAATAACAGTACAGATATTAAATCTAACATTGCCATACTTGAAGAGAGTGCTGCATTCCCCCCACACACATAACAATACAGATATTAAGTCTAGCATTGCCACACTTGAAGACAGTGCTGCATCCCTCACACAAATAACAGTACAGATATTAAATCTAGCATTCCCACACTTGAAGACAGTGCTGCATCCCCCACACAATAATAGTACAGATATTAAATCTAGCGTGCCACACTTGAAGAGAGTGCTGCATTCCCCACACAAACAACTGTACAGATATTAAATCTAGCGTGCCACACTTGAAGAGAGTGCTGCATCCCCCACACATATAACAGTACAGATATTAAATCTAGCGTGCCACACTTGAAGAGATTGCTGCATCCCCCACACACAAATAACAGTACAGATATTAAATCTAGCACTGCCATGCTTAATGATAATGCTGCATCCCCCCCTCACAAATAGTACAGATATTAAATCTAGCATTGCTACACTTGAAGAGAGTGCTCCATCCCCCACACAAATAACAGTACAAATATTAAATCTAGCGTGCCACACTTGAAGAGAGTGCTGCATCCCCCACACAAATAACAGTACAGATATTAAAACTAGCATTGCCATACTTGAAGAGAGTGCTGCATCCCCCATACAAATAACAGTACAAATATTAAATCTAGCGTGCCACACTTGAAAAGAGTGCTGCATTTACCAGCCCCCCTTTCACAAATAATAGTACAGATATTAAATCTAGCATTGCCATACTTGAAGAGAGTGCTGCATCCCCCCACACAAATAACAGTACAGATATTAAATCTAGCATTGCCATACTTGAAGAGAGTGCTGCATCCCCCCACACAAATAACAGTACAGATATTAAATCTAGCATTGCCATACTTGAAGACAGTGCTGCATCCCCCACACACACATAACAATACAGATATTAAGTCTAGCATTGCCACATTTGAAGAGAGTGCTGCATCCCCCACACAAATAACAGTACAGATATTAAATCTAGCGTGCCACACTTGAAGAGAGTGCTGCATCCCCCACACAAATAACAGTACAGATATTAAATCTAGCGTGCCACACTTGAAGAGAGTGGTGCATCCCCCACACAAACAACTGTACAGATATTAAATCTAGCGTGCCACACTTGAAGACAGTGCTGCATCCCCCACACAAATAACAGTACAGATATTAAATCTAGCATTGCCATACTTGAAGAGAGTGCTGCATTCCCCCACACAAATAACAGTACAGATATTAAATCTAGCATTGCCACACTTGAAGACAGTGCTGCATCCCCCATACAAATAACAGTACAGATATTAAATCTAGCATTGCCACACTTGAAGAGATTGCTGCATCCCCCACACAAATAACAGTACAGATATTAAATCTAGCGTGCCACATTTGAAGAGAGTGCTGCATCCCTCACACAAATAACAGTACAGATATTAAATCTAGCGTGCCACACTTGAAGAGAGTGCTGCATCCCCCACACAAATAACAGTACAGATATTAAATCTAGCGTGCCACACTTGAAGAGAGTGGTGCATCCCCCACACAAACAACTGTACAGATATTAAATCTAGCGTGCCACACTTGAAGAGAGTGCTGCATCCCCCACACAAATAACAGTTCAGATATTAAATCTAGCATTGCCACACTTGAAGAGAGTGCTGCATCCCCCACACAAATAACAGTACAGATATTAAGTCTAGCGTGCCACACTCCGAAGAAGAAACATGGTTAGCAAGTCAACGAAACAACAAAACTGTGACCTTTGAGAAATGTGTTGATCGAGTGGAGCATATTTCTCAGTACGAAAGTCTCCACTAAAACAGAGGTTCCCAAACCTGGCGATATTGTCCCTCTCTTCTCCTCTTCTTTCTAACACCCCCCCCCCCCAAATTCCCCAGGTGGAAGACATTTGAACCAACTAAGCGAAAAAAAAAACTGGTAAGAGGGGAGGTGAGCTAGGGATGTCGCCTTCAAGGTAAGGGGCGGCAGTCCGATAAAGTCTGGGAACCACTGCATTAAAACACCTGGAATTTCTCACAAGAAAAGAACCGACTTAACAAACAAACAAAAAATCTGAACCAGACATCTAAATGAGGTTAGACGTATTAAGAACAATAGCATTTAATGAAAATTTGATACGCTCCTGGGCTGTACTCGATTCTTCCTTGCTGAAAGGCAGGCTGTTTATAAACATCCGAACCGGAATGTCATTTTCCAAAAACTGCATGACCACTACGACAGTCTAACATGTTTCGGTGGCTCTACGGTCACAACAAGTCGGGCCATGGAATCAGGACACCAGATGTTCAGCTCCAACCTCTCTGCACCTTACTGCACCTCACTGCACTGAAGACCGTGAGAGTGATCTACTCCTGGGTACCGCCTCCTGCCGCCGTTGTTTCCAAATTAGTGATAAACCCCGCCCTCCCCCCCCCCCCAAAAAAAAAGGCACCACTAAGGGGATATAAGACCCAATTGAGGGAGAGAAGCTCTGGACAGCGGTTGGAGGACAAGAGGGGGGTCAGGGTTGTCAGAAAATGTTTAGGAACAACTGCCCTCCAGACACTAGCAATGGAGCAGCTTTCATGACACGTGAAAATGAAAACAAAATTATTACTCTAGAAATATGATTATACAGAAGAGTGTGACATGTTTCTGAAAGTGGAAGTCTGGTCATAATGAACCATTTGCTAAGTACACGTTTTGACTGGCGTGTTGAAATCAGGTGCCTAATCCACTATCCACTACTGGAAGAGGTGGAGAGTTTTTATGCATGCAGGAAACTCTCTACTATAGAGAGTGGAACAACAACACAACTCTTTCAGATCATCAGAGGAAGTACCCCCCCCCCCCCAGACAAGTGTTTCATCTATTAAACTCCTGACACTCTGGGGGGGGGCGCTCTGGGTCATGACTTCCAGAGGTCTTGTGAGTTGTTGATCATTACTAACTAATAATGGAGAGGGAAATTAAAAGGAGGACATCTATCGCTCTTCGAAAAGTAAAACAACTAAAGAAGCTATGGAGAGGAACAGACAGAACTACAAAAATAAGATTTTTTAAGGCATGCATTTTTCCCATCGCAACACATGCCTGTAAGACCTGGACACTTAACAAAACAGCTGAGAAACACATAAATGCCTTTGAATTTAAATGCTACAGGAGAATCTTTCATATACCATGTACACAAAAAAGAACAAATATATCCATACTACAAGAACTTAATATTGAAGAAGGCTGGCTAGTAAAGATTGTTAAACAGAGAAAAATTAAATATTTTGATAATCTGCAAATGGATGCATCAGCAGTTGGGCATCTTGCTTACAACCGAGAGGCCTGCAGTAGAGCTGTTAGGGAGGCAAGGTTCGGCAAGGGACATGCAAATGACTGACTGACTGACTGACTGACTGACTCCAATATCATATGAGAAGCACTAAATATCTGTACTTCTCGTGCTCTTAGAAGTGAGCTTACACAAAATCTGTGCTCGACTACCTGTTCTGGAGCATGTTGAGCAAACGTGGTTCTCAGGAGGCTTGTAAGTCAGGTAAGACTACAAGAACTTGAAACATACAGACAACAGATGACATGTAACAAACAGGGCTGTGGAGTCGGAGTCGTGATGAACGTCAACAACCTACAGACAACAGACGACGTGCAGTTGACAATGCTGTGTACCCAATGTCGTGAAGTACCATTTATGAATGGGTCACACACGGACAATATTAAAAACAGACGAAT
Source organism: Achatina immaculata (assembly GCA_009760885.1). Taxonomy (NCBI): domain Eukaryota; kingdom Metazoa; phylum Mollusca; class Gastropoda; order Stylommatophora; family Achatinidae; genus Lissachatina; species Lissachatina immaculata. The sequence goes on along the minus strand of CM019691.1, from coordinate 64,945,273 downwards.
GGGAGTCGAAACCCTAACCTACCCCGTCACAGCTTTTGTAATTTCATATTTTTAGATCTTAAAAAGAAGAAGCTCTTGGAACATTCCATTAGAGAAAGCATCTGATTAGGCAGATGGGTGACGGAATGACGTTGCCCAGACCAGCGTGATCAGGACGCAGGCGGGAGGACAGCGTGCTGTCACCTGATCAATGCTGTCCATCATCCGACCAGTTCAGTCACTTCCACGATTATGGTTCTTCCCTGATGTCTGGGTTGGGGGTTGGGGCGCCATACATACGGCAAACATGGCATGTTTTTTAAAATGTAAACAGGTCCAAGTGCTTATGAATTGCCTGTCACCACAGACTGAAAACTTGTACAAGGGAATAACAACAGGGAGTACAGGGTCAAAAACTAACCGTAAACATACATGTAAATGGAGCCACACTAGAACAGTCCACAAAATACACAAATCTGGGACACACAATAACAAATGATGGGAGATGCCAGGTGGAAAGTAACACAAGACTAGAAATGGCCATATGTACATTCAGCCAGTTCTTATGTCAAGATCTATAACACCGCCGCTGAAATTGAGAGTCATCAAATGTTAATGTACACTCCATATTACTCCAAGGTGTAGAAGCATGGACATTTAATACGGAAATGGAAGAGAAATTTGAGACGCTTGAAATGTGGACACACAGAAGAATAGGGGAATTCCGTGGACAGAAAAGAAAACTAAGAAGTACTAAATCAACTGAATCTGAAAATACAAATAATGAAAAGCATTACAACGAGACAGCTTTAAAAAAAAAGACTGGGCATATCAAAAAGCGTAAAATAATAATGAAAACTATACTATATGGAAAAGCAGAAAGACGAACAATAAGAAGTCGACAACGATATACATAATATAAAAACAATGGACTTGGCCAGGTACAGTGTGAAAACTTCACGACACGGCGTGCTGGCGGAAATTTGCAGCCAACCTTACATAGGGAGATGCTACGAGATGATGAGTCTAGAAGTGAGTAAATCTTTTTTTTTCTTTTTTGTACTGAGTTTTGACATATCAAAGTCCACAGCATTTCATAACTCCGTGTCAAATAACATGCGCTCATTATACATTCTAAATACCACTACTTCGGTTTAGACACTTTTCTTTTTCTTCCAGTAAATCAGTCTCTTCTTTCCTCTCTCTCTCTCTCTCTCTCTCTCTCTCTCTCTCTCTCTCTCTCTCTCCATACAAATCAAAACAATCCTGGACACTTTGTCACATAAGACTTCTCCACCGCACCTGCCTCGCCATGCCATCATGCCTAGAACTCTCACATAATTCTCGTCCTCTCATAGAAAACCACGTGATAGCTTCTCGTGATGTAGCTGTTCTGCAAGAGAGCTCTCTGTGTCGAACAAACTTTACACTTTACAGCTCCTAAAATTGACGTTTCTCAAGTCAGTTTTGTAAACCTCTTAGAAAAACAACGCTACGTTCTGAAAGCTACTACAACTTGTAATTTCTTAAGTCTGATACCGCCTATCTAAAATCCAGAGTGCAATTCAAACCCAAATCATCTTTTAAAAAAATGAGGCGACTGAAGTGATGTTGTGCAGTGTGGTATTCTGAGTGGTTTGGTGTGGTGTGTATGTGGAGAAGGGGGAGTATTATATTATTATAAATAATTTTGGAGGTGGGGGTTTTTTTTCAGAAATGTTAAACTGCATAATATAAGGTTATAATATAAAGTTCTGGTATTGTGGAACAGTGGTTCCCAACATCTGTCAAACACAAATTTCTATAGCGACACACACCTATGTTCTTAACTCATGCAGTTAACCAGAGATTTTATTTAAGCACACTGAAAGTTTACACACTTCATTGACTATATTCAAATTTATCTCTCCCCCCCCCCCTCTCTTCCCCACCCTCTCTCCCTCTCCCTCTATTAATTTGTATTAAATCGAGTGTGTGGGAAGAATGAAAGATGGAGTGATGAAGGGCAGAATGTAAGACGGGGCCTGCGTGCCCAATTCTTTACCCTTTAAAAATAAAGATTATTCATTCATATTCATTCATTCTCTCTCCCTCCCCCTTTCTCTCTCCTTCCCCCTCTCTCACCTACTCTCTCTCCCTCCCTCTCTCACTCTCTCTCTCTCTCCCTCTCTCTCGGCACACCGTTTGAAAAAACCAATCTGCAGAAGACGAACAGCCTCACAAACAATGGTCATCTATGACATTATCAGCTTTGTTTTCTACAACCAACTGGCCACGATTGTGCTTATACCCCGGTTATGCCTCGCATATTCACATCGCAAATCTTTAGCAAACCAACTACATGAAAGGGTGTTTGAGTGTGCTGCGAATATTCTAAACATACTATAACGTTACTATAACAATACATGGTCACAAGCTGTAGTAATCCGTCAAAAAATACTAAGAAAATAAGGAGAAAAAATATAGTTTTATTTGTATTAGTTACGTTTCTGACATATGCTCGCCACATTTCTCTGTAGCCTGGGCAAAGGTGTGAAACATGCAAGCTTAAAGATTAGGGGAAAATGTGAAACATGTAAGCTTAAGTCTAGGGAAGAATGTGAAACATATAAGCTTAAGTCTAGGGAAGAATGTGAAACATATAAGCTTAAGTCTAGAGAAAGATGTGAAACATGTAAGCTTAAGTCTAGGGAAGAATGCGAAACATATAAGCTTAAAGATTAGGGGGAAATATGGAACATCTAAGCTTAAGTCTAGGGAAGAATGTGAAACATATAAGCTTAAGTCTAGAGAAAGATGTGAAACATGTAAGCTTAAGTCTAGGGAAGAATGTGAAACATCTAAGCTTAAGTCTAGAGAAAGATGTGAAACATGTAAGCTTAAGTCTAGGGAAGAATGCGAAACATATAAGCTTAAGTCTAGGGAAGAATGTGAAACATATAAGCTTAAGTCTAGAGAAGGATGTGAAACATGTAAGCTTAAGTCTAGGGAAGAATGTGAAACATGTAAGCTAAGTCTAGGGAAGAATGTGAAACATGTAAGCTTAAGTCTAGGGAAGAATGTGAAACATGTAAGCTAAGTCTAGGGAAGAATGTGAAACATATAAGCTTAAGCCTAGGGAAAGATATGAAACTATCTACATAGGTGCATAAACTAACATGGCACCTACTCTCACTTTGTGACCTGCTGGAGAGACCATACCTGAACAAGCAACAATTAACCTTCAATTATTATAGTACTTCAATATTTTCCCCCTACAAAAAATACTTTTAACTTTTATTAGTTTTTATAAAAACTAATTATGTCAGTCCATAAGAATAGTGAAGACCAAAACCTCTAACTTAATGTAAAGAAAACTACACTGATGACAAGTGACAAAACAAATAAGGCAGCTGAAATATGTATCAATGAGGAAAAATTGGAAGAGGTGGAGAGTTTTGAATATATTGGATCATTACTAATACTGGAGATACAATGAGGGAAATTAAAAGGAGGACATCTATCGCTCTTCAGAAAGTAAAACAACTAAAGAAGCTGTGGAGAGGAACAGACAGAACTACAAAAACAAGATTTTTAGGAGCATGCATCTTTCCCTTCACAACATATGCCTGTGAGACCTGGACACTTAACACAACAGCTGAGAAACACATAAAAAGCCTTTGAATGTAAATGCAACAGAAGAGTTCTTCAAATATCATGGACACAGAAAAGAACAAACATATCCATACTACAAGAACTTAACATTGAAGAAGGCTGGCTAGTAAAGAGTATTAAACAGAGAAAACTTAAATATTTTGGACACATTAAATGTCATGATAATTTAGAGAAGACCATTTTGAAAGGATAGATAATGGGAAAAAGAAAGAGAGAAAGACCAAGGTGAAGATGGCTGCAAGACTTCGTTGATAATCTGCAAATGTACGCATCAGCAGCAGGGCATCTTGCTTACAATCGAGAGGCCTACAGTAGAGCTGTTAGGGAGGCAAAGTTTGGCAAGGGACATGCAAATGACTGACAAAAATATATATTCTGTAACTTAATATCAAAGTTTCCAATTTGTGTTTATTTAATGATTCGGGGGAGGGGGGGGTGGTTGACTTTCAGTAATGATACTGGTTGGCCATTCAGTACATTTGGGTCACATAATTATCTCTGGGTCAGGATAAGCAATTACCTTTGTGTTACTTCAGATCTTAAGTGAACAACATCTGGTGGAATTATACAAACACATTTTGCACATTCAGTCCTCTTTTTTATTTCTTTATTTTACTTACATCTTCAGATATCAACAGAGATTTTTTTCAATAAAAGCAAAATCTCTCTTTGATACTCCATGCTCATAGAAAGATTCTTAAGCAAACTATTTATGTCTAACATCCAGATGTAGGAACACATTTAGTGAAAGACATCATATATTTTTTAATATGGAACACAGTTATAAAAGCACACAGGCAGAATTTTACACTTGACAGTAGAACCAGAACTTTGGAGCCCAATAGAAATTTGGGTGCGCTTGGTATAAATGTACCTACTATGAAGGAGCCCAAGTCAGAGTGTTGGAGAGTAGATAAAGAGAAGAGTTACGGTAGAACTTGAAAGGTTTAATAAAGGTAGACTGAGGCATATAGTTCACTTTTATAAAGAGATAGAAAGAGTGAGGAAATTGGCCATGAACAAGAATGGCAGAAAGTATGGAAAAATGAAGAATATCCAATATTTCAGCAAAAGCCTTTTTTCTAAGGATCACAAATGAAAACAACACAACAGATAAAAACATACAAAAAAACAGGTGAAAAATTAAACACTTAGATTCTTTTAGTATCCTAGTTGTAAGAAAGACGAGCACAAAATGACTTAAAAGTTTAGTATTCCAACTTCAGGGAATAATAAGTGGAACTAAACAGATATTCAGTTTCTTACCTTTAATTAATCCAGGGTCTCTACCGACTTGAGAAAACTATCCAAGATATCTCAGCTTTTACATGTGGACAGGATTTGCTGAGGAACAGACAGCAAAATGTATCTTGACAAATGCACTGATAACAGCAATATAGAATCATATGAGCTAATAATGGAATTCTTCATCATGGAAGACTGTTTGGAAGTCAGCTAATATTAGCTGTGTCAGAGTTACTAAGCATCATTTTGTTGAGCTACTCTCTCATGACTATTCCAATCAAAACAGGACTTGCATAACCAATGATGGCAAACACTTTTTCTACTGCAAGTCTCAATCTCGTTCCATTTGAATCTTCAGTTTCTGCTTGCTGCTTCATAGACCTTTTGGCGGATAGAAACAAAATCATCTCATCAATGATTTACAAATATCCTTGTATTTCAGTTCTGGTCTGTCTCATGACTTCATATCCTAAAGAAAATTGTAATATAGTATTCTTATGGGAATTTTACTGTTTTGTTTAATGCAAGACAATCATAATGGCTTTATTTTTTAAAGGCATCAAACAAAGAATTCATTCATTTTTTTCCCTCAAGTTTTGAATGTTGTCCATATTTCTGATCAACATAAACGAATGTTAAGAGGATAAATCAAAATGTATAACTTCATTTTTTAATCTGCTGGAATGAGATATAATCTAACAGAGAAGCACTACAGCATCTGCAACAAAGAGAACTGTACTGCATGAGTAGACATCACCATCATGTTCTGCATACCTAATGAAGGTTGGTTACAACAGCTTCTCAGTTTTGCTGTGTGCCTTTTTAAACAGATCTGCCTAAGCTGTTCCTGTACATCTCTTGATGTCCACTCATCACTCATCTGCATCATTTTCATGAACTTGTGCTTTTGTTCTGGAGTTCCCCCTCTATCACGGTATTAAGTATATTACTGTGTTTCACAGAATCCTTAAAAGATAATGTAACGGCATTTTTTTAAAACGGTTTTTATTATTTCTCTTTCTCATTAGTTTTTTGATGCTTCTTTGTTTGTCCTTTTTCTGTTCATGACATACGCCCCAATCTTCTGAATACGCACACTTCCTGGACGTCAGTTTTATTGTTTCAATTCCTTATTTCATGTTTTTGTTTTTAATGAGTCTAAGTAAACACTTCTGCAGTCACTGCAAGAATTAAATCAGTTATTTTATAAAAATAAATAAAAGAAGGTACTTCACTTCATGACCCTATTCATCACTGGTGATTGTAAGATTTTCTTCAAAATGGATTTGTCTTTCATTTGCCTGAAAATAGTCTTCATTACCACAGCCTAACAGTTCTTGTCTCAGAGAAGAACTCGCTGTTCACAAGAAATTTCCTCCATTTTTGTAACAATTAAATATTCTCCATTTTCTTCACTGTTTGCTCAGAAGAAGTGTGGTTGTAATGTAACATAAGCATACTGTGAATTGTACTGTAATTCTTCACATATCTGGGTCATTCTGTGCCCGGGGCGCAGTGATCTGTCTTCAGCACATGTTTCTTTCGGGTCTGCTTCCATTCCAGCCATCCTGCAAGGCAGCATGGTTTGAGCTGTGCTTTGTCTGGCCCCTACCCTCAGACCTATCTTACTTGGGTGACCCTGCCAAGAGCTGCTGCTCCTGCTGGCACAGTTCTTTGGGTCATGGGGATACACAAACTGTTTCACCACAACAACTCACGAGAAAGTTCTCCATTTCTAGGTCAATGAAATTTTCTCCATTTTTCCCCTCTGATAAATTTTCTCTGTTTCTACCTCAAATGAATTTGCTCTTTAAAAAAATTTTTTTTAAAAATATATATATATGTCTATTCTAATTTCAAAATAATTTACTAGAAATGAAATACTGAATATACGTTAAAAAGAAAAGACTGTTGAGGATTCCCATGCAGAATAAATTTTTAAAATGAAAATGAAAGAAATAAAGATCACGAATTTCTAAATAAATATAAACAACATATCACAATCTTCAGAGTACGAACTGGATACTGAATACTGCTAAATACTCATATCCACAAGACAAAGACTGTGTCAACAGGCCAATGCATGTGCCAAGACAGCCCCTAGACTCTTGAACACATACTACAGATCTGCTCTACATATATAGACCTCAGAGCCCAAGGTATGACCCCAACAGAGAAGCATGGAAGAGAAACTCTGGGGTCCCTAAGAAGACCTCCTGCTGACTGCAGGAAACAAGGAGGCAACCCAGCTCCCTGTTTACAAAGTTGAGCATATGAAACTGAATGCAGAAGACAAAATGAATATAGTTTTAACACACTAGAATGCATAACTTGCTGTGACAATGGAAATGTTTCTGAATTTCTACAAGTCTTCATTTTCCTCTTACCAATGCTGGAACACAACAGGCTGAAGAAAAAGAGGTCGACCACGTGAAACTCTAAAGAGGACATTGTTAATAGGGGCCAGTTCAGTGGGCATAACATCCCTTAATGAGACTGAAAAATACTCTGAAGATAGGAAATCTTGGCAAACTACCATGTAGGCCCCTATGTGACGTTTAGTGGCATGGGAATGATGTAAGATGTGAGAATGCTGATTTACAGACACTTCTTACATAAACCATGTTTCTGGCTTCTCTTTCTGTTGCTGGTGTTAGGAACTAGATAAGTGTCAGACTATCACCATTCCAACAATGTAATGGAATACAGTTAAATTCCTACACATATACCAAGAACACAGGATTCTCAGATTTTCCAAAGCATAGACATTTACAAGTAACTATTGTTTATGCTTTCCAACAGCCCCCAAAATGAACATCCATAAAAATGTTATATATCTGTTATTGTATTAGAAGACAAATCCAAGGAAATGGAACAAAAGTTATGAGATTTATATGAATATCGTAACACCAAGTGCCATTTGAAGAAATTAGAAAATCAAGGATAAAACACTCCATTTTTTTAACTGCAATGAAAAGAGACTGTGAACTTTCTTTTATACACCATACCATGAGATCAAATGGGCCATTCCAACATTAAACATTACACAAAACAAGCATAAACAGCATGACTGTTCAGTAGAAAGTTAGTGAAAACATTCATCAGAAGATGCAACCACTGCTAGATAAACAGTCAGAGCTGACTGCTACATAAACAGCCGGATCTGACTGCTGCATAAACAGCCAGAGCTGGCTGCTACATAAACAGCCGGATCTGACTGCTAGATAAAGTCAGAGCTGACTGCTCACGCCTCGTTGCTTGATCCTCAAACTTGATTTAAGACATATGTTTCCAACCTCAGTCTGTGACCCAAATTAGAGTCAGGGTAGTGATCATCCATGGCAGTGTCATGAGAAGATATTATGAGAAGGCAAAAGTTAATATTTTTTTAAATTACAGGATTTCAGAGATTTCCTATTACTTTATGTTTTCAAATTTAATTAATTAACTTGTTGGCTACCATAGGCTGTTTAAACAGCTTCTTAACAAATTATAAATAAATTTCATTAATCATATGGTTCTGTTCTGTGGTATGGAATTCATGACTTTAAACTGCTACAAATGCAAAAAATAAGCACTGTATCATTTCCCAGTAAAAAAAAAAAAAACTGCGGAAGCCATTTTTTTATTACAAAATGGTGGAAATGATATGTAGCAAAAGTATGAATATTAAAATAACAAAAATAATCCTTGTGGTAATTTTTTTTAAATTTCAATACTTTTTTAAAAAATCTTTTTCGTAGGTTGTAGGTCATGAAAAACTGCTAGTTTAGGGTCACAATAAAAAAAAAAGGGTGGGAACCACTGCATGAAAGGATTACTGCTGTTGTTATCTGAAGATGTTGAGTCAATTGTTCTTCTTAAGGTTTATGCTAAGTTGATTCTTTCTTATCTAAATACACCATACAATGTTCCACACAAGCATTATGGTTTCTGAGTTTTTTTGCATGGCATTTCCGTATTTTTTACTCACAACGAAACCAACCGAGCATCAGGAATGCCAACTCCGAGGAGCTTAAAGAATTTCATCTGCCCTAAACATGTGATCCACCCTCATTTATGCATGCGAAAGGCTGGAAAACAACTAAATAAATAGACAAGAATTTGACTCTTTTGAAAACAAATGCCTAAGGAAAATACTCAGCATCAAGTGGAACAAATTTAAGAACAATGCAGAGATAAGACAGATGAGTGAGCAACAACCAGTCTCATAGGTGATCAGGAAAAGGAGATGGACATATGTTGGTCACGTGATGAGAAGAAACGATCAGAGAATCCAAAAACAAGCTATCAAGTGGAACACAACAGGCTGAAGAAAAAGAGGCAGACCACGGGAAACTAAAAAGAGGACATTGTTAAGACAGGCTAAATCAATAGGCATAAAAACCCTTGATGAGGTTGAAAAGCTCGTCAAAAACAGGAAAAATTGGTGAACTACCTTGCAAGCCCTATGTGACATTTAACGGCACGGACAGGATATAAGAAACAAGATTTCCATATCAGGTGCCTAAACTGTGGTTTGCAGATTTCATTTCCATTTCAAGATTAAGCTTAGGCAATTCTCATTGAATGTTGGATGAGAACTTGGTCATCACTAGTTTCTATAGCACTTTCAGGAAATATTTAATCATATTTATTTTGCAGGTAAATGTTTATAAACCACTGTGCTAAACTGATACAAAGATAGACAGATCCAACTATCTTATTTTCCATTTGAGAAGTTGCTCGATGTCCCTAGAACTACAAGCATGATGCTCTTTGCAGCAGGTGTTATGATGGTGTTGAGCAACATCACCATGTTGAAGTGGGAGTGGGTTGCAGTGACTATTTTTCAGGTCCTTGAAATGAGCTATAAACCAGGGGATATGCAGTTTGTCTTTAGCAGACTCCACCACCACAGGAACTACAGTGATATCTGCCCTGTTAGCCAGGATTGGTATGTTGATGGGGGATACCAATGGAGAGGTGGGTCAGTCTTGGTTGACTACAGTTCACTATCTTTGGTAAAGGTTTACTGAACACCAAATCAGACAGACTTCACTCCTTTCCATTTGAGACAATCCTTTAATTCTGGGACTGGCCTTCACATATTCTATTTTCCCATTCTTCACTGACAGCCATGTGAGTGGTGCTGTCCAATGTACCCTGCAATGCAGGCAGATATGGCCTATTTTCCCAGGTTGTTTCCACAATCCTGCGTGCCGGGTGGCTAAATTTACAGCTGGGTTGACTGGAAATAGCCGGCAGCACATCATAAACCATGGCCAATCAGCTGAGAAGACATTCTGCTTATTAGCTAGTCTACTCACATCCCTGATCAAGAGGTGTAACGTATTCTTCCTATCCCCCTTCCTCTCCTTCCTGCAGACAGAAAATCTGCAGCAAACTGGCCTTCATTTAAAAAAAAAAACCTTTCATCTTTCCTTTATTTTCTAAATGAATTATACAGTCTGTCACAAATTCACACTGTTTTTGACATATGTACACCATCAGAATGACCAAATCCATCTATGAATGCACCTGCATTGACAGTTCATTTCTACTCTTTTCAAATACGAAACGCTGTGGGTAGTAAAATAACATGTTCACAGTTTGCTTCCACATACAAATCCTGTATATGTAGCAGATCCACTTAAGTCGAATTCAATTAAATATTTAGCTGGCTCGCTTTACTTTCAGCCATAAATAACGGCAATACTTTCTCAAAGTTTCTTATGAATATGCAGGACCTGCATTTAATGCTTTTTTTTTTAATCATGTCCAAAAACAGGAGGAAAAAACGAAAATATGCATCAAAGACAACAATAATTTTTGTGCATTATTTCTCCGCGAAAAAAAAAGCAGAACATTTAAGGTGGGAGTATTTTTTAACGCACGCAAGCTGAGAACTCCCACAAGAGAGAACTAGTAATTCCCAAGCCATGTACTCGCTTCACGCGAGGAACTACGACAAACCTCTATTATAATGATCTTGCCGGCAACACGAAAATTAAAAATAATTCAAACTCTAGTACATACGACTATTTCCCCTGTTGTTACCTGTAAGGCAGATAGCAATTTCCTTCCAAGTACAAGGATCTCATTACCGATCTATTATGGTCCAAGACTTCCTTCGCCACAGGAAGTTGCCACACTACGCATTTTTTTTTAGAGAGCGAATGCCATTATTTTTACCTTCCGCGAGAGCAAAGATATCTTTAATTGTAATGTAAAATTGTTCATGCTTATGCTAAATTTACTTACTAATTCAGCAAACAAATATTCATTCAACATTAGTCAAAGTGTTACTTACTAAATTAGGATTTCATATGTGTTAAAAATAGTCCTACCGATCGTCGTATTAGATGCCTTTATATTAGATTTACTCCCGGAGGAGTTGTTCACCTTTAGTCAGGTCAATACACGAATAATTAGCGTATATATAGACACAACTAAGTATATAACTAAACACGAAGCCACTGCGGTAAAGCTGTGATAACAAAATGTAAACTAGGAAAAAAGTAGAAACAGCCTTATTAATTAACGAGCACACAGTTGTGACGTTTCGGCGTGAACGGTCGATAAATAATTTATGACCTCAGCCACAGTTGGTACAAATTTGACCCCCAAGTCTTGTTACATTTCGCTATCCTTACTATTTATGTAAGAAAAAAAAGCTATATGTAGAAATTGTCTGCTGAGTATATCAATAATAGAACTATCTGAGTTTTTAAAATCACATAATATTAAATAACAACAACCAGAAAATGATGGTAAAAAAATGGATATCAAGAGACAAATAGAGGGTAACCTATCATTACGGTAAAGCAGAAAGATGGGGGAGGGAGGAGGGGAAAGACCTTATTAGATACACTAAAAATCTTAGAGAAACATCACAATATATTGCTCTTGTTAAGCCTTTGATAATATATTGGTACTCTTCCTCTGATAAGACAATTCTGAAGCAGGTAGGAACCGGTTGTTGCAGGCTTTTGCCAGCTTTTTCTTGTTGAGGAGCTCCCGTTATGGCTGACTCTACCCAGGCTGGATGTGGATAATCTGTCACAGTACCCGCAAGCAATACTGGCGTTACAAGGTCCAGTTTCACTGCCTCCGAGAACTTCCAATCTGTCGCCATATTGCAGGAAAACCAAGCAAAACAACAATTCATAATTATAATAAGTCGCATTGTTTGAAAAATGTATTCACTAACCTGCAAACAGAAGTAGGTTGTTGTTTATACTGGTTTTGAAGGATCACATTTTGTGATGCTTCACGTTTGGATTAGGTTCCTTTGTATGTCTGGTATCATTCATTCATTTACATGTCCCTTGCGGAACTTTGCCTCCCTAACAGCTCTCCTGTAGGCCTCTCGGTTGTGAGCAAGATGCCCTGCTGCTGATGCAGATCATCAACCATGTCATTTGCAGATCATCAACGATGTCTTGCAGCCATCTTCGCCTTGGTTTTCCTCTCTTTCTTTTTCCCATTATGTACCCTTCCAAGACGGTTTTCTCTAGATTATCATGACGTTTAATGTGTCCAAAATATTTAAGTTTTCTCTCTTTAATCCTCTTTACACCTCTATCTTAATGCAAAGAAAACTAAAGTGATGACAACTGACAAAACAAACAAGGCAACTGAAATATGTATCAATGAGGAAAAACTGGAAGAAGTGGAGAGTTTTGAATATCTTGGATCACTACTAACTAATAATGGAGATACAATGAGGGAAATTAAAAGGAGGACATCTATTGCTCTTCAGAAAGTAAAACAAATAAAGAATCTGTGGAGAGGAGCAGATAGAACCACAAAAATAAGATTTTTAAGGGCATGCATCTTTCCCATCGCAACATATGCCTGTGAGACCTGGACACTTAACAAAACAGCTGAGAAGCACATAAATGCCTTTGAATGTAAATGCTATAGAAGAGTTCTCCAAATATCGTGGACACAAAAAAGAACAAATATATCTATACTACAAGAGCTTAATATTGAAGAAGGCTGGCTAGTAAAGAGGATTAAAGAGAGAAAACTTAAATATTTTGGCCACATTAAACGTCATGATAATTTAGAGAAGACCGTATTGGAAGGATACATAATGGGAAAAAGAAAAAGAGGAAGACCGAAACGAAGATGGCTGCAAGACATCGTTGATGATCTGGAAATGGATGCAGCAGCAGCGGGCCATCTTGCTCACAACCGAGAGGCATACAGGAGTGCTGTTTGGGAGGCAAAGTTCCGCAAGGAACATGCAAAGGAATGAATGAATCCTCTTTACTAGCCAGCCTTCTTCAATAGCCGCCCCCCCCCCCCCCGATCAGTGTGACGTGAAGCCATGGGAGCAGGTGGTGGATGGAATGGGAGAGCAGCCAAAAGATAATGTTGGTTATCGTCACCATTGTATGATGGTAGGCAGATGATCTCAATGTAGGGACAATGGCTACAATCACTGACCAGTACAGTTACTGCCCGGAAGGAAAGCAATGGTAAACTATCTTCTGAAAATATACCAGGAAACCCAAACAGCAACATGTCTGGTACCATAAACTTTATATTCACTACACAATTACAGTTACCTTCAGACTACTACTAATTATTTTAAAATGTTCCATGGCCAAGTAACCATAATCGCCAATGAATTAACCACAAAGATCATTTAAAATGTTCTATGCCGGTGCGTTGATTTCTCGTAACTAGACGGCTGCTCGACCTACTGGATTCGAGTCGCAATCATTCTCTTATCATTCTTCCTTCGCGTTGTCTAATGTGCTTTGTCTACTGTCTTTCGAAGGCTAACCACTTTGTTCTGTCACTTTACTGTGAAGAAGCTTCGTTGTTTCCTATATGAGTTTTTTTTTTAAAATCAGACTCATTGTTAGTTTATGACTGAAAATGCAAAACTCGTAGGATTAAAATATTTTCTACCGTCAAACAGACTATTACATTGCCCGTTTGAAAATTATTATGTTAAAGATGTGTTTAAATCTGTCTTGTTTAAACCTGCCTTGCTTGTATGTGATTGAGATGTGAAGAAAATGTATAAACTAGGAAAAAAGTAGAAACAGCTGTGACGTTTCGGTGTGAACTTATATACTTAGTTTTATATAAAGGTAAAGGTAATCCTGTCATGCCTTAGAGGCACATAGGGATAAGGTATTAGTGCTTATATTTTCCTTGACCTGTCAGCACACTAGCGGGTGATATGGTCAGTATCACGCCTGGCTGCCTTTCCTTCCCCAATTCCAGAAGAAGTCAGATACCAATTTCTACAGCTGGGTGACTGGTGTGCGTCCGGCCGGATTCGAACACCAGCCTTTGCCATGAGAGACTGGCTGAAAATAAATAAAAAGAATTACAAGTCCACAGGTGTCGTGCAATATAAATGTTTTGTTTGTTTTGAAGCAAGTAATAAACTGTAACTGCTGACCTTCTGAATCATGACTTTGTTCAGCAACTTCCAGTTCACTCGTGGCTGATTGATTTGACCAGTTTTTTGTTTTTTTACTGGTACAACTGATATGAACAAGGCTCTCCTCATGCAGTACCAAAGCCTCTCAGGTTCACCGATCAGGTTCTAAAGCGGCTCATTATGTCAAGAAATCTGGCAGATTTGCATAGACCCCCGACAGATGGGTAAGAAATAATTTCATCCGCTGTTTCAGTGGACTTCACTTCTGTTTTTTTTTTTTTTTTCATTTGGAGTTGATTACCTTATCTTTCAACACTCTTGAAGCCACCTCAAGACAGGTATAATACTGACACAATAACCTCTTACAGTCAAAAGATAAGAAAATGAACTTAACCTGATTAAATGTATAATCCAGGAAAAAAGTAGAAACAGCTTTACTACAAGTCCACAACCACCACAAAGTTGTGGCGTTTCGGTGTGAACCTTAAACATCCAAAAACACACAGGACGAAGAAATAGAGAAAGAAGATAACATGTTAATTCACATCAATGTTAAGTAAAAAGTAGGAATGGAAAAAAATAGAATAAATAAAATAAATGGAGCACTTAACTCTGGCTTGTAAGAGGTTGTGTCCAGAAATGCGCATGGTAGAGTATTGAGAATGTTTGAATGTCTACCCATTATGATTTTTAATAGAATTTTACTAGCAACGGTTCTGTAGTTTTTGCATAATTTCAAGTTACCATTTTTAGCGGTGGTACATAGTGCTTTTCCATTCTTTTGGCCAAATACCTGAATGCCATATCTTTTTACATAGTGCATGATAGATTGTTGCACATTCCTTTCCTCCTGCTTTAATAAGTTCAGCTGTTATCTCATCACATCCTGGTAACTTACCATTTTTCAGATTCTTTATTGCCCATAAAACTTCTTCTATTGTCGGTTCGGGTTCTTTCTCCTCCAATAATAATTCACACTGTTGAATTTTGCTTTCACACTCAGTTGTTTCATACATTCTTCTGCAATATTCCTTCCATCTTTCTAGAATTTCCTGTGTCTCTGTCAAAGTATTCCCAATCATCATCATCATGTGCCGTGCCGACTGGCGTTGGCTATTATGCTTCTCCAGAGTACGCGATCCTTCATGCATGCCATCAGCTCAGTTGGTGATCTCCTCTCACACCATCCAGTCAGACTTTCCAGTATCATTTCTCTTGGTCTTCCTCTTGATCTTCTTCCTTCTATTTTTCCTGTTATAATATTTTCAATGCCCCCTCTTCTCATTGCATGTCCTATGAAAGTACATTGTCTCTCTCTTATCTTTTTGACAAGGTTTTTTGTCTCTCCAGCTCTTCTCCTACATTCTTCATTAGTTATTTTTGCTGTCCACGGGATTCGCAACATTCTTCTAATAAGCCACATTTCTGCTGCTTCCAATGATTTTTGTGCACACTTGCCTATTGTCCATGATTCACTTCCATATAACAAGATAGGTTCAATATAGCAGTTTAGTACTCGTTTTCTAACAATCTCGTCACAATCTAACAATTCCCAATCTCGTCACAAATTATATTTAGTTTAGGTTTGATATTTTTTTATCAATGCCTTCATTTCTTTAAACATTTCACTATCTCTTCCACACTTCTGATGTCATTCTGTTCTTTTAAACAATCTTGCATGCATTGTATTTTGTCTTTTCTTATATTTCTTCTTATTTCTTTTGTTAAAGTTTTATATTTCTGTTTGTTGCTGTTTGTCACTTTCCATTTCGTCTTCATTTCTCTACGTTGTTTTATTAGTTCTAGTGTGCCTGTTGTAATTCATCCATTCTTTTGTGTTTTCTTTACTGGAACCATGTCTTTAGCTGTTGTTATTGAGATATCTCTGGCCTGCGTAGCCAGTTCATCTAGTGTCATCTCCTCCTGTACAGCCATCAGGATCTCGAAACGATTCTTACATTATACCGTATTGTTCTGATGTTTTTGTAAGATCAAAGCGGGAGGTCTTGATCCCATAACTGTCTTTTTAAAAATTTTTATCTTCATGTCTGCTATTAATAACTCATGGTCCGTGTCACAATCAGCACCTGGTAAAGTTTTTGCTGATGTTTGATCTCCACCTTATTTGCACTAAAATGTAATCTATTTGATTCTTGGTTTCCCCATCAGTTGATGTCCATGTGTAAAGTCTTCTTGGATATTGTCTAAAGAGTGTGTTAGCGATCATTAGCTCAATTTCCACGCAAAACGTCATTGCTATGACCTATACTAAATTTCCTCAAAAACATATCCTTCATCTTCTGTTCTTTCTGTACCAGTCTTTGCATTAAAATCCCCCATTATTAATATCATTTTTACCTACCTTGTTTATTGTCGTTTGCAGTGTGTTACAAGTCTTCTACTTCCTCTTCATCCATTCGGAGATTCATTGATCCCCACAATGGATATGTTTGTGCAGTCATAGAAGAAGGGATGAGTGAATGGTTCCAGATTGAAACAGGCGTGAAACAAGGATGTATACTGTCTCCTTTGCTTTTTGGAATTGCAATAGACTTCATAATGAAAAAAATGCTGCACAGGTAACACAGGTATTGAATGTGTACATGGGACCCAACTAGAAGATCTTGATTTTGCTGATAACTCTTATCAGTAACAATGTGAATTTCATGCAAGGAAAAAAAAACCAGATATCCTGTCTTCACTGGCTAGCAAAATGGGACTTGAAATTAACAAGGACAAAACAAAAATAATGAAAATTCCTCTTAATCAAAATGGAAAAATACACGTAGAAAGGACAATTGTTGAAGAAGTCAATCAATTTGCATACCTTGGCAACTACATAGACCTGGATGGTGGCACCAGAAAAGAAGTTAGCATTAGAATTGCAAAAGCAGCATCGATCTTCAAGAATCTTGACTCTTTCCGTGTCGGAGGAAGAAACACGGACGTGTTGTGGAGAGCCAGAATAAAAGCGCGGGTCTTGGTCTGTAAGTGGGTATAGTTATAAAATGGAATGGAAAACAGTATTTCCATGTACTTCCGTATACTTATTATGTTTCAAAGTATAACTAAATGAATGAACATTTAATAAATGCAGAGTTTTTTTAGGAAAAAAGAAGTAATGTGATCTTTTTAGACAATGATTGTGCACATCTCACCATCGGCTAGGTCTAGATATGCACTACTTACCATCTGAGATGTTTAGATCTACTTGTCGATCTCGTACTGTGATTCTGTGTTGCATTCTCGCTAAATTAATGTCTGAAATAACCTCCTAACTATTTCTCCAGTCGTCTAAATATGTATAGATCTACTTAGGATACATTCAAGTGCAGCGGGGTGGTCACAGGCCATGTCCATACCCCTAGCTACGTCGTAAAAAAATTGAAAAATTTCCATGTTTCTCTTCCTTTTTCTCGCTCGGCATCGCTTGTATCTAAGGACTCTTTCACCATTTTGAAAAGTGTCACCGGAAACGCGGACGAAATACGTACAATCTAAATGTTACACCGGTTGTTTTATTGAAACAAACCAAGCGTCAAAACATTGACGCCTGGTAAGCAACGGTGGTACAGGAAGCGTCAAAAATTTGACGCCTGGCACAGAAAGAGTTGAGAACATGTGTTATTAGTACAAAAACCAAGTTAAGACTATTCAGATCAAATGTAATATCCACCATCATGTATGCATACGAAAGCTGAAGAAATAGACAATAAATTTGATTCTTTTGAAAACTAATACCTCAGGAAAATACTCGGCATCAAACGGAACGAATTCAAGAACAATGCAGAGATAAGACAGATGAGGGAACAACAACCAATCTCATGGGTGATCAGGAAAAGGAGATGGACATATGTTGGTCACTTGATGAGAAGAAACGATCAGAGAATCAAAAAAAAAAAAAAAACAAGCTATCAAGTGGAACACAACAGGCCGAAAAAAAAAACGAGGCAGACCACGTGAAACTCTAAAGAGGGCATAGTTAAGAGAAGCCAAATTAATGGGCATAAAATCACACGATGAGGTTGAAAGCTCGCCGAAAACAGGAAAAATTGGCGAACTACCTTGCGAACCCTATGTGACGTTTAACGGCACGGGAAGACTTCCTTTTCTTCTGCTGCTGATGTAAGTGTATATATCTGAACAAGTGTTACATTTCTAGGAGTGCCCTTAAATCTGATAGTTAAGATTCTGCCACTTACTGGATTGTAACATAGTAATGCTTTTGATGTTAATTTGTCTAAGTAAAAAACCATTCCATTCTTTCCTCCTAATTCCCCACCAGAGTATATAAAGATACCATCATTCTCGCTCTTGAAGTGTTCTGATCCTTTCCATCGATGTTCGGAGATTTCCAAAATGTATATCTCCGTTCTTTTCATTTCGTCACTTATTATTTGATACTTTCCCTCACACATATTTCTCACATTCCATGTTCCTACTCTTATTTTTTTTTGTTTGTTTGATGCAGAGGTTTTCCTTATTAACACTGTCAAGATTTTGTCCGTCATCACAATTACTAGTACTGACCTACGTCTCACACTCTTCCCCAGTGTTAAAATTAGATCTATCTGGCCTGGGGGACTCTCCACCAGATCTTTTTCCTGTCTGACCTTCCATGTTGCTGTCTGGGTTTCTTGGTATATTTTCAGAATATAGTTTACCTTTGCTTTCCTTCCGGGCAGCAACTGTACTAGTCAGTGATCGTAGCCATTGTCCCTACATTTAGATAAACTACCTACCATCATAAAATGGTGACCATAACCAACATTATATTTTGGCTACTCTCCCATTCCATCCACCACCTGCTTCCATGGCTTCACGTCAACCTGATCGGGGTGCTACATGGGTACTCCAACCTTGCCAAAGGGTGTACCGTAGACTAACCGAGGTAAGTAGGCGTCTTTTCTTTTAATAGGGGATACCCCTACCCGCTAACCGTATGAAGAAAAAACAACATCCAATATTTCGGCATGAGCCTTTTTAAAGAATTACATACAAGGACAACATAACACATAAAAAAACTTTTTAAAAAATGTAAACCTTTTTTTTTTTAAATGACTGTCTAATATCAGAAATATAAGTATTCCCCCTCCCCCGGTTTTATTTAATTGAAAGACATACTGGCAACATCACATATTTTTAAAACTGCTCGAAACTGAAGACCAACTCAGTTCAGATTTCTGTAACGAAGCTATAACAAATGTAACACTGGTACATAACCGAACAAATTACGTAAACTTTGCTGTTATAGATTATTATTTACTGTATTGTAGACTTAGACGCGTTCTGCTTGTACAGAAAGAGTAGACTTGAGCCGTTTTGAAAGGAAAGGTCCATAAAATTTCATCATTGTGTATGCCATGTGCTTCTGCAGACCAGGTGTAAGGTTTTGTTTGATAAAAGGTAAAGTACCAGCATCCAGTGATGTGAAAAAAAATACTGATGTTACTCTAGTATGATTTTGTATTAATATTGAAAAGACTAAGGTATATGTAACAATGTCCCTTTTTTCTAATTACTCCTGTGACTGGCTACAGTGGATTGGTCACTACAAACTTCTCAGTCATCTTCTTTACCCATTCTTTCATCGGCTTCTTTACCCGTGTCAGGGCCATAGGCCATCAACAAGGACTTGCCATTTATTTCTGTCCTGGCTGTTCATTCAGCCTATCTCCAGGTGTAGTCCATCTTCTTGATCTCTGGTTCAAGACACCTTGGCCAGGTGTTTCTAGGTCTTCCTCGTTCCCTCTTACCCTGGGGGTTCCAGGTGAGAGCCTGTCAGGTTATGTTAGTGGTAGGCTTTCAAAGTGTATGTCCTGTCCATCTCCAGCATCTTTTCATTATCATTTCATTCACAGTGGGTTGGTTCGTTTTCTGCCATAGCTCGTCATTGCTGATCTTGTCTGGCTGTCTAAAATGAAGGATCTTCCTTAACAGAGGTCTGCAATATTTTGGTCAAAGTTATAGTTTCTCATCTCTGCTGCAGCCTGTAATGTTCTTCCAGTCTTAGACATTGTCTGAATGTTCCATGTTCTGATGGTAGTGATTCCCTGGTTGATATAAGACGAGCCAGCTGTTTGCCTTCCAGACATTTCTGGCTTTCACCACACGACAGCATAGACATTCATAAACAAGATCCTCTCCCAGTAATTTTTTCTCTTGTTGATCTCTTGCTGATGTTTTCTTCTTAGCTAATGTATTTTTTACTGGACAGGATTGCTAGCCGCATGCCAAATCCTCCTTAGTTGCTTTTTATGATCATGCTTGGTAGGGTACAGTAGACCTATTCTTAGCTTCCCAGGCATGTTCCTGGGTACCACACACAACCTTAGCTTCCCAGGCATGTTCCCGGGTACCACACACAGCCTTAGCTTCCCAGGCATGTTCCTGGGTACCACACACAATCATTTACATTAACATAAAAATATCACACACAAAAGAAATATCTTTGTGGAAGTGGACTGGGAACTCAGAGACAAGGAACGTCCAGCCCAAGGCAGAAATACTTTGCTGGACCTGGTTGAAGGAACTATACCTAAGGCAAATGATCAAGGTCCCAAATGAACCTGGACATCAGTCTGTTATTAATCTGGATTTTTTGGATGATCAAAAACATTGATTTCTGAAGTACGAGATGTTCAGAACATTGATTTCTGAAGTATGAGATGTTCAGAACATTGATTTCTGAAGTACGAGATGTTCAGAACATTGATTTCTGAAGTACGAGATGTTCAGAACATTGATTTCTGAAGTATGAGATGATCAAAACATTGATTTCTGAAGTATGAGATGATCAAAACATTGATTTCTGAAGTACGAGATGATCAAAACATTGATTTCTGAAGTATGAAAATGAAAAATTTGTGCTGGCAGGTCTCGAGTAAACATTTGATGGACTTTCTGAAAATTTGTATTTGTGTATGCTTTAAATTTGAGTGGTTGGAGGGCAAGTATTCAGAGTAGCTCAGTGGTTAAGGTTTCTGCCTGTTGAGTCAAGTTTTGCTGTTGTTGATATAGGTTTGAATCCAGGTCGGTGCTGATATTTGTTGTTGTTGTTGTTGTTGTCATGAGCCTGTGGTTATGTGTCATTATCTCTTGAGTGGTGAGACTGAGTTCCAGCAACAGAAAATGGAATAACTGCCTGCATTTTGGCCTCACTGGCTGATGCTGGACACATGACTGTTAGTGTAGGGGAGATTTGATAATATGACAACTTGTGTTGATAGCAAGAGAATTTAAAAAATTGTGAAAGTGTATTCACTGTGTAAAATTTATGTAAATGTTAATGATGGTTGAATTTTCTAGTTTTTATCTGATTTTCACAACTTTTGTAATCTTTGTAAGATAAAAGTATTCATTTTGTATTATGTATAAGCCATGTAAGATAAAAGTATTTTGTATCGTGTATAAACCATGTAAGACAAAAGTATTTATTTTGTATAATGTATAAACCAGTCAGTCAGTCATGTGCATGTCCCTTGCAGAAGTTTGCCTCCCTAACAGCTCTCCTGTAGGCCTCTTGGTTGTAAGCAAGATGCCCTGCTGCTGATACATCCATTTGCAGATTATCAATGATATGTAAGATGTAAGATGAAAATACTTATTTTGTATCATGTATAAACCATGTAAGTCAAAAGTATTTATTTTGTGTCATCTTTGAAGAAAACTGATGAGCACGTCAGACTCAGAGAAATGGAAAATTATTCTAAAGGAGAATCCAGAACAGTTTATGACCCACCAAATTTGCATATGGATGGTGTCATTGAGATGAAAGTGACAAATGCCAGTAAAATCCGCAATGTCATGGGTTTTGCAATGTCATCCATGATGGTATGTATTAATGGTAAAAGTGTGCAGAGTATCATGTTTTAAGTACTCAGCCAAATTGGAATACAGAGTTGTCTGGTTGGTTAATTCAGATATGTATCAGGATAAATTAAATTGTGCCTTTACTAAAAGTATGTTTAAATGATTTTATTGTAACCTGAAATTTAAAATATTTATTTCTTACATAGCAGTGGATGGTTATAAATGTCCACTGAGAGTATTATCTAGTAGTGGTTGAACAGGATGTATCATTTCAAAAGTTCAGGTTTAAAAACCATCGTTTTTAAAATTAAATATTCAAAAAAAGGAAAGTCAGTTTTTACTGTTTGAACTTGTGTCGCATACAAATATTCAAATTTTGTCATTTGTCTGAGTATGAATTCTGATCAGATGTGTGCAGTTCTAATAATATTACTGAAGTGCATGTTTCTCATTATTGCTGACTTATTTATGTATTACATTCACATTTTATTTTTCTTACATCTGACTGGGACCTGAGTTGATTGTCAGGGTTCGCAGCAATTTCTGGTCTTGATATGAGATTTTTACATTTTTTTAAAAATGTGGCATAATTTCATTAAGGGAAACAACTACTGTTATCAGGAGTGAAGACCAGATTTGGCCACTGTTCCCCTGTAACATGATGTGTCATAACAGCCAGGCACATAGTAATAAATGTGTAATTAACTGGCAGTGAAACTTTAAAGAAGCATGGCATTGTCCTTGCCTAGAAGTTCATCATTCTTCCTTCTTGTATATGCCTAGGGACATGAAGAAAACCTTGACGGTCATTTACACCGTCATCTTTTGTTACTGTTCCTGGGCAGAAAGATGAACTGCTTGGTCTCGTATTATTGTAAACAACTTTATTATTTCCCATTTTACTGTTAGATGTGCTGAGATCAATAAGATGGATAGGTTTGTGTTCACTTCAGTGAACTTTTAATCTTTTTCATATTTAGCACTGAAGAAAGAATTTGAAATATGAATTCAGAGTTACTGAAGTGTATAAGTGAAGCTTGGATAGGACTGTGTTTACACTGTCTGTCTAATGAGTGAGAGGTCTCGTCAAATTCCACCAGTTGCCTGGGAATTTTTTCTTTTTAATAGCTTCTTAACGGTTGAAAATGTATTCTTGTATGCTTAAACACACATAATTATATTTACTTATTTATTGCCATTATTTACAAAGTTAAAAATTTTTCTGTCTGAATTTATTTACTTGAATGTAACATTTTCAGTATCCTTAAAGTCCCTTTCATTTACTTTGCAGGACAGCAATGTTCGTCACATGACATGGAATGGTTCTGGTAATGCAATAAAGAAAACAATATCCTGTGCCGAGATAATGAAAAGAAAAATAAAGGTGACAACATCCGTATTTTGTGGAGGTTGTTTTAACTTCTTCATCTTTAGGAGAATTGAAATTTGATTTCATTGTTTCAGATTTCTCTGGCAGCTACTCTGCAGATTAAAAAAAATATTGACAATATGTTGTTAAGAACTTACAGAAAAGTTGTAAATGATGAAAATTAGTACCTTTTGTTTTTTTTTCTTTTTGGGCAGGGTGGTGGTATAGGAATGGCAAGGTCCAACGGTGAACTGGCTTTTGAAAGTGAAATGAGTTTGTTGTAGACTGACTTCATCAAGTTCCAGTCATTGCAACTGCAGAAATGGATACTTGACACTTGTGTTAGAGAAAATGGGTTTGTGTTTAAGGGAAAAAAATATAATCGTCGTGTGAAAATTAGATCCATGTTTATGGGATGTCAATCAATCAAGGGCCATGCCGCGTGGCATAGGCGATCATTTCTCTCCACAGTTCCCTGTCTTTAGAGTTGATTATGAGATCTGCTGGTGACTTTCTTCCTAGCCACACTGACATTCCTTCTAGTAACTTCTCTCTCTGCCTCCTCTGTCTCATCTTCCTACAATTTTTCCAGTTGCCACAATGTGTTCTATCTCCTGACCTCTTCTCCTTGTACAGTGAAAACATAATGAGAAATATAGAGAACATGCCAGGAATATCAGTTGGTGGGTACAACCTTAACAACTTAAGATATGCAGACGACACAGTCCTGATTGCTAAAAGTGAAGGGGAGCCACAGGTTTTTCTGGACATGGTGGTTCGTGAAAGTAAAAATAAAGGTCTCAGCCTGAATAAAAAGAAGATGGTCATCTCAAAGAAAAGAATACCACCAAAATGTAGCATTACTATCAGTGTCACGGAATTGAAACAAGTTGATAGATTCAAGTACTTAGGAACAATTATAACAGCTGATGGGAAATGTCACAACGAAATAAAAAGCAGATGTGCTTAGGCCAAGTCAGTATTCCAGACAATGAGAAACATCTTGTGCAACAGATCCATATTAATGGAAACAATATTCAGAGTACTTAAATGACATCGAGCCAGTTTTGTTTTATGGATGTGAAGCATGGTCCATGAGTAAGAGAATACAGTGAGAAATGGAGGCCATGGAAATGTGGTTCATAAGAAGGATGTTGAAGGTACCATGGACAGCTAAGAAAACTAATGAAGAAGTCTTAAGAGAGGCTGGAGTTAAAAGGCAAAGAACAGCAAAGATCAGAGGCAGACAAACAAGATTTGTAGGACATTTTCTGAGAAGAGGAAAACTGGAATACATTATGGGATGTATGATCCATGTTTATAGGATGTAAGATCCATAATACCAGGAATCTGTTGTTGCTTTCTCTGTGTGGCAGTTGTTCCACAGTCTTGTTCTTGGTACCCTTCTGGAAGTGAAATTAACAGCCATTGTTTGCCAACACTGACATCAGAGTGGATTTTTGTGCTTCTTTATTTTAGATAGGGTGAGACTGTGATAAAAATGCTTTTCCCTCGTGTTGTTATTCTTCATTAAAAGCAAACAACAGGCGAAAGTTGATTGTAAAACTTCATGTTTCTTTCATTGTTACATTATACATTTCATGTAACTTTTAGTGATTTTTTCACGGAGTTTAAAACTCACACATAATTTTTTTCTGCGTGTGAAAATCTTAGGGTTTACACCAGATCACTCAAATTGGCTACCTCAGAGTAGAAGACTTTTGGGAGCCAACAGTGGACGGTCTTGATACGTAAGTGTGTTTTACCATCATACTTAATACATTTTCTGATAACTTGTAGTGTCCCGTTAAGTTTAACAGCAGTTGGTTAGTTGGGACAGCTGTTAATTTGGGACAAAATGTGAAGAACAGAAACAAGTCAGGGTCTGGACATGCACAGGGATACCATAGTGGGGATACCATGTACAGGGATACCATAGTGGGGATACCATACACAGGGATACCATAGTGGGGATACCATGTACAGGGATACCATAGTGGGGATACCATACACAGGGATACCATACACAGGGATACCATACACAGGGATACCATAGTGGGGATACCATACACAGGGATACCATAGTGGGGATACCATGTACAGGGATACCATAGTGGGGATACCATGTACAGGGATACCATAGTGGGGATACCATGTACAGGGATACC
Organism: Achatina immaculata; assembly: GCA_009760885.1. Lineage (NCBI taxonomy): Eukaryota > Metazoa > Mollusca > Gastropoda > Stylommatophora > Achatinidae > Lissachatina > Lissachatina immaculata. The sequence goes on along the minus strand of CM019691.1, from coordinate 64,919,655 downwards.
ATAGTGGGGATACCATGCACAGGGATACCATAGTGGGGATACCATGTACAGGGATACCATAGTGGGGATACCATGCACAGGGATACCATAGTGGGGATACCATGTACAGGGATACCATAGTGGGGATACCATGCACAGGGATACCATAGGGGATACCATGCACAGGGATACCATAGTGGGGATACCATGTACAGGGATACCATAGTGGGGATACCATGTACAGGGATACCATAGTGGGGATACCATGCACAGGGATACCATAGTGGGGATACCATGCACAGGGATACCATAGTGGGGATACCATGTACAGGGATACCATAGTGGGGATACCATGCACAGGGATACCATAGTGGGGATACCATGTACAGGGATACCATAGTGGGGATACCATGTACAGGGATACCATAGTGGGGATACCATGCACAGGGATACCATAGTGGGGATACCATGTACAGGGATACCATAGTGGGGATACCATAGTGGGGATACCATGCACAGGGATACCATAGTGGGGATACCATGCACAGGGATACCATAGTGGGGATACCATGTACAGGGATACCATAGTGGGGATACCATGTACAGGGATACCATAGTGGGGATACCATGTACAGGGATACCATAGTGGGGATACCATGCACAGGGATACCATAGTGGGGATACCATGCACAGGGATACCATAGTGGGGATACCATGTACAGGGATACCATAGTGGGGATACCATGCACAGGGATACCATAGTGGGGATACCATGCACAGGGATACCATAGTGGGGATACCATAGTGGGGATACCATAGTGGGGATACCATAGTGGGGATACCATGTACAGGGATACCATAGTGGGGATACCATGCACAGGGATACCATAGTGGGGATACCATAGTGGGGATACCATGCACAGGGATACCATGTACAGGGATACCATGCACAGGGATACCATAGTGGGGATACCATGCACAGGGATACCATAGTGGGGATACCATGCACAGGGATACCATAGTGGGGATACCATGCACAGGGATACCATAGTGGGGATACCATGTACAGGGATACCATAGTGGGGATACCATGCACAGGGATACCATAGTGGGGATACCATGCACAGGAATACCATAGTGGGGATACCATGCACAGGGATACCATAGTGGGGATACCATGCACAGGGATACCATAGTGGGGATACCATGCACAGGAATACCATAGTGGGGATACCATGCACAGGAATACCATAGTGGGGATACCATGCACAGGGATACCATAGTGGGGATACCATGCACAGGGATACCATAGTGGGGATACCATGCACAGGGATACCATAGTGGGTTACCGTGCACAGGGATACTATAGTGGGGATACCACGCACAGGGATACTATAGTGGGGATACCATGCACAGGGATACCATAAAATGAGTTCAGCTGGAGTGGTCTGGAGACTGTAGATTGGCAAGATGTAGAATGGTTCTTTGCGATGTAAACTGTATGTGAAACTAGTTCCGGAAGGCAGCTTTGGTAGAGCAAGCAAGTAGATTGAATTTGTTGGGGTTTAAGTTTTGAAACTTGTCTATTCTGAGATTGGAGGGAATAAATACATACCTGGTCATTTCTTGTAGATGATTTGTTGTACACAAAATGTCATGTTGAAAAAAACCATGATGAGTTTTTCAGAATAGATAAAGACCTTTGATTCCTTGAAGAAGATGAAAGTTGTTTTGAATTGTTGAACCACTGAACTGTGGCAAAGCCTTGGAGACATTTGAAAATCAAGAAACGTGTGATGTGATATCTCTGAGAGAGTGGCTAAGGAAGATGCCAGGAAATATATCACGGAATATAGACAATATTTCATGTAGGAAAGCAGTGGAGGCGGGCCTTTTATCTGTGTTATATATGTGCATTGATTTTGTTCAGTTACAGTCCATGAAGTGAAAACATCACAGATCTATTGTTATTTTTGTTTCAAATAAGAATCCTTACAGTTATGTATGAATGGATGGATTGGGTGGGTGGATTGGATGGGATGGGATGAGTGGGTGGATGGATAGACGGATGGACGGACGGATGGACAAATGGATGGATTGACTGATTGATTGATTGATTCTAATGAAATTATTGTTTAGAAAGATCTGTACCAAATTTAAAATAAGTAAAGATTGTTTTGTTTTGTTTTTCTAAGTTTCTTGTTACCCCTGCTCTTTAAATTTGGCATGAAAATACGTTTTTCAGCTCACTGGGGTAACTTTCACATATTTGGGACAAATGATCGCCATGGTGTGTAGGAGTTAACCAGATTCACATATACACACACAGTTGTGCACCGACTTAACCACATTTGAAAGTCTAGCCATTAAGTTAATTGTGCCATATGTCAGTCATTTTAGGGGGAGGTCAGATTGTAAGTAGAATTCACTACTGTAACCTTTTTTTTTTTTCAGGGTCAACAGACATATGTACCATCACTTTAAAATACTAACAGAGCACAAATTACCACAGTAACTGTGTGGAAATTAATCAGAAAATATGAATCACAGTGCACTGAATAAAGAATCATACTGTAGTAACATTTCAGTTGCATAAAGATGTGCATACATTTTCTACTCACCGAATGTTGATGCAGTGTGCTTGACTTGTGGTGAATTTATGGTATATGTAGAACACACAAATGCTTGTAAATGAATCACAAAAATAGATCACAACACCTAAAAAGTCTTATGGGAACTCGGCCCTAAGTTCAATGTCAGCACATATTTGTCTGTCCTCTTTTCTGCCTGTGGAAAAAAATGACCTATTCTCTTTTATATATTTACATTTCAAAGCCATCAAATTTATTGGCGACTTTTGTATAGCTTCCTTATCTTTGAGCCACATATCGGTTCTAAGGACTGTTATTGCCAGAGGGGTGGTGGAAAATTCGCTCTCTGCTCCAACGGCGAGCGTATCAAATAGCCTCTGGCAGTCAAGTCCAGCTCCTGGCCTTCTCATGGCAGAACTGTTTAAACTGACAGGAGAAGGAGCGAAGGTGAATATCTGGCGCCTGAAAACCAGACACTTAGGGTAGACGAGAGGCACACTTGGTAGCTCATCTACCGCTGAGGGCGAGATTCTTTAGCTACTGTGTATGGAGCGGTGCTCTTCCTGGCCAGTGAAGAAAGGTGCAAATGGGGTTGCCGCACGGCACCACTGCGGAAAAGGTGTAGAAAGGATAAAGCAAAGCAAACAGTCAAATGACGGCATCTCTGGTCTGGAGGTTGGCCACGTCCTAAGTGCACTAATATCAGATGAAATGCCTGAACCGGCTTAACCCAGAGGTTAAGACACTGCTGGCAAGACTCTTCGAATGCCGCGCATGGAGTGAAGCTCCTCCCGGTCAAGGAAGAAACTGCGGAAAGGAAATAAGGGTTGCTGTGCGGCGCCGATGTGAAAAGGTGAAGGAAAGGATAAAGTGAAGCTTAATTGGTATGTCCAGCAGTATCGTGGCGAGAGCTACATGTACCACGGTTCCTCTGCTCTAGAGGCCGGTCACGTCCAAAACACACCTACACTGGTGAAATTTGCCTAAACCGGCATACACCAGGGGTGAAACTTGATGGCTAGGCATGTCACGCCGCCTCCGCTCTAGAGGTCGGTCACGCCCGATATACACCCATACTGGTGAAATATGCCTAAACCGGCTCACACCAGGGGTGAAACTTGAAGGCTACACATGTCACAGTACCTCTTCTCTAGAGGTAGGTCACGTCCCAAACAAGCCCATACTGGGATAATATGCCTAAACCGGCTCAACCCAGGGGTGGAAGTCACTAGTGGCGAGGATTCATCCTCCTGGACAAAAGCTCCATCCTGGTCACAACTAGGAAGGATAGTGGCCACGACCACAAAATGCTGAAGTCGGAGACACTGGACCAGGGCAGTCTAGATAGGCAACCACCTCTCACCTGGCGGAGATGTATGCGTATCCTAATCACGCTGAGGTTTTCGGTGAGAAAGTCAAACACTGGAGTGGATGGGCAACCACCTCTCACCCAGCGGTGATACACAGGTATCTCAAAACATGTCGAAGTTTTCCAGTGAGAAAGTCCTTCAACTCTGGCCTGGGTGGGCTACCACCTCTCACCCAGCGGGAATATACTGATATCCAAAACACGTCGAGGTTTTCCGGTAAGAAAGTCCAACTGTAGACTAAACTGGTGCAACGAAAACCACGGTGTCACGCAATGCCGCTTCTGAGACCCACCAAGAATACAGGCTCAAGCCCTGCGATACTCTGGACCTCTTGTGGTCCTCTCGGGGATCTCGTGTGGTCCTTTCGGGGATCAGTAGGATCTCAGGGTGGTCTTGGTTGTAGAAGTGAACGAAGAAGAAGAAGAGCCACATATCCTGTTTTGATTAACTGGTCACTGCAGACTATTGAGTCATCTCAGCTGATGCACGATGTCCTACACAAATAATTGCCCATATTGTGGCAGAGTACACACTACCTAATACGTGCTGAAGGAATGTCAGATCTATGAAGACCTGACCAGAGGGTCTTGATGCTAAGCAGAAGCTGTGGGTTTTCAGCAAAAATCTGGAGAAAGCTGACTTTCATGTTTCATCCTGCAGGCTGGGTTCCAGATTTAGCAGTACCAAGCACTTGAGTGAAGAAGAACTGCCAAAGAATAGCATCAGGTGCTTCTAATGACAAAAATCCATTCATCTGTGTCATAGGCAGAAACTTACCATTACTAAGAGCGGGCCAGGCAAATTCCTCATCAGAGACTTGTGATATTTCAAACTTCTAACGTTCTAATTGAGAGAGAGTCCCATGCTTCTGTGAGCTGTTGCCTTCTAGCGCCATTCTCCAGCAGCTACAGAGTAGAGGCAGAGGCCCTAAAAACTGCAGCAAACTCTCTAACATCAGAAAAAAGTGTTAAAGAAAACATAGTGTTCCTGACGGATGCAGTATCGGTAAGTACCTTATTAAAGAGCCTCAGAGATGAAACCCTCAGTGACCAGCGAAACAGCAATGTACCAGAAATTTAAGCTTTTCTCAGGAGTGGTGTTGCAGTGAATTCCATCCCATTGTGATGTACCTGGGAATGAAGCAGTGGATATCGTAGCAAGAGAAGGTGGTAGATTACCATAAATATGACACATGAGGAGACTAAATCGGTGATAAAATAAACGGGTTCAAGAACCTTAACCGCCAGACAAATGGTGCTAACTCGGTAGGCAGGAGCGTGAAACTTGAAGGCTACACATGTCACAGTACCTCTTCTCTAGAGGTAGGTCACGTCCCAAACAAGCCCATACTGGGATAATATGCCTAAACCGGCTCAACCCAGGGGTGGAAGTCACTAGTGGCGAGGATTCATCCTCCTGGACAAAAGCTCCATCCTGGTCACAACTAGGAAGGATAGTGGCCACGACCACAAAATGCTGAAGTCGGAGACACTGGACCAGGGCAGTCTAGATAGGCAACCACCTCTCACCTGGCGGAGATGTATGCGTATCCTAATCACGCTGAGGTTTTCGGTGAGAAAGTCAAACACTGGAGTGGATGGGCAACCACCTCTCACCCAGCGGTGATACACAGGTATCTCAAAACATGTCGAAGTTTTCCAGTGAGAAAGTCCTTCAACTCTGGCCTGGGTGGGCTACCACCTCTCACCCAGCGGGAATATACTGATATCCAAAACACGTCGAGGTTTTCCGGTAAGAAAGTCCAACTGTAGACTAAACTGGTGCAACGAAAACCACGGTGTCACGCAATGCCGCTTCTGAGACCCACCAAGAATACAGGCTCAAGCCCTGCGATACTCTGGACCTCTTGTGGTCCTCTCGGGGATCTCGTGTGGTCCTTTCGGGGATCAGTAGGATCTCAGGGTGGTCTTGGTTGTAGAAGTGAACGAAGAAGAAGAAGAGCCACATATCCTGTTTTGATTAACTGGTCACTGCAGACTATTGAGTCATCTCAGCTGATGCACGATGTCCTACACAAATAATTGCCCATATTGTGGCAGAGTACACACTACCTAATACGTGCTGAAGGAATGTCAGATCTATGAAGACCTGACCAGAGGGTCTTGATGCTAAGCAGAAGCTGTGGGTTTTCAGCAAAAATCTGGAGAAAGCTGACTTTCATGTTTCATCCTGCAGGCTGGGTTCCAGATTTAGCAGTACCAAGCACTTGAGTGAAGAAGAACTGCCAAAGAATAGCATCAGGTGCTTCTAATGACAAAAATCCATTCATCTGTGTCATAGGCAGAAACTTACCATTACTAAGAGCGGGCCAGGCAAATTCCTCATCAGAGACTTGTGATATTTCAAACTTCTAACGTTCTAATTGAGAGAGAGTCCCATGCTTCTGTGAGCTGTTGCCTTCTAGCGCCATTCTCCAGCAGCTACAGAGTAGAGGCAGAGGCCCTAAAAACTGCAGCAAACTCTCTAACATCAGAAAAAAGTGTTAAAGAAAACATAGTGTTCCTGACGGATGCAGTATCGGTAAGTACCTTATTAAAGAGCCTCAGAGATGAAACCCTCAGTGACCAGCGAAACAGCAATGTACCAGAAATTTAAGCTTTTCTCAGGAGTGGTGTTGCAGTGAATTCCATCCCATTGTGATGTACCTGGGAATGAAGCAGTGGATATCGTAGCAAGAGAAGGTGGTAGATTACCATAAATATGACACATGAGGAGACTAAATCGGTGATAAAATAAACGGGTTCAAGAACCTTAACCGCCAGACAAATGGTGCTAACTCGGTAGGCAGGAGCGAGAAATTGTTTTGTAGGCTCCACACCAGTCACAACAGACTGAAGTATTATTTTTTGTTGGCTCCCCACCAGTCACAACAGACTGAAATATCATTTTTTGTAGGCTCCTCACCAGTCACAACAGACTGAAATCATTTTTTTGTAGGCTCCCCACCAGTCACAACAGACTGAAGTATTATTTTTTGTTGGCTCCCCACCGGTCACAACAGACTGAAGTATTATTTTTTGTTGGCTCCCCACCAGTCACAACAGACTGAAATATCATTTTTTGTTGGCTCTCCACCAGTCACAACAGACTGAAATATCATTTTTTGTTGGCTCTCCACCAGTCACAACAGACTGAAATATCTTTTTTTTTGTAGGCTCTCTGCCAGTCACAACAGACTGAAATATCATTTTTTGTTGGTTCTCCACCAATCACAACAGGCTGAAGTATCATTTTTTGTTGGCTCCCCATCAGTTACAACAGACTGAAATATCATTTTTTGTTGGTTCTCCACCAGTCACAACAGAATGAAGTATCATTTTTTGTTGGCTCTCCACCAGTCACAACAAGCTGAAGTATCATTTTTTTTTCAACATTCTCAAAATCAACCTGACATGTGCACAAGTAGCACCAGTAAGATGATGGAAGAACATATTCTGCAGGAGTACCCAGCATATGAGATGCAGAGAAAACAGAGAACATATTCTGCAGGAGTACCCAGCGTATGAGATGCAGAGAAAACAGAGAACATATTCTGCAGGAGTACCCAGCATATGAGATGCAGAGAAAACAGAGAACATATTCTGCAGGAGTACCCAGCATATGAGATGTAGAGAAAACAGAGAACATATTCTGCAGGAGTACCCAGCATATGAGATGCAGAGAAAACAGAGAACATATTCGGCAGGAGTACACAGTATATGAGATGTAGAGAAAACAGATGTGGTCAACACCTATTATCAGTTCAAGAGGAGCTGTATGGAGAAGTACACAAACTCCAGCTGACCACTTATTACTTTAGAAGTATACAAGTTATCATCAGAGAATGATTGAAGAAGAAGAAGAAAAAAAGAAGGTTCAGGCTGGAGACATTATGTGAAAGTTCCTACTGTATACTTTCTAGCCCTCTCCTGTAATTGTGCTTTTATTATTATTATTATTATTTTTGTGTGTCCTTACCTTAGCTGTTGCAGTTCACCAGTCATCATGATTCTTACCTTAGCTGTATCAGTAAACCAGTCATTGTTTTGTGTTTCACTTGCTTCTTTGAAATGTCTGATCTTCTTCTTGTTAACCACGTGCTTCCAGGGCTGGTTTATGAAGTCTGATGATAAGATGCAGGCAGGTAAAAATTAGAGCATGCCTTTCCTGCCAGTGATTTGCCATTGAAACTTAAGTGGTCATTTCATTACTGTTTTCCACACTTTTTCAACACCAGCTGCCCAGCATCACAGTCTCTTTCACGCCTTTGTTCTGAGTATACATCAAGGATTGATACTTCTCAGTTTTAATTATGTTACAGTTTGGAAGTAAATATTTCTTTCATTTAGTTGAAAGTGCCAACTAGACCATACACGTATTTATTTTCCAACTCATTTGCACTTCATATTTTCTATCATCTGTTTTTATATTGTGCAGTATTATTAGAATTTCTTCACTCAGAATGGCTTTTAACAATAATTTATTTTGTTCAACAGATTGAAAGTTAATACTAATATCCCCACCATATCCATTTTGTTATCCAAAGATCCACTGGATCCAAATAATCCCAGGTAAATATGTTAGCAAAGTTTACTGAGATAGTGTTAGATTTTTCTGTTTATTATATTTATAATAGTAGAAATTTGATATGTTGTTTTTAAGAACATGGTGAGTAGTAGAAATGTGTTTTCATTGTATGGTAGTAATAATTCCTTTTGATAGCTGGAACATGTTCCTACCACAATAAAGTTGCTGAATACTGTAGTGCAGTCAGTGTATGCTCGTGACATACACCGTGGTAAAAATACATTGTTAAATAGCTAAATAAATTATGAAACCATAAAAGTGAAAAGCAGATCAAATAGTTATGTTTTGTATTATAATGCATGGGAGCATATGATGATGATTGCTGGTACCTCTGCTGGGACTTGCTTTGATAAAGATCAGCATATGAGTACAGATAGTAAAGGTTTCTTTAGAATAGTGAAGATGATGATGATGACCCTTTGGCTGTGTGAGCTGAATCTCTTGGCAGTTCATGCCAAAGTGAAAACTTTCAGCATCTTTTGTAGTTTAGAATTGTAAGGTGGGTGAAGTTTTGAATCGTGGAAGCATCGTGGAAGTAGTTTTATTTATAGTTCAGCTACTTTTGGGTATTTAAATAGGAAATGTTCATCCACTTCCTCCTCGTTTGTGACAGTGTCTGCAGTTTGGGCTGTGGTTGTTTTCCTTCTTTTTTTTTTTAGATATTTGTTTACGGTGAAGTGTTCTTTTCACAGCCTGAATATGATGGGTGTAGGTTCTCAGCTATTCTGTGATCCACCTTTGTTTCGTTAGTGATGGTCACAGTTTGGGGATACAGCAGTACAGGCTGAAGATGTGAGTGATATAAAAAAATTTGGAAATGAGATGTCAGATGTTGGAAGTGCAGATCAGAAAAGGTCAAGCCCCAAAACACTGTGACATCAGCAACAATCACAAAGAAATCAAGATGTCTTGTCTTCTTCTTCATATATCTTTCAGTGTTGAAGGGACAAATAGATGTTTTGATAGCTGTTGGCTGCTTGCCTCATATAGTTAAGGTTTCCATGATTTCCTCCCTCCACCTCTTGCATGGACAGCCTCTTCATCTGGTTCCTACCAGTCTTAGCATGAATGTTTTCTGTACCAAACTGGTGGGAGCTGTATAGCATGGTCAAACCAGTTGACTTGTTGTTTCTGTATGTAGCTTACAACCAGTGTTACTCCAGACCTTGCACTGATGGTGTCATTTCTTATTTGGTCTTTTCCTTTTTACATTTTGTATTTTCCGTAAACATCTCATTTCTGTTGTGTTATTTTCCTTTTATGTTTAGCTGTTAGTGACCATGTTTCACATTGATAGCGCAGAGTTGGGAGGAAGTTTGTGTTGTAAAGTGCTTTTTTTTTCCTTTCATTTGTGATGTATAATCGAGATATCAGTTAACAAAAAAAAAATTATCACTGCAGTGACTGTAGGAGTGAACATCAGTCATTTGTTAGTTTAGGGTTTACCGAGGCTAAGATTTCACACATTGTCTGACCTCTGGATGCTTTAGTAATTCTTAAGTGAGCTAAAGTTAAGAGGTATTATACTTTTATCATGAATATCCAAGATGTTTAGCCACAGAACACACTTATAGCTCTTTGTATTCATCATCATCATGTGCCGTGCTGACTGGCGTTGGCTATTATGCTTCTTCAGAGTACATGATCCATCATGCGGGCCATTAGCTCAGTTGGTGATCTCCTCTCACACCATCTCATCAGACTGTCCAGTATCATTTCTCTTGGTCTTCCTCTTGATCTTCTTCCTTCTATTTTTTCCTGTTATAATATTTTCAGTGCCCCCCCCCCCCCCCTTCTCATTGCATGTCCTATGAAAGTACATTGTCTCTCTCTTATCTTTTTGAGAAGATTTTTTTGTCTCTCCAGCTCTTCTCATACATTCTTCTTTAGTTATTTTTGCTGTCTTTGTATTAGCTGATAGAATTTTAACACACTTTTCCCAACCTGAGAAAATTTTATGAGCAAAGAGTGCCCTTATTTAAATATGTTGAATACAAAAACTTCTTTATTCAGCTTCCTACATGGATAACAAATATGCTATAGTAGGATCACAGTGATTCTATTGTTTTATTGTTACGTGTTTCAGAGGACACAAGGAGCTGGTGATGATATTCAAAAATCGTAAAATAATTTATGTGAGGCTACAAGTCAAATTAAAACACTGACTACTCAGGCCCGATGTGTTCCTCTGGCACTAAAAATGCTTAGTTTGACTCATATACCATAAGCCCTTGACCGTGTCTCTCAGAAACCTATACACCATAAAATGCTCGACCTTGTCTCTCAGTAACTAATATGCCATAAACCCTTGACTTTGTCTCTCGGTAATATATATACCTTAAACCCATGACCTTGTCTTTCAGTAGCTGTCTCAGTATTTGAACCACAAACAAAAGCACAACTTTCTTGTCAAAGAACTCGAACACTGAAGAGATTCTGGAGGAGATGTATTTAGTCTGATGAAACAGTGATGAAAAATAATGTTAGAATGCAAATTCTTATTGAAGAAAGTCTAAAAATGTATTTTAAGGTTTTCATTTGACCTGCTCATGTTTGGCTTCCTTTTTTTCTTTTCTGTTGCAGTTATCAAGCACCAGGAAGCACAGATATTGTGTGGGCTGGTGTGTCAAAGCGGCGGAGACAGCCTGACTCTGAGAAAAAATCTGCTGTGTTGAAGGATTTGAAAACTGCAGCCTCCAAACCAAAGCGATCTAGAGGAGGCAGAAAAGATGGCAACATAAAGACAGAAAAAAAATCTAGCAGTAAAGTTCCTCATGATGCAAGCTAATTTGTGATTTATATATAGTAAACTTTTCCAGATTTGACAGCCTATTTTTAACTTCATAAATGAGACTAAAAACACTTCATTTGTCAGATTGTCTTTCTTAATTTAGTCTTTAAGAGTTGCATCAGATTTAATCAGTTTTATATATTTAGTTTTAACAGTTTTTCCCCCAAATATTAGGAACACCCTGTGCAACAGTTTTCACTAGTTATTTATAGTCAAGTTAATAGTTGCAGTATCCACAAATGATTACACATTTTTAAATGATTTCAAGATGTTCAAATACTTCTTTATTATCCTCCATTTTGGCCTTCAGATCAGCTCAAATTTTCAGCACATAAACATAAAGTGATTCCTGATGACAAACTTTACTATTTGTCATTATGAAAAAACAATATTAATCACACTACACTCATCTGTTATGGTAGGGGGTTTGTGTAAAAATTATGTGCCTGTTTCCTCTCTGATCTGGGAAGGAAAAGTAACCGGGCATGACCCTGTTACATCCTTCTAATGTGCAAGCAAGGAAAGGATTTATGGGCTGTAAATCCACAACTTCTTTTTTTATATGGAATAAAACCTCATTTTTGTGGGTTAAGATTTGTTCACAGTGAAAGGTAACCTAGAAAATCAGACAGTCATTCCGTAGCCAGAATATGCTGCTTATATATAATATTTTAAAAAATCATTAACCAAAATGCTATGAACAAATTAGTGACTAGAGGTAGGCAGAAGTCACGCTTATGAATAAACTATAAGTGTTTAAAGTTATAGAGAAAATAATGTGACATATAAGTGTTTAAAGTTACAGAGAAAATTACATAAACTATAAGTGTATAAAGTTGCAGAGAAAATAATGTGAAAGATAAGTGTATAAAGTTACAGAGAAAATAATGTGAAATATAAAGTGTTTAAAGTTACAGAGAAAATAATGTGAAATGTAAATGTATAAAGTTACAGAGAAAATAATGTGAAATATAGGTGTTTAAAATTACAGAAAAATAATGTGAAACATAGGTGTTTAAAGTTACAGAGAAAGTTATGTAACATTTATGAATTTGGAAAACACATCCCATTGTTGTGTTTTAAGAAACAGAATTTTAGCTTTAAAGGCTTAAACAAGGAAAATGACCTGCAGTTTCTTAACCCTTATGAGGAAGGAAGAGTGAAGACTTGCTAGTGAACCTGGGGATCAAAAAAGAAAAGTGAAGACTTGCAAGTAAACCTATGGATCAGAAAGGAAGAGTGAAGACTTTCATGTAAACCTGGGGATCAGAAAGGAAGAGTGAAGACTTGCTAGTAAACCTGGGGATCAGAAAGGAAGAGTGAAGACTTGCTAGTGAACCTGGGGATCAGAAAAGAAGAGTGAAGACTTGCTAGTAAACCTAGGGATCAGAAAGGAAGAGTGAAGACTTTCAAGTAAACCTGGGGATCAGATTTCGCTATGACTATCTACTAAACAAAATTTTCGGAACTATTCAGAAAACAATTAATTGTATTCGGTGTCTGTAAGAGCAGCTTAAGATAACTTTTAAGTTTTATAATTCATGGAGGCATGTAGTCGACATCAAATAGATATTGGGAAAGCTTGTAGTTGTAGGAAGGAGTATAATTTATATTTTTTATATAGGATGGGAGGGTATTCCAAAGATGAGCAGCAGAATAACTAAAGCTTTTCTTGTAAAGATCAAGTCTAGGTTTTGGAAGACATATGTTGTTCAAGCGTTGGCTACACTTTGGGCTAAATTTAAACAGGTTCCATAGATAAGGCGGGGCATGCCGTGAAAGAATTTGATGTACTAACTTGGCTTTGTTGAAGAGGAACCTGTTCTTAAGAGGTAGTATTTTGATATGTTTGTGATGGTTAGTTGTTTGTGCTTGATCTTTGTCACTAATAAGTTTTACTGCTCGCTTTTGGAGTGAGCAAAGTCTTTTTGTATTTGACACTGAGCACCCATCCCAAACTGTTGAGCAATAGTCTAAATGTGTTTGTATATGAGATATGTAGTATGTCTTCCTAGTGTCTTGATCGATGAAGTGCTTAATTTTAGCTAATTGGTATACTTTTTGTGCGATGAGTTTTGTTAGACATTGCACATGAGAGTTCCAGGTCAGATGTTGGTCAATAATAAGACCTAGTGTTTTGTGCTCGCTAACGTTTTTTATCTGTGATGTTTCTGTACGGAGCCGAAGTGTTGTTTTTGTTGCGTTTTGTAGTTTCTGTCTTGTTGTTATGAGCACTGATTTTGTTTTATCGGTGTTTATAATCGTGCTATTATTTTTGCTCCATCTAATTAAATTGTATAACTCGACCTGAAGAGTTGATTCTAGATTAACGCAATCGTAGTCACTGGTGTAGACTGTGCAATCATCGGGATCAGAAAGGAAGAGTGAAGACTTGCAAGTAAACCTAGGGATCAGAAAGGAAGAGTGAAGACTTGCAAGTAAACCTAGGGATCAGAAAGGAAGAGTGAAGACTTGCAAGTAAACCTAGGGATCAGAAAGGAAGAGTGAAGACTTTCAAGTAAACCTGGGGATCAGACAGGAAGAGTGAAGACTTGCTAGTAAACCTGGGGATCAGAAAGGAAGAGTGAAGACTTGCTAGTAAACCTGGGGATCAGAATGAATGAATGAATAATCTTTATTTTTAAAGGGTAAAGAATTGGGCACGCAGGCCTGTCTTACATTCTGCCCTTCATCACTCCATCTTTCATTCTTCCCACACACTTGATGTAGTACAAATATACAAAAAAGTGTAAGATTTAACTGCTACATTCAAAGTAAAAGAGAAGAAGTAATTAACCTAATAAGATAGCACTCACGCAGACATATACATAAACAAAAATACATTGTAAATACAGATCTTCTGACATATATTTTTCAACAAACATTAAAATAATTTATAACAATATATAACAAGTTGCTTTTCTAACTATGTCATTTTAGTACTTGATGGTTGGCGAGTCATGTGAAAGAAAGAGTGAAGACTTGCAAGTAAACCTGGGGATCAGAAAGGAAGAGTGAAGACTTGCAAGTAAACCTGGGATCAGAAAGGAAGAGTGAAGACTTGCAAGTAAACCTGGGGATCAGAAAGGAAGTGTGAAGACTTGCAAGTAAACCTGGGGATCAGAAAGGAAGAGTGAAGACTTGCAAGTAAACCTGGGGATCAGAAAGGAAGAGTGAAGACTTGCAAGTAAACCTGGGGATCAGAAAGGAAGAGTGAAGACTTGCAAGTAAACCTGAGGATCAGAAAGGAAGAGTGAAGACTTGCAAGTAAACCTGGGGATCAGAAAGGAAGAGTGAAGACTTGCAAGTAAACCTGGGGATCAGAAAGGAAGAGCGAAGACTTGCAAGTAAACCTGGGGATCAGAAAAATCAGAAGTTCCATTTTTTTTTTCTCATTTAAATTGGAAAAGTGAAAAAAGTTTTTTAAATTAAAAAAAAAATCTTAAACTCGGGACTCAGAAAAGTCAAAAATTCTATTTTAATTTTTGTTTGTTTTGTTTTAAATCTTAGACTTGTAGATCAGAGAAGTCAAGAGACCTATTTTTTTTGGGGTCTTTTTTAATTGTAAATTCAGGCGTTGGAAAAGTTAGAAAATTCTTTTCTTTTTTTAATCTGGCCTGTCAAAATGACATCCTGATTCACTCAAGTCAGATTCTGCTTTATTCTACTTTATTCTGCTTTATTCTACTTCATTCTGATTTATTCTGCTTTATTCTACTTTATTCTGCTTTATTTTACTTCATTCTGCTTTATTCTACTTCATTCTGCTTTATTCTACTTCATTCTGCATTATTATACTTTATTCTGCTTTATTCTACTTTATTCTGCTTTATTCTACTTCATTCTGCTTTATTCTACTTCATTCTGCGTTATTATACTTTATTCTGCTTTATTCTGCTTTATTCTACTTTATTCTGCTTTATTCTACTTTATTCTGCTTTATTCTACTTTATTCTGCTTTATTCTACTTTATTCTATTCTGCTTTATTCTACTTTATTCTGCTTTATTCTACTCTATTCTGCTTTATTCTGCTTTATTCTGGTTTATTCTGCTTTATTCTGGTTTATTCTGCTTGTATACTGAACAGTTTGCATATTTTATTGACAGCTGCTTAAAACATGCTACTGGAATGTTCACATGATTATGAAATTTAGTAAAAGTTTTTTTTAGAATAGTTCAGATTCATGGGCTGAAGAAATGATTTTATTACAAAATTTAAAAAGATAACTGGAAAACATGGGAAATTCTAACAAACATGGGAAATTCTAACAAACATGGGAAATTCTAACTTGTCTGTTTTATGAAAGACTCATGAGCTGAGACTGGACGAACCTACTCTTTTTTTTTTTTCATAAAACCGATGTCCACTAGATTTTGTATAATGACAATTTAATACTTGAATTTATAGATAAATTCAACTGAAAGTTTTCATCAGAGCTAAAACTAAATTTATCTTTCCCAACAATGGCATACCTAGGAGCCAAAAGTAAAATTGTACATCTAATATTTATTATCAGTGTTTAGCATGATTGTGAGCCAAAAATAAAATCAGTGATCTAATACTTGTTCTCAGTGTTTAGCATGATTGTGAGCCAAAAATAAAATCAGTGATCTAATACTCGTTATCAGTATTTAGCATGATTGTGAGCCAAAAATAAAATCAGTGATCTAATACTTGTTCTCAGTGTTTAGCATGATTGTGAGCCAAAAATAAAATCAGTGATCTAATACTTGTTCTCAGTGTTTAGCATGATTGTGAGCCAAAAATAAAATCAGTGATCTAATTCTTGTTCTCAGTGTTTAGCATGACTATGAACCAAAAATAAAATCGGTGATCTAATTCTTGTTCTCAGTGTTTAGTATGACTATGAACCAAAAATAAAATCGGTGATCTAATTCTTGTTCTCAGTGTTTAGCATGACTATGAACCAAAAATAAAATCAGTGATCTAATACTCATTCTCAGTGTTTAGCATGACTATGAACCAAAAATAAAATCGGTGATCTAATACTCATTCTCAGTGTTTAGCATGACTATGAACCAAAAATAAAATCAGTGATCTAATTCTTGTTCTCAGTGGTTAGCATGACTATGAACCAAAAATAAAATCAGTGATCTAATTCTTGTTCTCAGTGGTTAGCATGACTATGAACCAAAAATAAAATCAGTGATCTAATTCTTGTTCTCAGTGTTTAGCATGACTATGAACCAAAAATAAAATCAGTGATCTAATTCTTGTTCTCAGTGTTTAGCATGACTATGAACCAAAAATAAAATCAGTGATCTAATTCTTGTTCTCAGTGTTTAGCATGACTATGAACCAAAAATAAAAGTGTTAACAGCACACATACTTATGTTATCCATTGTATTTAAAAGAGAGCACATTCATTTTTTTCTCGAAAATGCAACTGCCAACACAACACAGGCAAAAAAAAAAAGAATAAATCTTTTCTTTCCTTCAGAGTCTATCCTTATATGTATACCAAGGTCCACCCACAGTAAACACTGCATCAGTTTCTATCATTGGTAGACCATTGGTATCCATCAGTAGCAGACTGTATTCCAACAGTAGTCGATTCTGTTTGATTCAGCATTAAGAGAATTATGTCAGCACAAGTGTGTGTAGACTGACACATTGGCAGCAGAGATTAAAAAAACAGGATGTGAAAAAGTGGCAAGGTTTGAAAAAAAAAAAGAAAAATATGTTATAATAAATGGTTATTATTATTAATAATAATACATTTATCAGTGTTTTATTTTCTAATATAGCTCCACCACCTCATTGTACAAATAAGGTTAAGGTTAGTATTCCTTGATAACTCAGTGGTTATCAAATCGTTTTTCAGTTTGGGCATCACTAAAACTGAATATTTCATCACTGATTCACCGCGGCCCCCCCCCCCCCCCCCCCCCGCGGAAAAAAATACCATTTTAATTAACTATAATTCTACATAAGATTTCACATTATAGACTTGCGGACCTCAAGATGTCCCTTCTTGGACCACTGCTGTAGCCCACCAACGAACATGAGAATGGCAAATTTTTAATCGGAAAAATCAAATTAAAAAAGAAAGAAAAAGACGAATAGTGTGTGTGTGTGTGCGTGCGTGTTTGTTTGTTTGTTGAAGTCCCACTATGTGTTGTCTTCATGTAACGCACAAGTATAGAGAGAAGGGTGGATAAGTGTGAACTAAAAGGACGTTACAGTGTCACTAAAAATAGACAATATTTTACCAGTGTATCGCTGATAAGAGCTCTACAGCTTCCGAAAGGGAAAAAGTTAATGGCCTTTATGAACTGCCATCTACCATCTCTTTGGGAATGTTTGGCTATGGAAATACAGAGACGGCTGTGATGAGAACTGTAAACAGAAGACGCCAAAAATATGGCGATGTCAACCGACACGCTTGGCTTCACATGTATTTAATTCTTTGACGTCTAGACCGTCCCATGTTTTGAACTGTAAATAAAAATCTGAAGCAAAGTAGGTCAACATGTCGTCCAAAAAAAAAGGGGGGGGGGGCGGGGTTGTCGGTGACGTTTCTTACGCGTATGGAAAATTTTTTAAGTGAATATCTGAGCTTGGGAAATGGAGGAGCTTTTAGGAAATGTTTATTTTCCTCTCTAGAATTGTGAATTTGTGCATAAGACAAGTATGATTTATATGTAGATGGTTTTGAACTCGATTTGCTGTGGAGTACATTTTTCGTGAATAAATTTCTAATTACCGTGTTTAACACCGTGGAGAGTTTTGAATATCTTGGATCATTACTAACTAATAATGGAGGTACAATGAGGGAAATTAAAAGGAGGACATCTGTCACTCTTCAGAAAGTAAAACAAATAAAGAATCTGTGGAGAGGGGCAGACAAAACCACAAAAATAAGATTTTTAAGGGCATGCATCTTTCCCATCGCAACATATGCCTGTGAGACCTGGACACTTAACAAAACAGCTGAGAAACACATAAATGCCTTTGAATGTAAATGTTACAGAAGAGTTCTCCAAATATCGTGGACACAGAAAAGAACAAATATATATATACTACAAGAGCTTAATATTGAAGAAAGCTGACTAGTAAAGAGGATTAAAGAGAGAAAACTTAAATATTTTGGACACATTAAACGTCATGATAATTTAGAGAAGACCGTCTTGGAAGGGTACATAATGGGAAAAAGAAAGAGAGGAAGACCAAAACGAAGATGGCTGCAAGACATCGTTGACGATCTGCAAATTGATGCAGCAGCGGCATGCCATCTTGCTCACAACCGAGAGGCCTACAGGAGTGCTGTTTGGGAGGCAAGGGACATGTTCCGCAAGGGACATGCAAGTGAATGAATGCAAATGAATGAATGACCGTGTTTAACTCTTGAACAAACTTCCATGCTGTGTCAGAGTACATTGTTGAGAAATTTTCATAGAAACAAAATAGAAGGAAGTTACTCTGTAATTTAAAAATATGAGCTGTGTTAGAAATGTGCTACTTTTTCATTTTATTTAGCCTTTGCCTAAATATCTGCCTGAGCATAGGTGTGCAAGATCTACCAACCCTGCCGGTGTTGCTCGGAGCAAAAGGGTTAAATACAGAAGATAAAATATGAAGGAACTGAAGCTTATGTTTATAATATTTAAATATATAGCCCCCACCCCACCCCACCCCTCTTTCTGGACAAGTCTGTCGATGCTTTGATCTTCTGTCTTATCACCCGCATGAGGACAATAAATGAAGACATCAGTCCTGTGTTGATATACAGTAAAATGATAAAAGCGTATATAAACTGGCAGCCAGTTAGCTAAACATTTTATTTCCATTTCTTAACTTGACGCCTCCGTCTGGCATCCTCTCATAACTTCTCCCAGTTTAATCGTCTAAGGCAGAGATTATACATGCTGAAATCATTTTCTTCAGACCTTCCATGATTATGGTAACACTGTCGATGTTCGTCTGTTCATGACATGTAAGAGTTATGTTTCTTTGTTTTGTGTTTCCAGCCATCACAGCTGCTTTTTTCTTTTCTTCTGGCTCGTGGTCAGTCAGCCATTTGCGATATCTCCCCCCCCCCCCCCACCCCGAGTTTTCTATTGATTTCTCAAGTTCTTTTCTACCCTCTAATGACATATTTAAAGAATTTCAGTTGTCTTCTCTTAGATTCGTTATATTAAATTAGAAAATGCCCGTCCAATACATGGATCTGAAACATGGAAAGCAAAACAAAAATATGACTCTCGCTTGAGAGATTTGCCGATGCAATGTTTAGGATCGCCCAAATCCAGTGGGACCAGATGACAAGAGATCTTAAAAATCAATAATGAAATCTGGATGAAAGATAGAAATGGCCAGGGTATTCACAAGGGATGCAGAAGAATAGGCGATCTCGTGATGGTTTGACATGAACAGCCCACGACTCCATCGCTTAGTTTTACATAAAACAGAAATTGAATGCTTCAATGCATATTAAAAGAAGAAAAAAAAATCGATAATTTTAAGTGAAGTATTTTAATGAAATTATCTCTGCACCTTATCAGGTCTCATAAATGTATTTTTCTTATGCGCTTGTCATTTGAATGTTTTTAGTAAGGCAAACTGTTACCCCCACCTCCTCTTTTTTTTTTTTTTAATTTTAAGTTCACATCATCATCATCATCTAACCAGTTTCGTAAGCCATCATTTACTGAAGGATGTTTTCTTGACTGTTGGTTTCTTCTTCTTCTTCTTCGTTCGCTTCTACCACCAAGACCGCCCTGTGATTCTACTGAATTTACGCCTGTGGTCCTCGTTAAGTCCCGTGGTTCCCCCGTGTGGTCCCCGAGAGGACCACAAGAGGTTCAGAGTATCGCAGGGCTTGAACCTGTATTCTTGGTGGGTCTCAGAAGCGGCATTGCGTGACACCGTGGTTTTCGTTGCACCAGTTTAGTCTACAGTTGGACTTTCTCACCGGAAAACCTCGACGTGATTTGGATATCAGTGCATCCCCGCTGGTTGAGAGGTGGTAGCCCACCCAGGCCAGAGTTGGACATTCTCGCCAGAAAACCTCGACGTGTTTTGAGATACCCGTGTATCACAGCCGGGTGAGAGGTGGTTGCCCATCCAGTCCAGTGTTTGGCTTTCTCACCGAAAACCTCAGCGTGATTAGGATACGCATACGTCTCCGCCGGGTGAGAGGTGGTTGCCTATCTAGACTGCACTAGTCCAGTGTCTCCGACTTCAGCATTTTGTGGTTGTGGCTGCTACCTTTCCTAGTTGTGACTAGGATGGAGCTTTTGTCCAGGAGGACGAATCCTCGCCACTAGTGACTTCAACCCCTGGGTTGAGCCAGTTTAGGCATATTATCCCAGTATGGGTGTGTTTGGGACGTGACCGACCTCTAGAGCAGAGGTACCGTGACATGCCTAGCCATCAAGTTTCACCCCTGGTGTATGCCGGTTTAGGCATATTTCACCAGTGTAGATGTATTTCGGACGTAGCCGGCCTCTAGAGCAGAGGTGCCGTGGTATGTGTAGCTCTTGCCGCGATACTACTGGACATACCGATTAAACTTCAGTTTATCCTTTCCTTCACCTTTTCACATCGTCGCCGCACAGCAACCTTTACTTCTTTTCCGCAGTTTCTTCCTTGACCGGGAGGAGCTTCACTCCACGCACGGCATCCGAAGAGTCTCGCCAGCAGTGGTTGGTTTACTAACTTTCACCACTTAAGTTCGGTTCTCTTCGAGGTTTTCCTCAAGAGTTGTCAAACGTTAGCGGTCCAGTTTTTATATATTTGTTATAAAGTACCGCCATTTCTTTGCTTCTTGGCGTTGATAACCCGTTACACGGTGACTGACAGAATTTCCATTTTCTTCAGGTGTCACACTTTATGTATGTGGAGTTCCTTAAATAAGTTAAATAGTAACGTTTATTTTCTGGCCTGTTAAAATTGACCTCCCATTAACACCTGTATCCTTTCTCACACACTAGTAGTTCCCAAACTCTGGTCAGCGGATCACAAGTGGTCCTCTGGCCATTATCAAGTGGTCCGCGGCTGCGATATCGAAGTAGTAAGTGTCATCTGTTGAGAAAACAAAATTTAAAGTTCATGCAAAACGATATTGCATATAAGATAGTGGTCTGCAACTTTTATGTAGTTCAAAAGGTGGTCCTTGAATATAAAAGATTGGGAACACCATTAGTTTTCTGACAGTTTAGTTAAACTAGTTTTGACTATTTTGTTCTTTTCTAATGGAGTATGGAGGGGAAGAGGACTAAATACTTTTACGAAAAGATAATGACAGACGTCTCTTGATTACATTCTAAGTTCTAAAACTCTCCAAGATGACGAACATGAAAATGATGGCCAGCTCCGTTATGTTACATTTAACTCACGTGTATAAAAGAAAAATGAGAAGCTGACACTTTTATGGAAATTGCTTACGAGAATGGAGAATATCTGCCTGCAAGCCGAAGCGTACTAAGATACATTGCGCACACAACCGTCTGTCTATTTAATGAAACAATGGTCTGCCGAAGCAGAAAGAATGGTCTGCCGGGATACACAGGAAAGAAATTTCCACCTCGAACTAGAACTAGGGGGAAAAAAGTTTATATTTGTCAGATTGTTCTCAGTGTTTGTCAGTTTCGACAAGTAATATGCAGGAAACTCTCTACCGTAGAAAGCGGAACAACAATACAACTCCTTCAGATCATCAGAGGAAGTACCCCCTCCCCCTTCAGACAAGTATTTCGGCCCTATTAAACTCTTGACACTCTAAGAGGGGTGGGCCCCTCTGGGTCATGACTCCCAGAGGACTTGTGAGTAATAATGGAGTCATATCTAAAATATAAAACAATAATCAGTAATAACTTCAGATGGGAAATGCAGAACAGAATAGGCCAAGCAAAGATTGCATTTCAGAGAATGAGAAACATATTAGCTAACACATCCTTATCAATGAATGTTAGAAAACGAGTCCTAATATGCTATATTGAACCTATCTTGTTATATGGAAGTGAACCATGGACAATAGGCAAGTCTGCACAAAAATCATTGGAAGCAGCAAAATGTGGTTTATTAGAAGAATGTTGCGAATCCCATGGACAGCAAAAATAACTAATGAAAAATGTATGAGAAGAGCTGGAGAGACAAAAAACTTTGTCAAAAAGATAAGAGAGAGACAATGTACTTTTATAGGACATGCAATGAGAAGAGGGGGCATTGAAAATATTATAACAACAGGAAAAATAGAAGGAAGAAAATCAAGAGGAAGACCAAGAGAAATGATACTGGACAGTCTGACGGGATGGTGTGAGAGGAGATCACCAACTGAACTGATGGCCTACATGAAGGATCGGGTACTCTGGAGAAGCATAATAGCCAACGCCAGTCGGCACGGCACCTGATAATAATGATGAATCATTAGCAGTTCATCAAATCCAAATTTCTTGAAAATGTAGCCGTCGGTGGAGCAGTCATTCTTCTCCATAACTCTGCCTGTCTATTATAAACATGATGTACTCTTCACATCAT
Organism: Achatina immaculata; assembly: GCA_009760885.1. Taxonomy (NCBI): domain Eukaryota; kingdom Metazoa; phylum Mollusca; class Gastropoda; order Stylommatophora; family Achatinidae; genus Lissachatina; species Lissachatina immaculata. The sequence continues at coordinate 64,896,833 of CM019691.1, read as the reverse complement.
TTAGTTTACCTAAACCATATATATAACAGCAGAGTAACAAGTATGATGCATTTCCCATGAATCATATATACACTTCAAAGATCTTCGTCAAATGTATGCGAAGATAGATACCGCTTTAATTTCACTTAAAAACTACACTCGTCGTTACAAACACTTCGATATTTATCTTCTGATGGAAAATGACTAGAAGTCATGAAAGAAAGAACGAATAAGAAAGTAGTTTGTATGCGGAGAAATTAGAAATGCTTTGAGTGATTTTTGATGTAGTGTAAGCCTGGCTAGATCTGCAGAGCGAAGGTTAAGGTTTATTGACCTGAACATCTGACATGTTTACACGGTGACGCTGTTTTTATCTGCTTATCTCGTGTTTTGCGTTAAAATGTCGCATTTACATTTTGCATTTATTAGCTCCCTTCGTTCTGCTAGAATAAACATATTCTTAATTGTTGTGTTATAGTTTCTGTGCAGCGCCATAATCAGCTACATCATATTTATGTGGAGCTCCATTCAAAATTGTTTATCGTGCTAGAAATGTACCAAGTTCATTTAATGAGTAATCAGAAGCTTCCATGTTTTCCTTTTCCCCCGCCACATTTATAAAAGGGTTTATAAGAGATGTTATTGTAGTGTTAACTATTCTTCTCTCTTTAGACATTTAACTTTCTTGCACGCGGAACGGAAAAGTTCACGCTACACCACGCAGTCGCTAGACCCGCGAGAGTTTGGTTCTCCAGTGTGAAGATGGCTTTAACGCAATGTGGCGCCGCCTCGTACTGGGTTTTTTGTTTTTTAGGCTAACCAGACAGTCCGTGTGCGAACCGTTCAGAGAACGCCACGTACCGGCACAGAACCACAAGCTCTTTCCAATGGTTGTTGCAGTCGTGAATGAATTCTCTTTTGACATGGAATCGGAAAGTACTCGTAGCATTGTTGTGGATTATATAAAATATCGCCTGGATAGTCGTGGATATACGTGGGACAACGACGGCAGGCAGAGCAATGTCACACCAACTTCAGTGCAGGCTGCTATGCGCAACCTCGGGGACGAATTCGAAGACAGATTCAGACACAGATTCGACGAACTGGTCCAACAACTACCTGTCACTCAGGACAACGCAAGTGAAACATTCTCTGCCATAGTCACAGAAACTTTTTGCGATGGAGTCAACTGGGGAAGAGTTGTTGCGTTGTTCGGCTTCGCCGGTCGCTTTTCTGTTCTCTGTTACGAGAGAAATATGCCGAATATGGTGGACAGTGTTGTTGAATGGGTGACGACGTATGTGGAGACGAATTTACGTGAGTGGATGGAGTCTCATAATAAATGGGTAAGTATTTTTTTTTTCCTTTTCAGAATAAAATTTCGCGTGCTAAAATATAATTACAGCCGAGAGGCCTACAGAAGAGCTGTTAGGGAGGCAAAGTTCCGCATGGGACTGACTGATTGAACTATAATTTTATATAAATAAATGCGTACCAGCAAGTGTTTTCAGTATTTTTATTTTCTGTCTCTGATATAGCAGTACACTTTTTATTTATAGCAATACATTTTTTTGTATATAGCAGTGCACTTTATATATAGCAACACACTTTTTGTATACAGCAGTACAATTTATATATATATATATATAGCAATTACACTTTTTGTATATAGCTGCACACTTTATATATCAATACACTTTTTGTGTATATAGCAGTACACTTTTTATATATACCAATACACTTTTTGTATATATGCTGTACACTTTATATATATATGTTGTACAGTTTTTATATATAACAATACACTTGTGTGTAGTAGTACACTTTTTATATATAGCAATACACTTTTGTTTATAGCAGTACAAAAAGTTCGCTTTTGTAGGTGTAATCTGTATTTTGAGCTACTAAATGTGAAAGTACAATCCATTAACGAAAGCAGTCTCTTATACAGGGTGTTTCATAAGTAAATGTGCACTAACCCACTGTCGATTCCGGTATCGTAGCTATATCTTAATGTCTGCGGTATCTAGCCACATCTACCTGCGCCAGTCATTAAGATATCACTACGATATCGGAATCTATACTGGATTATTTTCCGAACGCACTGTATATGTTTATGCTGCATTGTGTTCAGCTTAAAAAAAGGAAAATTGGGTTGAGACTGAGGAGGCGCGTGCCTATAGTGAACACAAAAAGTACAGACATACATGCACACATATCTAGTGATATAAACAAACACAAAGTAATGCGAGACCTCAACATAACCAGTATATGCAAGAGGAGCATATGACTGATACAGTTTTTGATGATGTTTTCTGGAAATGAAAATCTATGGTCTCTTCCATTTAGATTGTCTCCCCCCCATTTCAGATTATGTAAATAGTTCAAAAGCTTTACAATATTGTATATAATGAACATGATTTCTGCAAACACACACGTCTTACTACCACAAGATGAAGAATGTGGAATGATCACTTCACCCATGCTACACTAATCTCAGCTGTTAAAAGAAGAGAACGGCCACTTGTATTATAGAAAGTGTTTCTGATAATGGAGAATATTTGCCTGCAGGACGAGACACATCAAAATACATTTAGCTTGCTTGGTTTCTGTAATTGTAATTTTTAAAAAAAGTGATGATAATGAGTGAAAATTGTAATTATTTATTGTTGGAAGCTGAAATGATGTGTGTGTCAGAGACACTGTCACCAGCGCCAGCAAACAACAGCTGATTACAGTTCTGACCAACCTCAGCGCTCCCTGTTGTGGGCAGCAGCATGTCATACTGCAGCTTGACAACAACTAGGGATCGAGATGTTTCCTGTGATAGTGGAGCCTAGTGAGAAGTAGCCACTGGTCACCAGTAGCTCCTGGAAGTAAAGAAAGCCATCATGATCACACCCCGCCAAGTATTGTATAGTTATTACATGTTATTTACACAATAACATCAAATTCTGATACATCTGTGGATACAAGATTCTTTCTCTCGCTCTCTCTGAACCTTAAGTGCCCAGGGCACATGGGGGCTTCCGCAAGGGTTTTCCACAAATGCCTGCCTTGTTTTTTTTCATTTTTGCCAAGGGGATATAACGACAGCTTTTCTTTGTTTTGTTGCGAAAGCTTTATATTTAAGTACGAGAAAGTCCCAGTTTTTAATGAACACGAAATACTGCACTAAGTGCCTTAGTCAGTCTGCCCAAGTTATATGTTTATCTTCCCGGTAAATGTCGGTTTATCTGTCCAGTAAACATCTACATTTATCTTCATAACGGACATCTATTTTTATCTGCTTAGTGAATATCCGTGTTATTCTATATGCTCAGTGAAAGTATATTAGAAATGTAAGTTCAGAGATAGTACACACTAACTTTGTTCATGTGAATTATCAAGCAGTTATCACTTGAGTGGTGGCGATAATATAAAGTGAGAGTTTTTTCTTTTTAATTTTCTTGTCCAGTACAATGGCTCTTGGCAGAGTAGAAAAGTACTTAAGCTTTTATGTGCGAAATTTTTATCGGGGTCCGTCCGTTGCGATTTTATGCAGCTAAATATTTCGAATTGTACTTTCATAAGTCTTAACCGGTTTTTTGTTTTCATATCTTGACATTTTCATTAATCGTCTTCCATTCTTCTTTTTTTTTTTCTGTGGGAGTATGTCCTAGCACAGTTCCACATTTTGTTTTCTCAACGTTCATTTCACGACTGGAATCAGAGAGTCGTAATTAGCGATGTCTTTTTCAGTTTCATCCTTTTATCGTTCTCATCTATTTCTGCGCAGTTTCCACATATTTCATGTTTGTTTCCCCTCCTTGCCATGTTACGTCCAGCGTTGGTATGTCATCATCTTAAGAGAAAAAAAAATAAGGTAAATGGAACAGCTGCCAGTTCTGACGGGCTTTTACTGGCAAAAACCGGATACTGTTTGTAGTTGGACTTGAAACGAAGAAAACTTTTATAATAACCAGTTCCGTCGCATTTGAATTATATGATAACTTTTCTTGGTCGCCATATTGGCGCTGCCGTAATTATGGTTAAAATCAGTAGAGATCCGAGTAGTGTTTTGTTAAAATTTCTGGCCCAGTTTATTGTAATGTAACAAAGATGGCCGGATGTCCAGGCAGGTTGCTATCTCGAGCCAGTCAGGTTATACTGCGACTGAAAAGAGGGTTTGGCGCCAGGAAGTCTGGAACTTTCTGCTACTAGATGGCAGTAGCTTGGAAGAAAAGATACGATAGAGCTATTACATTACGCCGTTGCCTTTTTTATTTTACGTTTTAAAACTTCGTTTTCAAAAACAAAACAAAACAGTTTGTTATGTAGAAAGTTCTTTTCCGGAGTTTTGATTGAGAATTCACAAATTATATTGCGCAGTGAAACATATTCTCTTTTGTAATCAGCTTTGTCTGTTTTAATGCTGTAGATCGTCCCCTCCTCTCTCTCTCTCTCCCCGCCTCCTAATAGCATCCTGAAGTTCCGTCACTCTGGTATAACATTCTGTGAATTTTATTCATCTGTTTCTTTCTGCGAGGTGACTAACAAACTAGGATGATCACACCAGTTTCATCTGTGACCCTTGTCCTCTTCGTTCCATCACTTTATCGATATTTTCTTTGGAATTTTAACCTTGGATAAGGAATCTAAAAATTAGAGGCCCAATGCTCCCTTAAACCTCGTAGGCTTTTAGTCTCTGTAGACTCACCGCCACTTTCTCTGGTCGACTTCAATGTTTAGTTTTATTTTGTTAAACACAAACCGATGTTTTCCAAGTCTTTGCCCCTGTCTGTCAGTGTGAACTCCCTTTGTTTATGGAAAATCATATAAACTCCTTTTTTTTTCTGTTGTGTGTTTTTCATGTAAATGTATGATCTTTAAGATTGTTTTTTCTCCATTTCTTCTTCCTGCATAGATATTGTTTTTTCTCCATTTCTTTTTCCTGCATAGATATTGTTTTTTCTCCATTTCTTCTTCCTACATAGATCTTGTGAGCTTTCTTTCGTTCTCAGATTTCCTCATTCAGCTCATGTTTACTTACATAAGCACAATATTCATTGTTTGTCTGACGCCAGCTCGATGCCAACAGAGTGAGACTTTACCTTCGTGCCCGTCACAGTGGCTAAGTCGTCATGGAATATTGTTGGTTTATCCATGGAGTGACCTGACATATTTTTTTTTCTTTGTGAATGTTTCATTTTAGCACGGCAGTGTTGTTATCCTTGGGAAGAAAATGGAATAAATCGGGGGTGGGGGTGCCCTATTGAACTTAGAACCGAACAGTGTATTTCCAGACAAGGAACTAAGAAAAGAATTGATCGGGTATGCACACAGTGTCAATCATAAGAGTAGACGGAGCTGAAATAACTGGAGAATTTACGTAACCCAAGGACTGATAAAGTGCTGGGAAATGAAATCTGAAAAAAAAAAAATGGCCAGAGTAAGGTTTTCTGTGGTAAAAAAAAAAGATGGCAGTTCTTTTTTTTTTGCAATAACTTCTCTCTCTCTTTCTTCCTCTCTTTCTTCCTCTCTCTCTCTCTCTCTCTCTCTCTGAACCTTAAATGCACAGGGCACATGGGGCTTCCACAAGGGCTTTGCACAAATGCCTGTCCTTTGCCTTTTTTCCCGCTCTTGCCCAGGTGAGCTCTCTATTGCTCAACATCCTCTCAACACCAGTAGCCTAGTGTGTAAATATTTGCGTGATATAAACCTTGGAGAATGGAAAAGGTGAAGATGTCGACATAGCAGAAACAAGATGGTGACAGCTGCAGAGGTAGAGCGATTCGCGGAGATCTCGTGCTCATGCCCTTGTATACCGGTCGAGCTGGTGCTAAAACCAACAGAACAAGACCCAACCTTTGCTTATTCTGCATATTTACAGAAATTCTGTTAATTATGTACAAGATGGCTTGATAGAGTGGCTAGTTGCAGCTTAGAACACGGATTACTAATTCATGTTTGCGTTTCGTAGCATAGACTTCAGTCGCAACAGCTTCATTATAAATGCGTGCGTAAATATGCTGCAGTAACAGCAGTGTTGTCCTAGTGTCTCTATGAATGAAATACGTGGAATAGGCATAGAGTCAAAGATAAAGGTAGCCCTTATTACGGCGTTGAGGCTTATATGGGATCTGGTTTTAGTGTTCAAGTTTCCATTGACCTGTTGGTACACTAGAGGGTAATATGCACACTAGCACGCCTGACCGTCTTTCCCAATCCAGCTTAAGAGGAAGTCAGGTATCCATTTCTACAGTTGAGTTTCTGGAGCGCCTCGGGTCGGATTCGAACCAGGGATCTTCACAATTAGATATTAGTGCCACTTTCACCACTCAGGCCCCCAGGCATAGAGTATACGAGTATAACAGTTAACTGTTGTGTGATGTTGGGGAGTTGTCCTTGACATTGTGGATTGGAAGGGAGGGGGAGAAGGGTTTGAAATCCCCGAGATCCATCAGTGCGCAGAAGTCACTAAGGACAGCTGAACATTTTTCTTAATTAAAAATATTGATGAACTAGAAATGGATGCTGAATGGAGTAATTTCCCCCTCCCGAAATCCCAGTCCTTTTGAGAATAGTGGCCGTGCCAGAAAGATGGCCAGGGCCAGCACAACGATATTGGCCACGCCTATTTTAAAATGGTGCTTCTGGAAACAGTTCCACTTTCCAGTTTGGGTGACGGGATGAGGCAAAACGCGTTCGGCGTGATGGTGGATTCTGCGAAGAGATTCATCTTTTTGGATCCTTTCAGGCAATTCCGCATCGGACATGATACCTGTGATTGAAGCTTCACAAAGATTGCAGCTAAATGTATCTATCTATCTATGCCTCTGACCCCTCGTGGAGCATAGGCCGCCAACAAGAGCTCGCCAGGCAATTCGGTCCTGGGCCACTCTTTCCAACTGTCTCCATGTCTGGTTCATTATTTTGATGTCCGTGTCCAGACTTCGGCGCCAGGAGTTCCTTGGTCTCCCTCTCCTCCTTTTACCCGGTGGGTTCCATGTTAGGGCTTGCCTTGTAGTGCTGGATGTGGATTTCCGTAGGGCAATGATCCATAAAATGGACCACTGGTGGGGTTAGTTAAATGTATAGCCAACAACAATGTCAGTGCACTGTTTCTTCAGCTTTCGGAGCCATTAGGGCTTATTGATATAGATAAAGTTCTTCATCTATCCATGTTCTTGTTATTCTCCAGTCCGTTTGTGTCTTAGAGTTATCTGCCTCTGTCTCTTTCCCAAATACCGTCTGATGTGCACAGGAGTGCTTATGTGTCATATGTTTAAAAAGAAGCAATATACATCATAGTACAAACCCTACATTCTACGATCTTGTCATAGTAGCTCATAAGAAACTGACTTTACACCCAGTTTAGCGTACAGGCGATTTTGTTTGGAGTGAAATAATGGCTAAAGTGAGACTCTGAAACAATGAAAAACTTTCGTGGTTTGTTGTATGCAGGAAACACTCTACTGTAGCGAGAGGGAAACAAAAACAAAAACTACCCAGTTCCTGACATCATCAGGGGAAGCCACCACCAGACTGTTCAAGCCTTTCAGGCATTGGACCTGGACTTTGCAATAGACTTATGTCACATGTGTTTTTTTTTTTTTTACAGTACCTATCAACAACTGTTACAGTGGCACCCTGCACCCTTTTTTATGTGTGTGTACATATTATGTACTGCAACGTGTTGTAACAAATATACAAAGTCATTTCTATGAAGCTTTAGAAAGTAAATTAGCACAGTTTACTTACAGTAACAGAGCAACAATTTGTGATATTTCAGATTTCATTTTTTTTCCCTTGCATCCCCACCACCCCACCCTCTCCACTTCTCATCTTTTGTTTAAAAAAAAAGGAAACAAGTAAAAAAAAAAGAAATGACAGTAAAATAAAGCTTTTTTTTTGTTGTTGTTAGTTACAGAAAAACTATAGCAGCAGTATTATCTGGCACAGTAAAGGATGCGTGACAAAAAAACCTCAGCTGCAGTGCAAATAGTAACTAATGAAATGGTTTGTATGTTGTTGTTTGGAGAAAAAAAAGAAGACAAGAACTTGAAATATCACGCCTTGCTTTCTTGTTACTAAAGTTTGTATACAACATTTGCTTAATTAAGCTAAAATCCTGCCTCAGATTTCATTGACTAAGTTTTTTTTTTTTTTTAAAGGGTATTTTCTCAATTACAAGCACGGAACCCTGTTTCTCCTCCTCCCCCCCCCCCCCCCCACTCCACCCAAAAAAAAACTGAACTCTTTTATTCAGACTTATCACTTTCACACAGCAATACGTATCCAGAGAGACTTATCACTTTCACACAGCAATACGTATCCAGAGAGACTTATCACTTTCACACAGCTATTGGGGTATCCAGAGAGACTTATCACTTTCACACAGCAATACGTATCCAGAGAGACTTATCACTTTCACACAGCAATATGTATCTAGAGAGACTTATCACTTTCACACAGCAATACGTATCCAGAGAGACTTATCAGTTTCACACAGCTATTGGGGTATCCAGAGAGACTTATCACTTTCACACAGCAATACGTATCCAGAGAGACTTATCACTTTCACACAGCAATATGTATCCAGAGAGACTTATCAGTTTCATACAGCAATAAGTATCCAAAGAGACTGTTACCAGTTTCACACACCTATTGGGGTATCCAGAGAGACTGTTAACAGTTTCACACAGCAGTAGGTATCCAGAGATAATTAAAAAGGAATTAACATCAACATGAAACAGATTAAGGGAATAGAAGTGTCAGCACAATCAGTTCTACCAAGTGAATGAAACCTACAGTACATTGAATGCTATCAAGTGAATGAAACCCAAAGTACACTGAATTCTACAGATGGTCTTCATTTCTTTTTAAACCTACAGGAATTGACAAATTCTGTAACTGTGAGAAAAGATATTGACCTGTTGGCACAACGGAGTATCTTTTGTTAATTTCAGCAATGCTACAGAATATGCTACAGTGAAATATAATGATTGTTTCACAGTCAGCCATACTAAATGAATTTAATATTACAGATAATCATATTAAATGAATTTAGTGTTACAGATAGTCATATTAAATGAATTTAGCATTACAAATAGTCATATTAAATGAATTTAGTGTTACAGATAATCATATTAAATGAATTTAGTGTTACAGATAATCATATTAAATGAATTTAGTGTTACAGATAATCATATTAAATGAATTTAGTGTTACAGATAATGATATTAAATGAATTTAGTGTTACAGATAATGATATTAAATGAATTTAGTGTTACGGATAATGATATTAAATGAATTTAGTATTACAGATAATGATATTAAATGAATTTAGTGTTACAGATAGTCATATTAAATGAATTTAGTGTTACAAATAATCATATTAAATGAATTTAGTGTTACAAATAATCATATTAAATGAATTTAGTGTTACAGATAGTCATATTAAATGAATTTAGTGTTACAGATAGTCATATTAAATGAATTTAGTGTTACAGATAGTCATATAAAATGAATTTAGTGTTACAGATAGTCATATAACATTTATTCTGAATTATTCTGAAATTATTCTGTCATAGAAAGCTGGTCTTCTCTTATAAGAAAGATTGTGCTGAGATAGATACATCAAATGAAATGACTAAGTGCTGAGATAGATATATCAAATGAAATGATTGGGTTAACATCTAGTTATATTAAATGAGAAAAGACTTTGTTACAAATAATCATGTCTAATGCAAAAATTGTTACAAGTAAGCATATCCAGTGAAAAGATTGTTACTAATCTACATGTGCAGTGGAAAGATTGCGTTACATTTAGTCAGACAAAATGAAATGATTGTAGCCATATCAAATGAAATGATTGTAGTCATATAAAATGAAAAGATTGTTACAGAAAATTTTACAAATGAGAAGATTGTTTTGCATATAGTCACGGCTGGTGAAATAATTGTGCAAAATACTGCCATTTCGTATGAAATGGTAGTGTTATGGATTAACAATAAGAAATGAAAAATTGTATAACAGATAGTCAGATGAAAGGATTGTGTAACAGATATCTGTGAAAAAAAAAACAACAACATCGTAACAGATGTGTTCATATCCAGTGCATAAGCTGTGTTCCACTTCTCATTAAGCTCACTCATTCATTCCTTGCAAAAGCGACATTTCATTCTGTATATTCATTGGGGACTTTTTTTTCTCTCTCCCTTCATTTCCAACTGCTTCCAGGCCATTATTGATTCCTCTAGCATTATGTGTGTATCTCAATGAGAGCAGCTTTAGTGATCGATGAATACCATTGATGAAAGTCTTGTCATTCAAACAGTAATCGCCACCAGGTTCCATCATTTGTGTCATTCATTTTTCAGCGTTAGCATGGCTCGTCTTACCGCAAGCCTACTGCAGTCTGTGCATGGCTCGTCTTACCGCAAGCCTACTGCAGTCTGTGCATGGCTCGTCTTACCGCAAGCCTACTGCAGTCTGTGCATGGCTCGTCTTACCGCAAGCCTACTGCAGTCTGTGCATGGCTTGTCTTACCGCAAGCCTACTGCAGTCTGTGCATAGACCACAAGCAGTGGGGAAGGGGGAAGTTTCTTGTTTTGGGTACCCGGGGGGGGGGAGGTGGGGGGGGGGGGTAAGGAATGTCTGTTTAGTAGCCCGAGGGAGCATTCTTTCTTGAGAGGAAGGGGAATCTTTCTTTCGAATAGCGTTCAAAAATAAAGAGTGATTGATCTTGGGGAGCTTTGGGCATTCCCTCCCCCCCCCCCCCCCCTTTTCTAGTAAACTTGGGCAGTTCGAACTAGCTCTGTCATGCGCGATGACTAGACATAGATGGCAACTCAGATGTGATAGTTTTTCCAGGACATATTAGTGGATCTCCTTGTATTAGATGTCCGTAGAAGAAGTAACTCTTTGCAGAAGATTGTTCCTGACCGACATCTGCAGTTCCTGATTTTTCTGGTATTGGCATACTCGATTTTCTTACTTAATCTGGTCCTGGACAGTCCCTTAGCCTGGACAGTCCCTTAGCCTGGTCAGTCACTTATCCTGGACAGTCACATAGCCTAACCAACGGGATGATGGGACTCCGCTTGTTCTTATGATTATTTAATTTTCCGACAATCTTTCATCATGGCTCCACTGAGAGACTGCAAGAAATTCATTGTGGCTCACTCCCTGTCCGATACGATGCCCGTTTATCCATATCATAACGACATCAGTTAAGGAGGTTCTACGATCCGTATTTACGGGGGTATTGAAGAATAATAAGTTTTTTGTTTTTTTTTTTGCAAATCATCGAGGTTCAGTACATTGTGGTCAGTTTTCCAGAAGCGCCCATTTATTCCTTATTTAGGAAATGTGGGTGTTTTAAAATATAATTCTGTTATTCTTATCTGACGTTCACATTATTTGTGGTCCATGTATCTGAACAAGTCTGGCATCCTAACATTTCGTGTTAATATCCGGAATATCATATTTCGGAGTTCATTATCCTGAGCGACGGCTAAGACTCTTAAACGACTGGTATCATTTCTGGGTATCGCGCAGGATTGGGAACTGGATGGTGAGAAAAACCAGTGCAAAATACTGCGCGTCTCTGCTCACATTTGTCAGTGCTGGTGGTAATCGTGGGGCGAGAGCTGGTGTGCTTGTGTACATGAGCTCAGTGTTTTATCAGCCCACGCAGGGCCCCAGCTTGCCCTAGGATCAATAGTTTGCACTGTATTGATTTATTCCAAGGGGGGGGGGAGGGCAACGTGACACAAGGTGATGTTTGAGAGAAATGGGGAGAGAGAGAGAAATACAATTTTTCCTGCTGTGTAAAAAAACGGCATTAAATATTCAAGTGGTTCCCATTTTGTTTTAAAATGAACATTATTTTAAGGAGAATTTTAATTTAAACGTAATTTTCTTCGACCGATAAACGAAGAATTGCTTGATGAGTCCAGGGACTTCCCAGTTACAGTTTTTTCTCCAGTTCTCGTATTAGAATTTGAAGGAGCAGCATTAAAAAATAAAATCAGAGAAGTTCTGAAATCATGGGAAAAACGTGTTAACATTACTTTAACCCAAGAGACATTAAGCTGCAGAGATCAGTGCACAATCTTCAGGCCGTGTACAGGAGACAAAATCGTCAGTAAACACAAGCAGATATCGCAGGCATTCTGCATGCACTGAAACAGACGGGAAGAACAAACTAAAACATTTTCTGCGTGACTGCAGTGCACTGAAAGATCTCAAGAAACACTTGCTACCAACAAACTCCGTCTATCACAAACATATACTATACTGGAGTACAGAACAACTGACGACCAGTGTATTACAGAAATCAGCACAAAAGAAAAGGTGAAAAAGGGAGGGGAGGGGGAGAAACTGAAAACTCATGCACTCATAAACTGTAGAAGCCAAAGTTCACTAAATTACATGAGGAACATGAAATTATTATGCTCAGATAAAAAAAAAACCTAGCGATGAACGTGACGATGTTCTTGATGGTAGATGACAATGAACAGACCGTCTTATCCTTTCTTGGGGTCGGGTCTGTGCTACATTTCTCAGTAAATCGTACACGAGGGGAAAAGCTGTTTGTTTGTTTGTATGTTGTTTATCTTTTGTCCTTTATTGAATTGTTCTTGCTTTTGATTGGCGCGTGCTCTTCTTGTTGGCATTTTGCCGTTTCTCTCTTTTCCTTCTCATATTTTATCTTTTTAGTAAAATTTATACATGCATCCCTCTGTCTGCCACCGGGGGGGGGGGGGGGGGGGCTATCCGATTCCTGCAAATCTTATCTCGAGCTGGGTTGAGGTGAGGTTAAGTTCAGACCTGCCGTTAAGTGAATACTTTTCTTGTCCTTAAGCATAAAAAAAAAACAAAAAACATTTCAAACACATTTGCAGGGAAATACTTCGATATTGAACTAACAAACTGACGTAGTTTCAGTTGATTTTTTGAAGATGGTAACGCAGGATTTTTTTTTTTATATGCAGAGACGAGCGGCTGAAATTTTAGAAATATTTTCTGGGGTTAGATGACAGTGACAGTTCTTTAATGTATAATGCTTTTGAAATGAAGGGGTCGGGGGTACCAGATGTTGGACAGTGTCCTAGCAACAAAGGCGGTTGTCGGGCGCGATGAAGTACAACAATTAGATTCGCTTGGAGCAGCAGAAGAAAGGAAAGTTGAGTTTCCACAGCGACTTTTCAGAATTTACATGTGATGATGTGTCTGATAACCTTGAGAAACTGAGCGGTCATGTGATGGCAACCTGCGAAATTAGAGCACGAAAACATCTGGAGCTGACACTCAGCTGCACGTGATTTTATATCACATGAGCAGCACCTCATGCCCCTGTCTGCTTTTCCACCACGGTCGCTCAGACAAGCCAGTGAGACACTGTTACAAAATTTGTTTCAAATCAAGATTCACATTTGTATTTAGCTGTTTGTTTAGTGATTCACATTTCTTTGTTCGATTCTGTTTATATAATTCTCCCAAACACTGGTTTTCCGCCCTTCATTCAACAATATTGAAAAAAAAGGCAGAATGGAACGGAAAAAAAGAAACAATAGTTTGAAATGTTTTTGCTTATGAAGTATATACTAAAACAGAGACAGAGGCCATATTAAGTCATTCCTGTCGTTCTGCCATTCCCCGTCAGAGGAGACTGTTCTTCGAGCATTTTTTTTAAAGAGGTGCAAGATGGAAGAGTAGATAGCGCATTGTCCTCTGGCGATCGGGGCGGTTGCTTGCCCATGATTCGTGTCACAGACATTCTCTTAATATTTTTTTTCTTTCTTTCACGTTTTAAGTTATTTTTTTACTTTCTCGAGGCTAACCATACAACAGTTGGCTCTATAGAATTCTTGATAATTTGCTCTCTCGGTCGTGGTCAGTTTTTCTTCTTCTTGGACTGTAGAGTGGTGTTCTTTGCAGGCTTGTAGACGATGCGGTCAAGACTGAGGCACAGCACAGCATCCATCTGGGTTGGGAGCAGATTTTTTTCAGTCCCAGAGAGGAACTTAAAAAAGCAGGGATTGTGCAATACTTTTTAAACAGACTTCACCGTCGTGGGGACTACAGTGATACCTGCCTGTTAGCCAGGCTAGTTGGCCTGTTCATGGAGATACCAACGGAGAGGTGGGACAGTGTCTTGGTCAGCTATGGTCCCCACCAACCTTGACGCTAGCATGTCAGCTGTGGGTTACTGACTTCCAAATCGGACTGCGTATTCGCCCCCAGCATTGTGGTCAGTAACTGGTGTCAAGGTCAGGACACAAGTATTGTCTTCTGCCTCACTTTTTCAGCTAACGTTTAATGTTGGAAAGGCTCCTCTTTGTTGCATGTGCTCAGACACGTCTTACTATAGAACACATCCTCCAAGGCAAGGCTGCAACAGCCGTGAAACAGTGAGATATCACGCCCTGTGGGACCACACAGGTAGCAAAGCTCTACAGTCCGGTACAGCTCTACAAGAAAGATCCAGTTTATCCAAGGGACAGAACTGCAGATATAGCAGTACATGCGTACGGGTACGATGAAGATCAGACCTGATAATGATACCGTATGTAATGTTCTGGCAGTAATTGTTGTCATTTATGTTCATCTTTGTTTGAAGTTCGGGGAACGTCCAAGTATTTTACTGAGTATGTCATTTTACACTCCTACTCAGAACTGTCAGATCCACGTGAGTATCGGAATTTGAAGAGTGTAGCTTGAAATTGTGACATATCATTTACCATGTGGTGTCAGAGGTTAACAAAACGTGAGTGATCATGATCATCATCATCATGTGCAGTTTTCGGTATGAAGGTAGGCGGTGATGAATCTCAGCGTCTTCTCTACCTCGCCTTGATAGTGCACTCAGCCACTATCCTGCCCACTCTCGTGCTTGATAGTGCACTCAGACAGCCCCTATCCTGCCCACTCTCGTGCTTGACAGTGCACTCAGACAGCCCCTATCCTGCCCACTCTCGTGCTTGATAGTGCATTCAGACAGCCCCTATCCTGCCCACTCTCGTGCTTGATAATGCACTCAGACAGCCCCTATCCTGCCCACTCTCGTGCTTGATAGTGCACTCAGACAGCCCCTATCCTGCTCACTCTCGTGCTTGATAGTGCACTCAGACAGCCCCTATCCTGCCCACTCTCGTGCTTGATAGTGCACTCAGACAGCCACTATCCTGCCCACTCTCGTGCTTGATAGTGCACTCAGACAGCCACTATCCTGCCCACTCTCGTGCTTGATAGTGCACTCAGACAGCCCCTATCCTGCCCAATCTCATGTGTTATCTTCCCCATCTACATTCGTCTACATTCCGCTCTCTTTTTCCTTCCACTATTCCTTCTAGTATGGTCTTCAGTATGTCATTGTCTTTTGATATGGCTAAAGTATTTTGTTTTCTTGATGCTTATTTCCCCTAGAAGTTCACGCTGTACCCGTAATTGTTCTGATACTTATCGTTAGTGTATAAGTATATAAAACTAAGTATATAACAATGCACGAAGCTACTGCAGTAAAGCTGTAACAACAAAATGTTAAAAACTATTTAAGAAAAAAAGAGGACTAGCTTTATTAATTAACGAGCACACAATTATAAAGTTTCGGTTTGCACATTAAACATACAAACATATACAGGACAAAGAAATAAGGAAAGAAGATAACATAAGAGTTCACACGAATGCCAAACAACAAATAGGAAAAGGGGCGGGGGGGGGGGGTAGAATAAATGTGTACCATGAAACCCACTCAAACGTGGATCTTTGCGACCAAACAGCAACACTCCTCGCCCGTACAAGAGCTTACAGTGTCACGATATTGAACAGAGACGTCATGTCACAATTGTGTGCTCGTTAATTAATAACGCTGTTTCTACTTTTTTTTTTCTAAAATAGTTTTAACATTTTGTTCTAATGCTTGTACATTTGCTCTTTTCGTTTTCCATGGTACGTGATCTACTTTCCTGCAGATCCACATTTCTGCTGCAGTTATCATTCTCTCCAACTTTTTGTTTGTTTGTTTGTTTGTAGAGTCCAGGTTTCTGCTCCGTACATAATAAATGTGAATGCGATAGTACAGGTGTTGTGGTTCAAAGAATATGACCTCTCGACACCTGCGGAAAGAGTGCCTGATATGAGGAACAAAGAAAGCAGACGTGACCGAAAGCAGTACTAGCCTAAGACTGGGAAGGGGGAAGGGGGTTGTGTACCTCTAAAATAAAATCGAGCACCGCTTTCTTGAAGCATTTAAATAAAGTCTGTACATGTTGACGGAAAACAAAGAAAGAATATCCAAAATATAAACGTTTCGCTGGTGGCCATTTGCCGATTCTGTCATAGCCAGCGTGTGATATTACCACAAAAATAGTGCCATCAGTGGATCTCTAGTCCGCTATGTTTAATGCTGTATAGCGGAATTGGTCAAAGATCTTTTGATGTTGTCTGTTCATCTGTATTGTTATCTTCGTGTTAAACAGTTTCACACTAGTGCAGTTTTTCAGTGCTGCCTCTTGATATGGCCAAATATTTTGTCAGGTTCTTACGTTTTTGTTTTTTTTCATTATTTTATTTTTCAGTTTCAGTCTTTTCATAAGTTTTTTTTAAACTTTACCTTTCTTGTGACATATGACAACTTATTCTGAGAACCCGTGTTTCAAGACCTTCTGGTTTCTTTTCTGTTTTGTTCAGTGTCCATCTTTATGCATGGATCTGAAATTGTTACACAGTATTCAACAACTAATATTAATATCATAGTTATTTGTCACGTGTGCAATATGGATGACTTTCATGAGACCCTTTGCCACCAAACAACAATAATCCTCAGCCATACCAGAGCTTACAGTGTCACGATATTGTCCGCAAACAGCAGTTTTGTTGAGTAATCCATAGCGACCCCTCATAAAGGGTTAATTTTGCAACAGAACGAGTTACTCAAGGCAACAAATAACAGGTACCACGTTCAGAGACGAGGGAAAAAATAACTGGCTTCAGAAGACTAGTGTAAGATTATATTCATTGTTACTGTTTTCTAGGGTATATTTTGCAGGTAAAAAAAAAACAAACAACTTTCATGTACAACATAGCATGTTTCTGTGTACAGGTAGGAGAAGAAGGTTTTCATTGATATCAGGCGAATGTAGTCGTTAGCAGACAGAACTACAAAAATAAGATTTTTAAGGGCATTCATCTTTCCCATCGCAACATATGCCTGTGAGACCTGGACACTTAACAAAACAGCTGAGAAACACATAAATCCTTTTGAATGTAAATGCTACAGAAGAGTTTTTCAGATGTCATGGACACAAAAAATAACAAATATATCCATACTACAAGAACTTAATATTGAAGAAGGCTGGCTAGTAAAGAGGATTAAAGAGAAAGAACTTGAATATTTTAGACACATTAAACATCATGATAATCTAGAGAAGACCGTCTTGGAAGGGTACATAATGGGAAAAAGAAAGAGAGGAAGACCAAGGCGAAGATGGCTGCAAGACATCGTTGATAATCGCAGATGGATGCGTCAGCAGTAGGGCATTTTGCTCACAACCGAGAGGCCTACAGGAGAGCTGTTAGGGAGGCAAAGTTCCACCAGGGACATGCAAATGAATGAATGAATGAAGAATGGTTAGCATGGCGAGAATTGTTGCTGCTGTCTCTCAGTGCCAACTATAAGCTCTTGGTAGCTAATGTCACTGTGAAGATCTTTTTTCCAGACGTCATATCTGGTTGTGAAGATCTTATTACGCAAGTTTCATTTCTGATGGTGAAGATCTTGTTCCACGCGTTTCGTATCTGACGGTGAAGATATTATGATGTGTACAATCTTGACGCTAGTCGCCAAGAGTTCGTGTTTGTAATCTTCTGGTGAACCCAGTGTTTTTTAAGAGAAATGGTAAACATACTTGTGTCTAAGTCATGCTGGGACCATACTCTGTATTTTCATATTCAGTTTTTATTTTTCAGTCTCTCTCTCTCTCTCTCTCTTCCTCCCTCTCCCTTAATATACACACAGCGCATTTCTAGAACATTTAATGTGCGAAGCACTTAGTTTGAACTTGCTTGCGCAAAACAGACCAACAATATCCAGGAAAAAAACATGGATGGGGTTAATTGAACTGAGGGGGGGGGGGGGAAGAGACGGACGGACACACACATGATGATGATGGACCCCGGTATTCAGGCCCCCCCCCAAAAAAAAATCCATTTTTCGTTCCATACGATCCACTCCCCATCCGATACTAAGCATACATGTCCCGTCCCCGTTCTGTCTCTCTCCCCCTCCCCCCCCCCCCCCCCGCAAAAAAAGACTTCTGAAAATAACATTAAACGATGCAGCGATTGCCGCCAACATGCTGACTTTGTTATAGCTTTATAGCTTTCATTACTCGTATAATACTCACGACTATATACACATTCATTTCCCCCCTCTTCCGTTCTCCAACGCTAATCATTTCACATATAACCAGTGACGTTTTCTATGCGTTCGTGTTCTCACAAAATAACGTTTCTTTGCTGCACCCAAGACAGAGAGAATTTAATACGCCCTGAAGAGGTTTTGAAACTCTTTCCGAGAATAAACTTCGGTCTCATCCGGGAAATTACGAGTAGAATCGCTGTTAAGATTGCCTTGTTTTGTTCTGTCGAGGGCAATAATAATTGAGACTGGACATTCCGTGGAGACTGCTGTAGGCAAGCGGCCATTAATCCCACAGCTTTCCCTGGTATGATGGATGCTGTGTTGGAAAGTGTTTCCAGCTCAGTATATCATAGAAGTCACAAGATTAGAACCCTTTCTTATTTGTTTATACATCTTTCATGGAAATTTAGATGTTTTCTTCTTCTCTTGTTTCTGCGTCACGGATATTTTAGAGACACGTTAACGGTTTGCGCCTGACTAATGAATAACGCTGTTTCTGCTTTGTGGTTGTAGGCTAGATTAAAAAACAATTTTTTTTTTAATACACCATAAGGGTGCCTGCTAGATAAATGTACCACCACGCGGTGGTGTGAATGCATATTGGCGAGGAAGCTCTCTAGATGTAGGCTAGTTTTGATCTTTGCCCCGTCGACCCTAGCAGAAAGAAATCTACTGTACTATAGCTGGGCAGATGTCAACCTTTCATCCAACAGAAACGACCTGTGCCTCTCGCGCTGGTTAGAGCCGGTCCCGTATACAATATCTCTGGGAGAGCAGGGGACAAAGACAGAAAGCAAGCAGTGTACCTTTTTAGTTCAAGGACGTGAACTTGAGTAGGTCACAGGGTCATCACGACGAAGTGATTCTACAAAAAACCCAGATAACACCAATTTATTATATATAATATATATTAGCTATGTATATGAAAAAAATGAAAACTGTCCTTCAACCAGTTCCCCAAACTGTGTCACAAATTCTCTGTAGCAAGTATTTAATCTCATTGTCCTGGATCCCCTTAACCGCCATGAATTTTCTGTGCATTTTCTTTGTTGCCATCCATTCTGTTTTTATGTAATAAAAAGTAAGGGTTTTTCCTCCTTGTTCACTTTATTTGAAGTATTTATTTTGACAAAGGAGAGACCGGCAGGCAAGTGACTGGTGTATACAGTTTCAAAAACGTGTCGCTGTGTCGTTATCATGTACGTTCAGTGTACATGATGCTGAGGTCAGGCTGTTCCTTTAGAGAATCTTCTATAAGCAGAAGATTCCGAGATGCAAAAAAAAGTATTTTTATAGTGTCCTGGGATGAAGTGTTTGTTCAGTTTAAATATATATATTTTTTAAAATCAGCGTGTAATTCTTTATAATTCTAAGCGTATAGAAGTGGGCGAATACGCCTTCAGATTTGACAGTCAGCGACCTATTGCCGAACCATAGCCGATCAAGACCCTGTCTTATGTTTCTGTTGCCACCCTCCAATAGCAGGCCTAGCCTGGCTAACGGCACTGGTGTCGCAGTAGTCCTCATGTCTGTGGAGTGTCTAAAGAAGCATTTTACACCCTCTGCTGGACTGAAGAAAAAAAAAATATAGCCCTCATAACCCGCTTCCAGACTGACACGATGCTGTTATTCAGCATTCTCGCCGCATCGACTGAAAAGATCACTAGCTCCGCAGCTCTAGAATGATTGAAGAAATTTCATTTCTGGAGATACAATGTGTGCATATATTACAATTCATTTCAAAGCACATGTTCATTTCATTAAGGAAAAAAAAATGTACAAGGGCAAGTCAAAAAATTTCCGCAAATCAAGGGACGTAACCAATGAAAAATATATGCAAAAGACTGATTCGCGAACGAATTTTTCCATATAATTTTTTAAACTGTTACGTCCCTTGATTTGCGCTTATCTCTTAAAGTCGCCTTCGTTTCTGTTTCATTAATTGATCAGTGGTTGTTCGTGACTGCAGTTTTAACATTGCCCTCCTGATCTCTGGTTTTGATCTTTACTGCTGTAATAAGCCTAATATTTGACTTATCAGCTAATTCTCTTACTCTGTAATCCTAATCTTTGACTTATCAGCCAATTCTCTTACTGTATAAGCCTAATCTTTGACTTATCAGCCAATTCTCTTACTGTCTGTTAAAAGTCTGTTGTATAAGTCTGATGTTTCATACATGAACTAATTGTCATACTTGTATTTGTCCACAGCAAGGATTCTTAGAGTTCCATGCGGGCGGAGCCGAGTCAAGGAAGAACAATCCATGGCCGTCATTGAAGACGATTTGTGGATATGCTGCTGCGGGTCTTGGAGTTCTAACACTGAGTGCATTTCTTGCCCAAAAATCCTAGTCTCCTGGATGTAAACTATGATAAAACTAGGTCGCGGTCACCTCATCTCATTCTATAGGCCAGGCTTTTCACACAGCACAACTTGAATGTGGAATTTCTTTGCCTTTTTGCACTATTACCAAGTTCATGAGATGACCAAAATTATTTTCTTAGTTTTGTATCAGTAATTTGTGGCAGTAGGCAGATGTGATTTCAGATTGAGCTTTGATCAGCGATTAGGACAAGTTTTTTTTTTCGATTTTATCTAATTAAATATCAACACAAATGGAACACAGTAAAAATTTCGGTGAAATACAGCCAGAATTTTCAAGCAAAACTGGATATTGCTTTGAAAGGAACCCTGACCTATCTGGAATGAACTGGACTGCCATTCTTTGTGACCATTGGAGGTTGTTATTCTTCTAGGGATCCCATGTGTACAAAGTTCGCTTGGGAGAAACCATTGTTACCTCTTGAAGATCTATTAAAAAAACTTATTTACTTATGTAAATTTGGCATGTTTTCAATAGAGTCATTACTTTAGTATGTCAGAAAGCAGAGATTGTATTTACATAACCAGTAAGTTATGTTGATGTAAGTGAATGTAATTACATTTACAGTATTTAAATTGGTTCACTTCTGGGACTACTTCTCTGTATGTGTTAATCTAGATATATATGTAGCTCTATCTCTTGGATAAATTTTAATATATTCTGTAGTTTCTATATGTAACAGTAGAACTTAAGAGGTTTCATTGGACCAGTAGGCATGTCTCAGTTTTTCATAGTTTGTACAGTCTCGATGTGTTTTGTATACTTCTTGGATAGAGTTCCCGAGTATACTTTTATCCTACATATAGATAAACATTCCTCACAGAGATTCTTCATTAAGAATCATGACTGAATATCTTCATTTAAACTTGCCAGCCATTTGTCTAATCCTTTGACAGTACTACGAGAAAGAGGAAAAACTGTCAGATATAAACAGGATTTTATGATGGAACCCACTTTTAAAAACATAAACAGGATTTTATGATGAACCCACTTTTTAAAAAAATCTGGACAATGTTTTGCTGTATATAATTCTGTAAGAGATTAATTTATAAACTGTTTCATTTACTGCACAAAAATAAACCGGTTGGATGCTCTTGGACCAGCACTTCTGTGCATATGTGTGTAGGTCATAATGTTGAAATATTGACATGTATGTTTTTCTTTCTGCCTGTATGTTTTTCTGTGTTGTGTCATTTTCAGTAGTTACTACAAATAGGGATGGAAGAGTAGCATAGTATTTAGTTATTTCCATCATTGTAGAAATTGATACCTGATTCCTGTGTTAGGGAACTGTCTCTAGAAATAGCATATGTGTCTGTGAGGCCGTGCACACCAGACCACTCATGTTGTTAATGTAATAAAGGAAAACTGCACTGACATAAACAGTGTTCTTTTGATGTGTGACATTTTGCTGCAGTCAAACAGATGAAAACACAAAAAAGAGAAATAAAATCAATCTGGTGCTGCACGTGTTATCAGATTTTTTTTTTCTAAGAGTACCTAGTGATCTTGCCAGTCTTGGGAACTAGTATTTTCTGTTTGTTTAATGTCTTTACTTTCATGTCATTTACTTATCTGTAAATCAGATTATGGTTGATAAGGGCTGTAGTTTAGAGGTTATTTATTTAGACCTGTTTAAACTCTGAAATGTTTTAACTTTAACCTCAGAAGACCTGACTTGTGTTGCCTTGTTCTTTGTATTGGGACCACTGAAATGTATGTGAATATGTGTTATAAAAGCCAAGCTGCCCATTGTTTTAACAGCTAAATATACAACTTATTATGTATTGATATATGTATATATGACAGTATGTGACCAAGGTTGAGAATGATATGTTTGATGTTAGATATAGCTGTGTGAAACAATACAGAGTAATATATGATTTATTACCCAGATTTTGGTTGAGACTAGCAGTTAAGCTTAACGAGATGAACTTGCTGTCATTCATCAGATCTAATTTTTTGTTTAAAACTTCTACTGTAATACCCTTTGGGCTATTAGAAATCAACTTGAGACAACATGAATGCTTTAAACAGTGAAGACACTGGTTTAGAAACTCACAGGGGACAGTCTGAGTTATGAGAAAGTTTCAGTTGATGAAGCCACCCTTCAATACAACATTTTTATGCACTTCCATTCAACTGATACAACAGATTATTGAATTATTGTCCATCTCCTTGTGGAGCTTAAGCTACAGAACAAATTTTTCTCCATGTAGACCTGTCTTGGTCCACTCATCTAAACTTTCTTCAAGTTTTTTTTTCCCAAAATACTTATTTTTTTTAGAGCAGAATTCTTATCCTAGTCTTTCTGTTTTTTTGTTTTTTTTTCCCTACATTTTTCCTGCAGCCATAGGAAGTTTTGTAATTGTTATTTTCTTCTTGGAAGACAGGTTCCAGCAGGTTTGTGGCTGTTGAAACTTGAACATAAATTTACAGAGCAAGTTTCACATGGAGAGGTTCCTTGTTAAAGAATTGAATCAAATAATGTCACATGACAACTGCCCAGTTTTTATTGATACTGAAGATCATTGAAAAGCTTAAAAGGAACTTTCTAGAAATGTAAGGGAAAAAAAAAAGGTAATTTTGCAGACTTTTTTTTGGGAGGGGGGATTAACTACACAAACAGCCAATATTTTGACTAAAGCCTCTATTCAGGAGTAGAAAAGAGATTACACAATAAATAAAAACTTCACTTGCTCCTCCCTCTCTCTAGTTAGTGTTTGTAATATGTATATGTTGTAATAAATCAGTTACCTCTCACTGCCAGTTTTATTTGAAGTTATTCTATTGTTTCTATTTCTGATTTTGTTAACATGCTCTCATTTTGTAGTTTGATACATCCTTCCCTGTCTGGTCTGTCCATCCTTTTTTTTTTCAAAATATCTTCACATTCCACATATAACTGGTGTACTTTCACTTCACTAAAGGTGTAGATGGTGTGAGATGTTTTTATTAAAAACTGTGAGTTTATTAAGTGAATAATAAATGTTTAAATAAACTTTAAATGAGGCACTGAATTGGTTGAAATTACAAAAATGTTACAAAATTACAATTATAAAAACTGATAACTGAATTTTAGAGACTTGGTAAATATTCTCAAAAGCAAAATGACAGAACATCTGAACTTTGGGTGAGATAAAATGTGGTAAGATATCAGTGAAAGACATGTAATATCAGAAGAATTGTAAGGTTAAGGTAACCTTATCAGGTCATGGGGGCATCTGAGGTTTATGGTATTAGTGACCATATTTTCCTTGACCTGTTCCATGTGACAGAGACATATAGAGGATATGGTGTTAGTGCCCTTATTTTCCTTGACCTGTTCCATGTGACAGAGACATATATAGGATATGGTGTTAGTGCCCATATTTTCCTTGACCTGTTCCATGTGACAAGAGACATATAGAGGATATGGTGTTAGTGCCCATATTTTCCCTGACCTGTTCCATGTGACAGAGATATTTAGAGGATATGGTGTTAGTGCCCTTATTTTCCTTGACCTGTTCCATGTGACAGAGACATTTAGAGGATATGGTGTTAGTGCCATTATTTTCCTTGACCAACCAGCACACTAGTTGATGTGGTCAGCATCACATCTGATTTCAGAAGTAGCCAGATACCCGTTTCAACAGCTTGGTGACTGGGGTAACTGGCTGGATTCGAACCACCAACTTTTGCCACGAGAGACTGGTGCACTAATGGTTTTGCCACTCATATGCCCCAGAAGAATTGTAAATCAAGATAAAACTGATGTCAGTCACTGAGGGAGAGACAGAGATGGATAGATTTTTTAAACTTGATGATGATTCTAATTAGTACTGCTTTTACCAAGTCTTTACAGAATTGTGACGTTCATGTTTTGTCCTCATGAGATGGAAGGATTGTTGGGAGTGAGATATATTGTTGTGGTTAACTTTGTGTGACATATTCAGTGACATCTTGAGAGGATGGAAAGTGTTGTACATTTTATAACATGTGACTGTTTACAGTTTTTAAACTGTTGAAATATGTCAGTGTATGTAGGGCAGAAACTTGAATATTGCACAAAAGTGAATATTTTGGGGGTAATAAACATTTGTTGTGTTCTTAGTGTTTGTCAGTAGGTAAGCTCTGTTTTTTGTGAAAATAAATGTTTATAATTTTTTTGGTGAGTAAGAGATGTGAATGTATATTTTTTTTTTTGTATTTGGTAAGATAGGAAAGATGTGTGTACATTTTCTATCAGGCAGGAAAAGGATATGTACTGTACATATATTGAGATGGAAAGAAGTGTGTATATATATTGAGAGAGATGTCTACATATATTTTTCAACTTTGATCAGATAGTGAAGAGGTGTGTACATGTATTTTCTTTCATTTGATCAGATAGTGAAGAAGTGTGTACATGCATTTTGTACATTTGATCGGATGCTGAGGAGATGTGTACATACATTTTCACATTTTATCAGATGGGTTAGAGGTGGCTGTAGGAAATATATAGGAAACATATTTTCACATGTTTTCAGACAGTGATGAGATATACATATATTTTTCATGTTTGATCAGAGTAGAAATAGCTGTGTATGTAATAAAGTTCTCAGATTTGATCAGATAGAAAAGATATGTGTACATATATTTCTGACATTTGATCAGGTTATGAAAGATATGTATACATATATTTCTGACATTTGATCAGGTATGAAAGATATGTGTATATTTCTGACATTTGGTCAGAGAACATGAAGGATTCGAAACAGTTTGGTAGTCACTCTTCCCTTTCTTAGATTTGTTTGTTTGTTTGTTTTCCTCAGCCATAGCTCCTACACACCATATTAAAATTGCTATCAACATATTCAATAGTAAACATTTTCAAACATTCACCAATCATTAGTTTGTTGTTGTGTTTGTTGTATTTTTTTTTACTGACGTAAATAAACTTCAGTTATTTCATTTTTACAGATTATTTTGTCGCCTCTACCACTACCTCTACATGAAGGTCGAGTGATTTTGGTTAAAAAATGGTTAGAAACAGTAGAAAAGAAAGTAAACATTGGTTATTTGGTAATTATTACAGACTTTGTTTTTATATATTAAACGGCGGGGCCGATATCCGTCTCAGGAGCGAAACATCATGTAGAAACATCATGTAGAAACAATGTCTGAAGGCCGGGTGTGTGGAAACTAGCGCGAGAGTGGAAGAACGCGGGGCAATGTTTCTGTTGTTTAGAATATGAACTGAGTAACGCAGTAGGTGCGGCCCTTGTTTCTACGTGAGTCAGGCATTGCAGTGAAATCTGGCAAGTTTGGGTTGCGCGCTGAACTCGAGAGGGTGGCTGATGGAGGTCTTTGTAAGATTCAGAACTGGCGTTGGTTATTAACACCGTGGCAAACTAAAATTTTTCTTTAAGAGATTATACTAAAAATGATTTCGGTGTTTGTTTGGAATACGTACAGATCAGAAGTGGGAAAATAAATCGCCCATGCCTAGTAAGCTTGTGTCGTAAGCGCAAGCCCTCGAGGAAGAAGTATATAGTATTTTTGGATTTGTTAAAAAATTATTCGGCTGTTTGTCGGGACTGATTTGTGCCCGAGTTGTAGCAATACTTTTCTAGATTCTTCATTGTAATAGTATTCTAGCAGTGCTGCCTTGTATTCCTCATTGTAATAGCATTCTAGCAATGATTCCCTAGATTCTTCATAGCAATAACATTCTAGCAATGCTTCCCTCGATTCTTTAATGCAGTAGCATTATAGCAGTGTGCTTCCTTAGAACTAAGAAAATCAACATACCAGTTTCGTAGCTGCCAAATTAAAAACATGTATATGCGCGCGCACACACACATACACACACACGCACAGATATGACGGGTAGGTTCACGAGAGCCATGTTGGGAAAATAACGCGCTACAATAGGTCAGTGTAGCTAGAGAGAAGACTTCCAGAAAGGAGAAGGTGGTGGCGATATATTAAAAGAACCAGATGCAGAAATATGAGTAACAGACAGCGAGATTTTGATGACAATAGTTATAAATAAATAATATACATTTCCTCAGTCATTTCTGAATGATGGCGAGCTCTTCAGTAAATAAAGAATGAAAAGCTTTTCATCAGAGGTTTTCAAAGTTATGATGGGATAACTTCGCGTGTTTTATTTTATATTTGTATAATACATTCCTGCATACCTCGAACCAAAGTAATACAGTACCATGTGAGGGATGTGTTTTGGAGAAAGTAATATTTCAATAAATAATGTATCACTTGTGTTGTATATTTAGGAGTAAGAAAAGGTCTGCATTTGTTGTTATACTATATTATATATATTTTATTATTATTTTATATATGCTTGTACATATGAGGGCGTGGCTCCAGATATGAATAGTTTTATGTTATGGAATATTTTCAATAGTAATTTTGTATATTGCTTTAGTGGAAGTAAAATTATCTTTTCTTTTTTAAAATAGGATGTTTGTATAGAATAGAGAGATTGATTGATTGATTGATTGATTTTTATTTCAAAAGGGTTAAGAATTGGGCAGGCAGGCCCGTATGACATTCTGCCCTTTAAGAGAGAGAGAGCAGGAGAGAGCGCATTTATATTTATTTTACCTTCAGATCAGCTGTTCCCAACCTTCTATTGAGTGATGCCCAAGACATATACGTGTGCCATTCATGAAAAGCTTTTTCTTTTTTAATTGAAATTCAACAAAATTTAACTAATAAGATTTGAAATACTTTTAACATAACTTTACCACTGATAGCAACAACAAAACAAAACTGTACACTGGGACTTCCAAAATCATTCAGTATTTTTCAAGGTGTTATGAAATGCTCACAAAATTAAGAAAAAGAAAGGAACTGTAAAAAAAAATTCAATGAATAACAGCGAGTACAGTTGATATTATTTTAATAGTTAATATTTTTTTAATTGCAGAATTTGCTTTAAATCCTGTATTTTAAAAAATGTTAACTTATTGTTTCTTTTCTTCTAATGTTTTTTTTTTAAACATTTTTAATATCTTTCTATCTCAGATCATCCCCCGCGACCCTAATTTTGGCCACGATTGATATAAGGTTGGGAACCGCTGCTCCAGACCGTCCTACGGTAATAGTCAAAGTCAGTGGTTCTTCATTTTTGTCTTTTTAAAAACGATTACAGTAACCCCACCGTGGGTTATCATGTCCCCTTGGCCAGACTCGAAATCACTGACAGCTCTTTCAGCTGCCCACATGATGTCCGAGAATGTGTGAATAACTTGGTTTTACCTGTACGCGGCAGCCGGGAGAAGAACAGGTGAAAGGAAATCATTTTCCAACAACAACGTTTCAGAGATCGAATGGCATGAATATTCCCCCCCCCCCCCCCCCCCCCCAAACCACCAATTGAGAACTGCTGGTCACATACATTTCCAAATCTTCTGTTATATGACGACGGGTATCATAAACTATCTTGTGGAAACTGATCTAGGAAAAATCACACAAAAGCAATGACTTTCATGAAAAATTACGAGTGGGAACGGGATTCATCAGCATAAACCAACGAGTAATTAATCCAACAAGATATCTTTCTCCCCCCCCCCTTTTTTTTTTAAAGGACTCGTATGGGCTATCAGACTATACGTTTTGTTTTGTTCTTTTCTTTTTCTGGTGTGTGTAAAATCTGTAACTATCATCCTGTGATACGATGAGCTTTCACGCAAAACAAACCAGTGACAGTAAGTAAGATATAACCACGAGAAGACCTGGTAGATAACGGAGAAAAGATCTCAGACAACCAAAAACAACGTATGCTTCAGTTTAATGAAAGAATGATGGGGAAAAAATAGCATGGTGTGTGATAAATTGATGATGAGAGAATAAAGCTACAATCCATGCCGCTTATTATTTGCTCCGCCATTTTTGTTCATTGGAGGATATATCATCATCATGTGCCGCACAGCAAGGCCTTAACGGTGACGCTTCTCCATAGATCTCGGTCCTTGATATTTTCCATGAGAGCTCTGTTGGTGACTTTTCATTGTGCCATCAGCGTTCAACTGTCCATTTTCTCCTGGTCTTCCCTTGCATCTCTTTTCATGTATCTTTCCTGTTGTTATGATGCTTTCAGGCCCTCTTTTTCTTATTGTAAGTCCAACGAATAATGACTGTCGTTTACTTATGGCTTTAATTAGATCCATTTTCTACATTTGCTTTTGTTATACATTCCCTGTTTTGAGAAGGACATTTATAAATAATGAAAGACCGAGCAGCCGGTACAGTGGGTCAGAAATTTCCTGGCAATGTTTTGCCACGTTCAAGATGCCGTGTCGACTCATTCTGAATCATGTCCGGGGTTAGAGAATCACCAGAGCAGATAAAGGATTGTGTGAATGACATGTCTAGCCAGAGTTTGGATCCTCATAAATACGGACAAAATGAGAGGGAGAGTAAACATGTTACCTGTTAGCGTGGCTTTACCTGAGAAGAATATAGAACATGCTGTTTTAGTTGGCGACAGTTACGATGTAACAGTTTGAAGCAGTGGTTCTAAAACTTTTTGGAGGCCCCCCCCCCCTGTCTCCTAGATGATGCTCCCACAATTTTGTTTTGCTCATGTTATTTGTGATAGCCTCTACCGGTTCTCACCACCTCAAAAAAAAAAAATTCCAGTCGTCTGCAATGGGAGACACTGATTTAAAAAAAGAAAAAAAAATGTTTCGCGAAGAGGTCGAGCTAGAGAAAAGAAAGCATTTTCTCTTTTCTTTCGTAACCTGAATCAAATAATTAGAGTGGATAACTTCTTTCTTTCTTCTTCGTCTTCTTCTGCTTCGTTCGCCTTCAAAAAAAACTTTGTGTCGCAGTTACGCGCCTTTGGGATCAACGCACTTTTAGGACCAGGTTCGTCTTCCCACAGAGACCCCTGTTTACTCAGCCGGACTACGGTCTGATTCCAGGGGGGTACTGCTGGGAGGTAGAGTAGGGTCTTGGCCGCCCGTGGTTCGCCAACCCTGATGCAAGCAGGCAGCTATGGGTCGCTGACCGCTGTCTCATTATGCTTGAGTAGGGCGTCTTCAATTCCTTGTAGTAGATCAGATGAGCAGAACTACCCTTCATATCAGATTTGTTTTTACTGAAATCAGATATTACTTTACTAGAACATGATGTTGTATTACATTAATGTTTAAGGACATGGAATTCTAACATTACGTTACTTTTCTGTTACATAGTAAAACCTTTACGTTAGAGGCAGATCTAATGGTGCAGAAGAATGTGTAAAATGTTATTAGCTATTTTTTTAAATGTACTGCGATAGATGCGCGACTCTGTTATATTTGAGAAATTAAAAAGATAAAACGTTCGATGTTTGTTCAATATGTTCCTCAGATAGGTTTTTTTTTAGTTCTTTGTTTTACATTTTACTGTAATCTTTTGAGAACACTGGGAGAGCTGGTGGATCCTGCCCGCATAAGCTAATCAGTGCTCACAGCGAAATTTAGGAAACAGTCTCAATAAAAATGAAAAGTAGAACATTTCTAACCCAAGCTGTATTTTTAAATTATAGAGCAACTTCCTTCAAGTTCCTTTCTACCAAAATTTCTCAACAAAATTTGTCCTCGCAAAGTATGGAAATTAATTCAGGAGTGAAATGGTTAACATGCAAATGTGGAGTAACGAGACTCTCGTACAGAGCACTGTATATTAGTCAGGGAAAAAAGTAAATAAAGCACTTTAGACACGAGAGAATGACCACACACTGTCAACTCTGCCATCTTGCATGCAACACTGGTTGTTAAGTATATTAACGTCTTTTATCTGGACAAATATTTTGTTTTCATTTTATTATTCATGCTTAAAATAATTTACTTTTTAAAAATAGATATTCCATACAACGGTCGTGTACATTATACTACAGTATATTTATAATTTATACGTAAATTTATTTTACACATGTCTGTTAATTTTAATTACATCTTGTAATAAATATTTGTGTTGTGAATAGTAATCTCGCTATTTTCTTTCTTTCGCGTTCTACGTGTTTGAAAGATCTGGTAAAACTCTGTAACAACAAGAAGAAGAAGAATAGTGTGTCATTGGCCAGGAACAACTGGAGCTATGATTAGTGTCTGCATGCAAAGCAGATCTTTTGTTGGTCTGTGACATCCATGTTGGCATACTGTGGCCACCACTGAGCCTCGCGCGTTCAATTGACATCTCTGAAGCACACAGGGCTGCATAGAGCGTCTAGCTGCACGTTTATCCAGCGCTGGCACAGGCTAATTTCGTTACGTCATTGCTAGGAACTTAATATTGATTTTTTTTTTCAGACAGAAAATATGACGTGCACATCAGGCTTTTTTCCCGCGGGAGTTGGCAATCAGTGGTTGCTAACTCGTGGAAAAAAGCTAGATCCAGTGCGATTTGAATCCGCTTAAAAAACGATTTCTTTTTTTCAAAGTTAGCAAATCTGCTATATATTTTAACATTTCCATTCAAATATACGTCACACTGTAATATATTCTACGGAAAAACTCTTGGTAGAGACTTATGAGTTTGTGCTGCAAGAAATGAAGTGCCCATCTTCGTCTGTTCAGCCTCTTTATATTTGTAAACTTTCTGCATGTGTCGTACCTACATGGTGTATGTAGTTACAAGATGTGCATCCAGGCCGGCCATTGGTATGTGGCTTAAAACATGCCCTAATTATCGGACGTGCTTGGAAATCTACTGCCAAGATCCTTTCTGGTAAGTTAAGAAAGGCATCATAGTAAACACTCCGTCATTCACATGATATCTATTTTCAACAGGGCATTTGTAGAGAATTAACTTTCGCAGCTGTGTGAAGGTCGTAAACTAAACAACGAAATATACGTGGAAGTTATCAGTTTTTAAGACAGGTTCACTGAGGTGTTAAGATGGTGATAACAGTCCTTGATGAAAGAGTCATGGCACTAGATCTAGGAATATTGAACCAGCCATGTAGTAAGTATCACAGCAGTTTTCCTCCCACAACACCAACACAAGCCAAGCTGAGCTCAATACCAACATCTTAATTCAGGTGTACAAGATAAACTGAAAACAAGGCAATCGCGGACATAGCATAACAAGAGGTAGTAGTAAATTTACCACAGCAGTGACCAGTCATGGTATTTCCTTCTTTAATTACTATATTGTCTTCTGGTGAAGTCAACATAGGCTGAAATGTTGCCTCCTGTTACTGCGGTTTCTTTTGACACAAATCATTACGCAGTTATTCTCTTTCCCAACATTTGCATTTAAAAAATGTACTAGCAGTTTTGACTATCCGGAAAAGCCGCAGGATTGGATAGTGGTAACAAAGAACAAAGACATTCATTTGGTACAAGGAAAAA
Organism: Achatina immaculata; assembly: GCA_009760885.1. Lineage (NCBI taxonomy): Eukaryota > Metazoa > Mollusca > Gastropoda > Stylommatophora > Achatinidae > Lissachatina > Lissachatina immaculata. The sequence goes on along the minus strand of CM019691.1, from coordinate 64,864,731 downwards.
AAAAACTTTCTTGAACACTGACTATTAAGGGGAAAAATGAACTAATCTGACATGCCGGACCGATATTATTTAATTTTTCCAAAACTACAGAATCCGTTCCATTTTCGCTGAGAGAAAAGAAACTGGCAATGGAAAACCACAGCGAGGCAAATATTACTACTGGCTATTATTAGGGTGAGAAATGGAGGATAGGACAGTTTTAAATAGAGCTGTAAGAACACATTTATTGCACCAGCATATCACATACCCCTGACAGCACATGCGAGAAACTAGACTCGCAGAGCACATGCTGCAGTTCTGTCCACTCCTCTAAGAAGCCATAAACCAAATCTGGCCAAGGGAAGACATGACCTTCAAAAGACTGCACGATTTATCCCGGCAATAAATGTAAACTTCAAACTATGGAGCGCATAAGAAGAGGACTATTTTTTTCGGGTGTTTACACATATTAGTGTGATCTGGCGCATGAATTTTATTTAGAATTCTGTTCGTTGTATGGTTTTTCCTTGTTCAGTACGACATATCGTTGCCTGCACCAAACGGTGCGGTAAGCTATAGATTGCTTTGCTCTGTATATCTATATATTCAATGTATTGAATACATGTAAAATTGAGGGATGGACCCAATCAGCAAAGCTGCTTTTATTTCCTTACAACATGGCGATGTGCCAAAGAAAACTAAACCCTTTCTCGCTTTGTACAGAACGATGAGAAGGAAATTCTTTGAACATGTTAAAATGTACTTTTTAATGTGTACTTACCTTGTTTACACCCACACACGATTCCAAAGATTAGCACTTGCTACATTCAAGCATCACGCCCTTCGCTTTCCTTAACTTGCGGACTACACTGATCCTACCAGTACCGACTGAATCAAAATTGGGAAAGCTATTTTGGTAGTTGTGTAAGGTCTCTTCGCAGTTAACACAAAGAATTCGATCCGCTACTTCCAACAAAGTTAGTGCACAGATATTTTGAAGCTGATAATTTTTAGCAAATTATTTTAATTTACTGTACGTAAAAATTAGTACATTAAGATCACATTAACTGAATGTTACTAGGGGACTGACAAAGAAACCTGAAGGTTTTCAACACATAACGAATTGAAAACCGTCAGGTCTCACTATATTTTATCAGTTCACATTTGCAACTATTGTTTGAAGTAGGAGTGGGGAAAGCGTTTGAGGTTCAGATGAGGTTTGGAAGAAGCTGAAACCACTCTCCTTGGCAGGAGATTTCCTACACAGGCACAGCGATTCCCTATTACACATTTGTTATTTTTTCACGGGTCAAAGGTCAATATTGTACAACGAAGCACGAGAAGGTAGTTGCAGTAGAATCTTAAACATGGCGGGATCACAAAACCATTAGCCTTTCACAATTTCTTGCAGTCTGACAATGAAACCAATGCAACGATGTCAATTTATTCATTCATTAGCATGTCCCTTGCGGAACCTTGCCTCACTAACAGCTCTCTCGAAGGCCTCTCGGTTGTATGCTGGTGCATCCATTTGTAGATCATCAATAATGTCATGTTTTATCTTTGCAACGATGTATTTTTGTGATGTATTGCCTAACAGGGTATTGATTCTAACATTAAACATACATTACACGACACCATCTTTTTTTTAAAATAAAAAGTAATCATAAAGTAATTTTGTGTTTATTAAGATTACTGAAAAGCAAATACGTTAAACTAGTATACGTCTCCACTATTTTCCTATGCCTTATACATTGTTGTTATGGTTCTCAGACCGTGGGGTAGACAGAATATATAAGGAGTCTAGCTAATTGCAGTTTGTGGACTCCATCACTTTGTACCCAAAGTGCATACAGAGATCCCACCTTGTTGACTAGGACGAAGATTTGTTCCAAGAGTACTGAGAAGGCAAGACTTGCTATAGTAGGAGCTGAACTTCTTTAGTGTTGTTTACCTGCTGTGGTGTCCTGCAGTCATGATGCTAGGATGCAGGCGGCATTGTTTTCCATTCATCTACTGATAGCAATGTGTGCCGAGCGGCATTGTTTTCCATTCATCTACTGATAGCAATGTGTGACGAGCGCGCTAGTGTGCCAGGTAGTGTAACTCCGCTTTCGGAGGCCTAAGGAACTATAAAAGTAGTTCCTGGCACTTGATGTCATGGTGAAGATCTTTCAGGTATCTTGTCGAATGATAAGTGTGTTACTGTGCTTTCTTCACTTCCAGGGGCAGAGTCAAGAAACTGAATCAAGCAATCTCCGTTGTCTTGCTGTCTCCGTCATCTTTGCTAGCAGTCGGACCAGAGTTGTAGCGACAAGAACTGAAGCGGTAACCACATCATTTTGAGTGCCAGATTGGTCACATAGAAAGTATAACTGTAGATATTTTCTACATTTGGTTGTTGACTGAAACATCGCTACTGTACCTGGTCAGGTTTTCATGCTACCGTATGACAGTACAAAGCAAAAGCATAAAAATGACAATAAAAAGTAAAAGCACAACCTGTCAGTAAAAAGCACAACCTGACAGTAAAAAGCACAGTCTGTGCTTGTCTGTCACTTCCCTATTGTTGGTTCAGGAGAGTCAAAGGGTATGAAACATTGATGACCTGATTTTTTATCCTCCCTATTTTCACCACCAATGGCAGATTTCCAAACTTAATGATCTATGAAGCTATTCAACAGAGTCGAGAGCGAGATAGTACAACTTAAACAAGGCACTTTTAAAAAAATCAAGCCAAGCAGGCAACCAGCCTACTTGCTTCAAAATGGGTTTCAAGGCTGAGAATAGCATTATAGCGGGGATTCTCAATCATTTTACTGTTACAGGCCCTTGGAAGATTGCTCAACACTTCCCAGTACTTCCTTCACCAGGACGTAGACATCACAGTCACCAGACTGTCGAAGTCACCATCATCACCTTCACCAGACTGTCGAACTCACCATCATCACCTTCACCAGACTGTCAAAATTACGGTCATTACTAGTTCTATGAGATACCATTATGTCTATAAAAATCTGAATATCTTGGTTCTACTTCACAGATGAATATCTTGGTTCTACTTCACATGTGAATAACCAGGACCAGAACAGCTGAAAGAAAACTCTTAATATAACGCGCTTTGTAAAACAGTTCACAAGTCGTGTCTCATTATCTCTATCATGTTTCCCATCTGCACAAGGATATGGACACCTCGTTAAGAATCCCTGGATTATAATATCAGTCCTCAATACCTGTAAATTAAGTTTGTGATAACTTATATTTGGATTTGTTTTGTAAATTAAGTTTGTGATAACTTATATTTGGATTTGTTGTGGTTCTGTACTATGTAGTGGAAGTGAAAATAAGAAGAGGTTTAAGCGAAGAGGCAAAGATTTCATCATTTTACAATTTTAAAAAATGTAATGCTAAAGGCAGAGAGGACTGGGAACAGAAAGAAGGGGCTGGAAAGAAAGAGAGATGAGATCGCAAATATACGAAACACACTTTAACAACTCCACGTCTTCTCCCCTGCTGCCGCCCACCTACAATATATTCACCATTGTAATATGTAAGGAAGAAAAACTTCACAAACAAGCGCATTAATGCTCTTTGCTGAAACAGCATGACACAAGCTTTAAAAATATACTGTTAAAGTGGCCCTTGCCTTGCATGTAGTTAAATAGATAAGACTATGGAATGTATTGATAAGAGATGATGTTTTTTTTTTCATGCTCAATGTCGTAAATGCCCGTAGCAGAGTGGAAGTTGAGTGATGAAGTGCAGAAATGCGTGCTCAGTTCTCAGCTCTTTGAAAATAACGTTTGTTTGTTCTCTTCTCATTTATCTTTCCTGTTATTATTGACGTTTTCAAGCCTGCCTCTTTTCATGAGCGATGTCTTTGGATTTCTTATGGATTTAATTAAGTTCCTTTATACATTTGCTTTTCTTAGACTCTTTAAATTTCCAAAACGCTTCTTTAAAAATAAAAGTTTCTTTAAATATAATAATGGGAAAATACTGACAGTACAGGGAAACGAAATGAGTACATTTTTATTATTTGGTAAAAGCGTTTCTGAATTCCAGTGTTGAGCCAACAGGAAGTAAAAACGAGTATCCAGTTGTGACTAACCATTGTGTGATCTGTACAAGTTTCTAGGTAAAGAAGCGTAGTTATAGATAACTGTTCCTGTTCTGTTTTTTTTTTTCCCGTTTCTGTTGTTTTTCCCACCCCCTGACTGTTTAGTGTAAGCAACTTCAGCTGAACTTTTACAGTAAAACTACGTAGTCATGCGTACAGTCCATCATTTGTTGTTATGTCAAGCGCTACAACTTTTCTAATATGTTTAGTGTGGAGTCTTCTCTCGCAACACTTAGGAAATTTTTTTTTTAATGATGGCTTTGAATTATTTGGCTTCTACTAGAAAGTAGTTTTTAACTGTATAAAAATATTCACATTAAGAAGTTAATTATAAAAAAACCTGTGAGAAGAATGTTTTAGCTAAGTTGTAAAAATAACTTTCTCTTCTATTCCCATATAAAACAAAACGGAAATTTACGTTTTTCTAAAACACACGTAATTAATACGAAGAAGAACTTTTATGTGTTAGGAACTTTGATGGAGAAGAGGAAGCTGGCTAGAAGGTTTGATTCACATCAACCCCAAAGCTGGGATCAAAGCGTGGTATGTCGTCACTTCTTCATGTACGATGTACTTCTTGTGATATCTGGTAAATAAGAAATCAAGATGCCGTGATGATGTGAAATGTTCCCCCCCCCCCCTTAAGTCTGTTTATGGAAGCTTTTCCACGAGGGATAGAACAGAATTTTCGACAGCTCTGGTTCTGTAGACCTGAAAGGTGCACCATCCGCCAGGCCAATTGTCTGCTGTCTCAGATCAAAGGTATGAGAAAGACCAATGCAACATAAGAAAATTAGCTGCAAGTAGTTCCGTCAGTCAGTCATTTGCATGTTTCTTGCCGAACTTTGCCTCCCTAACAGCACTCTTCTAGGCCTCTCGGTTGTAAGAAAGATGGCCTGCTGTGTCCATTCGCAGATCGTCAACGATGTCTTGCAGCCATCTTCGCCTTGGTCTTACTCTCTTTCTTTTTCCCATTATGTACATTTCCAAGACGATCTTCTCTAGATTATCATGACGTTTAATGTATCCAAAATATTTAAGTTTTCTCTGTTTAATTGTCCTTACTAGCCAACCTTCTTCAGTATTAACTTCTTGTAGTATGGATATATTTGTTCGTTTTTGTGTCCATGATATTTGAAGGACTCTTCTGTAGCATTTACATTCAAAGGCATTTATGTGTTTCTCAGCTGTTTTTTGTTAATTGTCCAGGTCTCACAGGCATATGTTGCGATGGGAAAGACGCATGTCCTTAAAAATCTTATTTTTGTAGTTTTGTCTGTTCCTCTCCACAGCTTTTTTAGTTGTTTTATTCTTTGAAGAGCGATAGATGTCCTCCTTTTAATATCCCTCATTGTATCTCCATTATTAGTTAGTAGTGATCCAAGACATTAAAACTCTCCACCTCTTCCAATTTTTCCTCAGTGATATATATTTCAGCTGCCTTGTTTGTTTTGTCAGTTGTCATCAATTTAGTTTTCTTTTGCATTAAGATAGAGGTTCTGCTCTTCGCTGTTCTTATGGACTGACATAATTAGTTTTTCCTTTCCTTTTTGTGTTGGACAGTAATACTTTGTCATCAGCATATCTAATCTCTGGTATTTCATAACCTCCAATTGTTATGGCATCATAATATTCTTTGTCTATATATCTTCTCTAACATTCCTCATTATATTTTCAGTAACAATTTAAATAATTAAGGCGACAGCATGCAACCCTGACAGACCCTTTGTTTTATGTCAAACCAAGTTGTTGTTTAACAATTTATTCTTACTGCTGCCTGTTGGTCTAGATACAGCAGTGATATTAATTGTGTCACTTGTGTTGGAAATTCCATTTTTTCCATTATTTCCCAAAGTTTCTGGTGTTGCACACAATCAAATGCTTTTGAATAGTCTATAAAAGATAAATATAGATTCACATTAAATTCTCTTCATTTTCTCTATTATTAATCTTATGTTGAAAATATAATCTCTTGTTCCTCTTCCTAGTCTAAAACCAGCGCTTGGACTTCTTGATTTCTCCTTCTATTTTCTTACGAAGTCTACCCATTATGATTTTTAGTAGAATTTTACTGGTATGACTAATCAGGGCAACAGTTCTGTTGTTCGGAAGTAGTATAGATGTCTCTCTCTCTCTCTCTCTCTCTCTCTCTCTCTCTCTCTCTCTCTCTCTGCTTAGTTTGTAGCTCTTGCATTGTCAGTGCCTATTTAGCTTCGGACCTAAGTACGCAGAGTATAAAATTGAAGATTGTGAATCATATTTTTCTGAATAGTTCCATATTATAGAATTGAAGCTTAAATATGCTCTTTGAGTAACACCTCACAGGTTTCACAAAATTATACCATTTCACTAGATCAGAGCAAGTCCGATGAAATGTTCCGTTATTTAATTCTGAAGATAAGTTCAAGATGTATTGTCGAAAACATCACTTGGATTGAATCAGTTAATCATTTGTTCACAATCATCAAACTCTATCATATTCTACCTGCAGCATTTCTCCATGTTCTCATCTGCAGTATACTCTGCACATCTTCTTCTTCGTTCGCATTGTCTGTCTATACCTGCAGTCCTGTCTCTTGGATAAATTTCACTGTTTTTTTGTAATTCATATATGGAACCGTAGAGCTTATCTTCTTTAGTGGTTTCACTGGGCCAGTAATTATGTCTCAGTGTTTCATAGTTGGTGCAGTTCTGGAGGATATGTTCCACAGTTTGGGGCACATGGGCACATGTACATAGATTAGTAGTGCCAACCTTAAACTTTGTATACATATGACTTCGGAGTCGGGTGTGTCCTGTTCGGAGACGGAAGATGGTGACTTGTTCCTTTCTGTTTAGCATGTGATAGTCATCATGTGGTGGTGTTTGTGGCTTCCTGTAGGTTTTTTTCATGCTTTTCTTCTGATTATAGGTGATTGGTATGTCTGGTTGCTCCATTTCAGTGCCCTCTTTGGCCAGATGGTCAGCTTTCTCATTGCCTGGTATCCCACAGTGGGAGGGAATCCATTGCAAAGTGACTCCATGTTGTAAGCCAATTTTTGACAAGGCATCCTTAAGGTCTGGTAGTTTGTTGCACTGAAGAGCTTCCAGTACTGATCTTGCATCTGTGAGAATTACTACAGGACATGTATCAATTCTGGAGTCTGATAGTTTTTCAACTGCAGCAATAATTGCCCTAACTTCTGCATCAAAGTTGTTGCAGTATTTTCCAGTGGGTATGGAAATCTTGTCAGTGGTGTTGTTTGGATATTCAATATGTGCTTCTGCCCCTCCATTCTTTATGGCATTGTGTGCAGATCTGTCTGTATACACACATATCCAGGTGTCACATGGATATTTGTCATCTAGCACACTAAGTGTGGCTGTTGATCTTACAAGGCTGCTTTGCATCTCACCATTCTGCACACCTTTCACTTCAGTCTGAATAGTTATTTGTGTATAATCTGCACATGATACGAGGACAATTCTAAACTCTGTAATATGTTAGATCCGTCGTACGTGGTCAACTAATTCCTCGTCTGAATCACTTTACTCGAGGTTTCAAAGTAACAAATCTTCTTAATCAATTGAATCACATCTTCAATCTGTCCTAAAAGTACTTCTTCAAAACTGCTTTTCCTGAGTATCTATTGCTCTAATTGTCCATCTGTCGTTATCTACGTCTTCTTTCGCTCTCGTGTCTTCTCTGGTGTTTGTTCTTCTTCTGCTGTTCTTCTCTGATTGTCTGTCTTTCACTTCTTCTTTTGCCTGGACCAGTCTCTATTCACTTACCGCCCTTGTTCCTTCGTCTTTGGGCTCCCTTCTCTGTCTCCTCTCTCCTGTACTTCCGTACTTCTCCGTCTTAGATTGTCTGTTCTTCCGTCTTCGGGCTCCCTCATCTGTCTCCTCTCTCCTCTACGTCCGTAGTTCTTTGTTCATTCCTGTACTTTCATACTTCTTCGTCCCCTCCTGTCTCTCCTGTATTTCCGTGCTTCTTCATTCGTCCCCCCCCCCCTTTCTCTCCGCTTGCCTTTTTATCTTCAAGTCCAACCTGATGGATTAACCAATAAGTATGTTGGCTCCACCCTTCAGATGTCCTCTGATTCCCATGAGCGTTCTGATTGTCTGTCATTCAAACTGCCCCATGAATTATGTCGTAAGTCAATTGTCCAATAGGCCACGCCTCTAAATATTTAATTGGTCAGCTGGCCAGGTTTGTCACTCCTTTCTTTAAAAACCGTGTGCAATAGCGTCCTAACGCGTGTCATGCGTGTCAGTCTGCGTCAGTTTCGTCTATACAATTGTTATTTACTTAAGTAATTATCTTGCTCTTTCATGTCGGATGTTTTATTGTGTCTGCCTTTTCTATTCGTCTTTTCTATTTTGTTTACACGTGTCAACGTCCAGTCACCGCTTTGTTATCACTGGACCATCCTACTTTCTGGCGTCCTTCCTTTGTATTACCTATATCTCAGCGTCACTAAGTTTCGTCTTTTTCTATTCACTGTTTCCACTATTTACTTTTGTCCGCGTCTTGTTCTAGTGTCATGGAAGTGTTATACCTTTCTCTTCCTTTCCTACCTACTTTTCTCTGTCGCTATTCGATGTTACTATTTTGTTTACAGTATTTTTTTCCTAATCATTTTCATTAATAATAATAATAACAACAACAACTATAATCATTACTTACAAGGCCATGCTACAAGAGATCTAGCGTTTCTGTACATTTCTTCCTCTGACTTTGCTGAACTAGATCGCTGGCTTAAGTCAGTTTCCAGTTGTGAAACGATCACAGTGTATGGTCGCAAGATCCTTCCTTGATTAAGAAAAATCAACTTAAAAAAAATGTTTAGTTAGGCATGAACATTGTGGCATTACACTCGTCGAATCATTGATATTTTAAAAAAAATTACATGTCACCCATATCAAAATGGCGTCTACAAAGAGGAAAGCCCAGTGTGTTTTGTGGTATCACGAAACAAAAGGATGTTCCAACACCATGGCCACCACGTTCGCTGAACGTGATTGTGTGACTTAAAAAAAAGAGGTCAATCAGTCATTTACTCCCCCCCCCCCCTCCCGCCCAACAGCACTCCTGTAGGTCGCAATCAACGTCGCAATGGGACCCTCACTAGCATACAACATCAAGAACAACATACCAACCTCATGTATACTGAAAAAAAATACAAACACAGTCTTCTAACAAAGAGTCACATTTTGTCCTAAAAAGGATAGTCAGACTTACACTACATAACAAACTTTACCACCCTTTGTCCTAAAGACAGTCAACTAGCAAAAACTTACATGACGAACCAAGTCCTAACAAACATCTTTTCCAGAGAAAAACTCACACACACTCTCTATAACATTCAGACGAAAAACTCATTCCCATATCCCGCCACCCAGATCCACGTGGCTTAGTTCTCAATCGGAACACAGAGATACTTTTTTCCATGTTAGCATAAACAGGTGAGTTGTGGTCTATAACTGTTTGACCACAACAACAGGGTTTCTCTCTCTCTCTCTCTCTGTCTCTCTCCCTCTCTCTCTCTCACACACACACACACACACAAACTAAGACGGACTTTTCTAAGTTCTCATGAGTTCAATGTGTCCAAAATGTTTAAGTTTTCTCTGTTTAATCCTCTTTACTAGCCAACCTTCTTCAATATTAAGTTCTTGCAGTATGGATATATTTGTTCTTTTTTGTGTCCGTGATATTTATGGAGGTAGAAAAAAAAATGTTCAGTTCGCCAGTTCCTGCTACTGAAACTCTGAAGGCAAGGATAACAGATGCTTTAGCCACGGGAAATAAAAGAGATCTTGGAGAGCACATGACAAGAAATTGAGACATATTCCGGGCAACAAACGGAGTATATACGTATTGGAGTTCACGAAAAGGGAAAACTCTCTGAGCTGAGGTAAAATGTGCAAGCACTTATTTGTACCTACCACAGGTTTTGGCTAATAAACGTTTGAAAACAGAGAAAGAATTTATGTCCATGGTTCTGTTACACTTTGAATGTTAGATGGGCACTTAGCGAATATTGAATGAGTCCGCTGTGTGAAAACTAGCTGTCTCGGAGACTGATCCTTCTGTCTGTTTTTTTTTTTCTATTGGTCAGAACGTTTCTGTCATAGAAGATTAAGTGCTGTCGTGGAATCTGAGACGATGGTCTTGTGAACATTTAAATAATATTCACTCCTCGAACATAAAATCTTTCCAGGTAGTGGCCGGAGGAAAGATAATACGAGGGAGAATTTAAATAACAAAAGTAAAAGCAACATGTCAGTTTCGGCAATCGGCTACCACCAGCTGACATGCTAACGTCGCGGTTGGCGAACCATAGCTGATCAAGACCCTGTCTCACCTCTCCGTTGGTGCCCCCAGTAACAGGTCAAACCAGGCTAAGGGGGGAAGGGATCGCCGTAGTCCCCATGGTGTTGGAATTTACCAAAGAAATATTGCATACCCTCTGCTTTTTAGCTGCAGTCAGGAACCGAAGAAATGTATACCATGACCCGCTCCCAATCCGACACGATGCTGTGCCTCAACATCTTCACCGCATTGACTGCAAATAACTTCAGCTCGCAGTTGCAGGGAGACTGAAGAAGAAGAAGAAGAAGACAGTTAACTATGAGGAAATGAAATTAACGGTTATGTCACTTCTCCACATGGTCACCCTGCAGGTCGATGTAGTTCTTGTTCTCTTCCACTAGTTCCTTCATTCCTTGGGAGAAAAGACTTTTAGATTGCTCATGAACATAAAATAACAGAATACCAGTAAGCACTGAAGGAGAATGCGAAAAAAAATCATGATTTCGTTGGAATACATAGTCATTATATCCAGAATTTAACTAGATATACCATCAGCCAAATACTTGTAAGCTTACTATTACATATGTCAGTGTAACATCTGTTGCTAAAGATCTAAATCATACGAGCCGTATGTATTTTTATGTGACTATGTGTGCATAACTCCTCCATAACAAATTGCTTATATGCAAGTGAATGTAGCTGCACAAACTAAGTAGTACTGCAAAATAAGTATCTATACCTGAAAGCAGAGCTAGCTGCTCATTTGCAGCCAATGTAACACAAAGCACTGCTCACGTGTAGATCTGATTTCGTGAGCTAAGATTTAGTGTGTCCAGTGACTTTTCTGTCTCTGGACCTGCAGAATTAACAAGCTGGACTTTAGTCCGTATCTTAAGCTTGACGGATCTTTCCTCGAGATGCACTGCTGGATCCTAATCCGTACTTGCTCTTCTAGACGGAAACGATTCTCACCCTAACAGACGGAAAGCATGCCAACCCTTACAGACAGAAACCATTCCAACCCTTACACGTGGAAACTATTCCAACCCTTACAGATGGAAACTGTTCCAACCTTTACAGACAGAAACCATTCCAACCCTTACATGTGGAAACTATTCCAACCCTTACAGATGGAAACCGTTCCAATCTTTACAGACATAAACCATTCCAACCCTTACATGTGGAAACTATTCCAACCCTTACAGATGGAAACCATTCCCACCCTTCACAAATGGAAACCATTCCATCGAACCCTTACAGACGGAAACCAAGAACGAAGTCCTGCTCATTTTCTCATTCTTGAACATATTCTAGGAGAGAAAAAAAAAGGGAGACCTTTGCAAGATACAGAGCGCATTCTCTGTATTACTATGTTTGGTTTTTTTTTTATTTGAATCTTGAGACCGGAGCATCGGCAGGCACAGCAACGTGATGGCGTGGTCACGTGGGCCAGCGGTCTGCCAAAGTGACTAATCTTATAAAGCAGCAATGTTTGTGTGCGTGTGTGTGTGCATGTGTGTGTGTGTTGGGGAGGTGGGGATGAGTTAATCATCATATTAAAATATCTGTGATGAAAAACATTTACTAATTCGCCCTGGTTTCATCATCGTTATTTTTGGGAAAACAGACGAGGAAAAACAAAGAACAAAACAAAACAAGAGCCACACACACACACACACACACACACACACACACACACACACATTCCTATGACAAAAACAGATAGACAAGTAGATGAACATATATGTCGCCACGACCTAAGAAGTACCTGTTGTGGGATTTACCTGACCTTGCATTTGTTTATGTTTACGTGCAAGGCTGTGGGGATGCCAATCCTTACGGGAAGCTTCTAGACATATCAGGGTTTCGGAGAAATATTTTAATGACCTTGCCAGATATACTCAGTTTATTTTAATCAGTTTGTTGTTACCTGTGATGATTTTCTGTTTGTTTGTTGGTCTTCTTCATCTTCAACCGCCACCCCCACCCCTCCCTCAACGGCAGGCTCACTGAGTTGGTAATACATAGCCTCATTTCGATGCGGGAATATGTCAAAACCCAAAATAGATCTATCTTAAGGCTGCCTTCATAAACAGTCCCCGAATTAAACTCGTCATCTAGACATAATAAACAGGCTGTTTATTTTCACCTTGACCCGAGTTTAAACACGAAGAGCCTGGGACATTTTTTTTAGGTTACTAGGTCGAACATTTTCTTTAAAAAGAGGGCCGCGTAAACATGTTGATTGATTTTTCTCGCGTTTTCTGGTCGGCCTGTTCGCGGTGGCCACGGGGTAAAGCTGTATAAAGTTCCAACATTTGGGGGCCACTGATGAGAACAGAGTGTCGGCTACACGTTTAAATAAACTATGCATTAACTTTTGATAAATATATGTAACTGGAATACACACACATCTCGAACGATTAATGATTTATCTTATACAGATCTTTTTCTTATCTTCGGTGAATTTTATAAGGATTCTTCAAGTCATCACTATCTACAGTCACTGGATTATATCGCTTCGACAAGTAGAAAACCGATTTAAAGAGATTTGTTGCGGAGCTTGTTGTTCTTGTTCTTGTTCTTCTTGTTCTTGTTCTTGTTCTTCTTCTTCTTGTTGTTCTTCTTCTTCTTCTTAAAGCTTATTAGTGACAAAGATCAAGCACAAACAACTAACCATCACAAACGTATCAAAATACTACCTCTTAAGAACAGGTTCCTCTTCAACAAAGCCAAGTTAGTGCATCAAATTCTTTCACGGCATGCCCCGCCTTATCTATGGAACCTGTTTAAATTTAGCCCAAAGTGCAGCCAACGCTTGAACAACATATGTCTTCCAAAACCTAGACTTGATCTTTACAAGAAAAGCTTTAGTTATTCTGCTGGTCATCTTTGGAATACCCTCCCATCCTATATAAAAAATATAAATTATACTCCTTCCTACAACTACAAGCTTTCCCAATATCTATTTGATGTCGACTACATGCCTCCACGAATTATAAAACTTAAAAGTTAGCTTAAACTGCTCTTACAGACATCGAATACAATTAATTGTTTTCTGAATAGTCCCGAAAATTTTGTTTAGTAGATAATCATTTATAATGTATGTAGTTACTTCTGTACTGAGTTTAAGAGCGAAACGTAAATGTTATATTTTATTTTATGTCTCTCAGCTTCAATGTTAGTTATGTTTGTTACATGAACAGCATAGTTGTAGAATGTCTGGAATAGAGTGAAAGATGTATGATAAAGGGCACAATGTCAGACAGGCCTGTGTGCCCAATTCTTAACCCTTTTGAAATAAAGATCAATCAATTAATCAATCCTCTTCTTCTTCTTCTCCATAGAATGAAGTCTGAAGACCGTTTGGCATGTTCAGAGTGGGACTCGAGAAGCTTCATTTCACTGTCTGGAATGTCCTGTTTGGAGCCTCACACTGCGGTCATTAGTGCTATACTTAGCTTGATATCGAGTACGCCAGCCAGACTGGCTAATGTACCTGAAATAGAAATGGGAAATACACGCAACTAAAAGATGAACCTTTCGGTAAAATTATAGTGTAGAAAATAAAGAGAAATGTCTCACAAAGAAAAGGAAATGAAGAAATCGAATGAATGGTTTTTGTCCTTGCCCTTATGTGCCTCTGAAGGCCCGAGTAGGAGAGTAGTCGGTGCACTAGTCTTCACGGTCGTGGAGAGCCCCGAGGTACTTACTGTCGGGGCCCCTAAAAAAAAAGGTCGAGGCTTATAGTGTTTTTCTGAATGTTGTCTATAATAAGAAAATAAAGGAGAAACAGCCATCGGGCCCTCTCAACAGCACGGGCCCCAGGGCTCTTCCTTGCTTGACAGGCTCTAACAGCGAAGGTAGGTGGCTTGAATCGGGCCAGAGGAGCTCCGGTCATTCAGATATACAGCTACCACGCTTCTTCTGAACCCGAAGAAGCAGAGCAGAACTAAGCTGGATGTGCTGTAGGGAAAAAGTCGCAGTTACAGAAGCCTAGCTCTAAATTGTGACACAGCACAACCATCATCCTTTCCTAGGTGAACTCAGGAAGTAATAAAAACGTACAGTTTTCATAAATATCCATTAAAAAAGATGAATAAAACCTTCATAAATACGTAAACAAGTGCACCTGTTTCCTACATATGTATGTTTATACATTTAGAGATGAATACGCTGTCCGATTAGACGATTAGTGACCAGTTGCTGCACTGCACACCCCCTGCTTTTTTGTTCCACTTCTTCTTCTCAGGAAAAAAAAAGTAGCCGTCATAACCCACTCCCAATCCGACACGACACTGTGCTTCAACACCTTCACAGCTTCAGCTTCAAAGAACACCAGCTCTCAGTCTCAGAATGATTGAAGATGTTTTTATACATTAAAAAAAATACACATAAACGTTCGCACTTATGTATTTATGTACATTACACATTTACGTTACGTATTTATGTGCACCGTAAACAATTGCACCATGACATTTAAGAGAGTTTCAGAAGCTGTATAAGACATGCAAGTATACACAGATTAAGCACAACCAGATATTCTGGGAACAGCTTAGGGCAATGACCCAGTAAATACAAGATCATCTGGTAATCTCTAAATATAGAACAGTACTCGGTTAACTCTTTGCATCCAGGCAAGGATGCTGGATGTTTGAGAAACTTGAGATATTCGTAATAACAATTTGTTGTTGGCGTAACTAGTTGTTGTAGTGGTGGTTGTACAATCTCTCTCTCTCTCTCTCTTTCTCTCTCTCTCTTAGCCAGGGCCGTCGAGAGGATCTTTAAGTGCTGGAACAAGACAAATGCGGCCCCCTCACCTACACATGGACACATAAATCAATGTCATAATTGTACATTTATTAATTACATTAAAACATACTTGCAAATATATTTTAAAAAGACAGATACTTTTGTAAAAGATAATAAAACAATAATACACATTAATATATAAATAATAATGATGCAATTTACATACGCAATGAATTTAATACTAGATTGATTACAAGCTCATAACAGTTATTATAGCTGAGATGTAATGGCATTTATATTCTGCTAAACAAAGGACATTTCCTGAGAAGAGGAAAATTGGAACACACTGTGGCAAGAAAAAGAGACAGAGGAAGACAGAGAGAGAAGTTACTGGATGGGCTGTCAGTGTGGCTAGGAAGAAAGTCACCAGCGGATCTCATAATCAAGTCTAAAGACAGGGAATTGTGGAGAGAAATGATCGTCTACGCCACGCGGCATGGCGCTTGAATTGAAACAAAGGTGCTTTCCTAGCCTTTTTTTTCTGGCAAAATTGCGAATCACATCATCAAAATCAATCATTTTTGCAAGAGCAGACTCAGTACTGTGTCTTGGCAAACCTACCAGTGGCCCCTGTGACATAGTCGTCTTAGATAATTTTTTTTATATCAGCTTCAGTTTGCTGAATGAGCGCCTGCAGAGACGACAGTGGCAGGAATTGTTAACAGAATGCGGAGGCAGACACATTATATTTGGGAAGAGTCCTTCCAGCTTGTGTCTTTTCAAACAATTCAGTGGCTCTAATGGACTCAGCTGGCCCTTTCCAAAATTTGCTTGATGAACAGATGGCAAATTACTTATCTCCATTACAAGATCTTAACTGATATCAACGGGATATTGATCTGACAGTAATTTTGATTTTTCTTTCGGTTTTCATCTTGAGGAACTGATAGGTACTTTCAGGTGAAGCTGAACTTCTCAGAAATGTTCACTGCAGCATTGAAACGAGAAGTCAGTCCACCAATAACATTACCCGACATTACATGGAAGGCAGACTTTCAGAAATACTCTTCCTCGGCGGACTCATCCATTTCATCTTGTTTTGATAAATCTGCTTCTTCTGTAGCACCTTCATCATAGAACCTCTTTCTTTTGCGTTTTGCTTCACCCTTGAGTTTCACTTGTATGCACAAATTAGAAGCAACATTCTTAGCTTCGCCCCACATACTCTTCCAGCTGTTCCGAAGATTTGTCAGTTCTGAAATCAAGCTTTTAATTTGTACACTTCGACATCCAGCGTTGCATTTCTGGACTGAATAACCTTGTTACAGATACCAAGTGGAACTAATACTTGTTACAGATATCAAGTGGAACAAATACTCTGTACCATACAACAGACATTATACAAATGAAGGATGTGACATAAGACAAAGCTCCATTAATCTCTGTTCTTGTTTTGGCAGTTAGGTTCAACTCCAAGAAGTTTTCTAATGCTAATGTGATGCCTGGCAGGTGGGCTACAAAGGGCTTTATACTTTCAACAAGGTCTTACCATCCTGTGTTAGACATGCGGTGAAGAGAACAGCCAATGCACTTCTGCAAGACTTCCCATCGCTGCGGACTGGAACTAAACATGTTGTAAACAATGTGTACAGTTCCAAAGTATGTTATGGCTTCAGGAATGCATTTTGAGGTATCATTTCAACACAAATTAAGTGTATGGCATCCATATGATGAAAATAAAGCTGTTTCACATTGCTGAATTGATCTTCCTTTTGCACCTTTATATTTTCCTGCCATGTTGGCTGCATTGCCATAGTCCTGTGCACGACAATCCGACAGTGGAATATTGTGTTCCTTCAATGTTTCTACCATCATCTGTGCTATGTCATGTCCTGTTTTTTGGCTTGTGTCATTCATTCATTCATTCATTTGCGGAACTTTGCCTCCCAAACAGCACTCTTGCAGGCCTCTCGGTTGTGAGCAAGATGGCCTGCAGCTGATGCATCCATTTGGAGATCATCAACGATGTCTTGCACTCATCTTCGCCTTGGTCTTCTTCTCTTTCTTTTTTTCCATTATGTACCCTTCCAAGACGGTTTTCTCTAGACTATCATGACGTTTAATGTGTCCAAACTATTTAAGTTTTCTCTTTTTAATCCTCTTTATTAGCCAGCCTTCTTCAATATTAAGCCCTTGTAGTATAGATACGTTTGTTCTTCTTTGTGTTCATGATATTTGAAGAACTCTTCTGTAGCATTTACATTTAAAGGCATTTATGTGTTTCTCATCTGTTTTGTTAAGTGTCCAGGTCTCACAGGCATATGTTGCGATGGGAAAGATGCATGCCCTTAAAAATCTTATTTTTGTGGTTTTGTCTGCTCCTCTCCACAGATTCCTTAGTTGTTTTACTTTCTGAAGAGCAATAGATGTCCTCCTTTTAATTTCCCTCATTGTATCTCCATTATTAGTTAGTAGTCATCTAAGATATTCAAAACTCTCCACTTCTTCCAGTTTTTCCTCACTGATACATATTTCACCTGCCTTGTTTGTTTTGTAAGTTGTCATCAATTTAGTTTTCTTTGCATAAAGATATAGGTTTTGCTCTTCGCTGTTCTTACGGACTGACATAATTCGTTTTTCCATTCATTTTTGTGTTGTGGACAGTAATACTGTGTTATCAGCATATCTAATCTCTGGTATTTCATAACCTCCAATTGTTATAGCATCGTAATATTCTTTGTCTACATCTTCTCTCACATTCCTCCTCTCACATTCCTCATTATATTTTCAGTATACAAGTTAAATATGTAGGGTGACAATATGCACCCCTGATAGACCCCTTGTTTTATGTCAAACCAAGTTGTTGTTTCACCATTTATTTATACTGCTGCTTGTTGGTCTAGATACAGCAGTGATGTTAGTTGTGTCAAATGTGTTGGAAATCCAATTGTTTCCATTATTTCCCAAAGTTTCTGGTGTTGTACACAATCAAATGCCTTTGAGTAGTCTATAACGAATAAATATAGATTCACATTAACTCTCTGCATTTCTCTATTATTAATCTTATACTGAATATATGATCTCTTGATCCTCTTCCTTGCCTGAAACCAGCTTGGACCATACTGACTTCTTCTTCTATTTTCTTTCGAAGTCTACCCATTATGATTTTTAACAGAATTTTACTGGCATGACCAATCAGGGCAACAGTTCTGTAGTTTGTGCATAATTTCAGGTTACCCTTTTTTGGCAGTGGTATGAATACAGTTTTTTTCCGTTCTTTTGGTCAAATACCTGAATGCCATATCTTTTTACATAGTGCATGATAGATTGTTGCACATTCCTTTCCTCCTGCTTTAATAAGTTCAGCTGATATCTCATCACATCCTGGTGATTTACCATTTTTCAGATTCTTTATTGCCCATAAAACTTCTTCTATTGTCGGTTCGGGTTCTTTCTCCTCCAATAATAATTCACACTGTTGATTTCTGCTTTCACAGTCGGTTGTATCATACATTTCTCTGCAATATTCCTTCCATCTTTCTAGAATTTCCTCTGTCTCTGTCAAGGTATTCCCCATCTCGTCACAAATTACATTTAGCTTAGGTGTGATATTTCTCGTCAATTGGAAAAATCTTTCTACAATTTCATACTGGTTTTCATTTGGTATTACATAACGCAAAAGAAATGTTTGTTCAACATGCGGTGAATCTGGCGTGGAATCAACAATAAAAGTAAATTACTTTGCAGTTTTCCTGTCCTTCAACGTGTGTTGCTTTACAAGTCAGGAACATTCAGCAATTAACTAGTTTTGAGAATCGGCACTTAGATAATGAAGTCGTTCTCTCCTTTCTTGTGACTCTTTAACTTGCAACATATGGTCTTTTAGAACTGGATCCCAATGAGATAACAACTCTATGACTCCCAGAAAATTTATGTTGTCATTTTCGCCAGTTCTCTGGGAACTTCCACGCAAAGCATGCTCTCGTTCACCAAGGAATAGTACAATATCAATAATTCGTTTCATAATGTTGTACTACTTGACAGATTCTGTTTCAACTGATGCCTCCAGCAGACTGTCAGTGCCTTTGCCAGATGACAGGCGTCTTTCTAGTTCTCGTCAAGCCAGATAGCACTGCCTGTGACTATTGCTTCTCTCATGTTCTGGGATGCGAATACATAATTTTCGCCACTTCTTAGCTGCTAGCCATCCTTCTGTTGATGCAAGCATATAATTAGATGCTGAGCTAACGCCGCAGCAGATCTTGTACCAAAATAATCGACAAGGAAGGCAAAATAATGCTTGTTTAACTTCACTCCAGACAAGCCAATCTAGGTCATGTTTTTCACCATTTAAACTTCGAAATGTTAGAATATTTTCGGGGAAAACCTGGTTATCTATATCTTTGGGAAATGTTTTAGGAAAGTCAGTATGACCTTTAATAACATTCTTTTCTACATTAAACTGAGAAGGCACCTCTGTTACAAGAAGTCCAATATCAGTTCCAGTATTTGACCTACTCTTCTCTTCACTATGTCTGCCATGCCCAGATTCTATAGACAGTGAAGTACTCTCATCACTAATATTCAACTGTTTCTCTAAATCTTGAAATGGAGAATTTACTTGATCTGATGTTTTTGAAAATCCAAACTGGCTTTACAAGATTCTGATCTCTGTTTCAGTTCTGCACTTTTCTCACATTGTTCTGAATTTAAAGTTTTATTTTGGTTAGTTTCGCTTGTTGTGCATTTAGCGCCAAATTGAAAAAGCATTTGTCGCCTCTTTTTATTAATTCAATCACGTTTCTGTTTTTTCTTGCGTTTTTGAGCTCCAGATTTTTTAGATGGCATTTCATAATCGTTCAAAAACTGAAATGAAGTATAAAATATATTCATAAACTGAAAAGAAGTATAAAATATATTCATAAACTGAAAAGAAGTATAAAATATATTCATAAACTGAAATGAAGTATAAAATATATTCATAAATGAAATGAAACTAAACTTGCACACAAATAAATAAGTAATAAAATTAAAATTACATAAATTACATAAATAACTGTTCACTGACTGTTCAGATTAATAAAGGTTATGTCAAACAAGGCGCAAGGCAGTTTTGCTAAATACACAAAGTATAGACCACGAAGTATATATCGAATATTGTTTTTCTTTTTAAAAATTTGGTTTTGTAATATTTTTTTTTAAATTTCTCCTTCATGGGCCCCCCTTTGAGCTCCATGGGCCCCGGAACAATGTACCGGCTGCACGACTCCCCCCCCCCCCGCCCCTCCTCAGGCCTGCTCTAGCTCCTCTTCTACTCTTCCTCTCTCTATGAATGACTGCATTAGAATGAAAATTGAGATTATGAAAGGCAGAATGAAAAACGGGCTTGGATGTCAAATACTTTATTCCCCCGCCCTCCCCCGGCCCCCTCTCTCTCTTTGTCTCTCTCTCTCTCTCTCTGTCGTTGCAAACTTGACTTCTTGACGATAAATGATAAAAAAAAGTACATTATCGTTGATCTCAACAGGGAGGTTATAAATGAAAGGACATAACGCTCAGAAACTTTTATCCTTCGATACAGCTCACTAAGCATTATCAGCTTATAACCTGGTTGTTTGAAGTCAGACTCTTTTCACCTGTTACTCTATTTCAGTAACGTGTTTTCTGTGGTGAACCTCGTGCCTTGTTAGTGTAGCAGAATATGTATGCCAGGGTATGCAGACCTACAAGAACTCATGTAAAGTTAACGCCCACGTGATTGTTCCTAAACTCGGGCTACGAGATGATTGCCCCTGGTTTTTTTTAGCTCAAGTTTTGGGCGTTCATTAGTGTCTTGCACGGGATCAGCGTGATGTTCTGAGCCTCAACTGGGAACGTATGGAAACTTTACTTTTTGATTTAGTCTAGGTTTAGTTGTGGAGATGTAGTACTGTTCTTGTAGTCAACTGTTGTGGGGATGTAGTACTGTTCTTGTAGTCAAGTGTTGTGGGAATGTAGTACTGTTCTTGTAGTCAAGTGTTGTGGGGATGTATTACTGTTCTTGTAGTCAAGTGTTGTGGGGATGTAGTACTGTTCTTGTAGTCAACTGTTGTAGGGATGTAGTACTGTTCTTGTAGTCAACTGTTGTGGGGATGTAGTACTGTTCTTGTAGTCAACTGTTGTGGGGATGTAGTACTGTTCTTGTAGTCAACTGTTGTAGGGATGTAGTACTGTTCTTGTAGTCAACTGTTGTGGGGATGTAGTACTGTTCTTGTAGTCAACTGTTGTGGGGATGTAGTACTGTTCTTGTAGTCAACTGTTGTAGGGATGTAGTACTGTTCTTGTAGTCAACTGTTGTGGGGATGTAGTACTGTTCTTGTAGTCAACTGTTGTAGGGATGTAGTACTGTTCTTGTAGTCAACTGTTGTGGGGATGTAGTACTGTTCTTGTAGTCAAGTGTTGTGAGGATTTAGTACTGTTCTTGTAGTCAAGTGTTGTGGGGATGTAGTACTGTTCTTGTAGTCAAGTGTTGTGGGAATGTAGTACTGTTCTTGTAGTCAACTGTTGTGGGGATGTATTACTGTTCTTGTAGTCAACTGTTGTGGGAATGTAGTACTGTTCTTGAAAAGTGTTGTGGGGATGTAGTACTGTTCTTGTAGTCAACTGTTGTGGGGATGTAGTACTGTTCTTGTAGTCAAGTGTTGTGGGGATGTAGTACTGTTCTTGTAGTCAAGTGTTGTGGGGATGTAGTACTGTTCTTGTAGTCAAGTGTTGTGGGGATGTATTACTGTTCTTGTAGTCAAGTGTTGTGGGGATGTATTACTGTTCTTGTAGTCAAGTGTTGTGGGGATGTAGTACTGTTCTTGTAGTCAAGTGTTGTGGGGATGTATTACTGTTCTTGTAGTCAAGTGTTGTGGAGATGTATTACTGTTCTTGTAGTCGACATATGCCATACTGGGAGTGAGAGACAGATTTTATCTCTTCTTTTCTCTGATACGTGTGTTTTGTTTTTTTTTCTGGTGGATTCCAGTCGGGCTGTAGTGGAACATGCCACCAGAAATTGATGCCATCAGTAGTTTGATATATAGCCGATGTCTTTCATCCGTTACTGAACTTGATCATCATTCAGAGCAATGCTCCCTCTCAAGTCTTGCGGTTAGTATGTAAAAAAAATTTAACTCGCGGAGAAATATGTCCTCAAAAAACATTTTGTGTGCAAATTTACGTCGTACTATCAAATTATAAAGTAACAGAGTTACTGTCTAGCACCCCTGGCCAAGTTCATTAATACGCTGTTCTCTCGTGGCTAGGCGGTGCTCGTTCTACTGGAGTCCGTGGTTCGAATCCCAGGTAATTCTCTTGTGATTTTTCTTTCTCTCACGTCTAAAAGTGCTTTGTCTACTTTTTTTTTTTAGGTCTAATCTAATATTCGCTTCCAGGTGACGTACAAGATGGCGGGAGCTTTTTAACGCTCTGGCCGTATACTTGTGTAACAGTCTTAAGCGTCGTCATACATCGTAAAGCGAGAGTTGGGCATGAGGCCAACAACCTCATCCTGAGACCCATCTAGAGGCGACTCTAAATGGGGGAAAAAACCTGGCGTTATGGAACCTCGCAACAGTTGTAGCCGAACATCAAGGTCACCAACTCTGCATGCCGTTGACCACGTGAAACTCTAAAGAGGACATTGTTAAGAGAAGCCAGTTTAGTGGGCATAACATCCCTTGATGAAGTTGAAAGACTCGCCGAGAATAGGAAAACTCGGCAAACAACTATACGAGCCCTTTGTTACGTTTAACGGCACGGGAAGGATGTAAGATGTAAGAATCCTACAACATTGCGTTCCGTTACTTCGCTGTACGAGAGTTTCGCTGTTTGTATAAAAAAAACTGTATATGTGTCAAATTGTATCGTTAAATTTAAAAAGAAAAAAAAAAGAAACGAAATTTGGACAACAAACTCCAGCAACTATCATAGTTTTCTTCATCTCTGTTACAGCACAGAGTAACATAAGGAAACTTACAAATAAAAGTAGCAATTTTATTTTTCTTTGTGCGGCATGATTTGTGTGTGTGTATATATATATATGCGCGCCCAGGAGGCGTCCTCGCTGCCGCACAGCTTAGAGTGAGCATTGGTCAGAACATTTACAGGTCAGACTATGAAGGTCGAAAACGAAACTGAAAGAAACAAGTTGTATAATAAAGACCTTTCTCACTCAAATCGTCATCATTTCTCAGAAAGCTGTGTATCTGGATTTCCTTAAGTATATCGAATGTAACGGATTTACCTCCTCCTACATGTTATACTTGAAATAAATCCTTAAGGTGTCAGGTAGGCCCAAGGAATATTAAACCTCCTTCTCTTGAACATCTTTATGCTTGCTATTTGCTACCAACAACAGACAGACAGACGGACAGACGGACGGACGGACGGACAGACAGAAGACAGTAATAGAAAGATCATTTTATAAGTAAACGCAGGCTAAATAATTCCCGTTTCCCTGCTATTGAAGTATACTGGGGATACGGTGTTAGGCCCGTATTCCGAAAACCTAGAACACATGAAAGTCTGATGTGGTCAGTATCACGTCTGGCCGCATTTACCTTCCAAGATTTTACTGGTACCCACTTTTAGAGGCTGGGTGGACCCAGGGGCCCTTTTGATGTGCACTAGAAAAAAAAAATCCCACTGCTGGGACTTGAGCCCGGGACCACTGGATTAGAGAGCTGGGCGAAGCAGAGACTAAGAGCATGAAAAATAAATTAGATATTATTAAACAATAATTAATGGCGTTGGAATTTATATCCATATTTTTGTGTGCTATTAAACAAAAAATCAATAGTAACATTGAGTTAACGTGAAACCGTGTCTTTTGCTACGAACAGTGAGGGATGCAGGAGATAAAAACGATGCTGTTGTTGTTGTTGTTGTTGTTGTTGTTGATTGTTGTTGTTTATTGTTGTTGTTGATGATGGTCGTGGTGGTAGTGGTGATTGTACCACAGTATGTACCGCAGTAATAAATAATATAATTCTGCAGTATTATACTGAACCAGTAATCTTCATAAAGGACGTAAATTATGGGAAATGAGGGTAATGGCCATTTAAAAACTGTATCTGTAGGAAGCCAGAAAGTCAGAAAGACAGCGTCTTGTCAGGATTACACAGAGACAAATTCTTGCTGTCTTGTCAGGATTACACACAGACAAATTCTTGCTGATTTGTCAGGATTACACAGAGACAAATTATTGGTGTCTTGTCAGGATTACACATAGACAAATTCTTGCTGATTTGTCAGGATTACACACAGACAAATTCTTGCTGTCTTGTCAGGATTACGTAGAGACAAATTCTTGCTGTCTTGTCAGGATTACACACAGACAAATTCTTGCTGTCTTGTCAGGATTACATAGATACAAATTCTTGCTGTCTTGTCAGGACTACGTAGAGACAAATTCTTGCTGTCTTGTCAGGATTACCTAGAGACAAATTCTTGCTGTCTTGTCAGGATTACGTGGAGACAAATTTTGCTTTCTTGGAAGCTCCAGCTTTCTCGAAGAAGCCTAAAAGAGAACATCAAGACAGTGTGATGACATAAATAAACGGAACAATAAGAAGTTGGAAGTCCTCAGGCAGGAAGTAGTTGAAGGACTGGACTCCCCACTTGGGGTAAAACGCAGAAGATGAATATCGTTTCCTGACTGACCTACGACAAACATTTCGATCACACGTAAATTCCGAGAAATAATCTCATTTTGGGAAAAACCCAGGGTTTTAAAACTGTTCCTGCCTATTTTCTGTACCGCCCATGGCCATTTAGACAAACGCAGTAGGTGGAATTTTGATATAATGCGCAAAACGTTCTTTGAAATCCTGTAGATTCCAGAGTTTGGAAGTCTGCAGCCACCTCCGCAATCATTGTCATCATCATCATGTGCAATTCCCGTTTGACGTACACGCTCACGCTTCACTGTTTAATGGAGAATTTGGTGTCTCATGGCTGACCTACTAACATTTAAGAGTAGATTTCACTTATAATATAAATATAACAACTACAGTAGTATAAATAAAAATATCCTATAACATTAAATTGATATCTCATAAATTCTCATTTTAATTAGTTTTTCCTACCACAGCACTTTTTTTTTTCTCAGCTGCACCCACAGACTCGCCCACTGCTCACGCAGACCGGCGGTGACAGCTGCCAGCAACTCACGTGGACGTACTCATAAACGAGGCAACAAGTGTTCCATTTTTAGCACTGAGTAATAGTTCTCTGCACGAACGTTCGATAGGCTAGGCACAGCAGGAAGGCAAAACAGAAAGTACCGAGTATGTGGATTTGATCGCAGCTTTTGCTATGAGAAAATTCAATAAAAATGATCTGCCTCCCACAGATTCAGCGTGTGAGAGACGTCACTGTGAAAGGATAGCAATAGACAGACAGACAGACAGACTATATAGTGTCAAATGGTAAAGAATTGGACGCTCAGACCCATCTGACATTCTGCTCTTCCTTATTCAGTTTTCATTCTACAGTAAAAAGCGCGAGAAAATCATGTAGAACTTTGACATTTAACCTGTAGGTGGTAGGCAGGTAGGTAGGCAGGTAGGTAGGCAGGTAGGTAGGGTTTTCTTCATCCCGAGGTGACAAATAAAAGTCAGAGTCAGGTATAGAAAAACTGTTGAATTATTATGAGTTTATTGAAAATTGAAATTTTAAAAAATTTATAACGTTACAATAGAAAATTGTTTAATCATTAAGTATAGCATATATCAGTCAGTTATTTACATATTCCTTGCGGAATTTTGCCTCCCAAACAGCACTCCTGTAGGCCTCTCGGTTGTGAGCAAGATGCCTTGCTGCTGATGCATCCATTTGCAGATCATCAACAATGTCTTGCAGCCATCTTCGCTTTGGTCGTCCTCTCTTTCTTTTTCCCATTATGCACCCTTCCAAGACGGTCTTCTCTAAATTATCATCACGTTTAATGTGTCCAAAATATTTAAGTTTTCTCTGATTAATCTTTTTTTACTAGCCAACCCTCTTCAGTATTAAGTTCTTGTAGTAGATATATATATTTGTTCTTTTTTGTGTCCATGATATTTGAAGGACTCTTCTATAGCATTTACATTCAAAGGCATTTATGTGTTTCTCAGCTGTTTTGTTAAGTGTCCAGGTCTCACGGGCATATGTTGGGGTAGGAAAGATACATCCCCTTAAAAATCTTATTTTTGTAGTTCTGTCTGTTCATCTCATGATTATTCACGATTATTATACTCTTTAACAAATGCTGAATGACTGTGACTGAGTGAAAGCTGTGTGATGAAGGGTAGAGATTGACTGTGACTGAGTGAAAGCTGTGTGATGAGGGGGAAAATGTTAGACGGGCCTGCTTACCCAATTCTTAACCCTTTGAAAATAAATTATGTTCGTTCGTTCTCCAAAGTTTCTTTAGTTGTTTTATTTTTTTGACAGATAAAAGAGATAACGACTGCAGTAAAACTGGTTCTAGTAATAAATGTAGATAGAGGTGTATGGTACAGTTTTACAAAGCGATAGAGGGAGTGAGAAAAGTGAGGAAAAAACACAAATGGCAGAAAGTATGAAAGTAAGATGAGAATGTATAAATGAAAAACATACGACATCCAATATTTCGGCGTCAGCCTTTTTCAAAGATTGCATACAAAAATAACACAACATAAAATAAAAGAAGAAAAACGAAAATGAAAAACTTAAGTTTTGTGGCATCCTTCCTTGTACACAGTACAACAGAATGACTTTTATTTTTTGAAGAGCGATAGTACATATGTAGAAGATAAATGCCGCTGTGCATAAGATGCTGAAATCTCCAGCGATTTAAATCTGAATTACTGTTATTAATGATTTCGTGTCCGCAAACTATCTGTAAATATCCAACACAGCACAAGTGGGCGAAGTAGCGCGCTATGGGAGATAGGGGATAAAACTCTGCTTTAATGTTTATCAAGTATGGCGGCTTCCTAGTTGTCTCTCTTGTACTAAGAAAATGGTCACTGACACAAGTCTCGGCGACTCTTGTCTACATTTTCACAATACAACAATACAGCATTGCATCGTGGCAAGCTTCTGTCTGAAACAAGTGTAAACACAAATTTGAGCGTTTGTGAATTTTGTTTCGTTTGAAAGTGGAGTTATATAAATTTGAGGCACCTACATTTGCTTATCTGATCTTTCAAATGCATCATCATCATCATCATCATCATCATCATCATCTCGTTCTGTCTCCCCATGGAAGGTTGACTGCAATGAATCTCCACTCTGCTCTGTTTCTTGTCTTCGTAGAGCACTCGACCAAGCTGGTCCCTGTCCATCTCTTGATGCTGTCCGCCCATCTGTATCGCTGTCATCCTCTTGTTCTTTTCCCTTCGAATCTTGCCTTCAAGAAGGGTCTTCAAAATAGTATTGTGTCTTTTGACATGCCCAAAGTATCCTAGCTGTCTTGTTTTTATGATTTTCAATATTTCTCTTTTCACTTTTAGTTGGTTTAGCACTTCGTTGTTGTTTTTTTTTCTGTCCATGGGATTCGTCTATACATTTCAAGCGCCTCAGTTCTTTTTTCTGTTGTCTTATTCAAGGTCAAGGCTTTTACACCATAAAGGAATATTGAGTAAATGTAGCATTTTATTATAAGTAATCTCAGTTGCTGTGATATTTGTTTTTATTTAAAGATCTTCCTCATTCTGCTGAAGGTGTTTTGTGCCATTCCTATTCTTCTGTCAATCTCCATTTCACATTTTTTTTCAGCTCTTTTATAATGTGTTCCAAATACCTGAAGCTTTTCACATGTCCAGGTAATTCTCCATTTATTTTTATATTTACTGCTGGCTTTCTTTCTACTCGGCTGATTATCATGACATTTGTCTTTCTGATATTTATTTCTAGTTCTCTCAGCCGAGAGGCCTACTGGAGAGCCGTTAGGGAGGTAAAGTTCCGAACGGAACATGCAAATGACTGACTGACTGACTGACTTTTGACTTTCATGATTTCTTCAGGTCACTGGATTCTGTACGTCTTTTTTTGGTTTTCCGCCATCAGCACGATGTTGTCTGCATATCGTAGGTTACTGGTTGCCGTTCCATTAATATTTAGTCCAGGCATCTCACTAATTTCTTTGTATACCTTCTCTGTACGGTGACCTGGTTGGCTGAGTGGTTAGACGCTCGATCTACTAATCCGGTGGTCTGTGGGATTTTTTTCTGGTACACACCAAAACGAAAAACAAACAAACAAACAAAAACCCCAGAGAAATCTGTGAAACTAAAGCGGGCAGACGTGATACTGACCACACCACACTTTCATGTGCCGAAGGTCATGGAAAATACCCGCCTAACACCATATTCCCTAATATAGCTTAATGGGAGTTTTACCCTTTTTTTTTTAACCTCCTCTGTATAAAGGTTAAACAGACATGGAGAAATGACATATCATTGTCTGATCCCTCTCTTTATATCTAATGGTGTTGAGTAGTTTGTGTTGGACCGCACAACTGCTGTCTGTTCCATATATAGTTTGCTATTATTCTGATGTCTGTGCCATCAGCATTAATCTCTTTCAGGCATTTCACCATCTGTTCGTGCTTGGCTCTGTCAAAGGCCTGTGTGTAATCTATAAAACAGGCATAGATGTTCTTCTTAGCTTCCGTATACTTCTCAGTTATCATCCTAATGCTGAATGTCGCTTCTCGTGTTCCGCTGTTTCTTCTAAATTCCAGCTGGTGATCACTTATTTCTATAGTTATTTTGCCTCTAATTCTCTTTAGAATGATTTTACACAATATCTTTGTCACGTGGTTAACTGATGTTTTTTTTACTTCTTTTGGTAGTGGTATAAATACTGAAGTTTTCAGATCCTGCGGTAGGTATCCTCTGTTGTATACATCATTACACAAATCTGTGATCTTCTCTGTTTCATAATTCTTCTAAGACTTCTGACATTTCCATGCTGATATTGTCCAAGCCAGTAGCTTTGCCATGTTTCATTGTTCTCGTGGTCTTTTCTACTTCTGATTTTAGTATTGTTGGACACATTAAACGTCACGACAATCTAGAGAAGACCGTCTTGGAAGGGAACATGATGGGGAAAAGAAAGAGAGGAAGACCAAGGTGAAGATGGCTGCAAGACATCGTTGATGATCTGCAAATGGATGCATCAGTAGCAGGGCATCTTGCTCACAACCGAGAGGCCTACAGAAGTGCTGTTAGGGAGGAAATCTTTCACGAGGGACAAGCAAATGAATGAATGGGTCCGTCTTATTACCTGTGTCTAAGTTTTTATTTTTTCTCAGATGCAACAAATACAAAATGTCGCTTTCAGTGAGACGTGAGAGTGTATTCAAAGCCTACTGGCGTGCATGTTTTGTATCCCGCATTTATTTTATGCTCTCTCCCTTCTGATAATTGTTCTTTGCTATTTATTTTTCATTTTCTCCAAATATAACTTGTACTATTTATTTATTTCAATTAATTTATTTTATTTAATTGATTGAAAATATTATAACAACAGGAAAAATAGAAGGAAGAAGATCAAGAGGAAGACCAAGAGAAATGATACTGGACAGTCTGACGGGATGGTGTGAGAGGAGATCACCAACTGAACTGATGGCCTGCATGAAGGATCGGGTACTCTGGAGAAGCATAATAGCCAACGCCAGTCGGCACGCACCTGATGATGATGATGAATTAATTTATTTACGCAGTTGTTATCTTCGCGGAAAGCATTATTTTATGAACAAGATACGTTAAAACAACACAAGCCGGTATCGTTATCTGAAGTATAACGAAAACGACGTTGAAAGTAAAAATGTATCTGTGTCGTTTGTCTGTTTGGACTAGCAATGAAACATGTTCTTGAGTTGAGTTACTGATTATATCTTCGTGAAAATGTCATAAAAACATTTTGAACATCAAAAAAGTAATCTATTTTTGCGATGTGTTACGCAGAAGTCGATTATTTGGAAAGTGAAATGAATGCTCTATTAATGGTCCCTTCAGTAGTCGAATCAAGATAACGCGATTGTTATCATGACGGATATAGGCCAGGAGGGCGTGAACAGATTTTCCACGAACAAGAGTTTGCAGGCGTCGAACTAGCCTGGCTTTTTCTGCATCTGATAAATGTTCCAAGTTATTGATCAGTACCTGGTAGTCATATGCCAGCGAGATTCCAATCAGAAGACCTTTGAAAGAAATAATGAGAGAAAACTAGTAGGATACTTTCAGTGCGATAAGTTAATATAATGAAATATAAAAATGATTTCTTCCTTTTTAACGTTAGCTGTAATGATAACTGTTCGTTGTTTACAACTGTAAACTTTACGTATGATGTTATTAATTTTATTTTATTATTTTGCAAGTATTTTGTACTTTTTAAAAAATGCACCGTTTTGTCATTTATCAAGTAGTTTATGACCTTATTGTTGTAATTTTAAACCGCTTTTCTATAAATTTTAGTTTTGAATGAATGTAAGAATGCACGTTTATTTCACGTTGTTACATAAATCAGAGTGCGGAGTGTATGGGCAAGAGATAAGTTTATTATTTATTTATGTAATCAATTATATGTCTTCATGATTATTATGCTCATGCTGAATGACTGTGACTGAGTGAAAGCTGTATGATGAAGGGCAGAACGTCAGACGGGCCTGCGTGCCCAATTCTTAACCCTTTGAAAATAAAGTATGTTCGTTCGTTCATTCATTCCATGTCTAATTGTAA
This sequence comes from Achatina immaculata, assembly GCA_009760885.1. NCBI lineage: Eukaryota > Metazoa > Mollusca > Gastropoda > Stylommatophora > Achatinidae > Lissachatina > Lissachatina immaculata. Next base: position 64,833,845 of record CM019691.1, on the reverse strand, counting down.
CTGGTTTAAATGATAAAACAAAGAAAAAAGCAGAAGTAGGTCAGTTAAGCTGCAAGGGCACTTTGAGGCGGGAGGGGGGGGAAGGAATGGTGTTAGTGTTCATATTGTCCTTGACCTGTCGGCACCCTTGATGGTGGTTTGGATCAGCACCATGTGCGGCCGCCTGCTCTTTCCCAGCTCTAGCAGAGAGCCAGGTAAGCCCCTCCTACAGCTGACTGAGTGGGCGTGTCCAGCTGGATTCAAACCACTATTACAGCAACTTCACTATTATGGACGAGTGCTTTATCCACTTTGTTACTGAAAACTGCAGCAATAAAACGTGGTAGTGTAACCTTTAATCAGTGTTAAAGTTTAAAGGTTTGCTAAACTAGTTCTACTAACCAACAAGAGCTCCTGCCAGTGCACCGACTCGGCCAAAAATAAATGTTCCCGCGACAAAACCAACAGCACTCAAAAGCACGTTGATCCTTCTACCTGTGACAAATAAAGCAACTTTCAATGCATTTTGTTGTAAGTAAGCATGGTTTTGCACTAAAGTATATTTTGATGAAACATTCTGATTTTGTCATCGGAATGTCCGTTGTTAGAAATAACTGTGGCCAGACGTCTGTACTTTATTTTGTTGTTGTCATTCTTGGTGTGTCTCTTTTTAATGCCCAGCTTGAATCTCTGCTGGAAACAGATGCCATGGCAAAAATTTTACTGTGCAAGTTAGGCATCAAAAGTAGCGTGTCCTATGGTGACTTTTTATAGTGACTCAATGAGCAGGCGTTTCGAAAAGCTCCGCTACACAAACGAGTGCTTGATTCATACTATACGCTACACAAAATAATACTTGATTCATACTATACGTTTCGTCAGTCTGGTGTATCACAACAGATATGAAGTAGAAGTGCTACTTGGAAGTATCACAGGGTATTTATGAACTGTGGTTATCTGGCTTCCTGATAGGGTCTTGATGTGCTATCGTTATCTGGTCTTTCTATAGGCCTTCAGTGCGCTGTAGTTATCTATTCTTTCTCCAGGCCTTCAGTGCGCTGTAGTTATCTATTCTTTCTCCAGGCCTTCAGTGCGCTGTAGTTATCTATTCTTTCCCCAGACCTTCAGTGCGCTGTAGTTATCTATTCTTTCTCCAAGCCTTCAGTGCGCTGTAGTTATCTATTCTTTCTCCAGGCCTTCAATGCGCTGTAGTTATCTATTCTTTCTCCAGGCTTTCAGTGCGCTGTAGTTATCTATTCTTACTCCAAGCCTTCAGTGCGCTGTAGTTATCTATTCTTTCTCCAAGCCTTCAGTGCGCTGTAGTTATCTATTCTTTCTCCAAGCCTTCAGTGCGCTGTAGTTATCTGATCTCCCGATGACGTGGTTAGCTAACAGTCATTTTCGTTTTCGTATCGAAATTTACTGTAATTTTCCATCGATGTTAGCTTGTCTGCGAAGTTTACCCAATAGTTTTATGTTATATTCAGCTTCATGAAGAGTACCTTTTCGTCACGTAAACAATTATATTATCGATGAAAGCATATGCGTAAATTCATCTGAACATCATCGGAAAATTCTTCAAAATGCTTCAAGTGTATTTTCTTGTGGCCGCCAGAGTAGGGAGATGGTTAGTGCACCACTCTTTCATAAAGAGGTCAGTGGTTCGAATCTTCCTGGAGGCGACCCAGCCACCCTGCTGTAGAAGTGGGCACCTGGTCCTTCAGGAGCAAGGGAAAGGCTGACCACCTTTACTGCTCTAGCAGACCAAGGGAAAATATGGCCACTAACACAGTATAGCCTGGGTGCTTCTTTGGCATGCTAGGACTAGCTTTACGGTGCGTCTCGCTCTTGAATTCATAGCTTTTTTGTGTTCTCCACATTTCAACCAATCAACTTCAGTGTTGCAAAATCATCTTGGCTGCAGATTCTGTCTACAGTCCTGTAATTATCTTTAAGTTAGTGATGCCGAAGCTGTTTTCAAACCATCGAAGTTGACAGTTTTGAAATATAAACTAACTACATTTTCGGCGTATTTAGAAATTTAACATGAAGTGTGAATGCAGTCAGTGGTGTTACTACGAGCCAGGAAATAACCCAATATTTTAAATTGTTCTGTACATGAATGTTGTTCCCTTACGGTCATAGTTTAATAGCAAATATAACATTCAGGTCCCCCAGTCGGTTAGTATTTCCATTTCACCCACGTGATCAAATAGTTAAGAAAATTCTTTATCGCCATCGGCCACTGATCCAACTCGACCCCGATACTCGGGACATCTTCTCTGATCTACGCCTATTACCGTACAAACGGGAACCAGATCTTAAGAGCATCCTCGCCCGCAGCCACCTGTAGCGGAATCTTGCATATGTTGATTTTCTGGTAACAGCCATCAAACAATGCAACACCGATGACAGAAGCCCCCTAATGCTTGAGAACCGCTACATTCGGGAATATGGGACGCTGGAACCACATAGTTTGAACTCGCAATTCGGTTACACCTAACATTCACCTCTTCCCACAAGCATATTCCCTCTGCACCAAGTTCCACTCCTTTCTCACTTGCTACATACATTTCAAACCTTCCTCACGGCATCAGATTACAACCCATATACCCCAACTGCAATCACCCATTCCACCTTTTCCAGGCTATATAACTATTTTACCACACACTCTCTCTCCCCTTTCTGCGGCTTCCCCCCCCCCCCCTTACCACCCACCTATCACACATTACAAATCTCCATTTAAACATTCTCAACACTCCACCATGCGCATTTCTGGACACGGCCTTTTACAAGCCACAGCTAAGTGCTCTACTTATTTTATTTATTCTATTATTTATTCTATTTTTTTCCATTTCCACTTTTTACATAACATTCATGTGAATTCATATTTTATCTTCTTTCTCTATTTCTTCGTCCTGTGTGTTTTTGTATGATTAAGGTTCACACCGAAACGTCGCCACAGCTCGTTAATTAATAAAGCTGTACTCCCCCCCCCCCCAGTTTATATATTTTGTTATCACAGTTTTACTGCAGTTGCTTTGTGTATAGTTATATACTTAGTTGTGTATACTTATACGTTATTTATTCGTGTGTTGCACAGTAAATGAGTGATTTGTTTAATGTAAACTTTCGTGGAATGTAACTGCAATTTTACTCTGTTAGTTGTTACACTTTCTAAGTACAACTATCACTTCTTTGTGAATGACCGTTAAAAAAAATAAAATGTTATACAACAGATTGTATTGAACCTGACCTTGAGCTGTGGATCTGAGGTCGTGGTTCGTCTTCAGTGTAGTTAGAAGAAAATCAAAGTAATACTCGTCATCTTTTGAATAGGAGTTTTCTGACACCATTCTATTGCTGTCTGAAAAATGGTGATAATTATATGTGAAAAAGGTATCGTTTGAAACTAAGTTATTACAAACAACTGTCTGTAATCCTTAAGTAGATAATGGTACCAAAAAATATCAACTATAATCGTACTATTAATACTGATGCTGCTACTACAACTATTACTACTACTTGTACTGTTTACATCGCTCCTGCTGTACGTATCAACATCCCTCATGGATCCAGTTTCCTAGCTGATACTGCTGCTTCTATACTAATACTACTTCTACTGCTGGTTCTGCTTTTAATAGTACTGCAAATTATAATAATAATAATAATAATAATAATAATAATAATAACAATATTAATAATAATAATAGAAGTAATGATAAAAGTGCAGGAAAGCTGCTTTGACTCATGTCAAGTTCGCCTGTTAATGCGTGAGAGTAACCAGTATCACTAGCGGTCAACAAACCCACTTTCTTGTAGGTGGTTCAGAAGAGATAGATATTATGGGAACAAATCCTGACAGAAAAAAGCTGGAGCAAGACATTTTAAAGAAGTCGCCGGAGAGATTCTTTCCTTTTGATCTCCTGGCATCCCTGAAGGTTTTCCAGATAAACGGAGCCTGACTGGCAGGCTAGACGGGATTACTACGACATGGACAAGGCACTTTCTTCATACCAGTTCTCCAGGCGAGGCAGGACATCTATATGGATCCACCGTTGTGTGAGGTGGAAATGAGAACCAAGACTGAAGACAGAAGATACAACCAGAAAGTATCTGGACATTGTAACACAAACACTTATCGCTGCTGCTGTGGCTGACTGGGCAGTTTAAAACACTGATAAGATCAATCACGAGAGAAGCACTTCAGCAAAATGAACACTGTAACTAACGCCTGCTTTTTTACGAAGAAGTTGCTAGTCGAAAAGATGGTTCTATTGCAGACGTGTAGATTTCTGAGATGTTATGCTACTTTAGAACACGACATACGAATGCCTCGATTTTTTTAAACACTTATTTTCGACTTACCACCGAAATCACAGGTTTGTATGACGTATTAGCACAGTCTGCGTAACAGAAGAAAATTGTCACTTAGTGGCCTTCATTAGATATCCTAACTGAAGTTGACTATTGTATCCTAACTGAAGTTGACTGTTGTATACAAGACTAAATGAGGAATCTGGATATCCTTAAATAACTTTAAACTTTATATACAAATCAAAATAGTGAACAGTTATATAATCCTTATGCTAATCATCAACGTTTTGACACAATCTTGAGAACAGAGTTTAAAAGTTATAAGCACGAAAACCAAGTTAAGAATATTCAATTCCAATGTGATCTCCAACCTCATTTATGCTTGCGAAAGCTGGAAACCAACTAAAGAAATAGACAAGAAATTAGACTCTTTTGAAAACAGATGCCTCAGGAAAATACTTGGTATAAAGTGGAATGAATTTAAGAACACAGAGATAAAACAGATGAGCAAACAACAACCTGTCTCATGGGTGATCAGAAAAGAGAAGGACATATGTAGGTCATGTGATGAGAAGATACAATCAGAGAATACCAAAACAAGCTATCAAGTGGAACACAACAGGTCGAAGAAAAAGAGATCGACCAAGTGAAACTCTAAAGAGGACATTGTTAAGAGAGGCCAGTTTAGTGGGCATAACATCTCTTGATGAAGTTGAAAAACTCGCCGAAAACAGGAAAATTTGGCAAACAACAATGCGAGCCCTATGTGACGTTTAACGGCACGGGAAGGATGTAAGATGTGATGTATAGGGAACATATACATCACATATTATATATATATATATATATATATATATATATATATATATATAAGTCGCAGATGGAATCCTTAACGACCACAGGGGGTCGTGGGATTATATTATAACTGTTATATAACTGTTTTTTTGACAATCACACTATGAAAATGTGTTAATGTGTCCAAAATATTTAAGTTTTCTGTTTAATCTTTTTTATTAGCCAGCCTTCCTCAATACTATGTTCTTGTGGTATGGTATATTTCTTCTTTTTTTTTTTGTGTCCATAATATTTGAAGGACTCTTCTATAGCATTTACATTCAAAGACATTTATGTGTTTCTCAGCTGTTTTGTTAAATGTCCAGGTCTCACAGGCATATGTTGCGATGGGAAAGATGCATGCCCTTACAAATCTTATTTTTGTAGTTCTGTCTGTTCCTCTCCACAGTTTCTTTAGTTGTTTTATTTTTTGAAGAGCGATATATGTCTTTCTTTTCATTTCCCTCAATGTATCTCTATTATTAGTTAGTAAAGATCCAAGATATTGAAAACTCTCCACCTCTTCCAAGTTTCCCTCATTGGTCGTACGTACAAATTATTTTTTTTTATGTTGATGTCCAGTATGTTCCTTCAGTATGTAAACAGAAATAGAAAAACAATAGGGAAAGCTTGCTTGAAACTCAAAGTAGAAAAACAAAATGGAAAGCTTGCTTGAAACTCAAAGTCTGATATGAAAGTTTCAGTCATTTACTTAAAATGCTGAAAAAAAAACTTGTCTGGGGGGAGGGGAGGGGAAGGGGGTACTTCTCTGACGATCTGAGGAGTTATTTTGTTGTTTTGCCCTCTACAACAGAGTTTCCTGCCAATCAGTGCAGTCAAAAATATATTTAAAAATGTGGCTTTTTTTGTTTAAAGAAGAGAAACAAACAGATTCACAAAAGATAAAAGACGAGTAAAAATGTCCGAAGATCAGCTGCTGTAGAATTTCTTACCACAGTGTGAACATTTTTTTTTATTCTTATCGTTCGTTAACTGTGGCAGAAATAATTCCTCAAATAAATAAACAGAAACACTCACTAATTTCGACTCAGTCACATTCATCACGCGCATTTGCCTCGTACTGAAGTTTTGTACATTTGGCCATACAAATTCATGAAAACCTTTCTGCTTTTATAAGGCAGAGACTGGTAACAATTAGAAATATTTAATTCCCAAACTTTTACCTAAAAATTTCAGTTTAAAATCCGATACCGTGAGAAAATTTGAATACTCATGGAGGATAATGAAATTACAGCAAGACAGAGAGAGAGAGAGAGAGAGAGAGAGAGAGAGACAGAGACAGAGACAGAGACAGAGAGAGACAGAGAGAGAGAGAGAGATGATCCAGACATCACTACAAGAAGTAGGCATACATTTTGAAATATCTTCTAAAGATAAAAGTCGAACGTAGCCCATCACTAACAAGTTCTGCTTGTCTGCGTCTTCAGGAAACGGAGTCGTGTCGCAGAAAATGCGTTCTCATTTGTTTTCATGACATTAATACAATCCGATCGCGTTTTCATTACTTTAAGGTTTGTTTCGTTTCTTTTCCGCGAACCGTTAAGTCTAATACAGAACTCTTCAGCAAAAAAAGCACTGAAAATTTTATAAACCATAACCACATCCGGTGGAAACACTGGATTTCCCAGAGTTTGTTGGGTTCTCAGTTCGGAGAAGGAAATTGATTCTCCAATAAGAACTCCTTTATTAAAAAAAAGCGTAGGATGTAACTTGAATATATCGTGGTGGAATCTGCTGCTAAAGTATGGGTAATAGTGGATCGGCTTGTTCTTCTAGAGGTAAGTGAATGATTTAGGTTTTGTTTTTAAACAAACCCGGATTTAATATTTAACAAAAAATGCCAGCTCATCTTAACACCTCCATTGGAGTGTCATGGAAGAGAATATGTTACAGTCTTTGTTTCGTTTTTTTTTTCAGCACAAAAGAAGCACAAGTTTAGAATTGTCTTCGCAGAGGAAGTTTTTTTTTATCTTTCTTGTTTCATTTTTGTCTTCTGCCCTTATGCTGTTCTCCAGATTTGATCTACTTTGCAAGGCAAAGGGTAATGTGCCATTTGTGTGCTAGATTGACAGGAAACGGGAGGAAGGGTAGATTGATAATAATGATAATCCTGTTTCAACCGAGGCACTTTCAGATCCTCCACTATGTATTAAATCATCACCCATGAAGGACTTTCACCGTTATAATTCTTTTAACATGATAAAACTTCTGCACTAGGGCGTGACATTCTGCCATAGGGGAGGCATCACCTTCTTGTTGAGAATCACTGTGATGACCCAGTGATTCGAGCAAGTGTGTGTGTGTGTGGTTTGTTATAGTTTGATCCAGTGTTTTTGTCTCATTTATTTCCACTCCACCCCTTTCCAGGTCATTTACCCCACAGTGATGTTATAGTTCTACACTTGTTATCAAGTCATTTTATTTTTTGTTGTTTTAATTTACAAATTAAATTAACACATTTCTGTGTGTAACATCATAGTAAATTTGTTTTCTGGAACAAATGCTGGTTTGGATGAAGATTTTTAACACATTGTTATGTGGCATCCCAGCTTAGGATGAAAGAGCTGGGAGCAAAATCTAGTGATGCTAGGTATGAAATGATACAAAACAGTCACAAGAGTAACTGCATAGAACTGGTGTAAAAACTGAAGGATATATTGTTAGCAGCTACAGACTTGTTTAGAACATAGTTTTTTGTAACGTATGCCATGGCACAGTGGTGTGCTGGGAGAGAGATAGAGGTGCGCCACCAAATTTTTAGAGTTAAAAAATATTTTTGACCAGATTACAGTATATTTTTGCTAATTATATGATAAATAGCCACCAGGTAGAGAACCCACGGCAGTTTGGTTAGTGGTCCCAGTCCAGTGTGAGATGAGATGGCCAGAAATGTGGTGCCCCCCAGGCAGACTCAGGTTTCACATTCTGGCATAAATGCCTTTGAATGTAAATGCTACAGATATAGCCTTCAAATATCATAGGCACAAAAAGGAACAAATATATCCATACTACAAGAACTTAATATTGAAGAAGGCTGGCTAGTAAAGAGGATTAAACAGAAAACTTAAATATTTTGGACACATTAAACGTCATTAGAATTTAGAGAAGACAGTCTTGGAAGGGTACATAATGGGGAAAAGAAAGAGAGGAAGATCAGTGCGAAGATGGCTGCAAAATATCGTTGATAATCTGCAAATGGATGCATCAGCAGCGGGGCATCTTGCTTACACTTACAGCCGAGAGGCCTACAGGAGTGCTGCTAGAGAGGCAAAGTTCTGCAAGGGACATGCAAATGACTGATTGACTGAGGCAGATTCAGATTTCACATTGAAAAGAATGCCATGTCTAATTTTAAACTTAGAATTGCTGTAGAATTTTTTCATGTGTATAAATTTATATATAGACATACATACGCCTTGTATTAGGATTTTTTAGAACTAGTACAGCTGTAGATATTTTTCACTTAGCATGAAGTACTTTCTGAAATACTGGTTTTCTCAGTACAACATTTGGTACATTTTATTTTAAAGTAAAATAAACACTCTCTAGAAACTTAATCAGAAGGTAAATGTGCATGTGAACTTTCTTTTTTTAAAAAAATTTAATCCATACAAAATGCTCGCATGCTTAATCAAAGTCAAAGCTGGCTGACTCATCTCCAGGCAAAATGGACATCATCAGTCTGCTGACCTGATTATTCTCCAGCCACTTTCACTGGTTATTTTTTTTTTACTAGTTTTTTTGATAATTGTAAACCATGTTATAGTAACTGACAGCCTCCAAAAGTTTTTTTTTTCTCTTTTAATCAGTAATATACTGGTAATTGCTGGTTAACATAATCACTGTGTATATATATTTATATATATATATATATATATATATATATATATATGTTTTTTGTTTTTTTTTCAGTGTAATGTATTAACTTTGAAATTGCAAAAAAATATGTGGTTAGTTGCATGAGAGTCCAGCAGTAAGAACACAGGTGTGCAGCAACAGAAATGTACAAAGTGTGCCACAGTGTGATAAATTTTGAGAACCACTGATCTAGAAGCAGGAATATGATTCTAATCTAATCTTGACAAATATTTGGATTTTTCTGTTCTTTTTTTAAAATTAAATGAACAAGAACTTTACAAAAGATTTTCATAAAGTTGGGCTTAATTGACTCAGTAGCAGAACTAAATCTATTCTATAATTTTTGCAGTCCTACCTAAAGCTTATGCAGTGAAGACATTGAACCAATTCCAATGATTTTAATTGTTTTTTACATACAAGATGTGAAAGAAAATTGTGGTGAAAATGGGTGTTAAAGTTTAAACTTTTACATTGTCTGTTTCAGTGTGATTTTTGAATGATGGTAAAGAAATTGCTTCAAAGGGTGTTGATTTTTTAACAAAAGAGAAACTCTTTTACTCAGTAATACCTGAATCATTATAGTCACATTGCTCAGTCAGTGACCCGTGGCTGATATTCTGGCACTAGGGTTGGTGAATAATAGCTGTCCAAGATACTGTCCCACCTCTCTGTTGGTATTCCCCCCCCCCCAATAACATGCTTAGCCTGGCTAAAGAGGCAGGGATAACCATAGTCCACATGCCAGTGGAGTCTGCTAAAGAAGAATTGCATATCCTCTGCATTTCCTTGTAGCTTCACTCAGGGTCTGAAAAAGTAGCTGCTTTTTCATCGGCTCCCAGTCCAGCATGATGTTGTGCCTCAACACTTTTGCTGCACTGACTGCAGAGAACACCATCTGGCAGTTCCAGGGAGATGGCAGAAGAAGAAGAAGAAGAATTAAAGTTTAGTATAGCTCATGGACACCACAGGGGAAAAGAAGTAAAGGTAGACCAAAAGAGACATGGAGAAGAACAACTGAGAGGATGTTGAGCAATAGAGGGCTCATCTGGGCAAGAGCGGGAAAAAAAAAGCAGGCATTTGTGGAAAACCCTAGCGGAAGCTCCATGTGTCCTGGGCACTTAAGTTTCAGAGAGAGAGAGATAGCTCATTTAATCATTTTAAGAAATTGATGTGTCAGTGCTATCATGACAAGTAATCTAGAACTTCTTGGCCAACAAAGTCGGTCAAGAGTCAGCATATTCTCATATGTAGATGACCCCTTGAGAAATATTCTAATGTCCATTCCAGAATATCAGAGTAACTACTCTAACACCTGTCATACTGACAGACTGCAGCTTCTAAACAGCTTATGCCACTACAGTCTTCACCTTTATGTATTTATATTGCATTTTTGAAAAGTTACTAATGTGTTGGTAATGTGTCTTGGGGTGACTTTTGCACCATCATGTATGTTAAGCCTCACTGACCAGGTTTTGCCTCTTACTGCGTGCAGTGAAAATGTGAACAGGGTCTTGACCTCATGCGCTAAAAGTTTAGTAATAATTTTACAAAGTTATTCTGTTATGATTTCAGCTTCTTCTGTCAAGTTTCAGTGTATGTAGAATATGACGTAGCTAAGGGCAGGCTCACAATTTTATCCGGGTTTCTGAGGCGGTTCTGTGGTAGCTTTGTCTGTAGCTGTTCTTGCTTTCTCAGATTTGATGACATACATCTCTGTGCATTCAGCATTCTTTTACTGCTTTCAGGAATGTAGGTTTCACTTTCTCACAGACTTTCATTTGTACAGGATATTTCAAATCTGACATTAACCCATTGTCTTGCAGTAGGTGGCCCTAGATGACACAGGATGATAGTGGTTTGGTAGTGGGTAGATTGGATCATGCACACTTCACTTATCGACCCACTCTTTTGCTATCCCCAGCATTCCACTGTAGTGGCTGATATACTGTGCTTATATCCATATTTAGTTCTTTGTTAGTTCAGTTTTACTGTAAGCTTTCTTAAAGCTTAAGCTGTAGACTAAAAGCCTATCTATACAGAGTGAAGGCAACTCAAAGTGTATTCCTTGTGATCCAGTGAATCCAGTCACATTGTGATCTGTTGGGAAATGAAGAAGCTGACTGATTTCCCATTCCTGGTAGCAGGCATCAGCATCTTGTCTCATACAGTGAAGGCAAATCTGGTAGCAGGCATCAACACCCTGTCTCATACAGTGAAGTCATATCTGGTAGCAGGCATCAGCACCTTGTCTCATATAGTGAAGTCATATCTGGTAGCAGGCATCAGCACCTTGTCTCATACAGTGAAGTCATATCTGGTAGCAGGCATCAACACCCTGTCTCATACAGTGAAGTCATATCTGGTAGCAGGCATCAACACCCTGTCTCATACAGTGAAGTCATATCTGGTAGCAGGCATCAACACCCTGTCTCATACAGTGAAGTCATATCTGGTAGCAGGCATCAGCACCTTGTCTCATACAGTGAAGTCATATCTGGTAGCAGGCATCAACACCCTGTCTCATATAGTGAAGTCATATCTGGTAGCAGGCATCAGCATCTTGTCTCATACAGTGAAAGCAAATCTGGTAGCAGGCATCAACACCCTGTCTCATACAGTGAAGTCATATCTGGTAGCAGGCATCAACACCCTGTCTCATACAGTGAAGTCATATCTGGTAGCAGGCATCAACACCCTGTCTCATACAGTGAAGTCATATCTGGTAGCAGGCATCAACACCCTGTCTCATACAGTGAAGTCATATCTGGTAGCAGGCATCAACACCCTGTCTCATACAGTGAAGTCATATCTGGTAGCAGGCATCAACACCCTGTCTCATACAGTGAAGTCATATCTGGTAGCAGGCATCAACACCCTGTCTCATACAGTGAAGTCATATCTGGTAGCAGGCATCAACACCCTGTCTCATACAGTGAAGCCAAAGCTATAATCCAGCATCAGTACAAGATGCTATGGACTGACCAGCACAATCCATCATCTAATGACAATATGCCACAACTGTGTTATCAAGAACAAACCACCATCTTCAGACTGCACACAGGACACTGCCCATTGCAAGCACAATCACCTTGCTCTGTCACACACCCATGATTGCACATGTGAAACAGGTATCCAGACACCAGAGCTATGCCCCCTCTGCCAGTTAGCCTGAACCCAGGTTTGGCCCCAAGGAGCTATTCTGGAAGATACATTTTGGGGTGCAAATCATGACCCCCAGAAGACTGCACAATTTATCTGGACAAGAAATATAGAAGTCTGAGGCTAGAACTAGGGTATGCAAAAGAGGGAGAAGAAATCTTACTTTGCACAAGCCAAAACGGTGTCCAGAATCAGGACACACCCAACAAACCCTCGCTCTTTACAGGGAAGCTAGGTACTCAAACCTGGTCGCGGGAACAGAGCAAGAATGGAAAACTGAGGACCACATGGAGTGGTCCAGCTGATAATGAGATTCACGGAGGTGGACAGTCTCCTTGCCAAGGTGGCCGAGCATATGAAACTGCTTGCAGAAGAAGAATAAACAATTCAGCAGTTTAATTTCTGGTTTTCCCCGTTCTTTTGAGGGCAGTCAGGACAGGGCAGCTGTTGTCGTTGTCTGGTGGTGGTGCTGAGCTCAGTGGTTATTTCCATCACAGTTTTATTCCTGTCTTTCTGCATATCGCTGAAAAGCTGCAGGTTGTGTTAGTCAAGATCAGACACAGCTGCCACAGATGTGTAGATATGATCTGTTTCATGAATGCACCAGCTGTTGGTAAATAGTTAACCTAGTTTGGAATGATATAATTGAAATGAAAAAAAAAGAAAATTAATCATTTGAATAAACCCAGTTGTTCTTGCCCTATCTCCTTTCATGTTCTTACGAAACGTAAGCATTATATTGAATGGGGAGTGAGTTACAGAGGCTTACAAGCCCAGAGTGAAGATGAAAAGTATAAATAAAAATATATGGTGCAGTGCGTCTTGAGTGACTACACTGTCAGTGGGGATCATAGCACATTCCTGCCCCATTAGTCAGGTCTTGGCTTGATACTTGTAACTGTGCTGTCATTCTTCCACAGTCGATTTTTTTTCCCATTACAACTCCACCAAGTTCAATTACATATAATAGCTGAGACATTAACACAGATTAACACAAATCTAATGTAATATACACTCACTCACTCACTCACTCACTCACTCACTCACTCACTCACTCACTCACTCACTCACTCACTCACTCACTCACTCACTCACTCACTCACTCACTCACTCACTCACTCACTCACTCACTCACTCACTCACTCACTCACTCACTCACTCACTCACTCACTCACTCACTCACTCACTCACTCATCACTCACTCACTCACTCACTCACTCACTCACTCACTCACTCACTCACTCACTCCACTCACTCACTCACTCACTCACTCCTCACTCACTCACTCACTCACTCACTCACTCACTCACTCACTCACTCACTCACTCACTCACTCACTCACTCACTCACTCACTCACTCACTCACTCACTCACTCACTCACTCACTCACCTACTCACTCACTCACTCACTCACTCACTCACTCACTCACTCACTCACTCACTCACTCACTCACTCACTCACTCACTCACTCACTCACTCACTCACTCACTCACTCACTCACTCACTCACTCACTCACTCACTCACTCACTCACTCACAGTGGATGGTTATCTGCGGGCGAAGGGATTTTTAGAGTGGTGAGGGATTGTGTGTGTGGGGGGGGGGAGGATTCTGTCTTAACCATTAGAAACTAGAAACTCCCATTTTGTTGTATAAAGATGATATGATGAAGTATGTTTTAATATTTCCTTCTTTTTCTGTTTTATCATTAACACGAGTGAACTTTTTGGCAAACCCCATTTTCAAACAATGTGCCGCTGTGATATAGTGGCTAGTGCACTTGCTTGCTGTCTTGTGTGGGTGTATATTCGCGTAGCCTCCTACCATTCCGCAATACTCTGAACTCTTGTCTGTTAGGATGGTTGTATCATTGCCTCCGTGTTTTTTTGTTATGTCCAGAACTTGCTTATTCTCCCTTGTGAGAGAGCTTCTTGTACTTGATTGTGCCATTTGGGTAATTGGACCCCGGTTGCGTTCACAAGATAAGGAATTTTATTGTGATTTATTCTCTGTCTTTCAACATTCAGTTTTGTTGCTGCTGACAGAAACATGCTGAGTACTTGACTACAGTCAGCATTAACTTAACAGAAAAAAAAACCAAGACTAATAAGAAAAAAAAGAGCACAAAACAAAAAATAAACTGTACCCCTAGTAAAAGAATATAACATAATAGCTTATACCTGTAAATAATTTACCTTTAGGAGCGCTTGTAAGATCAGATAATATACTTTGGTTTTAGAAAAAAAAACTTCGGTATATATGAGTTATACACACTACATAAAATCATAATAGAGTAACTTAGCATTGTTTTCCTGTTTGGACTTTCGTCTGTGTAGATTGAATTGCGTGGAGCACTTGGTGCAGTGGTAAAGTGTATAGACAGGAATATAATTGTTGCAAGTTAAAAGCCAGATAGGTTTTTTTTTTCGTTAGATGGGGCCCGCATAGTTTTACGTGAAAATCGTTTTTTTTTTCCTTCTCCAGTCATTTCTGAAGGTTTAAATCTAGTGATTATGTATTTTATACTGCTGGTATGTACAGCTGACTGCACCACGATATTTTAGTGAACAATTTTCCCGTACAAAGGCAGTGCCGTTTTAGGTGGGGGTCAGTTTTGTTGTTGTTGTTGAAAAAAGGGAGGGGGGTATTTGAAAGTGGTTGGTGGAGCTGGGGAAGAAGGAAGAGAAAGGCATTCTCATTATAAAGGTGTAAATGTTAAAGCGAGGTAGATGTTCATTTGTCTAAAAGATGAGTGTGAAGATAAATGCAGTCAAAACTTGATACTAGTAGAGTAGAGATAGACAGAAAGTGTACGGTTCAGTATTTATAAAAAGATGGAAAGAAAGAAAAGGGAGACTCGACAACAGGAAATAATGAAAAGAACAACAGAGAACGAAAAAAACAGCCCAGTGTTTAGGGCCTGACGCCTTTACCAAGAAGAAGAGAAAATGCTTTACGACAGATAAGAGCACGTAACTTATTTGATAGAAATCCATTTTGATAGAACATAATCAGCCGTGCCCGAGAGACTGTGAGGAATGCGAAGGGGAGGCGAGAAGAAGCAGTCAAGCACGAAGGACTCTCGGCGAGAAAGTAAGAGAATTGTAATTATAACCAGCCCATGGATGAGGTGTGACAATATGTCGCTGAGTGGGGAAACATAATATCTGAATCTGAAGTCCCGGTGGGTAAAAGCAAGGGAGAAAAGGTTTAAGGAAAGCTGAAGTGAGAACTGCCGGGTCATATGATCGTTTTGAGTTGTACCTTGGTTCTCTGAACTGACGCTTCATTTTGCGCCATGGACCCAGTACACCCATCTTCCGCACACGTTTCTTTCCGTCCGGTCTGCTTCCGTAGCCATAGCATGTCTGCAAGCAGCCTGCAGAGCAGCAGGGTTTAAGCCTGCTTTGTCTTGTCCCTACCCTCAGACCTGTCTGTCTTGGATAACCTTGCCCCCACCAGATTAACTCTATAGGTCACTGGGACACGCAGGCACTCTCCTCTACAGGAGAATCTGTGCGACGATGCGGAGAATCAAATTGCCACAGTTACTAGAGAGAGACTGGAGTCGATTTCTGAGTGAAAGACGAAGAAGAAGATCTGAGAACTAAGACTAGCCAGATGGAGACAATCGGTCTAAAAAAAAATAAAATCGTTGTTCAAGCCTTTACATATTCGCTAATTGGAGGAACATGAGAGGATAGCCGGAACTGAAATATTCTGTTTACCCTTGTAACTCATTGTAATGCAGAGACACAGCTATGAAGGTTAGGTTGGAGATATCGCTGGCGGAATTTATCTCCATAACATAAGCCAGCCTTTCCTGTATATAACATGTTGCAGCGGATGCATATCATCGTATTACGGGTTATGCAAATGAAGTGATCGTGGATATAGAATGTGAGCGTGAGAAAACGTAGCTTGCTTCTTTTGACAACCTAACTACAAGTAATGTAAGTTCAGCGAGACGCTGATCGTATTTTCAAATTGAGAAGCAGTTAGTAGATTTATTCAGTTTGGTTTATATGAAGGGACATTAATTTGTCGTGATTTTCATGTGGGTTTAGCTGTAATTTCATCTAAAGTGATGTTTTTTACCGTGTCATTGTCTTCACTGGTAGCAGTCATTTACGTTCCTGTATGTATCTTCTGGTGGAGGATACATACCTGTCAACTTGATTAGGTCTTCCGAAGGGTGCTAAAACTGTCAACTTAATCAGGGTCTTCAGAATGGTGTTAACCTATCAGCTTAACCGGGGTCTTCAGAATGGCGCCAACCTATCAACTTAACCAGGGTCTTCAGAAGAGTACTATCCTTTCTATTTAATTAGGGCCTTCAGAAAAGTTACCCTGCCAACTTAACTAGGGTCTTTAGAAGGAACCCAGCCTGCCAGCTTAACTAGGGTCTTTAGAAGGAAGCCAGCCTGCCAACTTAACTAGGGTCTTTAGAAGGGCACAAACCTATCAACGTAACTAGGATCTTTAAAAGGGCACCAGCCTGCCAACTTAACTAGGGTCTTTAGAAGGGCACATACCTGTCAACTTAACTAGGGTCTTTAGAAGGAAGCCAGCCTGCCAACTTAACTAAGGTCTTTAGAAGGAAGCCAGCCTGCCAACTTAACTAAGGTCTTTAGAAGGAAGCCAGCCTGCCAACTTAACTAGGGTCTTTAGAAGGGCACAAACCTATCAACTTAACAAAGGTCTTTAAAAGGGCATCAGCCTGCCAACTTAACTAGGGTCTTTAGTATAACACCGCCCTTTCAACTTAACTAGGGTTTTCAGAATGGCACCAACCTGTCACCTTAACTAGAGTCTTCAGAATGGCAATATTTAGTCAACTTTATAAGTAGTCTGATCGTGGGTGCTAACCTATGTTTCACTAGGGTTCTCTTTGCTGCCCGAATTTTCAACATTTTTGGAGCCAGCAAAACACTTCTCTAGTTCTTAGACCACAGAGCCGCAATTAATGTCGAAATAGTTTATTATTTACAGCTAAGCTTTGATATATTTTCATCTGGTGCAACCACTCCTTTACTGTGTTTTCGTCTTATAAGTTATATCTTCACGTTGTCGTCGATCGAAGTATTGAAGGTTCATTACATGCTTGATATCCCCTTGTTCACATTACATATTTCTTGAAGATCTGTGTTGTTTGTAAATTTAATCTTTGGCTCTTCCGATCCTACCTGTTAGTAGTAGATTGATGCTTCGCATGGTCATGTTCTTGTCGTTCTGCATGTCCAGCCTAGAAGAAGATAATGTCAGTAGTTTTGCTACTGCTAGTATTGTTAATTAGACTAAACTGATGCGCGAGTTCTTCAACCTTGGCAAAGTGCATGCAGTACCAGTTGAAGATACGGCACTTGATGATGATTTTCATGTAGCCGAGTATGGTTAGCAACAAAACAAGCGTTACCATGGCTGCACGATGGGAGCGAGGCACTTAAAGAGGTGCAGATAATTAACTTCAATAAATCCGTCGGCACGGACAGCCAAGTTAGGATAACAAATATGCCTTCGTGAGCATAATTTGGCCTACTTTACGATCAAAGAGATATGCAGACAGACCAGTGAGTTAAGGTTCCTTAATAAAATACGGGTACTGGGAATGTTAAACAGTACAGACACACAGCCGTCTAGGTTTAGGTGAAATAATATATTCATATCAGCTGAATCATGGTGCCATTCCATTGCTCGGTTTAGAGTGAGCAGATGCGACTGTAGTCGACCGCTGAGATTGGCGAATCTTACAGTGAAAATATGGGGCTAATATTAGAAGTAATATATAGTAATAAGGGGCCGGCTAGCGTAGTGGTTAGAGCACTCGTCTAGCAACCACATGGTCGAGGGTTCGAATCCCCAGCTGAGCGGGATTTTTTTTCCGACCAATACGGCCCTGAGGTCGACCCAGCCTCGTAAAATGGGTACCAGAGAAAATCTGGGAAGTAAAGGCAGCGAGGAAAGGAACTGGTCACCCTACCTCACACGCTGATGACCCAGCATAATGAGGTCTCTAACGCTTCACCCCCTACGGCATTTGAAATGCTATGGGACTATCTTTTACTTTTTTTTTATATAGTAATGAACATTCTTACTGTAGGACAGTAACTTTTTGGCCAATGCTGAAATTCTTTCTGTCACATTTGTGATAATGTTAGAGAGAGAGAGAATACTTGGCAGTGTTTGTAGGCTGTCAGTTTCCCATTTTATCGGCTTGTGATTTCTACACAAGCAGTCCCCATTGCTGGGAATAACTTCATAACATTTTTTTTTCCAGTTGTGACCAGTTGTGCAGACCCATATATGAGAAAGAAGCGGTTTGCTTTGTTCAGCTTCCACAAGAGCTTCAGATTTGTTATAACACAGCACTTAAGCACAGGAGATTAAGAAGAAGCTGTTGGCTTATTCAGATGTGGACGAACTTCCTGCCATTATAACTGCCTGAAAGGGCAACAGATAGAGCGCCATAAAAGCGAATTAGAGTTAAAAAGCAGTAAAATAGAAGCGATGGTAATATCAGATAGGATTAAAATACGACACTGCAATGTACAGGCAAGCGGAAAGACACTGACTCAAATAGATAAATTCAGTTACATCAGAACAAGAAGAAAGGCAGATGGGGAAATGCACGGGCGAAAGCATGAGAAACTGGAGAAACAAAACTAGCTTTATACGAGTCGAAGAAGATACTAAGAGACACTAGAAAATCATTAGTGGCTGCGAGAAGCGTGTAAAATAAGTGCTGTACGAGGCTTGGTCAGTAAACAGTCGAAACAGAAGCTGGAGTCAACAGGGATGTGGTTTAGGGGTTACGCCACATTCCCTGGGAGACTAGAACAACAAATGAAGACATTTTTAGATGGGCTGTAGAACACGGAGAAACTGAAGAAAACCACAAGGAAAAGATAATATTTGCATGTGAAAACATACACATGAGACCCTGAAAATCACAGAGAGAGAGAGAGAGAGAGACTTGAATGAACTGACCAAGTAATATTTTTTTTAAAAAGGAGCAATTGATTTCATCGGAGATACTAAGGACCGCATAAAGTGGAGAATGACGAACGCTAATGATTGAAACTATGATTGATTTTAATGATTGTTATCAGCGTTGTGGTAAAGATTTCGCGTAACGTCCGCACCGGCTTTTGCATGCAAAATGTGCTTCAGCATGTTTCAGTGCTTCATTATTTTGACATCTCTCATCTGCAGATATAATTATACAGTAAAAATAGCTGCTCACAAGGTAGAACATAAACACAGCGTGCACGCTGCTAGGTTAAAAATGTGTCTGTGGTACGCTGGATTTTGAAAGTGCAGCATCTGAGATTAGGGAAGGGTTGTGGCACCCGAGTATTCTCGCAAGACAGCATTCCCAAACACAAGTCTGGCTTTCTGAGGAGGCTGGTGTGGTTGTGAGATCAAGACGCTTAGCCTTCAGCTGGCCTGTTCGACTGCTGTCTGACCCCACCCAGAATTGCTCAACAGCCTTAGGGTGTTACTCTCGCCCGACTCGTAGATTCAAATACTTTTACATATTCATGTTTCATTTTGATGTTATTTGTGCACCTTTATGTTTTATTCTGGTGTTGTTTGTGCACCTTCGTGTTTCATTCTGATGTTATTTGTGCACCTTTATGTTTTATTCTGATGTTATTTGTGCACCTTTATGTTTTATTCTGATGTTGTTTGTGCACCTTTATGTTTTATTCTGATGACCCAGCATAATGAGGTCTCTAACGCTTCACCCCCTACGGCATTTGAAATGCTATGGGACTATCTTTTACTTTTTTTTTATATAGTAATGAACATTCTTACTGTAGGACAGTAACTTTTTGGCCAATGCTGAAATTCTTTCTGTCACATTTGTGATAATGTTAGAGAGAGAGAGAATACTTGGCAGTGTTTGTAGGCTGTCAGTTTCCCATTTTATCGGCTTGTGATTTCTACACAAGCAGTCCCCATTGCTGGGAATAACTTCATAACATTTTTTTTTCCAGTTGTGACCAGTTGTGCAGACCCATATATGAGAAAGAAGCGGTTTGCTTTGTTCAGCTTCCACAAGAGCTTCAGATTTGTTATAACACAGCACTTAAGCACAGGAGATTAAGAAGAAGCTGTTGGCTTATTCAGATGTGGACGAACTTCCTGCCATTATAACTGCCTGAAAGGGCAACAGATAGAGCGCCATAAAAGCGAATTAGAGTTAAAAAGCAGTAAAATAGAAGCGATGGTAATATCAGATAGGATTAAAATACGACACTGCAATGTACAGGCAAGCGGAAAGACACTGACTCAAATAGATAAATTCAGTTACATCAGAACAAGAAGAAAGGCAGATGGGGAAATGCACGGGCGAAAGCATGAGAAACTGGAGAAACAAAACTAGCTTTATACGAGTCGAAGAAGATACTAAGAGACACTAGAAAATCATTAGTGGCTGCGAGAAGCGTGTAAAATAAGTGCTGTACGAGGCTTGGTCAGTAAACAGTCGAAACAGAAGCTGGAGTCAACAGGGATGTGGTTTAGGGGTTACGCCACATTCCCTGGGAGACTAGAACAACAAATGAAGACATTTTTAGATGGGCTGTAGAACACGGAGAAACTGAAGAAAACCACAAGGAAAAGATAATATTTGCATGTGAAAACATACACATGAGACCCTGAAAATCACAGAGAGAGAGAGAGAGAGAGACTTGAATGAACTGACCAAGTAATATTTTTTTTAAAAAGGAGCAATTGATTTCATCGGAGATACTAAGGACCGCATAAAGTGGAGAATGACGAACGCTAATGATTGAAACTATGATTGATTTTAATGATTGTTATCAGCGTTGTGGTAAAGATTTCGCGTAACGTCCGCACCGGCTTTTGCATGCAAAATGTGCTTCAGCATGTTTCAGTGCTTCATTATTTTGACATCTCTCATCTGCAGATATAATTATACAGTAAAAATAGCTGCTCACAAGGTAGAACATAAACACAGCGTGCACGCTGCTAGGTTAAAAATGTGTCTGTGGTACGCTGGATTTTGAAAGTGCAGCATCTGAGATTAGGGAAGGGTTGTGGCACCCGAGTATTCTCGCAAGACAGCATTCCCAAACACAAGTCTGGCTTTCTGAGGAGGCTGGTGTGGTTGTGAGATCAAGACGCTTAGCCTTCAGCTGGCCTGTTCGACTGCTGTCTGACCCCACCCAGAATTGCTCAACAGCCTTAGGGTGTTACTCTCGCCCGACTCGTAGATTCAAATACTTTTACATATTCATGTTTCATTTTGATGTTATTTGTGCACCTTTATGTTTTATTCTGGTGTTGTTTGTGCACCTTCGTGTTTCATTCTGATGTTATTTGTGCACCTTTATGTTTTATTCTGATGTTATTTGTGCACCTTTATGTTTTATTCTGATGTTGTTTGTGCACCTTTATGTTTTATTCTGATGTTATATGTGAACCTTTATGTTTTATTCTGATGTTATTTGTGAACTTTTATGTTTTATTCTGATGTTATTTGTGCACCTTTATGTTTTATTCTGATGTTATTTGTGCACCTTCATGTATTATTCTGATGTTATTTGTACACCTTCATGTATTATTCTGATGTTATTTGTGCACCTTTATGTTTTATTCTGATGTTATTTGTGCACCTTCATGTTTTATTCTGGTGTTATTTGTGCACCTTCATGTTTCATTCTTATGTTATTTGTTCATTGTTTTATTCTGGTGTTGTTTGTACACCTTCATGTTTTATTCTGATGTTTGTGCACCTTCGTATTTCATTCTTATGTTATTTGTTCATTGTTTTATTCTGGTGTTGTTTGCACACCTTCATGTTTTATTCTGATGTTTGTGCACCTTCGTGTTTCATTCTGATGTTGTTTGTGAACCTTTATGTTTTATTCTGATGTTATTTGTGCACCTTTATGTTTTATCCTGATGTTATTTGTGCACCTTCATGTATTATTCTGGTGTTATTTGTGCACCTTTATGTTTTATTCTGATGTTATTTGTGCACCTTCATGTTTTATTCTGGTGTTATTTGTGCACCTTCATGTTTCATTCTTATGTTATTTGTTCATTGTTTTATTCTGGTGTTATTTGTACACCTTCATGTTTTATTCTGATGTTATTTGTGCACCTTCATGTTTTATTCTGGTGTTATTTGTGCACCTTCATGTTTTATTCTGATGTTGCTTGTGCACCTTCATGTTTTATCCTGATGTTGTTTGTGCATTTTCATGTTTTATCCTAATGTTATTTGTGCACTTTCATGTTTCACTGAAATGTTATTTTTGCACCTTCATATTTCATTGGCGAAGGAGGAGCAGGTTTGGAAACAGCTGGATGTGTTACTGTACGAAGAAATGGAAAAAAACATTTGAAAGGAAAAACCGTGGAGCAAAAACGAGAGTCGTTTGGAAACACAATTTACCTTCATTATTGCCCCAAAAAGATCGGTGAGAAGCAGGCAACAAAAAGAGCACCATCGGGACCGGAGAAGACGAAGAAACAACGAAAGATAGAAACCATAAAAAAAACCAGAAGAACTAAGTTCGGAGATTGTGCAAGAAACCAAGTGAAGCAGAAAAGGAGGGACGGGAACAGATTTAGCAACATCTCAAATCTCAGCACGATGTCCTAGGCCAGGCAGAAAGGACGCACTGGACAAGCAAGGCCGACAAACGAGAACTTGGTTGCGGTAAGATAAGAAAGAATATCAAATCCGCGCAACAAACAGCAAGGGACTTTGGTAAGTTACAGACGCGAACATCCGTGTATTGTCTTCAGCCTCGGGGACTGGTTATAAACCAACAACTCACAGACATCTGAGAGTCGTGACCCAGAGACCCCCCTCTCTCCCTAGGGCGTCAGATGTTTAAAGAGGGGGAAAAGGTTGTCGGGGTGGGGGTACATCAGAGGAGTTGTGTTGTTTTGCTCTCAACTGCAGAAAGTATCCTGCTATTCGGATATCATCTTCTTGTGAGTGCCATGTTTAATATATATATGTATGTATATGGGAACTGATAACTAACTGCAGGTTTGTTGTACTACATATAGGTAACATTTTTCTTTATATTATGTTTGATTTTCATCATCATCATCATCATCATCACGAAGGCTGGTGGTAATTAATCTCCAATTTCCTTCGCTCCTTCGCTCCTTCGCCATGATGGTGCCCTCAGCCAGGCTGTGTCCTATCCATTCTCGTATATTACCTTCCCTTCTACAACTCTGTCTTCCCCTTGCTCTTTTTTCCTTCCACTTTTCCTTCTAGTCCGGTCTTCACTATATTGTTATGTCATTTGATGTGGCCAGAGTATTTTGTTTTCTTGATCTTTATTTCTTTGAGCGGTTCATATTGCATTTGAAGCTGTTCTAAAACTTATTATTATTGTTTATTTATTTATTGAAATGGACCATCTGTATTTATAATACTGTATCATTAATACAGAATTGTAAAGGGTTAACTGAGATATAACTGTATGCATGTATAACGTATTGTTGAATGCGTGAATAAAATGTTATACGTACAAGTTGTTCACTTGAAATTTATTATTGTTCTTGATATCGTAATAGTACTACAGCGTTAGAATGCAGGGTGATGGGCAGAATGTCAAACAAACCTGTCACATGAGTGACAGATTCTTCAGTCTTTTGAAAATAACATTTTGTAACACCTCCACCTTTCCCTTTCCCTTTCTCTCTATCTTTCTCTTTGTCTGTCTGACCCTCTCTCTCTCTCTCTCTCTCTCTCTCTCTTCGTCTCTCTTTCCCGCCCTCTTTGTGATTATCTTTCCTATATGTATCCACAGTTGCCTTGCTTGTTACAACACTGTTTTTAGTGTGTAGACGTAATAGTTTTAACCTCATACTGGGCGTATTATTTGAAATATATTTGTTAAACAACTTCCTTAGATAGTGGAGATCATAACATTTGCGTAATATATATTTATATATGTCGGAGCATGGACGTTAACAAACTTAAAAAACAAGACCACAGCGATGTGGCTACCATGACGGGAGAGAGTGTATTTTGTGGACAGAGAATATGACGAATATAGTGTTGAAGTGCACGTAATTCAAAATGTTATGGTGACTAAAAAGTAACCGCAAATCAAGGGGAGGCAAATATTGTAAAATACAGATATTTCTCAGTTTTTTTTTCTTCTTCTGTTCTGACTTTTCCGTCGGAAAGCGAAGTGAACGTAAAAGGAGTTCTTTAATGGGGGTGAATATACACGTGCTTTACTGTCTGTCTACAGACATCACAAACATAGAATGATCTTATTATTTGTACTCAACGTTAAAATAAATACTTTTGCATTAAATAAGTATTGTATATTCCAAAAAATAGTTGTAAATTTACCCCCCCCCCCCAAAAAAAAAAAAAGTCAGTGGACAGATATTGGGGGAAAAAAATGAATCACCGTAAAGCAGGATGTAGAAAAGCAGGAACTATCTGTGTGTGAAATTCTGGAGGGTGAATCAAAGCATTTTAATATATTTTTCAGAGGTTGATTTTGCGGTTACTTTTTGACTCGCTTTAGTAATTATTATTCCTTTCTTTTCCTTCTTTCTTATTTTTTCACATAAATATTCTCGATTCCTCATAAAACTCACAATATGTATGTCTTTAGACCAGTGGTTCTTATTCTTGGATCCATTAGTACCAGACGGGTCCGCGTCAGGATTTTTTTAGGGGGGGGGGGGTTCCACGCATTATCAAATGGATTGGTTCGATCTTTAAAAAAAATTAGCATCATCTAGTTTCTGATTTATTTGCTTTATTTTTAATGAGGAGTTCACAGCTGTTCTCAGGCCAGAAAGAGGGTTCACAGCTGTTCTCAGGCCAGAAAGAGGGTTCACAGCTGTTCTCAGGCCAGAAAGAGGGTTCACAGCTGTGTTCAGACCAGAGAGAGAGAGAGAGAGAGTCTCTAACAGTTCTCAGGCCAGAAAGGGGGTTCACAGCTGTGTTCAGACCAGAGAGAGAGAGAGTCTCTAACAGTTCTCAGGCCAGAAAGGGGGTTCACAGCTGTGTTCAGACCAGAGAGAGAGAGAGAGAAAGAGAGAGTCTCTAAGAGTTCTCAGGCCAGAAAGGGGGTTCACAGCTGTGTTCAGACCAGAGAGAGAGAGAGTCTCTAAGAGTTCTCAGGCCAGAAAGGGGGTTCACAGCTGTGTTTAGACCAGAGAGAGAGAGAGAAAGAGAGAGAGAGAGTCTCTAAGAGTTCTCAGGCCAGAAAGGGGGTTCACAGCTGTGTTTAGACCAGAGAGAGAGAGAGAAAGAGAGAGAGAGTCTCTAAGAGTTCTCAGGCCAGAAAGGGGGTGCACAGCTGTGTTCAGACCAGAGAGAGAGAGAGAGAAAGAGAGAGAGAGAGTCTCTAAGAGTTCTCAGGCCAGAAAGGGGGTTCACAGCTGTGTTTAGACAAGAGAGAGAGAGAGTCTCTAAGAGTTCTCAGGCCAGAAAGGGGGTTCACAGCTGTGTTTAGACGAGAGAGAGAGAAAGAGAGAGAGAGAGTCTCTAAGAGTTCTCAGGCCAGAAAGGGGGTTCACAGCTGTGTTTAGCCCAGAGAGAGAGAGTCTCTAAGAGTTCTCAGGCCAGAAAGGGGGTTCACAGCTGTGTTTAGACCCAAAAAAAAGGAGAAGAGAGAGAGAAGGGGGGGGGGGGGAAGCGGGTCTCTAACAGTTCTCGGGCCAGAAAGGGCGTCCACGGGTGTTCTCAGGCCGGAAGGAGGGTCCATAAGTAGTTTTCAGCCCAGAAAGGGGGTCTGCAGCAGTTCTCAGACCATAAAGGGGGTCCACAGCTGTTTCAGGGTACGATCAGAGAAAGGATAAGAACCACTGCTATAGAAAATTAAAATCCAAAATTTCAGTTACGGTACTTCCCTGGTAGCAGCCAGCACAAACTTACTTTTCCAGAATCTGGAACTTGGCTTGATAATAAATGGCCTGGTAGCGCGTTGGCATCGTATGTTGTTTAGTACCTTGCTTACTTCATTTCTGGACGCGAGAAGCGCGCAAGTCATTCTGGTACTGTTTTCAGCTGAGAATTCTTATCGGTTTATGGATAGATTACCTCCTCCTGCCTGCTCCTCGCGTCTGCTAGCCGGATATTTTTCCGGCGCTGATAGCGGTCTGAGTTCAGACATGGGCGGTGTTGGTGAAATTTTGCTGCCGGTGTTTTCCTGACGCATCGTGATTTTCACACGTGCTTCTTTTGGCGAAAGATCTAACAAATACCCTTGACAGACAGAAACACAGCCGAAGAGGTCCTTAAAGAAGATACAGAACAGCGAAAAACTTGTAAACGATAAGAAAAGACAGAATGTCTTGGGCATGTCGTGAGAAGACGGAAGTTGGAGAACCTTGTAATGACTAGAAAATTCAAGGGGGGGGGGGGAAGGAAGAGAGGAAAGCCAAGAGAAAAATATGTCAGTGGACTGACCAAGGAGCATGGAAACAAAAAAGACAAGCATCTGAAATGGGAAACATCAAAGACCGAACAAGATGGAGAGGCATGGTCGTCAATGCTGTCCCACACGGCAAGTAATAATAATACTGGCGACCTCGATATAGCGTACAGAGAACTAATAGAAACAAGGGAACTCAAAGGGAGAAGAGAATGCAATGAAAAACATTATAACTAAACATTTAAAATGTCGCAAGAGGCACAATACAATAATGAAAACAGTACTAGAGAGAAAAGTGGAACAAAAAAAGAGCAAGAGGTCAACAACAATATAAATTGATGGACAGTAAAAACATGGACTGGATTGAGCTAAGATGGTGCACTGTGAAAATAAAGGACAGGGCAAGCAGGAACAGTCTACCTTCCATTTGGAGGAGGCACAGGATTAATAAAAAAAAGAGAGAGAGAGAGATGGAGAGAGAAATACCAAAGGAGAAGTGACAACAGAGAAATAGCGAGATATGCCAAGTGGAAAAGATAAAGGTCAGTAGATCTAATTATAGCCAAGGGACCACATGAACTGGATAAGCACGATTGCCTGTAACTCTAGATGCAGTCCATAAGATTAAAGTGACGATATCAACATAATTAAAACTGTCATTAAAGAGAAATTAAAACAAGAGATAATTGTGCGTGGAGTGAAATTGACTTAAACGTCTGATTTTTCTTTCTGAAAGGATGTGTTTAAAAAAAATAAATTCAACATAGTTATTGACTTTTACTGGTAAAAAATTTGTCATAACTGCAGCAAAACATATACTGCTGAAATAGATCGAGCTTGCGTTTTAAACGTTCGGACATTTTATGTCGGGGTGCATAAACTACTGCTACACCGGCAGGGCTAAATGTCTTTGATGGGAAGTTTAAATTTGGAGAGCGGTGTACCTTGAGTTTTACCCTTAGCATAGAGCACTTACGGGTTGTGGTTCTGAGGTTGTGGAAGCGGTTAAGCTCCTGTTCTGAACTGAGCGCAGTTACTTGTTGTAAATGACTGATTGTGCTTCATAATGTATAAAAGTTGTTATTGATTAGGACCCGTCTTATTCGACACTCCGCCAGAGCAATTTGTTTTCAGTGTTAATGTGCAGTTTTATATATTTTGAAAGTATCACGTTGTGTCTACTCATTGTGTGTGTGCATATATATATATATATATATATATATATATATATATATATATATATATATATCGACCTTGCGACGTAGGGGTGTAGAGCTAAATTATACCTGTGTTCATTACAGCACAAGGTGTAACAATCACTAACTACGCTCTCCACCGAACAGCCTTGCTTCCTTCTCTCGTGCCCCACTATTTTACCGTTGGCGAACTTCTCGAGATGTAAGCCGAATAGCGGCGAGCATAAAAAAACAAAAAACAACAAAATGAACATATAAAATGAACCAAGAGCTTGGAAGGAGAGGGGAACAAAATTTCGACGTTGTGGTGTTCTGTGGCTTTGAAGAGGGTGAACGAGATGGGTGAAAATAGGATGGCGTTCTGCTCTGCGTGATCACCGTTCGTGAGCGGATTATGTACATTAACGGCAGTTTTATACTTGAAGCGGTTGTTAGGAATGGTGAAAGTTAGAGGCAGACGTGAAGGTTGTTTTGTCTGTGTGCGCGGTTGGAGGATTTCTACGCGAAGGAAGGATTAAACAGGGCGGCAGACTAGTTTTCCCCTTGAGCAGTGTTATTTAATAACTTGTTCCAGAACTCGGAGCTGTTATATATGCGCGTGGGTATGCAAATATTTGTGCTTCATAATGTCGCCTGAGCTAATCGGCCCGTCACTACAGGAAGACTTTCTGCAACGTTATAACAGTTTCTGTTTAAAGATGTGTTATACATGTTTATTGTTTGATAACAATATTTTGTGAGTGAAGATCCGTTATAATCTGCCCGTGACTATGGGAATATTTGACGATATGGAGAATTTTATAATTGATCACTTTTCTGTGACCAAAAGACACAATATACAGCAGACCATAGCGGTCACCAACAGCAGTGGTCAGCAGCTGTCACTTCAAGGTCAGGTAGGTTCAGAGCAAATTACCAGGCAAGGACTAGCTGGACAGAGGTCACAGGTTGTGTCCGTCACACAGCAAGGCCAGGTCACAAGCGAGCAGTCAAGTTCCAGAACTCAGCATGTTGTTTCCGCATCAGCTGAGCAGGTCTCTGGTCGACTGGAGCACAGTTCCAGGAGTGACAGAGGGTCCACGTCCGATATCCAAGAGCTTCAGAGATCGCCACCACCACCGCTTGACCGTTCCGCTGTACCTTCATCGCCGTTTCGCGAACGTGTATCTTGGGGCGAACGCGCGGGAACCCCCGTCGGTATATCTGAACTGCATAGAAGTCCACAGCTTGAGCATGTTGGAATGTCGTCTCCGTACAGAAGCCGCCAAAGAGCATCCTGGATCGAGCAGTCTAACATGTCCTCGGGCGGTACTGAGCAGAAAAGAGCATTCTCCTTTGAACATGTTTCGGGTTCCCCAGGATTAAGACGCTCACAGCGAAGTTCGACTTCGTCAGAACACCAACGAACCCCTCAGTCAGAACATGGCCCCATGAACTCGCCGTTCAGACCTGACCACCCACGAACGACCTCACAGCCAGATAGCCTGCCCCCTAATTCACCAAGCAGGTCTGAACGTCATAGGTCAAGTTATTCAGAACAGGCAGCACCGGGTTCTACTTTCAGATGCGACTGCAGGTCTCCTCAAGCAGATAATGTTAAGAATGCTGCCATTATCGCGGAGAAACAGATGCAGCAAGGAATGCCGCAGCTTCCCAAGACAATGGGCAGTCCACAGTTTATCCGACATAACATCGACGTTTCAGTCGCCACCTTCTCCAAGCCCAAATTAGTCCGGCTAAGATCTGAACCTTGCACTTTTAGTACCACCATTTCAGATGCACCTGGCCGTGGGCAGCAGCAGAATGGATCGAACACTCGACGAAGGCGCGAAGAACTTAAGAGATCTCAGTCCTTTGAGGCCAGCTCCCCGACACGCCATGAAGCCTTGTGGACTGGCATTAACATCCCAAATCAGTTAGTGATTACCAGGCCACAGCTGTCGAGATCAAGGCTCAACAGGAAGCATCTTTCTCTTCACCTGGAAGGTAGTCTTATTATTTAATGAACGTGGCTAAGTGGTAGTTCAGAATAGTAGTTGTTGTGGAAAAATTAAGAGCCAGTTACATCAGTAGAAAAGAATTGCTAGGGAGCAAAAAGGTAATCATTTTGAATGTTAATGTTAACATTTCAAATGAAATCAGATTTACTTCACCAACCCTCGTCAGGACCATCGTGTGCAGAAAAAAAAAAACAGTGAAAAGGTGCCGTCCGTTTTATCTGTTCAAAAGAACTTCCTAAATCGTGCTAACTTTCAAACTCTTTTCATCACATATTATATATGTATGTATATCTGAAATCACAATCAGCATCTCTAACTGGAGCACAGTTTCTACATGTAATTTCCCACCACTCACATACTTGCTTTGTCCCTTTGACCCGTATAAGCTTGGATTCCAAGTCTACTTCTCTGATCTTATTTTATGTTCTGGATAGTGATTTTCTCTTCTGGCATGAGGTGATGGAGCTCCAGATTCAAGGCTTTAGATTCACGAAAAGTAAAATGTCATTCCCTATAGTTTTTTTTTTCTTTTTAGAACCTGCGGTTTCCAAAATCTTGAAGAATGAACTTAAAAATTCTCATCGATTCAGAATTACTACATTCTTTATTTAAATTTAGTAAGAGGCCATCATGATTAACTTTGAATTATCTGAAAAAACCCCTAATATTTTGCAGCTTGTTATAATTACAAAACACTAGGAACTAAAACAGAGCATTTGCCTTCATCTTTTCCATAGAAATCTCGGGTTTTTCTTCCAGGTCACCTCCATTTCAATCTCATTTGCTAAGAGAGTTCTTCCTGTATTTTTTTCCTTATGGTATATACTATGCATCATCATCATCATCATGTGCCGCGCCGACTGGTGTTGGCTATTATGCTTCTCCAGAGTACACGATCCTTCATGCATACTACCATTAGCTCAGTTGGTGATCTACTCTCACACAATCTCGCCAGACTGTCCACTATCATTTCTCTTGGTCTTCCCCTGGCTCTTTTTCCCTCTATTTTTCCTGTTATAATATTTTCAGTGCCCCTTCTTCTCATTGCATGTCCTATGAAAGTACATTGTCTCTCTCTTATTTTTTTGACAAGTTTTTTTTTCTATCTTCAGCTCTTCTCAAACATTCACCATTAGCTATTTTTGCTATCCAGGGGATTCTCAACATTCTTCTAATAAACCACATTTATGCTGCTTCCAATGATTTTTGTGCAGACTTGCCTATTGTCCATGATTCACTTCCATATAACAAGATATATAGCATTCTAGGACTCGTTTTCTAACATTCATTGATAAGGATGTGTTGGCTAATATGTTTCTCATTCTCTGAAATGCAGTCTTTGTTTGGTCTATTCTGTCCATAATTTCTGTTCTGCATTTCCCATCTGAAGTTATTACTGCTCCAAGGTATTTGATATATCTTTATATACTCTTATATACCTCATATATCTTTCAGTGTTGGGTTGGGGGGGGGAGGGGAAGGAAGGCTTTCTGATAGGGCTTGGCGGTTTGGTTCATATGTGGGGATATTTATTTAAGGTATCTGTTACCCCATCCATCCTCCCCCTGTGTGGACGGCCTCTTAATGTGTTACCTGGGATTCTTAGCATGAATGTTTAGCTGGTATGCTTAAACTTGAAGAACGGCCATGCTCTGCTTCTGGCCAATAGATGGGTCTCCCTTGCAATCAGGACACTCCCACGTGTGCTTAACCTTTAACCTCAGCGTTGTTCGTCGTGTATTTTGGGTGATGTTGCCAGTGGCGAACGGGTTGGACATATCTCGATCTTTTCCGACCCATTCGATGGGTTGCTGTTGTGCGGTGAGGTAGCCCGACTATTTGACTTGTTTCTGGATGTAGTGTAGCACTAGTGTTACGCCTACCCTTGTCCTGTGGTGTTTCTGGATGTAGTGTAGCACTAGTGTTACGCCTACCCTTGTCCTGTGGTGTTTCTGGATGTAGTGTAGCACTAGTGTTACGCCTACCCTTGTCCTGTGGTGTTTCTGGATGTAGTGTAGCACTAGTGTTACGCCTACCCTTGTCCTGTGGTGTTTCTGGATGTAGTGTAGCACTAGTGTTACGCCTACCCTTGTCCTGTGGTGTCTTTTCTGATTTTCTGTCTCTTCTCGTAATGTCTGGTATTCTCCTTAAGCATTCCGAAAACAAACACAGCATGCGTATATCATGTGCCGATAGATGTATTTGTACAGAAGCTTATTACTTTTCTCGTTAGTATATCCTCACACGTTTCTCTAACAATTTCTCCGGGGAGGGAGAGCGTGTGGGGATGAGGAAGGAGGGAGGGAGGGAATTGACTGTAATCCAACAGATGCGCATGCCACCATTAAAGTGGGGTTTTGGCGAAGCATCTACACCCACCCCACCCCCACCCCCCACATACACACACACACTCACTCTCTCTCTCACACACACACACAAAAGAGAGACCAAATTTCAGATAACACAGGCCCACGGTAAACTTCAGACAGCCGGTGCGCGTCTCTGGCAATATTTTCCTCCAAATGTTATCTATCCTTCAGCACTCCGCTCTGAATATTCCATTAAACTACCGCCGGAACATTATCTTTTATGTCAGTCCACCTCCACCTCCACAATCCCACTCCAGCTCAGTTTAAAAAAAAAAAAGATATATTTTTTCTGGTTTCAGTTCCTTCGCAGTAAGCATTTCTTTACAGTTTAGTGTTGTTTACTTTTTTTCTCAAAAATTATGTTTACTAATTACTTGAGAATAGATGGTTCATGCAACATTTTCAGTTATGAACGACTGTTTACTTTCGTTATTGAAGTCGTATTCTCGTTTAATGTTTTTTTCTTATTTCCTTTTCTGTCTTTCTCTGGAAAGATCTAGCAGCCAGGTAAGCTAGCGTCGTTACAAGTAAATCGCGTGTCGGGATAATGTGATGGGAATAGCTTGGAGATAACATTAGATGGAGTTAGCGCCTTGCATGAGCAGGGCTGCTCGCTACAGGCAGTAGACAGCATGCGTGGAGTTGTGATGAATAAGAAGAAAAAGATGAAGAAGAAGAAGAGAGGAAAAGAAAATCTTTCAAGTGAGCATATTGTTCAGTAGGAGCATGCTGTGATGAGTAAAAGAAATGAGAGGAGTTGGCTTTTAAATCAATTTTGACATCAAAACATTTCAAGGAAAAAAAAACTTTTCTGTGTAGCAGCAGCAGAAATCAGGCTTTTAAAAAAAATGTCCATTAATTACGAGGGAATAAATACAAAACCTTTTTTTTTCCTATAAAAGTGAGCCGCAGACAATAAACACGCCAATAACACATCGCTAGAGACAAAACAAGTGTTAGTGTCTTAGAAAATGTTAAGAGTATTCTGAACAGGCAAGATAACAAGCGAGAGATAACTGATCAGATTCTTGAAAAGAAAAGCTGTTTGTTTAAAATTGTAAGATGTGATGAAAAGAAGACTTGAAAACCAATAACACTGGGAAAGATAAACGGAAAAAGAGGCAGAGGAAGGCAGGAAGAGGAGATAGCGAATAGTCCCACGCCGTGGCAACACAGACGATCACTCCTTTGATAGATACCGATAGCTGCCCCTCGAACTGAGATCGACATGTCTACAAGTTTGATCGCATCCGCTTGACTGCACGGCACAGCATCCAGCATAACAGTAGAATAATGTCCAGAGTCACTAAATCTTAACGAATGACTAGGGTTGAAGATGAAAGAAGATTTAACTCAGCTCATTATGGGTACCGGCAGTGTGTTTACGGGGCAGAGCTAAGCTAACACAGTTGTTAGTTGGAGAGAATATGATCGAGAAAATGGACTAGATATTATTTGTGTCTTAGATGAAGAAGAGAATCCAGTTATATCACTGGCAAGTCGAAGGAGTTGGCTTCTTGATTTCGCCATTGTTTGCTCAAGACGTGCATGTGTTTGTAAAGTTGTACCTGGTTGTCGCCACATTTGTATACAGAACAATCACAACGCAGCTTGAGATCAGTGGTCACACACGCGCACACCTGTCACTAAAACCTTGATGATGATGATGATGATGATCTTCACATCCAGACACTGACTCACAGTACGTATCTAATGACCCAGCTGTTAACTGTCTATGAAGATTTGTTTTGTTTATCTTAAAAAAAAATTGGCCTGCGTTTTGTCAACTGTACGTTCTATCCGCCACATCGTCTGTCCCCTATGACAAGTTGCCTCCTCTCTCATGTCAGCAGAATCAGAGCACTCCGTGAGTGAAATATCAAATACCTTCAGGCGCGTTCACTTTTCTCTGCGCATGGTGCGTCCTGTGTTGTGCATGCTGTCGCTTACGATGGTATCATTTTACAGCGATAGTCTATTCTCGTTTTACCAGTTTTCCTATTTTTTTTTCTTTCTTTCCGTCAGCGATTTCGTAGGCAACTGGAGCTTCCGAATGTTTCGTAAGAAGGTAGGACTCACCAGTTCCACAGTGGCGCGGTCTTTCGATCAGTCTCAGAGTGGAGGTATATGGAATCGACTCATGGAGCTGTCGCCCAACACGTGCCCTAGATGTACGAATGTGATCTCGATACTCTGTGTTGAGGGTAAAAGTACATAGGAAGATGGAGATCATATGCCTGCACGACAGAACGTGCTGTATTTCACAGGACACACGGCTGTTAGTGAAGGGAAGACAAATGTATTATTGCACACACAACTCAGTCCCTTAAAATACGGGACTTATCTCAAGTCATAGCTGGTGAACAGTGGGAAGTGTGGTTCTTGATAGCAGTACCCAAGATTGACAACTGAGCCTCCTTTTTAACAGGCAAATATAGTGTAACTTTCACCATCAGGTTCCTTCATACGTATGCAGGAATGATAGCCAGAAGAAATAAAATGACACAAAAGGACAGTAAATACATCGCATTCACTTTCCTAAACATCTCTAGCTCAAGAAAGAGTCACGTGCTGTATTAGAACTCCACGTATAACTGGTCTATCAGAGCAAGGCACTCTACGATTTACAGCAGAGCTTCCCAAATGTTTTTAGACTGAAGGAGCAGAAAAAAAAAATGCACACTGAAACTTTCGTAAAATGTTATACACTAATATTATGAACATTCAGTAAGATATTTAAGTTATATGTCATTTTAGAAATTAATACGTGAATAAATATTTAAAAAAAATTTGCACGCACATTTCACGCCCACTTTAGCAGAAAGTTCTATTTGTAAAATGAAAATTAGTTTTAAGTGACTCGGGCGGGCTTGCTTGAGATCATAAAGTGTTTCAGTATTTGGAGTGATGGCTGTCATCCTGTACACAGATCATCTTGTGTGTTTAGCCTGTTTCTAAATTTAGTCTTTGTAGCTGTGTACGATGAGAATGTCTGCACACAATAATGTGTTGCTACGAAATGCGATTTAAAAAAAAATCAAAGCTTATTTAAGAGTATTCCATGATATTTCTGTCCAGAATTTTGTAATTTCGTTAAATTTGCCTCACGGAGCTTTAGACAGCCATGGCGGAGTGAAGGCGCCCCACGGAGTAGTTTGAGAAACTCTGATCGGCTTGTACACTACTCTACATGTTTGTAATACAAAGAAGGCAATGTCTGAGAAAAATACATGGAGCTAGGCACTCCTGTTTTGTTTCAATAGTTTTGCCAAACGTTTAACTGTATATTATCCGGAGCCTGGGCCGTAATAGACAACATCGGTAGTGCATTTCCAGAAAGATGCAGATGTGTACCACCATCCTGCCACACGAATTGTTTAGCCGTACCTGGTTAAAACAGTAAACATTACCTGATTTCCTATACAGCGCGGCGTGTGCTTGCTCACAGGTAACACATTTATTTTCAGACTAAGACGCGCATCTGTAGGACATGTACGGGGGTCATTCAGTAAATAAGTTTTCTCGAGTCTGGCTTAATGAGAGAAAAAAAAAATACACGTTGTGTATTATATATGCAGAGTGCTAGAGAATCTTCCACAGCAGATATGTTTTATTACTTCACACGAAGCAGCAGGGCATGCGTCGCAGGGTTGTAAACCAGAGCCTTGTTCGTAAAAAGAGGGGTTCACTCTAGTTCTCAGTGCACAGCATGACGAGTGCTTGCGTGTGGGGTATGTGATCTAAGGAGGGGGGTGCGGGCGGTTGTCCACAGCACATGGTTTTATCAGGAACTCCACAAGAAGATGTTAACTTGCCTGCAGTACCACTTTAAACTATGTGTGTAACACACTTAAGCTGTCCCTGGAACTGAACTTACAAGCAGGGTCGTACCAGACATACCAACATTAGTGTGAAATATTTATATAGCCGCCATTTTTTTGTAGTATGTCGTCGTAACCCCCCCTCCCCGAAAGTTTTTGCAGCCGACGCCGTGAAAATCTTGAGACACAGAAATCAAATAAGATGAGCATTTGGGTACATTACTTGCTTGGGTAAAAAGAAGATTAAACAGAGAAAACTTAAATATTTTGGACACATTAAACGTCATGATAATTTTAGAGAAGACCGTCTTGGAAGGGTACATAATGGGAAAAAGAAAAAGAGGAAGACCAAGGCGAAGATGGCTGCAAGGCATCGTTGACAATCAGCGAATGGATGCATCAGCAGCAGGGCATCTTGCTTACAACCGAGAGGCATATAGGAGAGCTGTTAAGGATGCAAAGTTCCGCAAGGGACATGCAAATGACTGATTGACTGACTTGATTAGGTTTCTCAAACAGCGCTAGAAAAATTTACTGGGCAGGCTCCACCGCTCTGGGTTGCACGTTGAACTCCATCATGTTCGCAGGTTGAAGTAAAATCTAGATCACTGGCAACACACAGTCAACACAACATTGGGGTCATCTCCCTAAAAACACTGAAGGACATCATTATGTCGAAGGCCGAACACGTATGGGCGGCCCCTGAGTGTAATGAAGCCAGTCCCCGGGACCAGTAACAGAGCTAGGCCCCGTTTTTTAAAAACAGTAACAGTTACAGTTAACACAGTTGCTTGTTACTGGCAGCACCAGCAAGTAGATGGATAGGAATTTCGCGGTTTTTTTTTCCCCCAGATAAATGTTATGTCTGAGTACTGATAGTCATTGCTTGTATTGTGCTTGTTGGAACGTATACTCTTTCAGTAATCTGTCTGCAGGAACGTATACTCTTTCAGTATTGTATCTGTGGGAACGTATACTCTTTCAGTATTGTCTGTGGGAACGTAAACTCTTTCAGTATTGTGTCAGCGGGAATGTGTTCTCATTCAGCAGTTTGCTTTAGAAATCTACACCTTTTCAGTATTTTATGCATATTTTCGGATGCCATCTTGAATATTATCAGTAAAACAAATATTTGGATTTTGATAATAGTAGTCTGACCAGGAGTCTAGCATTACCCGGAGTTCGTTTTCATATCATTGATGTTTTGTTTCCCCTCTTTCTTTTCTCCCTATTCTCATTATCCCCTCCCCAGCCCACCCATAACTTAATATCATATCAGTTTACTGAAGAACCATCATCAGTTATTTTTTTGTTATTTATTTGTATTCTTTTTCGCTTGGCTGTACCGTCTAGACAACGTAAAACTGGTCTAGCTCTTCTGTTGATTTACCCGTTTTGAGGGCATAATCCCGTATAAAATTTATATTGATGGCTTTACTATCTCCCTCCCTTCCCCAGCTACCCCAACTCTCTCTCTCTCCCCCCCCTCTCTCTCTCTCTCTCTCTCTGAACATTAGGGCTTCTGCTATGGTTTTCCCACAAACGCCTGTCCGTTTCTGTCTGATTTTTTCCCCCCACGGGTTAGAGTTACTGACCCTGCGCCGATCCCTCTTTAGTCGCCTTTTACGATCATGCTTGGTAGAGTACAGTGGTCCTATTCTTTGCTTCCCAGTCATATGCTCAGGTCCTGGGTACCACGGGTGGAAAGGGGGTGGGGGGAATTGATGGTTTTACTATAGTTTAAATAGTACTATAATGTTCATAGTGTCCTTTAACAGCACTTCAATTTTTGTGTGTGTGCCCATGATCATCTGTCTGTAAATTTATAATGATGTTTCTTATACACACAGTAGATTGCTGATGGTCTGGTATCACTCTGTGCACATTGTAAGGGCGAGTCTGCTCCTGTATAGACCTGTTTACTCACGTTAATAATCTGTTGATGTAGATAGTACGACTGTGGCTTCCCATTAGTTTATGTATGGCTCTGTACGCTGGCCTACGTCTCAGAAGACCAACCTGTCTTTTCACTAAAACCAGTGACCGTAGAAATGAACGTTTTTATGTCCAAGAAGTCATTGAGTTACGTACAGTATATCTTTATTCTGGAAGTAAGCAAAAGACTAATGGGAGTACCAATTTTGGATTGCCTGTTTTTTGCTGAATATTCAGAACACAACTCTATCAAAAGGCCGGGCTTTTATTCTGTATAGGAGGGCTCATCTCTTCAGTAAAAGAGATAGCCATAAAAATGACCTTCTGTGTAGTGTGTGTTCTATGTTCAAGACGTCTTTGAATGAGCTGCATGCTTGCCCTAGGAGTATCCATTTGTTGAGACACAGGCTATATGTGTGTTTGTGCGCGCGCGCACACAGACACGAGAGAAAATTGCTTTAAAATAAGAGTGAGACATCAGTCTGTATCTCCTCACCTGTTTACACTGACCTGTCATTTTTTTTTTATTGCAGGCGTTTCAGATCACAGCGTGAGAATCGGTTCGTGTAATATTTTTTGATTGTAGCAAGAGAATTGGCTGAGAAATGTTTAGATTGTAATGCAAGAACTTGCTGTATAGGTAATCAAATGAACAATGATAATCATATCAGTGTAATGCATGCACTGTTAGCATGCAGACTGAGTTTTCTGAATCTAAACTGTATGTCTTTCCATATCTACGTTACGATAATTAAAAAAAAAAGAACTGGTGGGATTTTCAGTTAAGATTTAGCAGGAGAGGCAAGGAAATGTTTCGATAAATAAGCAAATAATATAGTGTAAGGAGATGTTCGGGACGATTTCATTGAGTATGATAGGCAGTGAAATGTCTAGACATTGGTAAGAAATGTTCAGTTAGATTTAGATCAGTAGGAGAGGGAATGAAATGTTTAGACAGTGGTAAGAGATGTTCAGTAAGATTTAGTTTAGTAGGAGAGGCAATGATGTGTTCAGATATTGGCAGGAGATATTCAGTAAAATTTAGAAGGAGAGGCAATTAAACGTTTAGATGTTGGTTAAAATAAGATTTAGTAGGAGAGACAGTGATATATTTAGGTCAGTCTCCCCCCCCCCCCCCCCGGTGGGCGTTTGAAGGGTCAGGGGACGGTGGAAGAAAAGGAGGCAATAGCGAAAGGGGGGGGGGGGAGGGAATTGAAGGAAAACACCGCATCTGACAGGGGCAGTAATGCCTTCCTTCTTAGCACTTTTCAACCTGATATTGAGAAACTTGTGTCCCTACATGAAACTCATCCATCACATTCAAAGTTGAGAAAATAATGCAGCAAGTGAGTTGTAAATGCATTCACTCCTTCGTATTGTTTAACTGGTTTGCTTGCCGAAGTTGTTAGTTGTATAATTCATCTCCTAGTTTAATAGGCCATTGTACGGATAGTACATAACGGGGGCGGCGGGGGCATCGAGGATATGACCTGGGAGAAGAGGGGGCGCCCCGAACAAGCCTGGGAAACACTGGTGTAGGTATTGGTAAGAGATGCAAGTTTAACTGCCCCAACTGTACACGTGTCCTCTAACAGCACACACGTGTGTGTATGCATATATGTGTGTATGTATGTATTCTGTTAAAGTGTTCGAACAGTAGAGAAAAGGTAAGTAAAGTCCATCATCTTCAGTTGTGATCATGCATGAAAAAAAAACTACAGAAACACCACCCATACAGGGTACACACAAGCGGATAGAAAAGTATATGGAGTTGTTTAATACAGGACGATAACGACTGACGATAGACAAGTAATCACGAAACATAATGACACTGACAATGACAAGTGGTGATACTTCTCCCAGCCATACTTTTCCTGCATTATACAGACAACAAAACAGCCATCACCGCATCAATATACTCCAGTCAACCGGTTTCAGATGTCTATCATATGCCGTTCGTTCTCCAAATCTCAGCGAGCACTCTCTTAACTCTGCCTTCATTCGTATCCAGATCTCAGAGAGCACTCTCTTAACTCTGCCTTCATTCGTATCCAGATCTCAGAGGGCACTCTCTTAAATCTACCTTCATTCGTGTCCAGATCTTAGAGAGCACTCTCTTAACTCTACCTTCATTCGTGTCCAGATCTCAGATAGCACTCTCTTAACTCTACCTTCATTCGTGTCCAGATCTCAGAGAGCACTCTCTTAACTCTACCTTCATTCGTGTCCAGATCTCAAATAGCACTCTCTTAACTCTACCTTCATTCATGTCCAGATCTCAGAGCCGCGCTCGCACGACGTAGTGAGCAGTGCTCTGATTTTTACCTGCCTTTTGTTCGTTGATTAAGTTTCTTGATTGTACTGCAACCAATACTGCTATAAAATTATAACGGGAAGAAACTAGTAAGATCTGCGAAAGTGAGAGGAGAAACGCGGTAAAAGTTGAGTTAATGTGTTGCCAAATCAAGCATTCTTTTGACGTGGGAAGTAAGCTTTTCAGGTGGGTAAACAGGAGATTGTGTTATGGAGATGTAAAGACTGGAGAACCAGCCAGTAAGATGGAAAGATTGGATAACTGACTGTTAAGATGTTGGTTAAGCTAGTAAAATGCACACGATGTTAACAGAAGAATCGGCTGGTAAATCATTCATGACGCATTACAGTAGTCAACAGGTAAAACACGGTGACTCAGGAACCATTAGCACTGATGACACTAGCTATTACTAATACGTTAACTTTTAGGGTGAGTGACTAAGTATCAAAGAGTATGAGGATCAACTGGTAAATTATAGTGCCTTAAGTGCCATCTGAAAGAGTGTGGGCGAATGAATGAATGAATGGTCTTTATTTTCAAAAGGTGAAGAATTGGGCACGCAGGCCCAACATAGTGATAGAAGAACAGGCAGATGAAGCAGTCAGATAAAAGTTTGAGAGTTTTCTGGTTTTATGACCATATTCTTGTAATCCAACAGGTATGTCAGGGGATCTCAAATCCCTTCGGCCGGACCCGCCACTACAGTTTCATGACACACATGGAGACAACATTGAGCTACAGAACAACAAGACACGCGCAAGACGCTACGAGAGCTTCTGCAAAGGCATCTGCTTCAGCAATAGACCCATTGCCGTCAGCGAGAAGGTGAGTTACACAGTCGAGTGTGTAGGTTGAGGGGGAAGAGGTTGGAGAGATGGAATTAGAGTGTTCTCTGCTTGGTGCCGCGGTGATGTAGTGGTTAGTGCTCTGGCTTGCCGAACAGACGGGCCATTGTTCGGTTTCGGGCTCTGGCGTTTTTGTTTTTGTTTTTTTTTGTTTTTCGGACCGACCGGCACCGCGGTCAACACAACTACTGCAGTCGGATTGTACGCTTATGTATCATATTAGATCCACGGCGTTAGTGTTGTGGAGATAGAAAAGATCACGTTGTTATTAGTCAGTTTGACTTCCTTGTTCACAAAGATCTTGGCATGATCACTTCTACCCTTTAAAGAGTGGAAACAGACAGAGATCTTGGCATGATCACTTCTAGTCTTTAAAGAGTGGAAACGGACAGAGATCTTGGCATGATCACTTCTAGTCTTTAAAGAGTGGAAACGGACAAAGATCTTGGCATGATCACTTCTAGTCTTTAAAGAGTGGAAACGGACACATATTTTGGCATGATCACTTCTACTGTCTTTGAAGAGTGGAAACAGGCAAAGATCTTGGCATGGTCACTTCTACAGTCTTTAGAGAGTGGAAACAGACAAAGATCTTGGCATGATCGCATCTACAGTCTTTAAAGAGTGAAAGATTTTGGCATGATCACTTCTGCAGTCTTTAAAGATTGGAAACAGATAAAGATCTTGGCAATATCACTTCTAAGATCCATGACGAGTGGGAAGAATTATCTATTTATAATAAGAATGTGGCTCTTCCCAGAGAGAGAGAGAGAGAGAGAACGAACATATAATAAACACTTCACCACCGGTCATGAATAAAATAACCAGTGACATTTTGAAGTTCCTTCGGACAGATACTATTTCTTTATAACTGTTAAATTCACTGAGTTTTACATTTCTTGTTTGGATTTTGTACATATTTCATTTGGCGATTTGTTTTATGTGGCAAATAAATCAGAGATCTGGCAGAACAATTGGCCTTTAAAGAACAGAGATCGTGGAGAAGCATATGAACCAAACTCTGACATATATTTTCGAACGAGTGAACATACATTATTGTGAGTTATACAGCAAAGAAATCATGAAGATTAAGCTTAATAAGATGAAATAATACTGAAAAAAATTAAGGACAGGAGAGGAAGATCTGTGTGTATGTAAGAATTTGATGGGAAATGAGTCGAAGGAAATGTTTTAGAAGATTTGAAGAAATAAACAGAAAGGAGTTCACAGGACTAAAAGACGGGGGATTTTTGTTTTGCTGGAAAGTGCCCGTGTCTATTTTTCAACATTTCTGGCATATTTCATTAACAGTTCACGTATACATACTAGTTACAATCCAGCTGCTTTATATATTTGAACTACACGGAGTTTATAACTCAGAGCTTTATATTATCAGTGTTAGAAAGCAAGATGAGCACATACAGATGAAAAACATAAACAATCCAGTATTTCGAGAAAAACCTTTTTTTCAAGGATCACATGATTAAAAAAAAACCAGCACAACAGATAAATACATGTACATGAAATATAGACTTAGTTTTTGTTCTCCTCATAGTAAGAAAGACTAGCACAGAATTGTACTATAATTTTCGCCTGTTTTTCATGTTTTTATCTG
This sequence comes from Achatina immaculata, assembly GCA_009760885.1. Lineage (NCBI taxonomy): Eukaryota > Metazoa > Mollusca > Gastropoda > Stylommatophora > Achatinidae > Lissachatina > Lissachatina immaculata. The sequence continues at coordinate 64,791,177 of CM019691.1, read as the reverse complement.
TTGTGCTGTTTTTTTTATGTGATCCATGAAAAAGGTTTTTGTAGAAATATTTGATTGTTGTATGTTCTTCATTTTTATGTGGATGGGGTAGTACATTCCAACCCAATTTGGTGATTGCTTCCCGTGTTGCCAGACTTGTGTGAGGGCGCGCATTGTCGTGAAGGAGAAGCAGGTCTGCTGGATTCTTGTGTGGCTGAACTCTGCGAAAACGTTTATTTAGTTTTTTTTTCAGTGTCTTAATGTAAGCTTGCGAATTGATTGTATCTCCTCTTGGCATAACATCCACAAGAATCACATCTTCAGTGTCCCAAAAGACAATGATCATGACCGTTCCAGCTGAAGGAGTTGTCTTGAATTTCTTTCTTGGTGGTGATTGCAGATGATGCCACTCCATTGACTGTCTTTTTGTCTCAGGTTCAAAATGATGTGCCCATGTTTCGTCACCTGTTACGATCTTAGCCAAAAAGTTCTCTCCATCAGTATTGAAACGCTCCAACAATTCAGAAGAAATTGCTTTCCTTTGCAGTCGATGGTCACTTGTGAGACTTCGAGGAACCCATCTTGCTCAAACCTTAGAAAATCCGAGAGCTTTTATAACTGCATTTGCACTACCATTGCTGACTGACAGCTTTAAGGTCAGTTGTTGAGTAGTGATACACCTGTCAGTAAGAATAATGCGTTCAGCGCATTTCAACATTTCTGCCTTGGTGGCTGTGGCAGGACGTCCACAGCGCGGCCGATCATGCAACTCCTTATCTCCACTTATTGATTCTTTGATTCTCTTAACCCAGCGACTGACTGTACTCCTGTCAACTGCAAAACTTCCATACACATCACATAGACGCTTGTGAATGTTCACAACAGTTTCCTTCTTTGCAACGAGAAATTCTATCACAGTTCGCTGCTTATAACGCAAATTGCTAACACACTCCATTTCAACAGTTAGGGCAGTCATATTTTTTGGCCGGTTGCGATGCAGTGTTCACACAACTTTCAGAACGCCCCTTGTGTGCGTGTGTGTTTATATATATATATATATATATATATATCCTTTCCCATAGTATTCGAATTTTATAATTATTCGACAGAGTATGAATTTGATTATTCGGCCCGTCGTAAAGTAAAACATAAACAGACTTCGCTTCTACGGAGGGTTATTGTAGTTCCTTTTCAGCTTTAAGTTTCGTTGCTTTCTCTCGTCCTCAGTACAGAGTTACATACGAGAGGCCATTTTTTAGCTTCTGGTTAAATATCTTGTACACTCTGTCGCCACAGCATCGTTGAGTTTCCGTAGGCTCTAGCGTTTCTTCATTTCTGTAGGCTCCTGTGTTTCTTCATTTCTATAGGCTCCTGTGTTTCTTAATTTCTGTAGGCTCCTGTGTTTCTTCATTTCTGTAGGCTCCTGTGTTTCTTCGTTTCTGTAGGCTCCTGTGTTTCTTCATTTCTGTAGGCTCCTGTGTTTCTTCATTTCTGTAGGCTCCTGTGTTTCTTCATTTCTGTAGGCTCCTGTGTTTCTTCGTTTCTGTAGGCTCCTGTGTTTCTTCATTTCTGTAGGCTCCTGTGTTTCTTCATTTCTGTAGGCTCCTGTGTTTCTTCATTTCTGTAGGCTCATATGTTTCTTCATTTCTGTAGGCTCATGTGTTTCTTCGTTTCTGGAGGCTCTTGATGTCCTTATCTGTTCTCCAAAGCTCGTTTTTTTTAAAACGATATTTCGCTTTTGGTCATAATTTTTTCATCGCTTGGTCTTTGAAAATTGTTCTTCAGTTATGACCACAGAATTGCTACGGCATAAGTTTCTAAGATCTTAATTAGGGTGAAATGTACAAGTGCATCTTCTCATGTTACTGCTTTTATCGTTTCCTACATTCCCAGCATGCATTACATCTTTCTAAAAAATGTCTATATTTCTTAGAATTCTTTTGTTTCTTATGTGTGTTTACTGTCAGTTTCTTTCTTAATGTCTGTTTACTGTCAGTTTCTTCTTATGCATAGTTGCTCTCGGTTTATTTCTTATGTTCCATGTACTGTCAGTTTCTTTCTTAATGTCTTTTTATTGTCAGTTTCTTTCTTATTTCCATCTACTGTCAGTTTCTTTCTTATGTCTGTCTACTGTCAGTTCCTCTCTTATGTCTATTTACCGTTAGTTTCTCACAGGTAGAGACACATGTAGACTGTATAAAACATTGTAGCTTTTTGATGAACATGTTTTTTAACACTCAAGCACATTATTTATGAGAGTAAGAATCATCATGGCTTCTGTAAGGCGATGCTTATGTTGACTTTTGTGTTTTTATGTTGGCCATTGTTAGCTTTTATTTCGTCGTGAATGTTTTTTTTTTTATATAAGCGCGTGTATCACTTTAATCTTCACTTCCGTGAAGTATTATTCAACAGCGATGTTTTACTGCCTTCTTGTGCACAGCTTAAAAGAGTTTGTGTGAATACGCTATGTATGAGGATTTATATACATTTGTGGCTTTGTTATGTTTTCATGTTAAGTTATAAGCCTCAAGATAAGATACAAAATTCAGTTGATCAGAGTCTAGCGGATATAGGATAAGTTCAGAAATTTACTGGACAAAATTTATGTTTGGTTGTAGAGTACAGACATTCACTTAACAGAATTCAGGTACAGATATAAGGTTAAGAGAACAGATATTCATTTAACAGAATTAAGGTACAGATTTAAGGTCCAGAAAGAGCGCAGACATTCACTTAACAGAATTCACATACAGATATAAAGTTCAGGAAGAGCCCAGACATTCACTTAACTATAATTCAGGTACAGATATAAGGTACAGGAAGAGCGCAGGCATTCACTTAACAGAATTCAGATCCCAGAATACGCAGATGAGAAAAGATCAGAGACCCTGCATATAAAGCTTCTGAAGACAAGACGTAGGAGTTGCAGGACTGCATCTGGTGCGGTATAAATGTCGACGTATTTATTTATATTTGTAGAAGGAGGAAAATAGAAAAAGTGGAGCAAGGCCAGATTAGAGTGTAGTTAAGATTAAACGTTTACACGTACTGCGTTTTATCAGAGTTTATCAGAACACGTGACGCAAGTGCTTCAATCGTTCGTTGTTCTGTAAAGGAAAAGCAGGTGTAATTGCCAGGTTCAAAAGTTGGGGAGTTTACTTTCATGTTTGTTGATGAAATGTTTGTAATAAATGTAAACGGCATCAGAGGCAGCCTTCATTAACGTTATTACACTTCATTACCGCAACACTTTGATGGATTATATGAAATATTTTGATACTTGTAGCAATGCAGAACTTAGTTATAAAGATTTCTCTCTCTCTTTTTGTTTTTGTTGTTTTTTTTTCTGCTAGATTAGATTTTGGGGGTTACCATGTCCCTGTTGTGTAAGCAGTGTCATGGCGTCATTGGGCAGGGAACTCTCAACTGTAGATCGTCAGAGGAAGTAACCCCCGCCTCTCCTCAAACAAGTGTTTCGGTCCTATTAAATCCCCCTTCTCCCGCCCGGGGCTCATGATTCGCAGGGTCTATGAGTTGTTTGATTGTTTGACTTGTTTCATCTTCTTTACATTTTGTCCCGTCCCGGAATTGAACCACGGTCTTCCAAGTGCACCTTAGCCATTCTGTCATTTTTTTTTGTGGGGGAGAGAAAACTGGTTTTAGATGTGACAAATGAAATTATTGAAGTTCTCAATGCTTATTTGCTCCGCAGTCAGCGTGAGGCCTTTCCTGCTGTTTCCTGAAAGGCTTTTTAATGGTCTTGTTCGTGCTTTTCCTTTTATGTCCAGTCTTTTATATAGACGATATGCTAGTGTTGTTGCGAATCCTCTCGCTCCCACTTCTACAACTTTCACGTTTACCTTGACTCCTGCCATCTGCCTTAGTTGCTTAGGTGTATTTTCATTGTGCATCTCACGCTTGAGCCTCATTGGTTGCTGTTTTAAATTTGAAAGTATTGTCATGTTCAAGTGAAGAAATTACTTCTCTGGGGCCATCATTGATATATAGTTCTTGCCAAGAAACAGGGTAGATTTTTGTCTCGTTTTAAAAGGAGAGAGAACAGTTGAGAGAAGAGCGATACAAATAACCCAAGGATGGCTAACATTAAGAGCGATACAAATAACCCAAGGATGGCTAACATTAAGAACGACACAAATAACCCAAGGATGGCTAACATTAAGAGCGATACAAATAACCCAAGGATGGCTAACATTAAGAGCGATACAAATAACCCAAGGATGGCTAACATTAAGAGCGATACAAATAACCCAAGGATGGCTAACATTAAGAACGACACAAATAACCCAAGGATGGCTAACATTAAGAACGACACAAATAACCCAAGGATGGCTAACATTAAGAACAACACAAATAACCCAAGGATGGCTAACATTAAGAACAACACAAATAACCCAAGGATGGCTAACATTAAGAACGACACAAATAACCCAAGGATGGCTAACATTAAGAACGACACAAATAACCCAAGGATGGCTAACATTAAGAACGACACAAATAACCCAAGGATGGCTAACATTAAGAACGACACAAATAACCCAAGGATGGCTAACATTAAGAACGACACAAATAACCCAAGGATGGCTAACATTAAGAACGACACAAATAACCCAAGGATGGCTAACATTAAGAACGACACAAATAACCCAAGGATGGCTAACATTAAGAACGACACAAATAACCCAAGGATGGCTAACGCTGGCGGAGTGGACGTGATTAAAGTGCTGAGGAAACTCTTCAACGATAAAAAGAATCACGGAGTCTGAGTTGCTCTTTGCGCGGAGTCAACGAGAATGTAGAGTTGTTTGAGAGGGAGCATGAACTCGCCCTGAATGCGGATAACGTTTGCCTAGTACATATTTGCTGGTTCCAAATGTTTGATTTTCCAGGCGGGGAAAAGAAAGAACGGGCAGAACCCGGTGAGGAAACTCTTTGTTTTTGTTAGTGACCTTGGAGATTATTATTATGAGTCTTCCTCAGAATATAAGGCCTGTGATTGCTGGGGGGGGGGGGGGGGTTGGTGTGATTTAAAATATAAAATCAGATTTTAAAAAATGTTGATCATTTCGTATGTTCAGTGATACAAAGAAGCTCGGTGCTGTAGTTTGCTCACTATCTCCAGTCAAGTTTCGTTTTGTTTTTTGTTTTCTTTTAATATAAAATTAAACCAACTTTCTGCTTTACGAGGACTTAAAAGTGTGCTTTTGTCTGTGTACGTTTTTCTGTACGTATGTGCTTGAGTGTGTGTGTGTGTGTGTGTGGAGAGAGAGAGAGAGAGAGAGAGAGAACGGGGGTACAGTACTCTAGTTCCAGGCACACTTGATCGGCATATGAACCTTTGTGAGTGCATGCTCATCTTCTGATGTCAGAAAGGTATGCATGGAGAAATGTGCGTCTAAAAGATAAGACTTCAGATGGTTCACTTTTTATCGGAAGTATATTATCCGTGTTTTTTTTTATCCCACCACAGATCGGTCTTTTTTTGCTTGTTTAATCTTTTATTCCTGTCCTACGAAGTACACCGAGCAGCACCAAAGAAAGATGCAAAATAATACAAGATCTTTAAACTGTTCACTTTGTAACCTCTTGCATGCCGTCCCTTCATAGATAGGAGGCCTTCCTGCTGGATGTAGTGTATGCTGTGCTGTTGAGTGAGGAAACTGTGACAGCATTTCACCAGAGTAGCTCTATCATGTGAGCAGTAAACAAAGCAGACCATGCCCGCGAGCAGTTTCGTCACTTCCGTGAGCAGTCTTCACGACCTGGAACTTCGCTCATAAATGCATTTTGTTTTTGGTTTGAAGAATTAAAAAAAGTTTTTTTAAAAAACTTTGCTGGAGTTTTGTCCCGAGAAACCTAGTCTCGGACACTCTCCCTTGTTGGACGGTTGCTTTAGTTTCTGCACGGGATTTTAAAGTAGGAGTGATGGCAGGGAAAGCATGGTAGCCAGCGCTAGTCGGCAGGGCGATAGATAGATAGGTAGGTAGGTAGGCAGGCAGGCAGGCAGCGCTGTTCAGTTCATGAACATTTGGTTAATGTCTCACTTGCTTACCTTTCGGATCAGAGATTACAGCTTCCAAAAACAGGAGCTCTCTAGCTTGTTTGTATATAATCATAAACTGCCAACTATAAAAGCTGTTAACCTGTTCATATTCAAACATAAACTGTGTTCTCTAAAGCTCTTATCCGTTCTGTTGTATATACATAGAAACTGCCTTCTGTACTTTCCGTTTCCTTTGAAAGGCGTCAAAAATATACTGCAAGATTGCTTTCTGTCAGCTGGAACTTGGAGCGCGAAACAGGAAGCGTTTTGCTCCAGCCGTCTGATGTCTTTGATGCTTTTCGTGTAACAAATTAAAATCTGTACTGACAGACAGGTGTCTATGAGAGGAAGACAAGCAACCAGTTGATAATATCCAAGAAGGTCGACTGTATGAAACTGCACGCATGCGCTGGTCTTGAGTTTCAGTTAATATAGAAGCCGTGTAGTTGGATTTGGTTTTTCTTTAGGTCCTGTCGCAGTAAAGCCACGCCCAGTTCTTTACAATGCACTTTTTTCCCAAACTTTTTGGAGAAAGTGGAAAGGGATAATGTGAAGATCTGTTACGCCAAACGGACAGACAAGCACTTTGAAGAAGATCTGATCTTTGCTTTCTTCTCCCTGATTAAATTACTAAATATTTCCCAGATGAAGCCCATGAGCTAAAAAATAATCACCTGACCAGAGTCTAGCTGGTGTAGGGAAAGTCCAGAAGTCCAGCTGATAAAATTTATGTTGGGTTATAGAGTACAGGATTGGCACAAACATATCGCAAATGTTATACAAGATATAGTCGTTGATAATGAACTTGGACAGTTATCGCCTTCAGAATACTGAGGCTTCATTGGTAGAATGAATTTCTCATTGTTGCAGATATTTTCTGTGTAAATATTTCTTAAATTTATAGGTGTATTTATTTTTTAAATGTAGCCTTCTTGTCATTCCGAAACCTTCTCCTTATGCCCAAGTTTTCTCCTTTTGCCCAAGTCTTCTGATACTGCCAAAACTTTCTCTTATGTCAAAACTTTCTCCTATTTCAAAACTTTTTAAAGTTACACCCATACCTTCTCCTCATGACCAAACCTGGTTATGCCCAAACCTCGTTTTGTTAGAACCTTCTCGCTGTGCTCAAACCTCGTTTTATTAGAACCTTCTTGCTATGCCTAAACCTCGTTTTGTTAGAACCTTCTCGCTATGCCTAAACCTCGTTTTGTTAGAACCTTCTCGCGGTGCCCAAAGCTCTTTTTGTTAGAACCTCGCTGTGCCCAAACTTCGTTATACCAAAGCCTGATTCTGCACAAACCTCGCTATGCCAGAATGTTATCGTTATGCTCGAACCTTCTCGCTATGCCCAAACTTCATTATGCCCAAACCTCCTTATGCCTCCGATATTTTGTTTTGTTGGACTGATGTTCATTTGATAGCTTTGGTTTCTAAACTCAGGTGTACGTGAAGTTTGTGGAGACAAACACCAGCTGGAGTGGGGTTCTCAGATTTGGCTTCACCAGTGTCAACCCGGACACGCTACGGGGCTGCGACCTGCCACGATATGCCTGCCCAGACCTGACCAACAAGCCAGGCAACTGGGCCAAGGCCCTGGGCGAGCGCTATACCACCAGCAACATTCTCCTCCACTTCAGCGTGAGTCGGGCCGGAGATGTCACCTATGGGGTGAACGGGGAGGAGAAAGGTATCTTCTTCAGCGGCGTCAACACATCCCAACCGTTGTGGGCGATGCTGGACATTTATGGCAACACAGTTGGGGTGGAGTTCTCTCACGCCAATGCAGGTAAGAGAACTTATACGTCCTGATCTTTGATGTTTCTGATCAGTTCAGATGGTTTTCTTTTTTTTTTTCCACGGCGCTTATTTCAGTCCGATGAGATATATTTGCTTTGTTTCCCTCTTCTTTTTTTTCCCCTTGAATTTTCACGTTGTTATTTGGGATGTAATTACTTCAATGTCAAGGCAGTGGTATCGGACCCCGATTGTAGCAGGAGGGAATCGATTAAGACTAATGTATCCCAGTAAGATGAGCAAAACGACAAATGTTTGTAATATTAGCCTTGTGTTAAATGTTTGTAATATTGGCCTCGTGTTAAACGTTTGTAATATTGGCCTCGTGTTAAACGTTTGTAATATTGGCCTCGTGTTAAAAGTTTGTAATATTGGCCTCGTGTTAAAAGTTTGTAATATTGGCCTCGTGTTAAATGTTTGTAATATTGGCCTAGTGTTAAATGTTTGTAATATTGGCCTAGTGTTAAATGTTTGTAATATTGGCCTCGTGTTAAATGTTTGTAATATTGGCCTCGTGTTAAATGTTTGTAATATTGGCCTCGTGTTAAATGTTTGTAATATTGGCCTCGTGTTAAACGTTTGTAATATTGGCCTAGTGTTAAATGTTTGTAATATTGGCCTAGTGTTAAATGTTTGTAATATTGGCCTCGTGTTAAATGTTTGTAATATTGGCCTCGTGTTAAATGTTTGTAATATTGGCCTCGTGTTAAATGTTTGTAATGTTGGCCTCGTGTTAAATGTTTGTAATATTGGCCTCGTGTTAAACGTTTGTAATATTGGCCTCGTGTTAAATGTTTGTAATATTGGCCTCGTGTTAAATGTTTGTAATGTTGGCCTCGTGTTAAATGTTTGTAATATTGGCCTCGTGTTAAACGTTTGTAATATTGGCCTCGTGTTAAATGTGTGTAATATTGGCCTCGTGTTAAACGTTTGTAATATTGGCCTCGTGTTAAATGTTTGTGATATTGGCCTCGTGTTAAATGTTTGTAATGTTGACCTCGTGTTAAAAACTTTTTACTGGTGGTTAAAAGGTGTTAATTTTAGCTGAAGTCTTAGTTTTGTTTCAAGTCATTTAGTGTTGGTTAAAATAGGCTGGCTGGCGGCAGTTAAAATATGTAGATATTGGTTAAAGTGTGTTGGCTAAAATGTGTTAGTGTTGTGTTAACATTGTTTAAAATCTGTTAGCGGTGATGAAAGTCTTTTAGTTTGTGTTAATTCTTGTCGTAGTTCTGGCCTGTGCGAAGGGCTTGTAAAAAAGTCCACAATAAAAATAACTTCGGCAGCGTGATTTTGTTCTGTGGTTGTTGGTTCGTAATTTTAAACAACTGTAAATACTAAAAATTAGATATCGTTTCATTTCGTGGTAAAAGTGTGGTGTCTGTGTTGTTTGATTACCAAAAATGTTACTGTGACTTGAGTATTGTTAGGCAGGGATTAGAGTGCAAAGTGATTGTTGTTGGTTAAATTTGACTGGAGGATTTGTTCATGACTTCCTTGAGTTGCACAGCGCATCAAGTTTAGGAAGACGTGTCTGCAGGCAGTCACCCATAGCTGGTATGCTGGCATCAGGGTTAGCTAACCATAGCTGACCAATACCCTATCCCACTTCTCTGCTTGTACTCGCAGTAACTGGCCTGGCTAACGGGGCAGGGATCGCCACAGTCCCCTTGGTGGTGGAGTCTGCTGAAGAAGTATTTCGCACCGTCTGTATTTTACCTGCACCCAGGGACTGAAAAGTAGCTGCTTTGACCCGCTTTCAAGCCGACACGATGCTGTGCCGTAACGTCTTCACCGCATCAGCTGCAAAGAACAGCAGGTCGCAGTTCGAGGGAGATTGAAGAAAGTGCATAGAGCCAAGTTCCGCTCGGCGGTCCTGAAACTCACCTTTCTCTAAACTCTAAGTCATCTTTCTATAAACTATAAGTCACCTTTCTCTAAACTCTAAGTCATCTTTCTATAAACTATAAGTCACCTTTCTCTAAACTCTAAGTCATCTTTCTATAAACTATAAGTCACCTTTCTCTAAACTCTAAGTCATCTTTCTATAAACTATAAGTCACCTTTCTCTAAACTCTAAGTCATCTTTCTATAAACTATAAGTCACCTTTCTCTAAACTCTAAGTCATCTTTCTATAAACTATAAGTCACCTTTCTCTAAACTCTAAGTCATCTTTCTATAAACTATAAGTCACCTTTCTCTAAACTCTAAGTCATCTTTCTATAAACTATAAGTCACCTTTCTCTAAACTCTAAGTCATCTTTCTATAAACTATAAGTCACCTTTCTCTAAACTCTAAGTCATCTTTCTATAAACTATAAGTCACCTTTCTCTAAACTCTAAGTCATCTTTCTATAAACTATAAGTCACCTTTCTCTAAACTCTAAGTCATCTTTCTATAAACTATAAGTCACCTTTCTCTAAACTCTAAGTCATCTTTCTATAAACTATAAGTCACCTTTCTCTAAACTCTAAGTCATCTTTCTATAAACTATAAGTCACCTTTCTCTAAACTCTAAGTCATCTTTCTATAAACTATAAGTCACCTTTCTCTAAACTCTAAGTCATCTTTCTATAAACTATAAGTCACCTTTCTCTAAACTCTAAGTCATCTTTCTATAAACTATAAGTCACCTTTCTCTAAACTCTAAGTCATCTTTCTATAAACTATAAGTCACCTTTCTCTAAACTCTAAGTCATCTTTCTATAAACTATAAGTCACCTTTCTCTAAACTCTAAGTCATCTTTCTATAAACTATAAGTCACCTTTCTCTAAACTCTAAGTCATCTTTCTATAAACTATAAGTCACCTTTCTCTAAACTCTAAGTCATCTTTCTATAAACTATAAGTCACCTTTCTCTAAACTCTAAGTCATCTTTCTATAAACTATAAGTCACCTTTCTCTAAAGTCATCTTTCTCTAAACTCCAAGTCACCTTTCTCTAAACTCAAAGACACCTTTCTCTAAACTCTGAAGTTCACATTATTCAGCATTGTTAATCTTTTTCTCTCTCCCTCAAGATATTAGTCTTCCCTCTTTGTGCTTCTTTCAGACGATCAATTTTCTGTCTTAACACATCCTTTTCTCTCTCTCTCTCTCAAGTCTATGTGGATATTAGTCTTTCTTCTTTGTGTTTCTTTCAGACGATCAATCTTCTGTCTTAACACAGCCTTCTCTCTCTCTCTCTCTCTCTCTTCCTCTCTCTTCGTTCTCTCTCCGTCCACCTTCCTCCCCACCCCTCCATTTCGGTATTTCTAAATGCTCGTGTCTTGTGTTGGCACCCTTACTCATGCTCCCCTCCCCCTCCCAAACCACCCACTCTGTGCCAACTCTCACGGTTTTTTTATGAGCATGCATGGGTGTTAAAAGATCTTTTTTTTATGTTAAAAGCACTTTTATTTTTTGCATGTTAAAAACACTTTCCAACTCCCCGATATTATTAGCTTCTCACGCTCATGGCAATGGCTTTAGAGATGTTGTTTTTATGGCTAACGGTTCTCTCTGTTCGGGTGTTTTCACACAGTCGGCGTTGACGTGCAAACCCTGCTCACCCCTGCAGGCGGATCCTCGCAGGTTGTGAAATATACAGCGCAAGAGGAGGTACAGGCTGTTCAGGGAGGAAAGAGAGGGGTTAGAGGATGAGAGGCTCGGAGCTACATCTTTCCGTGACGGAATGTAGAGAAGTGTGTGAGCAGATCACCGAGCGGACGAACTTGTCTGAAGGGCGCCTGTTCACACCAGCATCAGATAAAACGCCTCATTTATGACTAATATTCCGTTCCGGCCCATGTTTTTTTTAAGTTTAGTACGCGCTTTTTAGTTGTGGTTTTTGTTATGTTAGATTCCATGTTTAAAAAAAAGCCTTAACTTGATGTGGCTTAAAGCTCATGAGTGGCGTAGTGGTTTAGCCTTCTCATCTCTCACATGGATGTCAGTGGTTCGAGTCTGGTCGGAGGCGCCTCAGTTACCCGACTGTAGAAATAGGTATCTGGCTCTGTCGGGAACTGGGGAAGGAGCAGCGACCAGGCTTGATGCTGACCACATCGCCTCCCTCTTCCCCCCCCCCCCCCCTCCCGGTCAAGGAAAATATTAGCATTTAACACTTTATTCAGTTTTTTAAAAACTTTTGTACAGCGAAGTAACAGAGCACGGCTTTGTTATAGCTAGCCTTCGAAAACTTGTAGGCAAATCATGATAGATGGCTACCGTGTTTTGTCTGCGATTTTTCTATGGCTAACCATTACAGCGTTGGGATGTAACACTGTATTCCTATATGATAGGATTTCGTCTCCTTCTCTCTCTCTCTCCCCTCTTTCTCTCTCTCTCTCCTAATTTGTGGGAGTTAGTGTTTTTAATCAGAGTGGTATAGTGTGTTGAAATGTATCGTTGTACACATTTCTACCAGCTAGAGGATCTTACATTTTTGTAATACGTTTATAAAGGAAGTATTTGTTCGGATAGAGACATTGTTATGTGTGTATCGCTACTGTCTCTCCCCCCCTCCCCCCACGCGTTCTATCATTCAGTAGTTGGTAGCAAATAAGGATTTGTAAGACAGTCATAATCAAGTTAATTTATCGCTCGGCCTGACAGGCGCTCGAGTTTGTTATTCAACATAACGGCAGTCCGTTAGTTTTATATGTCACCCGAATGAAAACAAATAGCACACTGAACTGAACTCACTGGAAAGATGATCTGGCGGAGAGAGATTTTATTGTTGCATTAAAATTCTAATGTGTATTTTACGTCCTTTCCTCATCACGTCTAAGCCCATGATATAATTCGAAAAGTAACTTGTTAGATATTGTTAGACATTATTTTAATGTTTGTTAAAAAAACATATGTTAGAAGATCTGTACAGACAGTGTATTTTTGATTATGTATATGTCTGTGTGTGCGCGTGTATGTGTGTGTGAGTGCTATTTTATTAGGTTAATTACCTCTTCTCTTTTACTTTGAATGTAATAGTTTCGTCTTACTCTCTTTTGATATGTTTTTTTTCCTAATGTAATCGAGTGTGTGGGAAGAATGAAAGATGGAGTGATGAAGGGCAGAATGTGAGACGGCCCTGCGTGCCCAATTCTTTACCTTTTAAAAATAAAGATTCATTCATTCATTCAATGTAAACTGTCTCGACTCCTGAAATTGTCTTTCTAATCATGGCCGGGCGTCGATGAACAAAGCGACCACCTGACAGATCATACGTCGTTTCTAGATTCCAATATCTTAGGTTAGTGGGGGATCAGAAGATATCAAAGGGCCTTTGATCCTCTGATGTTTCCTCGTTCTAACATTCAACCTTACCTGCTTCCGTTAGATTATTTGTGTGCCCTACGTAGTCTTTGCCGTTAACTTATTATTCTGCTTCCGGGTTCAAATATTACTCACTTACTTAACTGATTCATTTGGTTGTTTCATTTTCAGATTCGTCTTTGTTTTTTTTTTTTTAAAATATGTTTCATACAAAATAAGAGAGGTTGAAAAATATTAAGCCGAAAAAAAAACTGGATCATGGAAGAAAAGACTTTGAAGAAATCTGAGTTACTCAGTAAAAAAAAAAATAACACACTGAAACGATCTCTGTGATCATTACGCATAAAAGATATGGGGCACCGTGTTTTTTGTTTTTTTGTTTATCGCTTCAGTTAGGTTTGTGATTTACTATAATCATATGATTATGATGTTCTTTTCGTTATCTTATGTTTTAGTCATCGTCTGTCTCTGTTCCTATTTGCCTTCCCTTGTTGTCAGGATGTTTTGGAGTCTCTGCGGCCCCACCCACTTTGACATCAGATTTCCAGGGTGTATTTATTGTCTTAGCTACTACTGTTTATACTGGTACTTGCCAGAAATGAATTTTTGTACATAAAAAAAAATTAATGCTTCTTTAGTTTCCCATTCTTCGTAAACATTTAGTCTGGAAAGAATTCAACTTGTTTTCTATGGTTTTGGTGATTTTATTAGCAGAAATGCAGATGAAACCACTGACAACAATTATTGAGGAAAGACGCTGGCGATGGTTGGGACATGTGCTCCGAATGACTGACAACTCACTACCAAAAATAGCACTAAGATGGACACCACAGGGGAGCAGAAGTAAGGGTAGACCAAAAGAGACATGGAGAAGAACAACAGAAAGGATGTTGAGCAATAGAGGACTCACCTGGGCAAGAGCAGAAAAAAAGGCGAAGGACAGGCATTTGTGGAAAACCCTTGCGGAAGCCCCATGTGCCCTGGGCACTTAAGGTTCAGAGAGAGAGAGTTTCCCATTAGTTTTGTTTTGTGTGGCTAATAGTAGCCACTAATTTAAACCGATACCTCGTGAAGTGTTTTTTTTAATGTGTGAATGACGTACGAATAATATTTCTACACATTTTAGATAAGTTGCTGAGTACGGATGACCAGTGCATATTTAGTCAAGGTATTCATCGGGGGCTGTAGAGTGAAATGAGTTCTCTAAACAGCTGTCAAGCTCAGCAGATAAAATAATCACAAGCAAAACAGAAATAATATCCATGAGCAGTCATCAAAACACCCAAAATAGCCAACACAGTCTTAAAACAGGTAGATGAGTTCATATATATATATATATATATATATATATATATATATACTGTAACAAGCAAACATAGTGGCTTATCAGATCACCCCAGTCATAAAGCAAATAAAGCAGTTTATCAGAGTACCCCAAATTCAGAGTAAAATAAACTCGGCGTTTCAAATTACCCCAGTCGTAAAGCAAATAAAGTAGTTTATCAGATTACCCCAAATTCAGAGTAAAATAAACTCGCCGTTTCAAATTACCCCAGTCGTAAAGCAAATAAAGTAGTTTATCAGATTACCCCAAATTCAGAGTAAAATAAACTCGCCGTTTCAAATTACTCCAGTCGTAAAGCAAATAAAGTAGTTTATCAGATTACCCCAAATTCAGAATAAAATAAACGGCGTATCAAAGTACCCCAGTCGTAAAGCAAATAAAGTAGTTTTATCAGATTATCCCAAATTCAGAGTAAAATAAAATCGGCGTTTCAAAGTACCCCAGTCGTAAAGCAACGTAAAATGTCCAGCTAAAGATAAAACAGACAGATGATAGAGACATTGTTCACATCAAGACCATGCTACCAGGGTTAGCCTTGGACACACATCCAAGAGGACTAGAAATTTTTTTAAAAATTGTCAATGACGAAATCAGAAGCTTTATGAAAAAAGGAATTAGACAGGAAAAAGTAGTAGAGAAACGACGTGCGACCCATCAAGACAGGAGGAGACGGCGAGAAACGACGTGCGACCCATCAAGACAGGAAGAGACAGGGTGATAAAAGACATCCTACGTATTGCAGGAACAACATCACTGCTGCATTGCATGGGAAGGCAAAAAGTGATCTAGTGTGGGTGTTTGATGAGAATGAGTCCTTATTGTTCACTGTCACCAGGCATATCACGAACCAGCCAGAAGAAACAAGTGGATAGAGAGAGATAGAGAGAGAGAGAGAGAGAGAGAGAGAGCGATATTTGGAAAAGAAACGGTGTGATAACACGTCAAGCTTTTAATCGGACACTGGTAGGGCTAATGGCCACAACAGTACACAGCAGAGATAAAGACAAGAATAGAAGGTGTGCGAACGCTGTGATCTTCAAACTTACAGTTTGCCAGTCAGTCATTTGTATGTCCCTCGTAGAACTTTGTACAGTTTGTACAAGTCTTTAATTATTGTGCGGCGTACATCATGTCTCTTTAAATTTCGTATCTTCTTAAGAAAACAGTAAATTCTTTGTTCACCTCATGTCTCATCAGATCTCGTAGTTTCTGAATAAAGCAAAGTAACTTCCGTGTTCGTCTCATGTCTCATCAGATCTCGTATTTTCTGAATAAAGCAAAGTAACTTCCTTGTTCGTCTCATGTCTCATCAGATCTCGTATTTTCTGAATAAAGCAAAGTAACTTCCGTGTTCGTCTCATGTCTCATCAGATCTCGTAGTTTCTGAATAAAGCAAAGTAACTTCCTTGTTCTTCTCACGTCTCATCAGATCTCGTATTTTCGAATAAAGTAAAGTAACTTCCGTATACGTCTCATGTCTCGTCATATCTCGTATTTTTATGAATAAAGCAAAGTAACTTCCGTGTTCGTCTCATGTCTCATCAGATCTCGTATTTTCTGAATAAAGCAAAGGAACCTTCTTATTCATCTCATACCTCATCAAATTTCTTATCTTCACAAGAAAACAGATTAGTTTCTTTGTTCATCTCAGATCTCATTAAATCTAATATTCTCTTAAGAAAACAAAGTAATTTCATTGTTCATCTCATATCTCATTAAATCTCGTATTTTCTTAAGAAAACAAAGTTCATTGTTCATCTCGAATCATATTAAATCATATTTTCCGAAGTAAAAAAGCGTAACGTCATTGCTCAACTCATATCTCACCAGATCTCATATTTTCTTAAGAAAAAAGAGCAACTTCCTTGTTCGTCTCATATCCCATCAGACCTCATATTTTCGTAAGAAAGCAGAGTAACTTCCTGGAAATGAGTCTTTGGCAGTTTTTTTTTTCTTGGAAATATCTAGTCATTGTGGCTTGGTGGTATTTGTATCCCTATGGTAAAATAGATATATATGGTCTCTAGAATATATGTGTCTGCCTGCCTGTCTGCTTGCCTGCCTGCCTGTCTGTCTGTCTGTACGATACCCCGCCAACCCTTTGATATCTCTGCAGAACGGCCTGCCAGCTTATTGCAACTTACATAACTAAATTCTCTCCACTTCAAACGGTCAGCAGGCCAGCCTTTGTGTGATGTTTATTTGGAAGATATTTCAGCACGCTATCAGCGGGAGACAGCAGTGGTGACACGCATGCTTAGTCATGCGTCCAAGATCGTGTGTGCTTGCGTCGTGCTTTCTCAGTCCGATATATTGGTATTCGTAAGTACAGGGGTGTTATAAATATATGTTATGGTAATGATCGTTCGTCTACTTGTATATGGGGCCACTCTGAAGAGCTCAGTGTTCCAACATGGATAGTCAGTCGTTGACATTGTAATGAAGCAGAGGGGACAGTGGAAAGAAGATAACGTAGTTTATAGTATTATATAGTGCACATTAAGGTTTTCCGTACGGTTTATTTTAGTGTTATATATTGGAGCTACGTACAAGAAATGCGAGCATTAGTGGATCATAGTGTATCGTATGGAAGGTCATAGTGGAGCCGTTTTGGAATAATAAGGTAAAGTTTAGTTAGGTTTTCTTTCTCTGACTATTAAGTTTTCTTTCTATGGCTGAAAGGTTTTCTTTCTCTGACTGTTAGAAGGTTTTCTTTCTCTGGCCGTTAGGTTTTCTTTCTCTGACCGTTAGAAGGTTTTCTTTCTCTGGCCGTTAGGTTTTCTTTCTCTGACTGTTAGAAGGTTTTCTTTCTCTGGCTTTTAGAAGGTTTTCTTTCTCTGGCCGTTAGGTTTTCTTTCTCTGACTGTTAGAAGGTTTTCTTTCTCTGACTGTTAGAAGGTTTTCTTTCTCTGACTGTTAGAAGGTTTTCTTTCTCTGGCTTTTAGAAGGTTTTCTTTCCCTGGCTTTTAGAAGGTTTTCTTTCTCTGGCGTTTAGAAGGTTTTCTTTCTGTGGCTGTTAGGTTTTCTTTCTCTGGCTGTTAGAAGCTTTCTTTCTCTGACTGTTAGAAGGTTTTCTTTCTCTGACTTTTAGAAGCTTTTCTTTCTCTGGCTGTTAGAAGCTTTTCTTTCTCTACACACTTCCTCAAACTAACACCAGACTCAAGAACAAATTAGTGAACAAATCATCAGATCCCAACACCCTAAAGCTGTGTGCATTGGCGACCATAGAATCCTACCCCAAGGACTGGATCCATGCATATACTGATGGGTCAGCATTCAAGGAAACAGACAATGCAGGATATGGGGTACTCATAATGTTTCAAGACAAGACAACAAGGCACATTTCTGCTCCTTGTGGATCTCGCTGCTCCAATTATGATGCAGAGATGCAGGCAGTATTAGCAGCCCTGGCAGCCACCACCACCAATTACAAAAACAGTGCCTCCCACCCAAAAAACCCTGTTATTTTCTCAGACTCCCAGTCACCTCTCCAGGCCCTTGAAAACTGGATACCATCAGCTGATCACATTACAACTGACATACTCAGTGCAATAAACCAACTCGTCTCCTATGACATCAAGACCACCCTACAGTGGATACCAGGGCACATAGATATCAGAGGAAATGTGCTAACAGATTGGCAAAGAGTGGAGCCCCACATCTCCACCAACATGAGAACAGCTAAACACATTATACACA